>JABSTQ010011268.1:0-600000 GCA_013358835.2 Ixodes persulcatus
AGTCGCGTTTGCGGACGCGTTTGCTTAAAGATGAGTGGAATGCTTGCGATTCGATGACGAAACGGGCGGATCCGCTAAGCATTTGCGTTTCGAACGCCAGTGTGAAAGAGCGGTTAAGCTGTGTCTTTGTCGTGTCGATCAATGTTGCGTCAGGAACAAATTGGAGACAGTTCACTACACAACGTTGCGATGTATGGTCTGTACTACAGAAATACCACGTTGTATGAGAAACATGTCGCGCGCTGCAGTCGCGCAACATATAATTATGCCGCCTAGCAAACGTTGTACCTACAAACTTTTGTCGACTTTTAGCACATGGCTTCCTAGGCAGCATGGGATTCGAAACAGTAGCCTAACGCTGTGCCTTTGTCGTGCCGATCAATGTTGCCTCAGAAACAGATTGGAAACAGTTCACTACACAACGTTGCGATTTTTGCCTCTGTACTACACTGATACAATGTTGCTTAAGCAACATGTCGCGCGCTGCAGTTGCGCAACATTTAAATTATGCCGCCTAGCAAACGTTGTACCTTCAACCTTTTCCCGATTGTTAATTCACAGTTCCCCAGGCAGCATGGGGTTCGAAACAGTAGCCTAACGCTGCGCCTTTGTCGTGCCAATCAATGTTGCCTCAGAAAAAGATTGGAAACAGTTCACTACACAACGTTGCGATTTTTGCCTCTGTACTACACTGATACAACGTTGCTTAAGCAACATGTCGCGCGCTGCAGTCGCGCAACATTTAAATTATGCCGCCTAGCAAACGTTGTACCTGCAACCTTTTCCCGACTGTTAATACACAGTTCCCCAAGCAGCATGGGGTTCGAAACAGTAGCCTAACGCTGCGCCTTCGTCGTGACGATCAATGTTGCCTCAGAAACTGATTGGAAACAGTTCACTACACAACGTTGCGATTTTTGCCTCTGTACTACACTGATACAACGTTGCTTAAGCAACATGTCGCGCGCTGCAGTTGCGCAACATTTAAATTATGCCGCCTAGCAAACGTTGTACCTTCAACCTTTCCCCGACTGTTAAAACACAGTTCCCCAGGCAGCATGGGGTTCGAAACAGTAGCCTAACGGTGCGCCTTTGTCGTGCCGATCAGTGTCGCCTCAGAAACAGATTGGAAACAGTTCACTACACAACGCTGCGATTTTTGCCTTTGTACTACACTGATACAACGTTGCTTAAGCAACATGCCGCGCCTTGCAGTTGCCCAACATTTAAATTATGCCGCCTAGCAAACGTTGTACCTTCAACCTTTTCCCGACTGTTAATACACAGTTCCCCAGGCAGCATGGGGTTCGAAACAGTAGCCTAACGCTGCGCCTTTGTCGTGCCGATCAATGTTGCCTCAGAAACAGATTGGAAACAGTTCACTACACAACGTTGCGATTTTTGCCTCTGTACTACACTGATACAACGTTGCTTAAGCCACATGTCGCGCGCTGCAGTTGCGCAACATTTAAATTACGCCGCCTAGCAAACGTTGTGCCTGCAACCTTTTCCCGACTGTTAATACACAGTTCCCCAGGCAGCATGGTGTTCGAAACAGTAGCCTAACGCTGCGCCTTTGTCGTGCCGATCAATGTTGCCTCAGAAACAGATTGGAAACAGTTCAATACACAACGTTGCGATTTTTGCCTCTGTACTACACTGATACAACGTTGCTTAAGCAACATGTCGCGCGCTGCAGTTGCGCAACATTTAAATAATGCCACCTAGCAAACGTTGTACCTTCAACCTTTTCCCGACTGTTAATACACAGTTCCCCAGGCAGCATGGGGTTCGAAACAGTAGCCTAACGGTGCGCCTTTGTCGTGTCGATCAATGTTGCCTCAGAAACAGATTGGAAACAGTTCCCTACACAACGTTGCGATTTTTGCCTCTGTACTACACTGATACAACGTTGCTTAAGCAACATGTCGCGCGCTGCAGTTGCGCAACATTTAAATAATGCCACCTAGCAAACGTTGTACCTTCAACCTTTTCCCGACTGTTAATACACAGTTCCCAGGCAGCATGGGGTTCGAAACAGTAGCCTAACGGTGCGCCTTTGTCGTGTCGATCAATGTTGCCTCAGAAACAGATTGGAAACAGTTCCCTACACAACGTTGCGATTTTTGCCTCTGTACTACACTGATACAACGTTGCTTAAGCAACATGTCGCGCGCTGCAGTTGCGCAACATTTAAATTATACCGCCTAGCAAACGTTGTACCTTCAACCTTTTCCCGACTGTTAATACACAGTTCCCCAGGCAGCATGGGGTTCGAAACAGTAGCCTAACGCTGCGCCTTTGTCGTGCCGATCAATGTTGCCTCAGAAACAGATTGGAAACAGTTCACTACACAACGTTGCGATTTTTGCCTTTGTACTACACTGATACAACGTTGCTTAAGCAACATGTCGCGCGCTGCAGTTGCGCAACATTTAAATTATGCCGCCTAGCAAACGTTGTACCTGCAACCTTTTTCCCGACTGTTAATACACAGTTCCCCAGGCAGCATGGGGTTCGAAACAGTAGCCTAACGCTGTGCCTTTGTCGTGCCGATCAATGTTGCGTCAGAAACAGATTGGAAACAGTTCACTACCCAACGTTGCGATTTTCGCATCTGTACTACACTGATACAACGTTGCTTAAGGAACATGTCGCGCGCTGCAGTTGCGCAACATTTAAATTATGCCGCCTAGCAAACGTTGTACCTTCAACCTTTTCCCGACTGTTAATACACAGTTCCCCAGGCAGCATTGGGTTCGAAACAGTAGCCTAACGCTGCGCCTTTGTCGTGCCGATCAATGTTGCCTCAGAAACATATTGGCGACCGTTGCGCAAAATCCCCCAACACTCCCACAACATTCGGAACATTCTCGCAACATATCTACAACATATCAATGTTACTTGGGGAGGTCCAACGAGTCAAGAGGTCCAATATTGAACTTCTTGACTCGTTGGACCTCTTGACGCGTTAGACCTCTTGACTCGGAAAATCTTGACTCGTTTTATATCTTCGTGTGAAATACGTTCAGGCAAGGGGCGTAAAATAAGTACAGACAATTTCGAGGATTTCGAGTCAAGAGGTCCAACGAGTCAAAAGATCAAACACGTCAAAAGATCCATAATTGAACCTTCTGACTCGTTAGACCTTTTGACTCGTTGAACCGGTTGACTCGCCGTGGATCTTTTGACTCGTTGGACCTCGTGACTCGTTGGACCTCTTGACCCACATTAGATCTCTTGACTCGTGTCTCGCGAGTCAAAAGATCCAACGAGTTAAAAGATTCATTATTGGAAATTTTGACTCGTTGAACCTCTTGGGGGGGGGGGGGGGGGGGGGGAGGGCTTCGAAGAAATTGGGAACAAGAACAGCAGGGAAAGGAAGAAAAGCAAAACAACAATGAATGACGGCTTTCGGGTGGCAAGGAGGAATTGACGGTCACTGCACTGCAACGGGGTGGGATCCCACGAATAATAACAAAGCAAAAACAACAAAAAGGAACATGAGAGAAGATGGAGTGGCCTCGGGGACGACAGGTTTTAGGATCCTAAATGGGTGGCTGTGTCGAGGCGTTGTGCGTTTTCCATTTCAATCGGCTGGTGACTAACGCCATCTCTTCGTGCTGTATGCTTGACTACTGCAGGAATTTCCCGAGAGTTTTGCGCACTGTACTAGCTTGAAAGTCACTACACAAATGCACACGCGCACACTAAAAGCGCAAAGCCGCGAAGCACTCCGCGATTGATGGACTAGCCGGTAATAACATGCACAAAAAAGTCGACGAACGCCATTAATACTTTTTTTTTCACCACTGCTTCCTTGGTCTTGTCAGCTGGTAGCGTCGGCTGCACTATGACTTTAGTAGAACGTAGTTTAAAGGCGGGAAGAAATAAAACAAAAATCATATTGTATTTTCTATAATTTCGAATTAGCGCAATGGCGGTGCGAAAACCACATCCATATGATGAATAAGAAATTATCATGAACATACTACATAGTTGTAGTGGCGTGCGTGCAGTCACGTATGGCTACTGCTTGATGCATGTTAAAGACCACAGGCTAGAAGTGGTACTGCACTGTCACAATTTCTCGTCTACAGCATAAACCAGTGTCACCGCTCCTCAAAGGCAAATCGACCTGACACTAAATCAACACAAACCTCAAATGTATATTTTTTTTGTGATTGCGTGTTATGCAATTGCGCCTTTTTAGTGTTGATTGTATCAAATGTTATTAATTCGATAGTATACGTTTTCCTTCTTCTTGGATCAGCTACTGCATGCATTGTGTTTTGAATTGAATAGGTAAACTTTAAAATGGTTAGCATTTCATATCTGATGTATTCAGCAAATAATTTTTTTATGTCCAATCTGCAGCAAGTGAAAACAATTGATTAACCCCCGAAGAACAAGCAAACTGTGTCTCAAAATTTCCTTGGGGCCAATTTGTCCGGGTATGCGCTTGGGACAATTTTGTCCGAGACCATTTTGTCCGGGACCATCGGATCCCGGATCTTACGCAACACCGTTTGCAAACTTTAAGCTTCTCTGCGGAGTTTCTGAAGACACGAATTAAGAGAAACTAACCTAACTCATTGATGCTATCATGCACATTGGTAACATTCTCATGCTTCACCGAAAACCTGAGACAATAGAGTTTCATTCACACTTTCACGTGTGTCAGGTAAATTACGCTTCTCACTCAATTTTTTCTTGTCATGATTTCGTTGGTTTTCGTCATCCTGTCGCTGCTGACTTTGCAGAGAAGTGTAAGTGAACAGGTCATTAACCCCCACCCTTGCAGGTGTGATTGTGTGGTGTTTTCGGCCATTGTGTTTATTCGCGTGGGTACACATTCCTATTTCATACTTTGTAGGACACTTTTCTAACGCGTGCTTTTCAGTTTTCCGCCTATTGATTGCCTTGTAGTACACGTACATTTTATTCTCGACTGAAAACTCATCGGATAAAAACTTACCAGAACAAATCATGAGCCATTCCACTCTGCGAAGGTGAATGACCAGCGAAGCTGTTTAGAACAAGACACAGACCCGCCCTGAGGAGCCGGAGGAAAGTAGACATGCGCGACGGGACCGCCAGGCCGGGAGAACGGAAGGAAAGGAAACTAGACACGCAAGCGGTTGGAACGACGACAAAGTGAGGATGAAGCGAGCGTAGACATGGCCGACGCAGGTCAAATCCCGGAGAAAAAGTCACCGGAGATAAGCGCACCGGAGAAAAGCTCACCGGAGAAAAGTTCACCTACTTTTGTGCGGGTCCGGAAAAAAACTCACAAGTCTTTTGACAAATCCGGAGAAATGCTCACCTCAAATTAAATTATTATGTAAAGTGGTCGTTAAAGGGGCACTGAAGTCATTTTTTGGAAAAGGTCGTTTTTGATCTTATATTGTTTAAAATGTGTTAGTTCTCACATTTACCAAGTCCTATACTACAAAAACCGCCTATTCATCTCAGGGAAGAGAAAAACGTGTGGACTCTTTTTTCTCGCGCACTACACTGCGTGGACCAAAATCAAACCCTTCAGTACGCTCAGATTCTGAATGATTCTATTATAACTCGTTTCGAAGAAAGTCCGATAGGCCCACATTCAGTTAAGACTCCTTTTTTTTTTCACCGCGGGCGAAGCCGTCGCTTGCAACTCGCCGACAAACGCCCTTCGTCGACCACTTCACTCGGAAGCAAATTCTTCTCAAAGAGAGCGTATCATGATCTCTGAACACGCTTTTAGCGGGGAAATATGCTACGCACGATTGTGATTTTGGGTTTGTTGGGATGCTTAGAGCGTGTAGATTGAGTCTTTACCACACAAGGACGATCTCAGAATCGACTTTAGTGCCGCTTTAATAACAGTAGTGCTACCAAGGTTTTATGAGTCTCTCACGCAGGCGATACACCGTGTAACAGAGTTAGCGCGAAGCGATTTTTCGTATTTTACTTAGAGAAGATGTGTCAAAAGTTTATCGCATAAGTTTGTGCCCCGAATGAGCAATTTCCACCGAACTAGTGGTTTTAATAACAACTACGAAAGTGTAAAAAAAAAAAGAAAGTTGACCATTTGTTTATGTTGACAGGGTCACGCAGTGTACACACCTTACACCATATCGTTCTGCCATAGGAACAAAAATAAGATTAAAAACATTATGTTAGATTTTTTTTATTTAAATACGACTAATATGACTGTAACTAGCAAATATGTACTATGTATCACTATATGCATTTCTAAACACGACTAGTTGTTTGATCAATGCTTCCGATCAGTGAAAACAACGCAGAAAAATTACTGGAATTTTAACAGCTTTTTGTTCATGAAAACCCTGCCATACTAAAACAAAAACAGCTTAAGTTTTTTTTTCTTAGCGAAAAAGCTATATTTTTTTTGCGATCTGATTTTCTAGCAATTTTACATTACTTCCTCAGTGCTCGCTTCGATATTTTAGGTTCTGATTTTATAACAAAAATCTGAGGTTACTGACGAACGCTCAACGCATCGATTTGCCCCGAAGACCACTGCTTTAAACTCGCGTTCAGTCCGATATAAATCTTTATTGTGAGATTATTATTTGATTTAAACGCAACATATATGGCCATATAAAAACATCAAATAATAAATAAATTAGAAATAAAAAAAATAATTTTGCGCCTAAGTTTTGATTTAAATCAAAATAGGTAAATCCAGTTTGATTTGAATCAAGATTAAATTCATCTTGATTTTCATTCTCCCACCTGACTCTAGCCGTCGTTACGCTTTTATGTCAACCCATTTCGCGTGAGTATCACCATATTTAATTCTGACGTAGCCGGGATGGAGAAACTCCGACTTTTTTTTTTAATTAGCGTACTATCGAAATTTGTTCTGTTATTTCTTCTTTTTTAAACTACCGTTCTATTGGCATGTTTTATTTTATTTTCGTTGGTGAACGCCTAACGTGTTACACGATGCTTTAATATATTAAAAATATATTCTGCTAGTGAAGGGCAAAAGGACCACATGCGCATAAGCCATCACAGCATACTTCAGTTGAGTGAGCGTATTTCACTTGAGTCGACGCTCGATTGTTAGATTCGTAGGTGAGCTTTTCTCCGCATTGGTCAAAAGGCCGGTGAGCGTTTTCCCGCATCGAACGGTTTGGCGGTGAGCTTTTCTCCGGTGAGGTTATCTGCGGTGAGCTTTTCTCCTCCGCCCCGCAGGTCGCACAGCGTCAGATCTTTGAGAAACCTTTATTACCTACATGAGAGTCTACTGATCTTAAAAATAGTGACTATTAATAACTAATCTGCTGAATAGACCAATTGCTAAATTACCCAAGCATCAAGGAGGATGCAGGGAGTGGTGTTCCAGGCGCCGCACGTGCCGGCGTCTATAGCAGTAACTCGTCTAAGGCAAAAGCCTCAAACAATGGGTATGTTGCACGCGCGTTCGTCAACGCTTTATTTCGGTTATTTACTTCAAATATTTTATACGGGGAAGGCGTGCGCGTGCGGCGGTGCGAGCGTAAAGTGTTTGGCCACGCACACGAAAAATCTAGAGAACCCTAGCTATAAACAGTTTCGCTGTAAGAAGCTCGCCATGTACTCTCACTCCGAACATAAGCTCACCGATTTTTAGATACTGGATAACTTTGTTTACATACATCGCCACTCAGGTCGTTTTTTCGCCTGCCTTTTTTGTTTAGTTTCTGTCAATTCGTCTATTGTATGCTTGCTGGGCCGCTAATTATTCATGACTCCAGGAAAATCGACGGTACCTAAAGACAAAGGTGACTCCTCTCGCCGCGGTTGTATGCTTTTTCTGCTTCGTCTTCACGGAAATTTTGCTTTACGGAAAAACAAGTCACGGTTCAGCGACACCGCAACAAAATTAGGAGAGTCCCCTCCCCCTTGTCGCGGAGAAATCGCGAAGAGGAAAGGGGACTATTCCCCTTTCCTCCTGCAGCCGCTTGTGCCGGCCAAGAATATACGCGCGTGACGTGAACTGGGTGAAAGAGTTAGCAAGCTCAATAAGCACCTGCTCGATTTGAGGCTACAGTTTTTTAAATGTTGTCGTGAAAACGTGAACAGACGCGTCAAAAGCCTCATATTCTTGACTTTTGTTACGCAAAGTTTTAGTGGCGCCATCTACCCGAAGCAAAGAGAAGCGCTCCCTCCCCACTTCCCAAAGCCAGCGACAGAAAACCGGATGTCTTCGGGTAACCCCTTCAGGACCGTTTTACGGCCGCATACCGGAAAAAGGTTTGGAGTTGAGCGGCGCGTCAAACTTAAATCTGTTTCACTTTTTTTTTCTTTTTTAAACAGAAACTAAAGCACTTAGTCAAAAATCGTCTTCTGATCTTTACTGTACAACGCCTCCCCTTGACTAGGGGAGGAGTGGCGAGGGGCTTTTCGTGACCCCCTTGCAATATGACGCGGCAGTTCTCGAGTAAATGGTCCTCTTGATCCGCATTGGATCTCTTGACTAAAATTGAATGGTCCCGACTTAATGGGTAGCGTGGACTTGTGGTCCGACAAATTTGTTTGAAACAAATAAACTAAGTGGAAGGGTTTTCTGTTCCAGGACGCTTTCCCATGTCCAGGGGGTGTTGGGAAAAAAAAAGGCCAAGAAAAGGAATAATAGTATTAAGGCCGAAGAAGTCAGAAGTTAAAAAAAGATGTTCTGAACGTTGTTTTTTATATTTAATTTTAGAATAACTGGGTAAAGTTGAAGGGTGCGACGAGAGTGAGCCAGTCAGAGCGTTGGAGCGAGGCACGTCATGCTTTACCGTCAAACAAACTCCATTGGATTGTTGCCACCTGCTTCGCTTTGTCCCTCTGATTGTCGTTTGTTGATTTCGTTCTATTAAATTACATTGCATTGTATTGTACTTTATTATACTGACTGTAAGCGTATCATAAAGATAATGTATTTTCCGCCTTTTTATTATCTTTGGAGTAACGCAGTACTTGAAAGTTTGCTTGCTTGCAAAGAAAGCTTGTTTGCAGCTACATTCGTAGCTGCAAACAACCTTCACTGCTCTCTCAAAAATAATAGAATATACCCTTAACAGCTCCGAACTCAAACGTTAAATGACCTCTTTAACAGGAAGAAAAACAACTATAGCAGTTGTTTGCACACTTTGACGGCATCTGGGAAACTTAAACAGCGTAAACGTTTTGATATTTAAACCTGTATCACGACCACAGATTGTTATATGGCCGCCATGACAGGAGAAAATTAAAACGTTATGCATGTACATTTCCGAACCTTGACAACGTTCAAAAACCTTAAGGCAAAAAAAAATGTCTCAGCCTAAAGGCTGCAACTCTAATTTCGGAAAGAATAACTCACAGTCATTTTGCATTACAAAAGTAGCCAATTTCCGCTTGAGGAGTCAAAATAATTAATGTTTAATTAATGTTATCTTAAACTATGCGATAATTAGTTTGCAGACATTCCTTTTATTTAGCAGTTACTTACTACAGACGTCTGAAACACGTTTGACGTACAATTATAAATACGGTTCAGCGAACCAATAAATATGACATGAAAGCTTTCTTTGAGTTTGGATGAGCAATCCTCTGCTAATTTCTCGTCTTTATAATGAGTTTCACCCTGGGTATCATTGAAAAAAAAAAGATATTTTGAGGCGCACATCTCAAATACCGAGTGTGCGAAAGTTTGTTCAATTACAGCTTCCGGACAGCCAGAAGAGTTAAAAGATTTACACGATGCATACAAACGAATAATGTTTACAGCCAAGTTATTAACGCAGTAAATTAGATTCGCTGCTGCAAAATATATATTTTTTTCACGTGTGGTTGTTTTATTTGAAGGAACTAATTAAACTTTCTGAATTGAAACAAAAAAAAAATATATTGTTCGCGAGGCTCTACATTCACCGCTTCCACCACCTTGCACCCCCCCCCCCCCCCCTTTCTCATATTAATAATCTTCTGAAGAGAAGTATGGGCTTTTGTACCTTGCTACTAGAGTTCCACGCGAAATTTGCCACGTGCAGTTCTCGCAGCTGTTCAGTTTAAATTTACCACACTTGAGCACTCTCCGTGTTGACGTCAAACTAGAAACTATAATGAATCCCCAGTCCCCTTCTGGGGTGAGCGAAATGTCCGTCGATGGTCGGGCACGAAAATCCGCCGAATTTGACTTTTGACCAGAAACTCTACAACTTGTGTCCGCAACATATAGCTAACCAAATATTGGACCAAACTGCTTGCTCAAAATTACAGACGAATATCATTAATTAGCACCTGTTGTAAGTTGCGAGAATATGTCTTCGCCAGTCGCATAAGCATTGTTTAAAAACACATAACATATTAGTCAACTTTCAACATCGATTTAGAAATAACTGTCTACCACTACTCAACTACTTTCAGTAGTGCACGATTTCGGCCTTTAAATAATAACAGAGAACAAATTGATGTAATATTTTTAGACCCATCCAAGGCCTTTGAGAGAGTACCGCATCACCTGCTACTAATAAAATTGCAGCGGTTGGGCATTGCTCCTCGCCTTGTGTCATGAATCGCTGCTTATTTGAAAAATATAGTGCAATTTGTTGAAATCAGCGGATGTCAATCAGTACATCTTGACCTGCTGTCGGTACACCACAAGGGTCGGTCATAGGACCACTCTAATTTTTAATTTATGTCAACGACATAGCCGACTACATTGGCACAAGTGTGACTGTGAAAATGTTTGCTGATGACTGCGTTTTTTAAAGAACTGTCAGAAACACGTTGGGTCATATATCGCTTAACGAAAACGTTTGCAAAATTTACGACTAACGTGAGAGGTGGCCAATGGCTATTAATCACTCTAAAACATGCGCTCTCACAGTATCATACAATAAATTCCCTTTACCTTTTGTAAGAGACAAATGTATCCAAGCTGTAAACGAGGTAAAGTATCTGGGTCTAAATCTTAAATCAAAATTAAATTGGGAAACATATATAGATAATATAACTGCAAAAGCTTACAAAAAGTTGTGTTATCTAAGACGGAAGCTGGGATTATGTGACTCGTTGGTAAAACATGTCGCATATAAAAGTGTAATTCGGCTATTGCTGGAATATGCGTCTATCGTGTGGGACCCGTACTTAATAAAATGAATTGAAATAGTTGAGAGAGTTCAACACCTCAGTGCACGATTTATTTCTTGCAATTTTAGGCGCCTATCATCAGTGTCGGGCATGATACGTAAATCCGGACTTGAGTTACTCAGATCTAAGCGAAAAATTGCTAAACTGTTTGTTTCCTTTTTTTTAATTTACAATTATGAGTTTGGTTTAGACAAAACCTCATATCTTTTGCCACATCCCCAGCGCCCTGCAAGGTTGAATCACACAAAAAATGTCAGACCATGCTCCTAAAAATAACACGTTTAAATACTTCATTTTGTGCCCACGAATAATGATTGGAACTTACTGTCCTCCGATTGTGTGCATGCCCCAAATGTTGACTGTTTTGACTGCTCTGTTCGAAATCCTATGTAACCGATTGTGTGCATGCCCCGAATATTGACTGTTCTGCTGTTCTGTTCGAAACCTTACGTAACCCTCTCCTGCTTGGATGGTACAAAACCATCGGCAAAATATTTTAATTAAAACGAAATAACAGATATTTTTATTTTATTATTTTTTTATCCCGTAATTATTTGGGGTAACTTATTTTTTCCAGGCGGTACGAAGTGTGTTTGCGGCCGAGGCTGGTGGTAAAAGCGTAGTTTATTTAGATAATGAAACAAAATAACGGTTGTCCCCTTCAACATACTCAGCTCCCCTACATATACACCGTTTCCTACAATGTTTAGTTGCTAGAAACAATGTTGCTGGACACTTGATGTCAACCCATTCATCAACGCTGCAGTTATCTCCTTTACCTGGTCCGCAGTTTATGTCGGTGGTTTCCAAAACTTTAGGAACTGTTGATGCCTTTGAATAGCAGTTATAGTAGCCCACTCCAACGACCGACGAACGTACTACAAAAGTTTCTGCGCCAGTGCGGAGAATTTCACGCGCATGTGTGCATCGCCGGAGTTGATACCTCCGTTTTTATGGCAGAGTGTATGTAGCGTGTGGCGATCTTGATGGATACGGAACATGGACGAGTCTGCATCAAATTTGGGGCAAAGCAAAGAAAATGTGATGGAGACCCTTAAAATGATTCAACAAGTGTTTGAAGAAAAAAAAAAGCATGAGCCGCAAACGGGTGTTTGAATCGCAAGCTCGGTTTCGGGCCGGTCAGACTTCCGATGATGATGACGAGTACACGGAGAGGCCCATCAATCGCCAAACGCTTAACACTGTTGCCAGAATTCAACAGATGGTTTGGGAGGATCGGGGTCAAACCATTGAAGGTTTAGCTGGTTAGGTGAAAATGGGTTACGGGACATGCCAACGAATTATGACACTAAATTTGAACATGCATCGTGTGGCTGACAAAATTGTGTCGAGTGTCCTGACAGTTGATCAGACGCAGGGCCCCGTGTTGACGTCTTCGAGCGTGGTCGGATAATCTTTGAAGATGCAGCCCTTTTGTCCAGGGTTATGACTGGTGATAAAAGCTGGTGATTCGGTTGCGGCCCTGAAATCAAGCAATAATCCCCCAACAGAAACTTCGAGGCTCACCGAGAGACAAAAGGTGAGACAGGTGAAGAGGAATGTCAAATCTATGCTCATATTTTTTCTTGTTATACCAAGAACACTGTGCACAAAGAGGTTGTCCCAGCACTCCAAAGGGTCAGGTTCACCTACTGCCGTAAACGTTTGCAGCGGTTGCGGAAACAGTGAAAACATATCGCCCGAACTTTGGCCACAAATCAGGTGCATCTTGACAACGCACCATATCACAAGTCTGTGTTCAACAGGGATGTTATAACCAATAACAACATCAGTGTTTTTTTCCTCTCACCGTACTCACCAGATTTGAGCCCTGCGAGATTTCTTTTTTCGAGACTGAAGCTGAAGTTGAAATACCGCCTGTTTGACACAATTGAAATAATCGAAGCAGAAACGCAGGCAGTACTCGAGACCTTCACCAAACACGACTTTCAGGATGCATTCCAGAAATAGCAGAAATGCTGAAAACAGTATATACGTGCGGCTGGTGACTACTTCGAGGGTGACTGCAACCAAAATATCAAAGCCAAACGTTTTTTAAAACGACAGTATCACTCCCACAAATGTTCAATACTACCTAGTATTTCTAGGCGAACCATACATATTTTGTGCCCTTCTTTGCTCCTACGGGGTAACTATCTGTTCCGCAGCGCCTCAACTTCGCGGGAGAGGAACGTCTCCAGTTTATGCAGTCATGCAGCCGAGGGAGAAAAATCGACAGCAACGTTTTGAGGAGGGAGCGAATCAATGCGAGATGCATTTGCGCAAAGATCGAGAGCCACGAAGCAACAAAAGGCTAGTGAAACGGACCAAGAACGGCAACTTCGGCATGCAACGCAAGCGAAACGCTAAGCAAATAAAGAGTTGTCTTTCGAAATGGACAAAAGACGTCAACTTCGTCTGCAATGCAAGCAGAACGCTAAGCAGGCGACCGCCTCTTCCAAACCAGACGAAGAACGCCAACTTCGGCTGCAACGCTATCAAGAAGCCTAAAAGGCGAAGACCTCTGCCCAAACAGACGAATAACGTGAACTTCGGCCGCAACGCATGCGGGAGGTTAAACAGGCAAAGAAGTCTCTCGAATGGGGAAAAAGAGGAAGACGCCAAGCAGGCAAGACGAGCATTGGCAACGGAACGGCGCATACGACGAGCGAATAAAAAACGTACGCTTCGGCCAAAAATTACTTTGAGAAGCATTTTCTGAATAACTCGTTCGGCGTGGAGTCCAACTTGCGTAACCTCCTGTGCTTGCCGTCTGACGTAAACGTTGCGAAGGACCGCTTCGCGGGACTGCTTCAAACGGCGTCCCCCGACAGGTCGGTAAACGGGTTAGTCGTGTGCGCAATGTGCAAGACAAGCCTAAACATCAGTATGATGCTGACCTGCATAAACGCAGTACAAGAAGGTGCAAGAGGCTATGGCAATTACTCGACAATCTGCGCAGCGATTTGTGCAAATATTTGTATTCTCTGTGACGTAGTATTTTTTTTAGTGGATCGACTGTCCCTTTTTTTTCAGATGATACCGGGAATCATACACCTTATCACAGGTAATCATCAATGCTGACTAATGGGTGAGTTGATGCTGAGCCTTTAAAAACATGGTGGCGCTCATTGACACAGACAAGAGGGTGGAACAAGACAACTCAATGCGCTAAGTGTTGTCTTGTTTCCGTTATTTTTTTTTTTTTTGGCAAATGAGGCTTTGCAACGGTTGCTTCTACAAAAAGTGTACAAATTTATTTTAGTGCGTCTTCCTCGTTTGAACGAGCAAACCACTGCGAAAGCTTATGATCTTGGTCGCAACAATCGGCGATTAAGTATGGTGGAAGATGCAAAATGATAAAAAAGAAAACTACGACGCATTTTACGCGATCAATTAGATATGCGCAAAGTTTGCGCGAAATGATGCCCAGAATCATCAGTTAGCTGCAGAAAGACGCCCGGAAAAATATTTTTATTGATTCCATGGAGTTACACGCAACAGAACCTAACTTGCTGGAAAATATAAACTCAGGTTACGTAAAAAAAAAAACTTGCCAGTACAATCTGTAGACAAAAACACAATGGTTCTTGACAGTTTAAGTAAATTACTCAATTAAATAGAACCAAAATAAAAACATTATACATTCGGAAAAGTTGAAGCGAAAATAAAAATTCATGTTCCCAAAATATTTGAGGTTGCCAGAGTGAAAGGAACTGAATATGTAACTTCCATTAAGAAAGCATTCAAACGTTTTACACTGGTAACCCGATGTCCGTTATGGTCGATAAAGATATTGTCAGAAATTATTTCTAGGTTTCAAGTGCATTATTTTAAAAGAATTCACCTCACTCTTTAGTGATATTCTGTATATAGGTATATATACAAAAAAATCAATGTTACAAATTAAAAAACAATTCGCTGCACTTTTAGGGTTTAAATTGGGCAGAGTATATTTGCAAAAAATTATAGTTGTAGATGTTTACTGTCTCTTTTGTATGTTTCTGTATGTAAATAATTATAAACAAACATATGAAAAACCTTCCTAAAGTTCTTAGGCTACCAGAAAAAGAAAGCGTATTTTATCTCACTTCGGTACTTGATGAAATAGAAAGTAACCCATCTCCTTTAGCAATGCCCGGCGAAATCGATTGTGAAATGGTTCCCTCCCTCCCCCCCCCCCCCACCCTATTTCCTACCCAAATAAAAAGACTCAGATTGACACGAGGCTGCTGATTTTTTTTTCTCGGAGTTTCTGCAATATATTGCACAATCATGATGTCCCAATAAACTTCGAATGAGTGCCCTGACAACTTCTTGAGACAGCCCTTATTAAAGCAAGATGTTCGCTGTAGGTTTAGAAACGCGACCGCACCACCGATCCGGGAGATTGGCGCAATGCCCAAGAAGGCAGTGAAACAAAAGAATAAATATTGAGCCTAACAATCTTCTAATCAGGTAGAATTAAAAAAAAAGAATCAGCGCAATGACTAATAGGGAATGGCTGATAAAACATCGCAGACGTCGCAATTCCTTGTCACTGTCATACCCATGTGACATGCTCAGACGTACACGAACGCGGTTTCGCCACAAAGTTAAGCTCAGCCATAACACGACATTATTCTGCCTAATTGGGGCGAGTAATTCCCTTGGCGATAACTGCCTGATTTTTTTGTTGCGTCAGCGACACCGCGGTCTTGAAAATAAATGAAATCCATTCAATTAATACCATAAAAACAAAACTATAACTGTCAATAAACCCTAACGAGAGAGAATGAAACACAATAAAAAAAGTGTACATATAAATGCGCGATGGCGGCTCAGTCGTACAGCAGGATTCTTACACTAAAATTGAATGGTCTAAGTGTCTAATTGAGGAAAGGAATGTCGCTGGTATGGTCATAAGGAAATAAAGAGTGAGAAAATATTGACATCTGTCGTGCCGCAAGGCAAAAAATTACCCCCATAAAACGTCGCGACTATGTCGATCTTATTTTTCAGCGAAAATGTAAAAACCAATGAAGCTGTTAATGGCGGGTTTGCAAATGTAACTTTCGTTTAGCACAGTCTACGGTGCATTTTTTGTTGCCTCCCTGATAACGACCTGGTAGTAAGAAAACGAGCAGGCTACAAACTTTCGTGTACGTAACTCAATTACTTTTCAAGACCAAACAACAAAATTTGCTAGCTCCGTGCGAATTACATTTCAAAGCAAGATTACCTAAATATTATTTTACCTGTTTTTACAGATTATGTAAGAAGCTCCACTTACATGTTTATGCTAACCTTTGCTATTATAAATGTCTACGTCACTGACTATAAGGTTTTACATCCTGGCGCTTTCTTGATGCCGTCTGTCGTAGCGCAATCAATGAAATCGTCAAAAAACTATTTAATTGCCGAACAGGAATTAGCTTGCTACTATGAAAAAAGTGCACAGTAACAAACATTTCACTGAACCGCAGTCATCGTCGGACGCGTTGATATTTGTTGCGATATCTTACAGTGCTTGCACTCGCCAACAAAATTTGAATTGATATTGCATGTTGGTGTGTTGAATATTATGTGAACATAAAAATACAGCAACAAAATCCTGAGGAGTCTTATACAAAGACTTCTACAAATCTTTATTCGCTTGTTGATATATTTTTTTTTCTTAAACTATAAAGTCCTAAAAAGGAATTTCTTCGGTAAATGTACTTCACGCATATTACTTATAAATTCGAATTGCTATTTTATGTTATTGATACATATTAATACGTAAATATTTGGCAACACTAAAATTACGTATAATGATTGCACTTGAAGAGCACTGGAGTTAACGATTTGGATACAATGACTTCTGTGATTGCAGATTTGCTTTTTTTAGGGGGAATGGAAAGGAGGGGGTAATTATGAATCTACAGTGGTTTTGTAAGTATAACAATCTTCATCTCAAGGAATTTTCTTAGACTGCGAAATTGGTGATGGATTCGTTCCGAGGCTCCTTGAAGTGCCACCCTCCTTGTTACACTTCAATTGTTCTTTCTCGCGTAAAATATTTTTGAAACGTTTCAACACATTTTCAACACTTTTAAACACATATTTGAAATGTTTGAATTTAGTTCTCTAAAGGACCCTCTAACAAGTTATGTCAAACAACCTAATAAAAATAATAAAAAAACAAGGCTTGCTTTTTGCGGTGCTTCGCCGCATACCACATCGAAATCCGATAGCATTGCTTGTCTTTCATCAATGCTATATTCTACAGATTCAATTGCGACGAACCCTACACCGGGTCACTAAGCATCAAATGCCGAGCAGGGTCTTGCTCACTATGCCGTCGCTTCCATTCAGCCATCAGCGATTCTGTCCGCTCCTACCTTCACTCTGTTTCAAATTTAGTGCACAACACTGTAAAAGCTGCTGGCGCGAGCATGAGGTTTAATCTCGCATACCATTTCCACACGTTCTCGCGCAAACCAAACCATATATAGAGCCACGGGCTCGCGTCAGTAGCTTTCAGAGCGTTGTATATTATGTATGAGACGGACCATAGTTGTGAGTCATTGTAAATACAGCAGCATATTTAATGAGCCCTTCGTACCGGGACCTGCACATGGGCACGATGAAGAGAGAAGAGCATGTGTGCAAACGGTTCGATGTGATGACTTAAATTCTCAAAGTGGGTGACTTAAAAAAATGTCACCTCCTTTAAAATCAAATAATGGTATAATTTACATTCGTTATGCATGATTAAGCACTTGCCACTAAACAGTTCCGATTCCTGTTCCTGTTTTTATTTGAGACGACATTCTGAGAAGCTGTGAATTTTCGCGGCTGCATTGCTGATTTCGTATTTTACCTTTTCACATTAAAAATTATACATTTGTTTAGGTTTTTTGCGCTCCTCTATCTAAACGTTTGTATGGACCTATCCGGAAGTAATCTTTTGCCGAGAGGGAAAAAACAAAACAAGGAAATAATAAGGACACTTATGCGGAGCCGGGTTTCTTTCGGTTTTCAGGATTTGAGTGAACTTTAGTCGCAGCTAAAATATTTTCTCACGCCCGGCTTTCATTTTGCCCTGGTATAACTTAGTCGTTCCACAGAACTTCCACTTTCCTAAAATAGAGCAGACAAGATTTATGGCATCATTCCGCTCAAGGCGTAAGTTGACCAAGGAAAACTCTTAGAGCAATCTTGAACAAGCGGAAGCGACGCAATCTAGCCCTACATTAAAATTTATGACCACGGACTGTACCCCCCACTCGCGTAGTCCGATCCCGAGTTAAAATCGCGAAGGAATATGCTAGAATTATGCTTGAGTAGGTGAATTTCGTATTATCTCCAGCGATCATTTATCACCAGACGTCTTTAAAGTACGCACCATACAAAAATTCTGGGCAAACAAGCAAAACAGGTTTTTTTATATTTCGTAATGCATTTGTCTGTAAAGAATAATCATTAATATTCATTAGTTATTGCTCCGTAACCGCCCAATATTGAGTAGCAAAGTTGTTCGCGTCACGTCAAACAGTCTACGTTTTACCAAAGGTAGATCTCATAAATTGTTTTAATATCTCAGTTAATGCGGTTATTTAAAAACAGTACACTACAAAAAAATGGGTAAGTCGGTCATGACAAATTTTCTCGAGGAAAAGAAATGACCAATCTTTTTCCTCCAATACTTACAAATACTCAAATCAACATTTTTTTTATTTCAAATTCAAGTTCTTGTTATACCATCTCGTAAGAATTAAGTGAACAAGATCAGCCAGCAGTTGTTTGTACCCGTGCTGTCAATACGTACCTGCGCTCCGATTGAATTAGAAAATATTGTCACGAATGACATTTGATGAGGCGGTGATAACTGAAGAACCTAAACGTGTAATAGGGCGAACTTGTGCCCAAAACGAAAAAAAAGGACAGAAGAAAACAGCAGAGTGTCGCGGGCATCGATGTCGGCGAAACCGAAGGATCGAGCGCTGGGGCGAGACTGACTTCGGCTTGCCACGCGGGGCGTCTTTTGTAGCCGCGAGGGTTTCCGGAACATTCGGCCTATACTTCGTTTCAGCTTCCGTCTGAGCGCAGCCAAAGCTACGTGTGGCCGGCGCCAACCACACGCCGGCAATAGGTCACGCGATCTCGCCTGCACTTTTGTATCACTCCGCTGCGCCGCTGGTCGACCGCGCCGCCCGCGCTCGCCGGGTATTTCGTCTGCTACGGGTGTATCAACGGTATCGTCTGCTACGGGTTTAAAAAGTTCCCTTTCACGTTCTGAAATTTAGTCACAGGGTATGTCAGCACGTACGCTGGTCGCTGGCGTCTGTGTCCGAGCTTTCCACCTGTTCGGCATAGTTTCGAAATGTAAGCACACGTTGGAAGGTTCTCGATTACCCGGCCGTTGATGTTTCCTTGTATTGTCTGGATATACCAGGGCTTGAGGCGCAGTCCTTCCCACAAGCCTTTCGGCGTTCAATGTGATCGGCAGGTAAAGGGGCGCCCTGATTTTGCCGCGTATCTGCGAATTGTAGTGGCCAGGACGCCTTTTTTTTTCTTTTTTTTTTTTTACACAACACATTTGCAGTACGGCGCAGCCGGAGTCTCCTGCCGAATTCGAAAGTAGGCATTCATCCCGACCTCTCGCGCCTGACGCCCAAACGTGCCTTTGCGAAAGGACGCTTTGAAGTGACTTGCTGAGGAAAGCAGCGAAGCACATGATTCGGCCATTACGGGAACGAAATCGCCGAAATCACACAGAAAAACCGAGCGCTGCAGCCGTGTTGCCAGCGGATGTACGTGTTTTCACCAAACCACATGCATTTACATATATTAATAAAACCATAAACTTCAGATATTTAATTCCTTTAGTTGCAAATCATTCTCAGCAGTACACATTTAGAATATTGTGCAATGTTTACGCACTAAACAGTTATTAAAAAAAATTACTTTTGCGGACTATTTTGTGGTGCGTAGGAATGCTCTCCTCGAAGTTGCGAACCGTCCCTCAGCCTTTTGCTGCGCTCGGACGGAAGCTGAAACGAAGTATAGAACGTTCGGCGCGCAGAACATTCAGGCCGAAAACAGGCAAGAGGATTCACGAATTTACCAGAAAACTAAATTCCAATAATAAATAAAAGACGCGTCACTCCCAGGAATCGAACCTTGGCTTTTCGCGTGGGAGGCAGGCACAATACCCGTCAGGCCACGCGCGCGCTGCCTACTTCGCCAGCTGCGCGCGCGGCATTACTCCGCCCTTTAAGTAGTGCATCACCCCGATGCAACACAAAATAAAACAAAGCCAATAAAAAGGACAATAAACTAACGAGTCATATGGAACACATAAGGTCTAAAGCCCTATCGAGCGTAGTACGGCTTCAGGCGCTCGACCTGGACGACTTCAGGGCGTGGTGAGCGGGGCGATGACTTTCTTGTTCCGTCGGGCATCACCTCGTAGTTCAGATCTCCAAGTTGACGAAGTACCTTGTAGGATCCGTAGTACCATTTTAGGAGATTCTCGCTGAGACCACGGCGGCTAATCGGTGTCCAGACCCACACCCTGTCTCCGGGCTGGAAGTGGACGTCCCGATGACGAAGGTTGTAGTGGCCAGTGTCGACACGTTGTTGAGCTTGAATCCAGAGTCTGGCAAGCTGACGGACTTCTTCTGCCCGTTGGGTAACCACCTGGGCTTCATCGCTTCCGTCGACAGCCGATTTGTGGGGTAACATCGCGCCCATCATTGTCGTTACTTTGCGACCATGAACCAGCTGAAAGGGTGTAACCCCGGTGGTCTCTCGTACGGCCGTGTTGTAGGAAAATGTGACGTACGTTAACACCCCGTCCCATGTCTTGTGCTCCACGTCGACGTACACGGAGATCATGTCGGCGATGGTCTTGTTTAGGCGTTTCGTCAGCCCATTAGTCTGAGGATGGTACGCTGTGGTTCGCCGGTGGTTGGTGTGACTGAAACGGAGGATCTCCTGCATCAGCTGGGACATGAACGATGATCCATGGTCTGTAATGAGGACTTCGGGGGCGCCGTGCCGGAGGACAATAGACTCGATAAAAAACTCGGCGGCCTCAACAGCCGTACCTGATGGAAGCGCTTTAGTCTCGGCGTACCGTGTGAAATAATCTGGTTCACATACTCTTTGCATTCAAACGCAAGGTATGTCAACTCGCTTAATCACTAGCAACAAACTGTTTTCTTAAGGCACACAAACGGTGTTGGTGCTAAAACAAGTGATGCTTGCGTTATCCTTCATTTGAATTATGTCACTTTCGTTTTAATAATGATGATTTTTGGACGTAGTTACAGTTGCGCACACAAGAACAGGGACGGAGAAGAGGAACACATAGACGACAGACATGCGCACACTCACAACTCATGTATTAACGAAAGAGAAAAAGAAAGTGATACAGAACGCGGAATCCGCTCGAGCGTAGGCCACACAGGCACGAGAGACCACAGGCCCCCGGGCGCGAGGGGGGAAACGAAAAATTACCCACAAGAAAAAGATATTAAGAAGGCAATTTCCTCCTCTGTTAATGAAACAGACGGAAACCTGGCACATCGCTCGCCCATGCTTAGAATAATCAAGGATTCAAAAATCTCTCTGGTGTGTTTTTCTCGGAACCTGCCTATTATCTTGGTTTTCACTAAGGAGGGCGTCTACATATACAAACGGCAATGATAAGACCAAATCTGCTTTGTCTATGTGGTAATTGTTTCGTTTTTCTTATTAACGATTGTCAGTAAAAAAAGACGTGAAAAATTAACCAGAAAGGTGTTTGTAAATGCTGAAGAATATTACCAAACCCATTAGAACGAGAAGTGCCATAGAAAGTTGATTTTTATCGCAACAAGTAATTAAGAAAACAATGTGAAAGAACATGAAACTACGTGACCTGCCCTCATACCAGGTTTTGGAGCGCCTTGTTTGCATTCATTTTTTACTTCAAATTGCACTTTTTGTTTTAAATTGACTTCATGTTTGGTCATTCTGCCGAACGTATTTAAAGACGGTAGCTTTGTAGGATGAGTGGGGTTCTTAGTTCGGGAGGCACCTAGGGAAGTATGTCCTTTAGTCTTTCAGTGCCTGGGGTGGGTGGCGCTCTTAGGATGGTGTCTATGGCAGGCTTTTGTGTGGTAACAGATCAATTCAAACCATGGCCTCTCTGTAACGCTGCGCGCGCTTCCCTTCAACACCCCCCAAATACAAAGCCCGTGCACTGAAGTTTTTGGGTCACAAAGACTGGGAAAGTGCCATTTCCTTCGCCTTTCACTCCCCCTCGTGTCGAGCACTTTTTCTCCACCACCTGTTTCTGCTCCTCTCTTTCTTTCCCTTTCTATCCGTCGCCGCTCCGTGCACTTTCTCACACCACCTCCTGCTGTTCTTCCAATTCCTGCGTACTGGGTCCGTAGTTCAGTTAGCAGCGCACTCGACTTGCACGCCTTTGAACGGTGTTCGAGCGCTGGCACAAGTTAGAGCTTTTCGAGATCGTTTAGCGGTTTAGGACTGACAGACCTACCCACTTCGCGATTACGCGGCTCCTGAGGTTGGTTAGCCCTACAAAGCTACCGCTTTAAAAATAACTTATTAAATAAAATTAGCGAAACGCATATAGGAGCGTTACTATTCTTCCGTCAAAATGATTTTATTCTAGAGCAGCTGAAACAAAAGAAAAGTGAGGTACCGTCATGGTTTCCGTTTCACAATGATGATCTCTTTAAAATGAGAATCCAGAAGGTTCGGATATCTTCGTCGAAATAGGCCGTGAACTGCTCAGAAAATAAAAAGATCGGCGAGACGAAGCAAAAGACATTGAAGATAATAAATAAAAAGCACGGGAATGTCATCACTCTAGTCGACGAATGGAAGCAACAAGCAGATAATAAAAAAAATAACGACGAGAAATAAAAGCAGGATTTATAATGACGCGTGGAGGAAAAAGAGGTGAACGAGTGACCTATGATATGTCGAAAGAGTTCATTGGAAATCTAAATTCGAAAAAAATTGTGAAAAAGAGAGCAATTACGACAGCAGCTGCCTAGAAAATGGCTGTCATTGCAGCGCCACGTGACCCACTACGGATTGTCAAATTATTTTTTTTGCAGTTCACATAAGATAACGTTTTCTTTGGTCTTTTTTTATAAATAAGACGTAGTAGTACAAGTACGGATGTGTAAATTTTAAGCATATATGTTAAATCTTACTATATGGAAATGTAAACATTTTCTTGCGTGTCATTAAGTGCAGTTTTTAGGGCGCAGCTCTTAGGCGCCCGTTTCCGGCTTGAGCGGCGTCGGCGTTGGCGTCGCCGTCGGCGTAACCGCGCGGCGCGTTATGGGACGCGTGACGTCACTCATGACGTTATCAGTGACGTCATTAGTGACGTCATCGGAATGGTCATCGTCACTGATGACATCATCAGTGACGTCACTGATGACATCATCATCATCGTCATCGTCACTGATGACGTCAGCAGTGACGTCACTGATGACTTCATCAGCATCCGCATCGTCATCGTCACTGATAACGTCATCAGTGACGTCACTGATGACGTCATCGGCATCCGCATCGTCATCGTCACTGATGACTTCATCGGCATTCGCATCGTCATCGTCATCGTCACTGACGACCTTCCTGATGACGTCACTAGTGATGACGACGTCATCACTGACGTCACTGGTGACGTCACGAATGACGTCATCATCACGTGACCTCAAAGGGGTCACGTGACCCCAGTGACGTCGCATGACCCCCGTGAGGTCCCGTGACACACGTGAGGCAACGGCGACGCCGCTTGGAGGGAGGGGTAGCAAACAGGATGAGGACGTGAGAAGGAGGGAGGAGGGGTATACCTTCCCCTCAGTACCCTTCCCTCCTCCTCCTCAAGAGCTGCGCTCTAATCCGGCGTTACAGGGAGTTGTAAACGGCTTTCATTTTTTTTTCTCGAATTAACCGATGGGCTTGTTTTTCTTAGTTGTCATTTTTTCATTTATATATACTTTGCACTTTTTTGGACAGACATTCCAATGTCTGAGAGTATGTCACGAGCGCATGTATTGTCACTACCCTGGTTGTCCTTTCAATGTTCTCTTTATGCATCCTAAGATGTGACATTCTCATGCGGTGCAAATATTTATCATTTAAAAACGCGCCCTTTTCTCACTGACAGCGAATTCACCGATAACGTTACCGTAAATTGCGTAATCGGACAAGAAAATAGACGATACGCAACTAATATACCACCATACATGAAATAAAAGCTTGTTATCTCCAAACGCGCCCTACATAAAATTTGCTAGTCAGGGTTGAAACATGAATAGAAAAAAGTAGCTTCGTTAGGATCCTATTTTCTCAAGCGTTCCAGTATCACCTTACATTGAAAGAAAGAAGGTTAGTGATTGTAGTGATACACCAGAACCTTAGTATTTAAGCCAATGCTAGTATTAGTATTGGTAACAAGTATCATTTCGTGTCGATGAGATGGCAGAATTTCGCAATACCTTTCTTGACATTTGAAAGGTTTGCATGTGTGATCGCGCATCTGCATAATTCCAAAATAACTCGAACTATTTCTCTTCTTGTGCGAAATAAAATAGACTACAACATTCCTGGGACAACCGTTTCCGATATGTGTGCATTACTAAATTAATACACAAAATTGTCCTTAAAACACGCCTTCGTATAGTTAATATTGATCGAAAAAAACATCATCAAAAAGGCTATTTTGAGAACGGAAAAAAATGTAAATAAAAACTACGTGGACGAAGCATTAAGCTGTTGTGCCACGGTTCCCAAGTCCTCCAGTTGACGAAAATTTACGTCTGAGTGCGGGAAGGGCAGTCAGTTTTAAAAGAATACATTATTCGCTTGGCCTGATTCGTTTTTTTTTTTTTGCACTGTTTATTTTGTTTTTAACCAAGTCAAGTTTTCATCATTCTGACTCGGGGAGTTTTGCTTGAGATCAAATAAAGCAACAAAAAAGATTTTATTATCGGATCACAAAAATGGCGGTGGCGAGAGTCCTATGAGTAGAATGCCAAACGAGAGCAGACGGCGAATATTTCACAAGAACTAATGCTCTAATTAAAAAAGGCACAATGGGAGAGCGGAAATATGTGTCGTACAAAGGCATCATTTTTTAATTAAAAGTTCAAAATAAAAAACCTCCTCTCACAGTCAGTTTGAAAGGTAACACGAACCTCTTGTCAAAGTGAATCGGGGTGAGACAATTTAATAACTTTAAAACAAATACTTGCTACGTGGTTCGAAATGTTTGAAAATGATCAACCTGAAACTGAACTAGAAGAGGCATAAAAACTCTGGCTAAGATAAGTTACGGAAGCTAAGATCGAACCTAAGTAAATACCCTTTGAGTATAAGTGTTCACAAGGAAACGAATAGAAACAGTGGTATCCTATAAGGTCTCAGTAATATCAGACGACATTTTATAAGTACAAAAGATTATCACCACGGCTCACAAGAAACAGCGTAGCGAATCAAACTTCAGGAAACTTCCATCATTGGGGCTTGGGGAGAGACGGGAGTGTGTCTAACCGAACATTCCTAAAAGGTGAAAAAAGCTATCCTACGAGCGGCCCACCACGCGGAGGAACGCCATTGCATTACGTCGGAGGTGAATTCCATCACCATTTAGATGGATTCACAGGAGGCGGACTCAAAATGAAGAAATGCAATCGCGTCTCCTAGCAAACGGGTGCGACAAATTCAAAAAGTGGCGAAACGGCAATTCCACGAAACGAACGTATGACTATGAATAGACTTAGTCCCAGAACACTCGGGCGTTCGGGAGAACAAATAGACTCAAAGCGAGGCACGAGCAGCATTCTGAAGAACAACCGTGTCGAACACAAACGCCAGCAGTAGAACACAGTGGATCCGGTTGCAACCCAGGACGGGGCGAACCCAGATCTTCGGACGACACCACAGAAACCGCGGAAAGGACGGCCATCGCCAAGAAGGAGCGGAAGGCCGTCCTCCTCAGAATGAGATGAAATGCTAACGCCAAAAACCGAAACAATAGGGAGAATCCAATGATTCCCTCGGGCCTGAACCGCGCAGCTGAAGTCGCGATCGAAACTCCACCAAAACTGCCCTTGCGCCGGCATTCAGGCAACGGGTGTTCGGAGACGATTAAGACAGGGGCATGCGCCGAGAGTGCATCGTGCTAGAAACCACAGCACACCAAGCATGGGAGTGTCCAATGTACTCCGAAGCCCGGTAACAGGGCTCTTGCAGAAATACCGCAAGACCAGCGGCCCTCCAACTACGAGGAGGCGATTTTGCCGTATTACGCGATGCCCGGAATTGTGCACCTCCTGTGTCCGCAGTTCTACTACTACGTCCAGGTCGACGGATGATCGGGGCCTTACTAACACACGTTTAACCGCCGCTGCTCATGTCGTACGGAAGCAGCAGTATTGACATGGCAAAATAGAGATGTTTCAAAACGAAAACCGAGCAATAACAAAACGTGATTACCAGGCCATGCTCCCCTAAACTTAGTATGCTAGAGGCCTTTCGCAATAATATTAATGAAAAAAACACGTTTAACGTATGAAGCTGGCTTACTTAAAATTAGGCAACATTTCGAAAACATTCCAATGTTCACATGTTTAAAATAAAAAGAAGCAAGTAAGCATAACAGAAAAGACCTTCCCGCCAAAGGTGATTGGCACGCCAACCAAAACGAAGAACCACTAAGGTTTTCCTTGCGGAATGGCCAGACTGTCGAAACAGAAAATAAAATGCAGTGAATTGGTTCAAAATCGTAAGAAAAAAAAAATCCAGCCGCGGTAAAGCCAGAAACATTCCCAAAACCTCATGAATATTTCAGAAGGGGGTGTTCCTGCTTAAGTAGCTTTCGCTGTCTGCCTTGGCTTCGAACCCCAACGCTGTTATAGAGAAAGAGAAAGAGAGGAGAATTAAACGATGCCATAGGCTGGCTAGGGTTTTGTCCTAGGCAGCATGTGACCTTCTTTTTGTAGGGATGCTTTCGTAGTCGTACGTTTTAGTACCGGACTCCACCTCGAGCACAGAGTAAGAAAACAGCCTGTTTCTGGTGTTTTGTGGGAACACGCTGAGGGAAGCTAATGCAACTGAGCACCTTTTAAAGGCCAGCAGCGTACGTTCTTTAACTATGCCACAAGCCCAAAATATTATGCGGATCAACTATTTTTGTGAAGATATGATTTTTCCAAACGCCATAAATTACTACAACCTGAAATATAACTATTCAGCATAAAATAAAAATATTGGGATTCAAGTTTAAATTATTAACTTATTGATCAGGTGTTTTTGTTTTACAGTACTTCATGACTTTGAAAATAGTTAATTGGAAGCGCTGTAGATATGTGTTTCCAGTGAATTTGTAAGCAAATTAATTACGTCTATTACAGTACGCCTATAAAGATTGCGCTCTCTGACTTCTCGCTAATGTAGAAATAGTAATTGGGGAATTAAAGGTGCTACCAGTCTATAATAAAGTTCACCGAACACACAAGGTAAATACATGAGGCAATATAAAAATGTTCTTTGTGTCTGCCACGGTTTTTCTCAAAGTTTACTACACCATAAGTTGAATAATTTAGAACCAGTAATAAAGCAATCGCTTCACAAGGAGACTTAATAATAAGCCTTGTCCATCGTAAACTTTGAAATGGAACTCATCACCCTGTGAAGGGATGCTCCACCGCGCTATTACCCTTTGTGTGGTAAAGCCATCAGTGCTTGCAACTTCGGTCAGAGTTAATTATGGTTCAAAACTACACTTTTGCCATATGTTGTATGATGAATACCAATTCAGGATGAAAATAAACTTCTTCATTGGTTCCGGTAACCTAGCCTGTCTCTTTTATGTTGCCTTAGCAAAGTGGTTCTCAGATCTATCATTCCAGCTGAAAGCTTTGTGAAAGTCGTTTCTTAAATACACTAAAATTAAGCTTGTGTCAAAGCGAATTTTACATGAAAACGGGCCTTTTCACAATGCCCAACGCAGTCTTCTAAACAAAACGACTTTTTTTTAGCTGAGAGTGTTGTTTGAGTCAAGTGACTAGCGACAGCCCCTCTCGGTGCCCATTTTCTTGCTGTATGACCAATCCGACTTCGGAGGGTTCTTAGCCCGTTAGACCGCGAGCGTGCGAGGAGGATGTAAAATTTCGACGTCAAAATGAGAGGGTGAAACGGAGGAAAAGAGAGAGAAAACTTCTGCCAGGAAGAAGAAAGTATCGTTCACCGGGGTTAAAAGTGAAACGAAGTATACAAAACATTGAATATATAATCTGTAATCGGAACCGTCACCGACAGGTTCGACAGTGCGATAGTTTTATAAGGGCACGGCATGGCTTTTAGTCTTCACGCTTTTTGCTTCGGGATTTGTTCTTAGGTTTCGTTTTAATAACTACGTTAAAACCTCGATATCATTGGCTGCAGAGTGATAATTAAATTCTATGAACTGCCTACACCCCGCTCTCTTTACGTTGACAGGGACAATACGAGCATACTTGACGCGGTGTCCCCGACAAAAGGAAGGATACCAGGGTAGCTCAGACAGAACACAAAACTTTCATTGATTTTGCCGGGCACAATTTTGCAACCCACGGACTCTAGTCCTCTTTGCGCAAACGCCTAGCGTGAGCTAAACTTTGTGCCCGACCTCAAACGGAGGAAGGCGTTTTTTCTATGAACAGCCGTTTGGGTGAGATTGCAATCAACTAGGCTGGACGTGAGATGTTAATCTCGCCGCCAGCGTGCAGCTCCTTTCCCCGTTCCCCGCCGCAACAAGACGCCAGAGGTCACGGTGCCGCCGTACGTCTGACAGCTCTGAGTGGCGTATCGAAATAATCTGCCCCTCGGCAGTCACGTCCGCTGGGTCCGTCTGCTTACTCCCGGACACCAGATACTGCGTCACGTGGAGATGGGTTCGAGCTTTTTTCTGGGTTCGGTATGCCAAAACCAACAGACGTCGAGAATAGCATGCGATCATGACCGTAGCATACGATAAACAAAACCGGCAGAGCGCAAACCCCCAAAATAAATACAAACTCTATGTTCGGGAGCGAAAGAAAACATAACTAAAAGAGGGCGGCAGAGAGTTGTGTGTTTTGGTTGCTGCCTGCTGCGTGAGATGTAAATGTCAAGAATAGCGTTCAAGTAACCAGAAAAAGAAAATGACGAAACTAATCTTGTAGAGTCGATGACGTCGGGGGGCAAACACTAGGAAAGGCGGACGGATAGTTTGTCGGGTAAAGATTGGCTGTTTATGTTGACAGGGGGCAGTACCTATGTTTTTATTGGTCATGTGTATTCATCACCTTTGCAGCTTGCAGGATCTTGTATACATTTTTTTTTGTGTAAATGGATCGGAAAACAACAACAAAATTTAATTGGGTTTCGACAATCACTCAAAAGCCATTTACATGAAATGTCTGAGCTGAGAAATTCTGTCTCTAGTGAGCACCTACCACAGTGTTGGGAAAGCGATTTCATTTTAACAACCATAAATATAAGCCCGGATACTCGCATGTGACGTCTGTTTGCTTTCTCTAATACATGTTCTTCAGTACTTCCGTCTAGTAAAAAAATTTAACAAAACTGGAGAAAATTGAAAAAATAAGAAACAGCGCAAAAGAGCTACGCTGTATTTTTAAAATGCTTGGAATTGCGAGCAATTTTAAGTTTTGATTAAAGAATTATTATGCTGAAAAAAAAATTCGACCTGCTTTTCATGAAATCTTGACTGACAGTTCTCATGACAGAATGACCAGAAAGCGCAAGTTTTTCATGGTTCGACTTCATTCCCCCCAAAACAGCGCTGTCAAGAATAAAGTAAAACATTAAATTTCAGTTTAGGACAATTACACAAGCCTTATATGACGCTCAGGAAATGACCTCGAAAACAAATGCAGGGCTGCCAGAGGAGGTAAGAACCAAACTCTCAAACGCAACAGAAGTCGCGTGCTAATGCCAGACCCAACATATATTTACGTATCATTTCTATGTTTACAGTTTACCGGCCTAATTCTGTCGGTGTAGGCATAAACTACAGGTTTTCCCGCTCATTTTAATCCAAATTGTGGTAATTTTTTCCAAGTGCCATTCACTTTAATTCAAGCGCCATTCAATTTAATCCCAACGCTACCCGATTTAATACCGGGGTTGCTCAATTTAATCCACAATATAAACATGAACGCTTTTGTCTTCAGTGGTTGTGTTTCGCTTACACTTTTCATAAATTCGAGTAATTATTTATGCAATTAGATTTTGTTGGGGACCATTGATATACTTATCATTATTTCGATTACTTGGAGTTAATCGTCGCACGATTGGCATGTGAATTACTCTTTTGGTAACCTCGGGTTTTAGTGGAGCACTCGCCTTAAGCTGATTCGACGTTTTCTTTACTCCTTCGCATTACTTCGACTTATTATTGATACAGTTCAGACGACATAGCACAATTGCAATTTGTGATTACTCTCTTGATTACCTCTCGCTATTATTGACACTATACTGACTTGGAAACACTTCCACTTCTGATTACTTCGACCTATTAATAACATAATTTACAGAATTAAAGTTCAACGAACATTTGTATTACTCTCTCGATTACTTTGAGGAAATATTGTAAAAAATATGACTTTGTAGAAGCTCATTTGATATTCGGATTACTTTTTGGTTTTATAGGTAATATTGACACAAGCAACGTTTAGAATCAAAGTCTTCGTTACTCAGTCGATCACTGAATTGATATGGACAAAGGCGACTTCATATAAGTTCAGCTAAAAATTTGATTACTCCTAAAAGTTTGATTACTCCTGTGTTTTTAATTGGCATATATACAAGTTTGTGTGCTTGCATGTTTTTTTTTCACAACTCTTTGTTTTGTCAGTTCTGTATTTTGTGTGTATTTCAAATGTGTGTGTTTAACCCAGTAGGCTTTCGAGCTGTTGGTTAGCACAAGGGGAAAATAACACATTGATTGATTGATTGATTGATTGATTGATTGATTGATTGATTGATTGATTGATTGATTGATTGATTGATTGATTGATTGATTGATTGATTGATTGATTGATTGATTGATTGATTGATTGATTGATTGATTGATTGATTGATTGATTGATTGATTGATTGATTGATTGATCCGTTTTACTATTCACACAACTAAATTTAAATTAACTCAATTAACTTAGTTGTTACATTTCATCTTTTCCCAATATATTACGCAAATAGTTAATATCAGCACTATTGACATCTCGATAACTTTGAGTAACTAGTGACCTATTTGACTTTATACTGGTCTAACTGGCATAATCCTGATTTTCAATATTACTATGAGCTTTGATATCACCGAGTGATTTGTATTCAGCCCAGTTCCCATTTTGATCACTCTTTTGATTACTTCGATTTACTATTGACCCAATGGAGTTTGATTAGGCCTAATTGACATCATGATTACTCTTTACATTACTTTGAGACAATTATAAAGTAACCGAATTTTCATGAGCACGAGTGACATGATGGTTACTCTTTTGATTACTTCGAGTTATTATTGACCCAATGGAGTGTTGACTTGTTGTCAACTTGTTGACAACTTCATCACTTGATTACTTTGAGAGAATATTCAGCCAATTGATTTGTTGTAAGCTTAATTTATGTTATGATTAGTATTTTGATTACTTAGAGTTACTATTTGCTCGAACGATTTTATGCCGGCTAATTGGCATCGCTGCGCCTCTCGTGATTGCCTCAAGTTGTTACGCAACCAGTTCACCCAGCAACCAGCAACCAGTTCACAATATTATTACTCTTTTGATTACTTAGAGTTACTTTTGACCCATAGACATAATTATGGCCCAATTGACATTATGATGATTCTTTTATTTACTTTAAGGTAATATTCAAACAAATTGTTTATTATGAGCTCAATTGACATTATGATTACTCTTTTTATTACTTTGATTTAATATTGACCCAATTAACTTTAATTCGGCCTAGCTGACATTCAGGTGACACTCTTCATTACTTTGAGTTAGTATATCACCAGTCCATCTATTATGAGATCAATTCACATCATTAAAACTCTTTTGATTACTTAGAGCTACTCTTGACCCATTTGACTTTAATTTGGACTAAATGAAATTGTGATGACCGTTTTAAATGCTCCGAGCTAATATTCAACAAATTGAATTATTATGAGCCCAATACAAATGATGATTGTTGTTTTGGTTACTTGGAGTTATTTTTCACACAATGAACGTTAATTCATCCTACGTGACATTTTGACGACTCTTGATTACTTTGAGCTAATATTCAACCAATTGATTTATTTGAAGCCTAATTTACTGTTGAGTACTATTGATTAGTTTAGGTTACTAACGACCCAGCAGACTTTAATCCGGCTTAATTGACATGTATCTGACCGTTTTGATTACTTTGAGGTAATATTTAACTCATTAGTTTATTGTGAGCACAATAGACATGACGAATACTTTTTTGATTACTTTGTGTCACTATATATTGACCAAAGAAACTTTAATTAGGCATAATTGACTATTTGGTGACTCTCCTGATTACATTGAGTTATGATATCACTAATTGATTTATTTTGAGCTCAAATCACTTTATTATTACTCTTGATTACTTCGAGTTAATTTTGACTTAACGGACTTTAATTTGGTCTACATTTCATTTCGATGGCTCGTTTGATTACTCTGAGCTAATATTTAACCAATTGATTTATTATAAACCCAGTTGACATCATGATTACTCTTTTGGTTACTTTGAGGTTCTATTGACCCAATGAACTTTAATTCGGAGAAATATACATCTTAGTGACTATTTCGATTACTTCGAGGTATACAATCGATTAACCAATTATGAGCGGAATTCACAGTTATATTACTTTTCATTGCTTCGAGTTACTTTTGACCCGATTGACTTTAATGCAGCCTACGTTACACTATGTTCTCCCTTTTGATTACTTTCTTCTAATATCCAACCAATTGATTTATTATGAGGCTAATTGACATGATGAGTAGTTTTTATTACTTTGAGTTACTTCTCACCCAAAAGACTTTAATTCGGAATAACTAACTTTTCCGTGATTCTCTTCATTACATCGAGTTATTATACCACCAATGTCTCTATTATAAACTCAAATCGCATTCTTATTACTCTTTTGATTACTTCGAGTTACTGTTGGCCTACTTGACACTGCAATAACGTTTTGATTACTTTGAGCTAACATTCAACAAATTCATTATTTACTACTCAAATCAATCAAGAGTAATTGAAATGTGAATTAGGCGGAGATATAGTTGGTTAAAAATAACTCGAATTAATCAAAAGAGTAATACTAATGTGAACTGAGCTAGTCAATAGATAGATTGGTGATATAATACCTCTAAGTAACCAGGAGAGTCACAAAAATGTCAATTATTCCAAATGAAAGTACATTGGGTCGATAATAACTGAAAGTAATAAAAAGTGTAATCATAATGTCTATTGGGCTCATAATAAATAAATAGGTTGAAGATAAGCTCAAAGTAATCAGAGCGATCATAACAATGTAAATTAAACCAACTGGGTTGATAGTAACTCAAAGTAATCAAAAGACTAATCATATTGCCAACTAGGATTATAATAAGTGAATTGCTTGAATATGGCTCAAAGAAATAAAGTCATCAAAATGTCATGTAGGCCGAATTAAAGTCTATTTGGTCAAAAGTAACTCGAAGTCATCAAAAGAGTAATCACCATGTCTATGGTGCTCATAATAAATCAATTAGTTGAATATTAGCTCGAAGTAATCAAAACGGTCCTCACAATGTCAATTAGGTCGAATTAAAGTCAACTTGGTCAAAAGTAACTCCAAGTGAAGAATTGAGTATTAATATAGTGGATTGAGCTTGTAATCGGTGAACTGGTGGTATAGTAACTCGAAGTAATCAAGAGAGTCCCCATTTCGTCAGTTAGGCCGAATTAAAATTAATTGGGTAAATAGTAACTGAGAGTAATAAAAGGAGTAATCATAATGACAATTGAGCTCATAGCATATAATTTTGCTGATTATTACATCAATGTAATCAAAAGAGTCACCATCACGTAAATTAGGTCATATTAAAATCGATGGGCCAAAAGTAACTCGAAGCTAATAGTCACGATATTATTATTATTTTGAATTGAGCTAATAACAGATTAACTATTCGCCTAATAATTCGAAATAATCACAGAGGCACCACAATGTCAATTGGTTATCATAAAGTCTATTCAATAAATAGTAACTCTAAATAATTAAACTACTAATTATCACATCAATCAAGCTTATAACAAACCAATTGGTTCAATATAAGCTCGAAATAATCAAGTGATCAGGTTATCCCTAAGGGCGAACTAAAGTCCATTGGGTCAATAGTAACTCGAAGTAATCAAACGAGTAATTATAATGTGAAACATGATCATAATAATTTGGTTAGTCTTTAATTTGCTCAAAGTAATTTCACTCATAATTGTGATGTAAGTTAGGCCGAATAAAACTCCATTGTGTCTGTAGTAAATCGAAGTAATCAAAAGAGTGATAGAAATGGTAACTGGGCTGAGAATAAATCACTCGGATGTATAAGAGTTCAAAGTAATAATGAGAGTGAACATTATGTCAATTAGACCAATATAAAGTCAAATAAGTCACTAGTTACTCAAAGTAATCAAGATGTAAATAGTGCTGATATAACTTCCGTTGTGTGACTAATATATCGGCTGAAAATAAATCAATTGTTAGATTTATTATAATAAATCAATTAGTTATTATCAGTGCTTATCAGGCCTGCAAACTCTGGGCCGTAGTCTTGCCTAGACACGTTTGTGCATGTCGGTTAACGTCTGGATATAACACCATATAATTATGTATTTGCATGTTTTAGGCTTGACAAATGATTACTTTTAACTTTCCAAGACTACTCGCGAAATATTACATACGTAATTAGGCGCTTGGACGAAGTTTGAAATGTACGTTTCAATAAAACAAAAGATATTCTCTACAAAACATAAACCGATCGCCGACCTAGAATCGTTTACCGAGATTAATGGTGGCATTCTGCCGTCTGACACAAATTCGAAGTTTTGTTGCGTTTAATATGAAAAAAAAAATTATAAGGAACCTCGCGAATTTTGCAACTCATTAAAGCAACGCTAATTACGCAGTCATTTCTGCCATATTCAAATTTAGCCCATTTCTTACCCTATTTTCTGGCACCATATCTCGTATCAAACGTATAAGTAAATGTTAAAAAAAAATTCTGCGAATAATTTAAACAAAAAAAACCCGCTATGAGCCACTGAGATTTATATAATTTTTACTTGCCAACTTGCTAGAAATATTTTCAAAAGAAAAAGTATTAGACACCGCGAATGAACGTGCAGCAGCTGTCCTTTAATGTACTGAGTTAAGGAGCAGAGTGTGGTGCGTCCTAAACGTCCCATTATCGCTCCTCGACCAATCAAATTGAGGCATTACCCAATAAGAGCACTGAACAAACAATCACAAAGCAAGCAGCGTGAACTATAATACGCCACGCACTGAGACTTTGAGCTTTTAGTGACCAAAAGTTGCATCCCCTTGGAAAGTGATGGATTCTTCCAGGCTAAGCGGGTCAGTGGCGTTATGATTGTATTTTTATTACTTTGAAATAGACCTTATTCTTAACCTCATCTTTATTTTTAGCTAAACATTCCGGCTATTAGACAACGATGCCATATTTCTCTTCCAAAATCCGAATGATCTCTCATCAGCATCGTCGGCAAAGCGTGGTTTCGACATCGCCCTCGTCAGATTGCACTACGCAACGTACTTGCCACGAGCTTTCGTGCATAGTATGTGCAAAGTTATTCATTTAGCTTCACGCCCCCTCCCCATATTAATCTGTGGTTCTCGCTGGAATATAATTAAAGAGCTATATTTAGTTTGAGGCTGCATAATATATCAAGTTGCGTAATATTTGTCTCCCTGAAGAGATTGCGTGACAACAGGGCAGGCGGGAGTATTTCAATCTGAGAGCACTTCGGATCTTGGTTCATATTACTTCGCAAGTTATAGATCTCTATCTGGCGTTTTTGGCGTTTTGTGCAAAACTTGTTTCTCAAATTTGTCTTTACTGTTTAGGGCGCCTTTTTGAGGATTTGAATTGCTTGACAATTTAGCTTGGTCTAATTGCTGTGTGCTAAGCATTTAGTATCAATAAGTGAATCTGTCTTGATAACATGACCGTTGGTATCTTATCGTTTGTTAAATTTAAAAAAAAAAATAGCAAAAGGGCTTGTTTTTTTATGATAGAGATAAATTGAATCAAGTAAGAGGTTATTTTATTTCTGCTTCTTACTTTGTTTCAATTAGTAAGTCCTAATAATGCGAGGAAACGAAATGTCTCTTAGCAAAAACTAATACGTTCGAAATATATCCAGAAAGAAGTTTAATGCATTTTAAGTGTTATTCGCAATTAGAGATTCACTAAAAATACACCATCAATTTATTACATACTAATAAAATAATAAAATTACGATGAATTACGTATGCTAAAAAGGTACTCCAAGCGCACCTCAATTACACATAACTGTATATATGATATGTTTGTACATTTAAAATGCGTTTCAGATAGTTTTGTAAACATAAATTATATTTGCTACAATTATGCTTGAAGAACATTTAAACTATAAAAATAAAAAGAAGCTAAATTGCCGAATAACTGCTAGTGCATTCAAAATACACGTCAAATATATTTGTAGGTATACATTGATTTACATTTTATACACATTTTAATGCAGATAGAGTATATTTCTTGGAAATAGTATATTAAAAGGCATTTGGACTGCGGACAAAAAATACAAAATAATGCGTGTATTCAATGCAGTTAAAATGCATTTGAAATATAAACTTGTTTTGTTTTTTGCTAAAGAGTTTCGCGTTTGCGTTGAATTTCTTTTAGAAAACCTTAGCTCTAAGCACATTTGTGGAAAGTATCAAAGGCAGTGTTGCAGGCTTTACCGAAAAAGTACAAAGATACGTTACTCGTTACTTGCAAATAAAAGGAACGCGTTACCTTCTTACGAAACCTAAAAATAAAATAATCACGTTTCCCCTAACGTTACCAATAAAAAGTAACATACGTTCTTTGCGTTACTTTTTTAAAATTATGAATAACACGTTTTACACTTTTGAGGTGATATGTATGCATAAGCGCCATATTTCATGAAAAATTATATCTATGCGGAAACTCAACATATTTACCTTAACTTTTTTTTTTGCGATTTCGCCTAAATTTTCACAAAAGAAACGCAAAGAGAAACGCAAAAGTGTATCCTATTTCTTCGCGTTTATCTTTGTCTTCCTAGCAAAATCTTTTTTTAGAAACACGAAACAAAATTGAAGTGTAATTTTCGTAATTCTTGGAAAGAATTACACGTTACTCAAAATAACTAACGTAAGTAGGTTACCCGTTACTGTTTTGAAAAGTAACGAGTACGTTACTCCATACCAGAAAAGTATCACGCGTGACCGACAGCACCGAACAAACGGAAGATACGTCAACATTTTGCGAAAAAAACTCTCGCAACACAGCTATTAGTAGATATCGAAGGGCAGTGTCAGATGTTAAGAAATTCTCATTAAGACGTCTTCCTAATGTGTTTCTGGACGTTTATTTATTTTATTTATTTTACTTTTTATAGTGCACTTCTTTTTTTTTGCAAAAAAGATTGGCGTTTTGCGGATAAGGTGCGTGTACTTTCCCGCAGAGCACTCAGAAAAACCAATCACCGTATTCTACAGAAACAAAAGGTTAGGGAATGACAATGTCGAAAATATTATTAGCCAAAAAACAAATGTCTGCAGATGAATGGCTTCTGATATTTCTCACTACTCATTAGTCAGTATGAGCTTTCTTTCTTTAAAACAACACGCATGTCTACAAACAACTCGGGATTTGCCCCCCCCCCCCCCCCTTCAAGTGCTTGTACAGCACGTGCGCAGAAAGCAGACAGGCGTGAAGTAGAGCACCCAGTGCATGCGAAGCGCCGACAGCAGCGCCATCGTAGCGGTGGAAAATCAAATCCGTGAGTTTATGTTTAGGTCACCCAACAAACCTATTAAAACTACCCCCCCCCCCCCCCCCCAAAAAAAAAAATAAAATAAAGTCAGATATATATATATATTTATTGTTTAGCGCTGCAGCTTATGAATTTCAAGAGTATTGAGTAAAAGAAAATACGACCAAGTATTCAATATGAGCCGACACCAATTATAGAAATCTGAACTTGCCATTATTATTCATGCGAGCCCCGAGGTAAAATCTTTCTATCTTTCCACAGGTTCTTGTTTTTACATTTTAACGATTTTTTTCACGTGAGTCACACCACTCTCGTAATTTCACTCCGCAGTTCCATATATTAGCAACGTGAGCCCCGTATCGACGCCAAAGCTAGCGTCGACAATGGGGAACCCAATACGCACTCTCCATTTGTCCATCGCCAATCGTTAGATCTTTGCATCTCAAGAAGCAAAGTTTTCACCCAAAAAAAAACTTTTAATTCTCTCAACTTCAAAAAACAAATGCCCTCCTCACTTTTTTTTTTTTGTTGATTTAGACTTTTAGTCTAAATCAAAAAAAATTATTTTTCTTCGCTCACTTTTTTTTGACTATGACCGTCTGTGGCCACCTAAAAAAAATCATTAGACCACTTGAGGGAAATTGAAAACTTCAAAGATTCCAGGAAGCAATTAACGTTTTTTTGTGGGCCCAGCCTGAATGAGAAATATCAAATTTTATTAACCGACTGATTAAGTTTTTCCGACCAATTACTTCTGACGCTGTTACTTTGCCTCCTAGATTAAGCTGCGGGACGAATTCGGATCGGTCGGTTTAATTGTCAAAAGAATATTGCTGTCAAATATAGAAACGACTGTAGCAATTAAATGTTCTGTTCTGGGGGGTGAGTCGGTTTATGATACAAGGAAATAAAATAGCGAAAAACAAACACGGGGGAAAGTGCAAAAAATACGCAGACACTGCGCTTCACTAGCTGTACGCCATGGCAGAGTATGTTCCAGATAAAGTTCATATTAGGAACCCTATTACTAACGATGTAGACTCAGCCTATTCAATTATGCTGAAACAATTATATTGTCCGGAATTGTACTGAAAACAACGAAGGATATATGGTTGCCTTCAGTGAAGAACTGAGGATTGAATTAGCTTACCTGGAAATTTTTTAAGAGGTACAGAAATCTCAGTTACGTAGGGCATGCATTAAAGGGACACTCAACCTAAGAAAAAAAACGTCCGCCTGGTTGGACAGGCATGTGTCTCAAACAAAAAAAAAATGTTAGTACAACAAAAATATTTTTGCCCTATATTTACGTTACAATACAATTTGTTCGAATTCAGGGAGAAACCGACATTGTACTTCTGTGGGATTATGATAATAGCGTTTGTATCCAACTAGTGTGCGATCTGATGTCCAGCGAACTCAGAGCGCAGATTACTTGAGTACGAATGCTATCATCATCAATCCACAAAGGTACAATTTCGGTTTCTCCCGAAATTCGAAAAATTCCTATTGTAGCATAAATATTGGTCAAAAACACATTTTTATCGACGAACATTTATTTTAAGACATGCCTGTCCGAACCAGGTAGAAACTATTTTGTTTAATACGTTCAGTATTCCTTTAAATAAATAATGCCCATGTGTCCTTTCTTATATCTCAAAGGTGCACTAATTGCACATCATTTAAAGGTCCTCTTTAGACCTGGCCCAATTACGTGGAAGTGAGAAAAATCTTCTTCGACGGGCCACAGATCGCGGGAGTTACCCGCTCTACTACGCAAAATATTCTTTTTTTTTTCCCGGCTCCGTTCGTGATTCCGCTAGAACATTCTCTTGCCTTCTTGTATTCCTGGAAGATACCTGCCTACTGGACCGCTTTTAACAGTGCCGACAGCGCTGGGAATAGACATACAGTAGTGGACAAACCTAATAAAGTAACTGTGACCTCATACAAGATGCCCTCTCACTTCCTTCTTTAGCGTTCTAATATTTCCTTTTGATCCCCTCTTCCCCCTCTCTTACCTGGAGCACTGCCTTGCCACCAATCGACGGTGTGGTTAATAAGTTTCAGGCTTCCTTTTTTTTCAATACTTCTCTCTCTCTCTCTCTCTCTTCTCTCTTTCTCTCACTCTATACGTCCTCGGTGAAGGATATGGTTTAACCTGCCGTCACGGAGTTACGTTATGTTAGGTCGCCATCAGGAAAGCTCGCCGTCCCTTGACCTTACGTGAATTGACTTCAGGTCTTGTGACACAACAATGGCACATCACGTCAGGGTGTCAAGTGACATTAAGTAACACTACCTTCACGGCGTCACGTAAACTCGTGGTCACGTAAACTTACGTGACGTGAGAACGCGACGTGACGTCAGCTCACGTTACACCACAATGTCGCGCTGATGTCAGCGTGACAAGTGTCGCCGTTACGTCCCACTGTGCCCTCACAGTGTAAAGTCACGTCACGGGTACCTCGCTGGTCCCGTTACGTCACGCTGTCGCGTCACGCCACAATGTCACCTGGGAACGAAAACCCGAGAGTTTCCTCTCATAGGACTCACCTCCATTTTTAAACCTCTTGTGAGCACCTTCAGGTAATTCGCGTGACGTCATCCATCGAGCAGCAACTAATTTCAATTCCACCCCAGCCACGGATGCGAAAACTCTAAGAGACGTCTCTAGAAATGCGATGAAATTTGTTTTTAAAGTTTCTTACCGAACGAGGGGAACATTTTCAGGCATTTAAGCCAGCCATGAAAGAATCCCTATAGACAGGTGCTTAGTCTCAAAACTACTAACGTTCTTAGTAAGCAGTAACGAATTCGTTTCGAATAAAACCAAATGTTGGTCGCTTTGTTTCCCCCAAGTATTAGTGAAGCCAAGCCCGGGAATCTATGAAAAAGATAGGTCAATGGCCAGGCCAAAAATAATCCATATTTTTAACATACTCCGTTTCACGATGCTGCGATCCGAGGGACCCAATCAGACAGCAGATCAAAAAAGGGCATAGTCACGATTCTATTCGTCTTTGTGCGTCTGTTAACCCTGGCTAACATAATCGATCACAACGAATGCCTCGAAATCACGCGCTCTTTTGTTTCTGTGCGTGGTCTCTTTAAACGCTGATAACATGCGTGCGAAAACGTCAAGCGCCGTGCTCATGCACTACTGGCACTGTCATGAGGTAGCACCGGTCTCGGTCGGACCTAATATAAAACGAAGTATAAGGAATATTCCAATATTCACCTCTTGCGTACTCGCACGTTTTTACAGCGGAGCTGTTGAGGGCTAGTTTCCCCAGTATCGTGTCCGCCAGCAAACAAATGATGACACAAAACTCTGGACGGCTACCGACATCTATGAGCGACGGCGGCAACCACACAACCGGCTTGCCGGTTTTCTGGTTACCACCGTCGCTTATAAATGGCGGCAGCCTTTCCAGCCTTTCCAATCTGGCTTGCCGACTTTCGGCCGGCCATTACTTCATTCCCACCAAAGTACAGCTTCGCTGATTTTCTCTTTTCACCAAAGTGGAAAGGCTGAAAGTTTTTTTTTTTGTTTGTTTTTTTCTGAACTGTGGGGCGGTTTTTTTTTTTTTAAACGAGCAGTACTTCGATTTTTTCGAAATATTAAACGGCGCTCGTTCGTTCGCAGCCTGCGTGATGTGCGCTAAAATGTGGCATGCACCGCTTTTATCGCACGGGCGATATTTGCCTTCCCACCGGAGTGTGGCCGCGGAGGTGGCATCCGATATTGCACGGGGAAAGCAACTACGCGCGCTCGGACCACGTTCCACGGCTCGGAAGGCAACAAAATAAAATGGCAGCGTCCACTGGATTATTACTGAAATGTTCCGTATATCTTTGAGCCCAAAACAGAAGAGCATCCGGTGCTGAGAGCCAATAGGACCAAGCAAACATCGTTTAAAAGAGCGCAACGTCGCGCCATCCGTCAGTTTGTTTTTTGCGTGTGTGTTTTTAGCGGCTAATCCAATCCACGCAGATCAGGTATCGTCTTCGACTATTATATGTCTCTTCGCTTGAAGTCCCGACGCAGCCGAGGCTACGAGCCGATGATATCAATGGAACAGCATGAAAACTACAAGGTCATGGGGGTCAGTACGTTTCTCTACGTGTTCATTGATCACTAAACCAATCACGTACAGCGAAGGCACGGTGACTTGCGGTTTTATTATGTGTGTTGGTGATTGTATATTATCCTTAGGATGCGCTCGAACATATAGTGAAAAAAAAAACCTGGTTTGCACGAATGTTTTGTGTTTCTTCCAGTCTTTGACTTCGTCCTGACTTGTGACGAAAAACGACATCCTCGGTGCAACATTGCAAAACTCAGTCTCTAGGAAAAACGCTGTATTATTGAATCGCAGAGGTTTGCTTGCCGAGTTCACCGAAGGAAGGTTGGTGGCAAGGCACTACATACACTGCAGTCCAGGCACGTTAATGAGAGTTTGAGAAAGAGAAAGCCGCTTTTAATGGCCCGTTCCAAGGATGCCCCTGCTTCATTTCATTATAAGTCGGGGGGCGGTCAAGACTGCAGACAAGCACAAAGTTTCACACGCACACCTACTGAAGGCCCAAGTCACGGGGTTTTTTCCTCCGCGCTTGATTTTGTTGACCCGATGATAAAACACGTATTAAATAATGAAGAACCCAAGGACGCTGCACTTTTGGCACTGTTTAATTGTTCTCATCGGCTCGTAGCGCCGGCTGCGCTATAACGTAAGGAACAACGGCTCACATTTCTTGTTTTCTTAGTGTAGCTCGAGAAGAGAACGTGCCTCGAGACAGGTGTTTACGTTGACTAATTAATTTTGTTATGAAGCGCAGGCAAGATGACACAGCGACAAGTTGACATGCTTCAAAGAGGGCGCTCAAAACTTTTAATAAACTAGACGCGCTTTTCATTACCACAGTGAAAACCCTCGAGGCAACGCTCCTCATGCCCGCAAAAATCGGCGGGAATGTTATTTTTCTGACGGACTGGTATCTGAAATGACGACAGCCGCGGCGCCCCTCAAATACTACGTTTGCTGGGCGGTAATATTTTATCTTTTACAAGCTGCGCTCTTGCATTTTCACTTCTAAAGCGTCCTCTCACCTTCATGTCGACCCACGGGGTGCGTCAACATTTATGCCTATTTTTCGGGCCAGATGGAGTAGTTTGTCTGCCAACTTATCTGATGTTTTTTTAAAGTTAGAGCGTCGAGATAGTACGATCAAGGCATAATATTAAAAAAGAACAAGGGCTGTCGCCTGCTGCAACAGGGTTCAAGAAGATGAGGTTCTTTTCACCATGGTGTTCATCATTTTTTTATATTCATTTTGTTCCGAAGAAAATGACTGACGAGCAACGAATACTCCAGATGTTGCCTAGGTTGTCTGCATAATTTCTGTTAATGGTACCTGTTAGATTTTTTTTTTGCATGTCTTCTTTTTTCTACGATCAGTTTTACTTCTACTGCTTAGGCTACTACTTTTCTTCAAATATTTAAACAAGGTTTTTTTGTTGTGAGTTTCTCAAGGTTTTAATTTATTCGGAGGTGTAAGGGGCCTTTTCAAACTTCAACATTCGCGATTTCCGATAACATTTCCGAACCCGATATTAGATTCAGCGTATTTTGATATACAAGATTATTAATCTATGCAGCTGAACAATTTTCACGAAACACGAACTGCTCAGTTGTATAGAATATTTAACATGAACTCCTAAGTTAATATTTTAATGGTTCTTTCAGCGATAGTTAATTTTCGATGGTAATTGCGTATTTTCAAAGTTTAAAAATCTTCACGCAATACCTACACTTTTCTGGCAAACACTCTTTTTCATATACAACCTATTGAACTTAGCATCAACGAATAATCTTTAAAGATAAAGTATCTCATCGCCCACAACTTTATTTTAGACAATTGACCACCCTTCGAACTACTCATTCTTTCTTAAGTGGAGAGCTCAGTGAATACTTAAGCAGTCTGAGTTAACTTTCAATAGCAAACTTCATAATATCGTGCCATATTTTGCCGTACTTTTTGCGAGATAATACTTTACGAGACAAATGTATTGCTCATTCTCTTAATAAGATGTCATAGAAACCGTAAGCACACTTGTTTATCTATCACGCAAAAACTTGTTTCCGATGCCACTATCACTGCGTAAGTTACCAGTGTTTTCTTTATAAGGGGCATAAAGGCCTGTTGAGAAAGGTCATGCACGTGTGTTTGGCCTGACGTGTTTTTTTTATATTTTTATTAGTTTCTCTTTAATGCATGGAGAGAACGGAATCTCTAAAATGTTTGAGAAAAAATATAAGAAAATAATAAAAATGCATCAGAGCGACAACCCCTTTTTGGCGTTTTGTAATTTTGGCCAGGTTTCTCGGCACGTGATGCATTAAGTACGTACAACATAAACCTATTTTTCGTTATAAAGCAATCTTTGGAACCCATATTCAATACAACGTGTAAAATTCTACAAACTATATATAGCGTGTAAAAAATGCACAAACTTGGCTACTTTGACGTTTTAACTTTTTATTTGGGATTTATTATCTCGTAGTGCTATTAAGATATAGCATTGAAACTTTTTTCAATACATTGTTCGCATCAAGGTCTATCGTCTGTACATAATTTGTTGCTCTATACTCGAAGCCAACTAACTCCACCGCGCTACATTGTCAAGGCTAGCCTAGCATCAGTAGGGCTCTAACTCTGTCAAAGCTATTTTCGGCGTTAACTATTTTGTGCTACAGTCACCGAGGCTAGCGTAGCTTCCACAGAACTCCAACTCTGTCAAAGTTATGCTTGGTTTAAGCTTAAGTCCAGACGCAGCCAACGCTACGAGCTAATGGGACCACTGAAGCAGCGTCACAAGAGCAAATCACTAGGCCTTTTCTGTTTATTATTGGTTCAGCGATGATAGAACAAAAACAGAAACATGACGAACACCAAAATGGTGCTCTTTTGATGATCTCTGATTGATTACCTCAGCTCGTAGAGTTGACTGCGTCTGGATTCAAGGTGAAACTAAATATAGTTGCGCGAGCGCGTGCGAATGAGGCGAAAGATAAAAGCCGAGCACTTTGACAGCCGCGCGGTATTGCAGCACTGCGGGTTTTACGCTGGCCTTGGCAATGTAGCACGAAATAGTTGACGCCGAGTATAGTTTATAAAGAAAACTATGTATAGCACTTAAACCTTAACCCAAGATAAAAAGTACCACAACTTCAATGTGCAATTTAACAAGAAAAAATCTTTGATGTCTTTTCTTTTTAGTTGAAGCATCTTCTACCATGTCGCGCGGCGTTTTTTTTCTTTCTTTAAAAACATGTTGCAATACGTTGTCTCAGTCTTAAGTATAGCGCTTTTAAACGCACACATTTGTTTAGTTCGGCAGTTTCTTTATATATTATGATTTAGCATCTGGTAGTTTTCTTAAGATATGAAGTATGATTTTTTATATATTATTCACATCAGCGTCTGTTGTCTGTATACAGGTTGTGGCTCTAATTTATAAAAAAAGTATTTAGAGCGCTTCAAGCATGTATACTGAGGTAAAAAGTCCCTCAATTTAAACGTGCAACTAACAAGAAAAAACATCTTTGTTTTTTTAGGTGAAACATTCTACATTATGTCGCCGTGTTTGTTTTATTGAAACATTTTGAAGTATTTTGTCTCCGTCTAAAATATAGCGCTTGAAAACACACACATATGTGAATACTGATATTGAATTCAATATCGGTGAGCTTTTATAACGTGTTTCTTTTTTTCGGCTTTGCAATTCAATTTTTTCTCATATATAACTTGTCTAAAGTATCCATCATCTAGATCAAGGGCCTCCCAACCCCGACCCGCGGGCAAGATCTGGCTTGCATAAGTCTTCCTATCGACCCACGACTGTTCGCGATCCTTCCAAAAGAGCCCGATCCGCAACCCGCTTCCAGCGGACCCGCTGCTACCGGCGCAAAATAAAGTGCACGCAAAGAAACGGCGCTACAACGCTCTTTAAACGCGGAAACGAAGACACCAGAACGAACGAGGAAAAACTGCATCGTAACGCTATAATACATATTGAACACAGTCAAAGGCGCCACCATTCATAGTCCTCTGCTTCGTGTCTCTGTAACTCGGTGAAAGTTTCTTTGCGTTCTCGTGTACATCCTGCTTATAGTGTCCTTCGACAGCACTATTGCATCTTGCCAGCAATAGTTTTATATTTCCCATTGGTGCTTTGCACTGAGCGAACGTGGAAAATTTCCCGTGCGCTTTGATTCATGCCTGGTGAACGTTTCTTGATCACAATTTTCATGTAAGGTTCTCGTTAGCTAAATATTAAAGTTCAAGTTGAAGTATTCAAGCATACGCATTGATCCACCCTACGTTGCTGTTTTTAATACTCACTCTAACAATGATTTTTGTGTTCAAATGCTTATCTATGTGTCGTTTATTTAGTCCTTTGTCTTTTATAATTAGTCTTTTTGCGGCCCTCGAGACTACGACAGATCCCTAATCTAGCCCCTTAGCCAAAACGTTTGGAGACCCCTGAACTAGATGTGAATTGCTGCTTAATTTTGTGAATGAAGCTATTGAGCGCTTCAAACTTTCTCAAGGTTAAAAGTTCTGCCAATTCAAAATGCAATAAAAAAATTTTATATTTTATATATATATATACTTCATGTAACGTATTCTACACATTATCGCCGTATTTTGCCGTTAAACTATGTTGCATTATTTTGCCTCCGTCAACAATACTGCTTTAAAAAATGCACCTCCAAACCAACAATACGTTTCTCAGTTATAAAAAAACGTTACAAGGTGTTTGTTTACCCAAGACAGATTTTTCTTAAACAATAAAATCTACACAAATTTGGTCTGTGCTAGTGAGTCATACAGCCAGGCGGGCATTATGTTCACGAGGGATTGCAATTATTAGATGACTAATTGACGAAACGTAAGTAATTATTTTTTTTTTTTTAAATTTGACGTTCTGAGGCACATGGACATACGCAATAAATTAAGCCAATCAATGTTGAAGACCAGCCTAGATTTTATAAATCCTGGATCGAGCATGCACGAGTTATTCATTCCCAAATTTTGCTCTGGACATCTGTCGGTACCAAAACCAAACGCGTAATGCCCCCCGGAAGGACACCACTCTTTTGACCCCGGAGGGTCAGGTGTTACTAACGAAATTAACGTCACTTTTGCGTCTCAGCGCGTCGTAAAATTCACTTCATTTTAAGCCGTTTATGTTCAGCTTGTTTTCTTAACATAGTAAACCGAACTGTGCAGAAAAAGACAAGACGAGAGAGAGAGAGAGGGAACATGCACAATACACACGCGCTGTTGGGCGAGTTGGTATGATGACATAGTGAACAGAACAGCGCACTTCTCTCTGTGCTTGTCTTTCTGTGCGCTGTCCTGTTCACTATGTCAACATACTAACTCGCCCAACTTAGAACACTTCTGCAATTTTCTGGTGATATCAGGCAGCAAAGAAAAGCAACTTGTCGCGGCCGATAAGGCGGCTTATCGCTTTAGTTCGCCACCCACGAAACACCGACCGCAATCAGTTCCGGTTTGCTGTAACACAAAATAGTGACGCAATTTCGTCCTTAACAACAAACCCTCCGGCATAAAATGAGCGACATCCTTCCGGCGAGCATCGCGCGTTTGGTATCAGTATTGACATATTTCCGTATTTCCAGAAAAAAGTTTGGCAATAAATAACTGGGACTGCGTGCTCGATTCAGGATTCTTAATATCTGGGCTGCCCTTCAACATTGATTGCCTCTATTTCTTTGATTTAGGCATGTGCGCTAAACCGTCTAACTAAAAGTAACTAGTGAGTGCTCGTTAATTATTCATCTATTAGTTGCGTTCTCTTTTAGATATAATGTCCGGCCGGGAGTATAACTCACTTGCGCAGATTGCATTTGTGCTTTCACGTCTTTTTTTCTAGAAAAAATCGGTATGCGATAAAAATACACCCTACATAAAAGAGTTATCGTAATATTCGCTTTCTCTTAATGTGTTCCCACCTGGAAATGTTTGATATCTGATACTATAAACACATCCATTAGGTGCACCCATAGACTTCCGGCAGTAATTCGATCCACCAGCACGCATCCGTGCTGTGACGAGAACGCCTTCGTGCTTGTTCCATAGGTCGCCACTCGGTTTACGCGCAAATTTCTTGGAAAGAATCAACTGCTAATTCTCGGTTCTACTAAGATGTGTTCGGCTCTTTCCCCGAGAGCACAACACGTAGGTGTTGTGTTCGGTTCTTCCTGGAGAGTAGTGTTTCAGTTTTCGCGTATACCAAGCAGCGAACTAGGGAACAGTCACGAAGCCGGGTTCGTTCCAGAACAGATGCATGCTGATGCTTCGAAGTTCGATTTACTGCCGGAAGTTTATAGGTGCAGTTAATGGATGCGTCTAGACTATCGGAAATCTACAAATTTGTACGTGAGCAAACAGTTTAAAAATATTACAAGAACGTTTTATATAAACTTTTTTTATAAAGGACTAATTCAGGCCGCGGACTGCTACGAAAATGTCGGTGTGAAATTTACGTTTAGAAGTGCAGTATTTTTGACGGAGAAAAGATATTTGACAACTTTTCACCCTGGAGAAAAGGAGAAAGGAAGGACAGGACAAATTAATGCAACATAATTTTAATTTAAAAGAACACGGAGATGGTGTGTAGAATACTTTACTTCAGCTTTAAACAAAATTTTGTACGTTGAATTTGCGTCTCTTTTTATCTTGATTCATGTATGGAGCGGTGTCAATAGTTTAATTTAGTAATTCATTCATTCATTTATTCATTTGTTTAGTTTTTGTTCTCATGAACAGTTTGACGCCTTGATAATGATGCATAACAAAATGTTCACAGGTAAATTACAAAAGTCTTAAAAGCTACGAAGCTTGGGTTAAAAACAGCAATATCTGCTCCACTGGGGGTATGGTAGAAGTGTTGAATACGGGTCATGGGACTGGTTGGAATGATGTGAATAACACGGAAAGTCAAAGGAACCCACAAAGCTCGACTCGGAACGTGAACATTAATAGCAGATGTGAGAACTGGGCAATCAATTGATCCATGAATACATTTATACAGGAAAACAAGATCGCGCTCACGCCGTCTAAAACTCAAAGTATGGCATTCACATCGTTCCAAAATTCTCGCCTAAGAATAATAAACAGTACGACCAATGTAACGATCGTAAACAATTCGAGAAAAAAAAAACGCTTTTGAACATTTTCAATCATCTCTTGGCTCGTAGAACTAATACAATTCCAGACCACAGAGGAAAACTCCAACTTGGACCGGATTAACGAGAAATATAACCGTAGAATGCAAGTTGATGTGGAGAACTCACGCGTGAGTTCTAGTTATAAACTAGAGCCCAACCGTTTATATCTAGACCATAAATCATTTTGAGAAAAAATGTAGGAGAAAACATTTAACAGTAACTCTTAAAAACGTTGCGATATAAAAGCTCACCAATATTGGGTAGAGATGTAAAAAAAACAGCCAAATGTGCGCTTTGTGAAGTGCTATACTTTAGACAGAGCCAAAGTAATGCAAGATGTTTTAATTAAATATTTTTGCACGTTAAAATTTAGGAACTTTTCACCTTGGGACATACTTGAAGCGCTGTAATTATTTTTCTCTATCAGCTAGAGCAACAAATTATATTCAAAATACAGACCATCATGTGTAAAATGTACTTAAAATGCAATGTTATATCTGAAAAACATTACGAAATAAAAAATTACTAATGTTAAGAAAAAATTTAAAGTAGCCAAATGTCTGCGTTTTGAAGCGCCGTATTTTAGAACAAGACAAAATAACGTAACATTCTTTATAGAAAAAATACGCCGATATAGTGTTGAATATTTCACCTAAAATTATATAACAATATCAAAGATGTTTTTTAATTGCACGTTCAAGTTACAGAATTTTGTTCACACTTGGACGTGTTTAAAGCGCTGTAAACTTTTTTTGTTTCTTAACTAGAGCACCATGTAATACATAGACGATATATACTTATGTGAATAAAATATGAAAAAAAAATTCAAAGGCTAAATCTTAAAACACTACAAGATAAATCACTAGCATTAAAAAAACTAAAATCAGACAAATGTGTGCATTTTGAATCGTTATATATTAAAACAAGACAAAATAACGCACCATGTTTTAATGGAAAATGCTGCGTATTAATGTCGCATGCTTCACCTATGTATTTTTTTTTCAGATATTTTTTTTTTAACGTACGTTGAGGTTGCGGAACTTCTTTGCACATTTTATCTTCTTTAAATCGTTGTATATATTTTTTTATTTATAAGCTAGAGTTACAAATTGTAGATAAACGATAGACTCTTATGTAAATAATATGTGAAACAAAATTTCAATGCTATATCTTCAAAGCACTAGAAGATAATCAGTCCCAAGTGCCAAATAAAAATGCTAAAATAGCTATGCTCGTGCATTTTTGACGCCCGGTATGCAGTTTACAGAATTGTACAAATTGAACCAGATATTAGCACAATAGAGTATTACCTAAAAATATTTGAGTTTTCTATAATTTGCACCTTGTGTATTACGTGCCGTCAAACTTGGCAAATATGACCAAACCCGAATAGGGGGTTGCCTCTCTTACGCAATCCTAATTTTCTACTTAAAAATTGTTCTGATTCTGTTCCTTCGATACATTGGGTAGTAATGTCTAAAAATATGAACAAATTATAAAAATGTCAACCAGACACGTGTGCATCATCTTATCTGAAAAAACCCAGAAGTGTGTTGTTGAAAGACCTTGAGTAGATAATTTAAAAGTTTAAATTTTACCTTTTATTTAAAGAAAACTCTGCACGAAACCGAATACCGGGAGTGATGACCAAAAACAAAATAAAGCATTCACAAGCACGCAGAGTTAGCCTTTCAAAGTCGAATGACCAAAAATATAACTAGAACAAAAGAGCGCCAATGAAAATGCGATAATTCCACTTCGAGACTTCAGCTAATAAAGCGTAATGTTCGGGAACGGACGGTTGTCCCACTTCTGTTTCGTTTGTTTAAACTTACTTTTTTACGTTGCATTTTGAGCTACGTACGTTTTTCATTCTTCCTAATTTGCATACTTCAAACTCAGTCATTAAATGTGGAGGGACGTGTTCGCTCTTCCATATCTCGGGAGCAAAAAAAAAAAACATAACAAGAAGATGGGGAGGAAAGTTTGCTGAAGAATATATTTTTATACAAAAAAAAAGAAAAAAGAAGTTTTATTATGCTAATTTTTTTTTCTTTTTCACCAAAAATTGTGTAAAAATATTTTTTCTCGTGTGCACGTACGCATATTTCTTGTTCGAAAATCGGTACGAACAGTTCGTAAAAGTGCAATTAAAATTTCCTGGGGTCCAGTAAGGGTGTGTTAAATTGGCAGCCCCCCCCCCCCCCCCCCCCCGCGTCGTACCTGTAAAGGCTAGTTGACACACTTGCGCTAGAGTATTGACTTGTTGCATTCACTTGCAATTGCTTCCGACAACGATTACACATGGGAGCGACTTACCGGGTACCCTTTGAACACTTCTGTTTTGCGTATATATCCACATTTTTTACGGATCATTTGCTCATCGTGGGCTTGAAATATTTTTCACAGTGTTATAAGCAATCATTTTTCAGAGAGAGCATAAATTTCATCCCTTGCACAAATACTGCGAAACCTCCAACCTAGTTATATTTATCGAAAGTGTGAGACGACTTCCAAATAGATAACTCCAATTTTCCAGTCTATTTGCTCCCCTTAGGCAGTTACTGGCGGTGGCAATTGCGCAGTCAATCGCAATTGCATCCTGCGTGGCAGTAAGGCCTAGTGAATATAACACTTCAGCCCCTGATATGTTATTGAACACTCTCAGCCCTTCAAACCCGTTTAGCCCAGCAGACTACCTCAACCTTTCAAACCTTCGGACATCGAAATGACGAACCATAGACTAAACGTTTATTAAAACGTCATTGAAAGTTTATTTTAGACATTGAGTTTTACTTGCATGTTGAAACTTAGAAAGACGCTAAGCGACAACCCGGGCGCAAGAAGTGCTAGACAGAAGCGATCAGATCATAGAGCGCCCACTGAGTTCTTTGTCGGCAAAAATATATATAAAGGTACTCACAAGGCCGCTGGAAAAATTCGTGAGATTTACAGTAGCTCAACTCCGAAAGCCAATCGAGTGCACCAGACACACAAGCACACTGTCAGGAACATGTTTAGTGAAAACCACGAATGCGAAACCAACATCCGCCGCTGTTGACAAAATCCTTAGCACGGTCACGTTGTCGTCCCTGTTGCCATCGCGTGGGCGAGCCTCTAAAGCCGGCCGGACAACTAGGCGCAAAAAACAGGGCACTGGGAGACTTCCTCTTTATCCGTAAATTGAGCTGCTTTAGTTGATAGATCCACGCGTGGGACGGGAAGCCGACACTGTGTTAGCATCCGTTGCGGCCGCTCGATACAACATGGCCAAGCGTCTTCCCCGACGGATATACCCTGAAATGTCACGTGATCTCTCCAGCAGGCTCGTTAAAACGATTTTGATGGGTCACCTGCTTTTTCGGAAAATATTGTAACAGACCCCACGGGCATCGCAAAAATATCTGAAGAACCTCCACATCCTTCAGAAATGATTGAAAGTTACGTCAGACCTCTTAGAAAACTTTGATGAGCCCCTAAACCTCTCAGAAAGTTTTTCAAAAAACATCAAGACCTGTCAGAAATCTTGGTAGGCCCCACAGATGTTGTTTTTTTTTTTTTAGTAGAGCCTCTATTAGGACAAAGTCTTCGTGGTAATTGACTAGGCATCATCAGGATAACTCGCCAACTACTTATACAAATTCATAAATCAAAGAAACCAATAATTGGTGTTATCAGTGCACAACAGACCACTTTGGGATTTCTGAGGGTCAACCTATTGCGCCGAATATAAAAAATTTTAATTTTCCGGAGGAAAGCAAATACAGATTGGCGACCACAACTTTGTTTTACTAAGGTCGTGCATGTTTTTCTTATGCTTGAAGGCCTCCAGTTGTCTATGAAACACAAACATGTTTCGGAACAAGGATCAGCGATGATCTTAAAAAAAGAAAATTTCAAAAAGCTGACGTTCCGTTATTGACGAGCACACCAATACGCTGCCTGTCATGCCAATGTGACCGCATAATTAAAGTACCAAAACCACAAAACTCCTCGAGTAACGAACAGTTAAAAAAAAAAACGCAGGGTATGGCGAAGCTTGAGCATCTCATTCTCACCCAACAGCCAATAAAAATGCAGAATTAGCCGATAAGGACGCAAAAGGACTAATCCAGAAGCAGGCGGTACGATCCTAATAAGCCACACCCTGCGCTTCGTCTGCTCTGTTGTCAGTGACTACAATAACCGAAAATGTCACGAGTCAGAACAATTTTTCCAATGATTTTTGTTTTCATTGGGAAAACAAAACAATTTTTAGAAATTCTACCACTCCCATAATGTTGGCGAAAGAAGCAATTAGCTCAAGTACGGCATAAGTTCTTGTTCCTTATCATTAATTATGAACTGAGCACGAAAGGCCCAGCGAAAAAGAGCGAAGCAACGACGTTATTCCAGTTGGCACCCAATTAGTTCCGAGCCTTTCATTAGAATACCGTGGGTTATTTTACCTCCGGAGAGTTTCGTAGGAACCGTAGACGCGTCGCTGCCATTCCGACTCGTTTCACCCTTCAGCTGAGAAATTTAAAGAAATATTTGCTGAAATTTCACAACTTCATATTTGTTCAGGCCGAATCTTTAAGTGAGTTATAACGTTTCAGGAAATTTCGGTTTAATACAACCGTCATTGTCATATACATTTTTTGTCAAATTCGATAATAAAGCAGGATTTTAACGCCACGTTATCTAACAAACTCTACATTTGGGCTTTTTTGCATCACATTCATTTCTCTTAATAACCCCCCTCCCCACCAACCCCCCCCCCCCCCCCCCCCCCCAGAGAAAAAATAAAATATTTAAACACACGTGAAAATAAAATTCCCAGAGGCATCGAAGCTGTAGCCTAGTTAAAGTGTCATTATTTTCAAGGTTCAGGTGGTAGTGTTTGCAGCTCTTTACAAGATTAGTTTTTTCCTACTATTCTCAGCTACATTCGTGTTTAGATAAAAACTTAAAAGATTACAAAAAACACAGGAAGCAACAGTACAATACAAATGGTGTACCACTCCACATGCTGAGTTAATGGTTTGGTGTAAAGTTGCTGCATAAATTGCATTGTGGTAAATTTCTAGAAAAAAGCTGTCGGATCACTAGCTGTTCCTGTTACGGCCAATCGTAAGGCTGTAATTGCATTCTAGTTGATCGGCGACTGAACTGAACCCTTCTTAAGAAGGCCCTGCAACTACTTCTTACCCGGTTTTTAATTTGACCCGAACCTGAGCGCACTGAACGTAGTAACTTAATGAAACTGTTCTTTTCTCGAATTCCCCTTTATTTTAAAAGTTATAGGTAAATTAAAATTACAAAAACAAGCAAAAAATAACCTCCTTCATGACGTCCTTGGTCGCTTGAGTGGCCCCGAACTAGAGGAGGGGTAGTGAGCTCAGCGAGCCCTCACGGCTGCCGCACTCCGTGTCGACGGCTCGAGAGGGCGCCACTAAAGCACGTGCTGAATAGGCTGGATGAAGAGGGCGGCCAGGGGGACTCGCATTGCATTTGCTGCGCGATTAAACACTAATTCGGCGTGACACTTCATTGGCCACAAACGACAGCAAACGCGGGGTCAAGATCAGTTCAGAACGGGAGTCAGTTCGCGCTGCCATGCCGCCAAACGGCCAAACCGCAAGCAAAACCTGTTCGCCGAAGGCCTTCGGAACGCTCGGAATGGTCGGATCCTCGAGCCCATATATGACCGCAGCGCTGCCGCGTACATAAGGGACATTTCTATGCTCGCCGCTCGTCGGTGCCTTTTCCCACTACCCCTTTCTAGTATGCGCCGTCTTTTCCACCGCTTGGTGGCGGGTATGTCGATGGGTCATTTCTTGTTTCCGTACTTTATAAACTGCATTTGTTGTTTTTCTGATTTAAAATACTGAACAAAAACTACTTTCATAAATAATTGAAACGGTTCGCGCCACTTATATATATTTTTTTTTTTTTATTTTGACAAAAAAAAAAGCTTGCAGCGGCTTTGATTAGTAGTAAGGCATGGACCAAAGACTTCACATATCCCGCGATTTCGGCACCGCGGGTCGCCCCCGTAGGTGGAGGAGGTTTCCGCGTCGTCTGGGTAAAATATGACGCACTGATATTTAGTTACTCTCTCCGTGCCCGCTGGCTCGCCCAAACCCCGAGAGACGTGGAAACCGAAAAAAGGGTAGACGCTTAAATATGATTGCAGGGCCCCTTTAAGCTTGCCCTACACAACCTTATCAGCGTTTCGACTATTTATACCGCTAATAAGGTTATTCCAAGAAAACATATGATGACGTAACCAGCCTGCGGCGGCGTCTTAATAACTAGTGTGATTCCCTGATTCGTGTAAACCGGCATCATAGGATGCTGAGAGAAGCGGAAACGAATAAAACAAGGAATATTCATTCTGAGGAAGGACTCTCTTAGAATAGAGCCTTTGATGGAGTCATAATGGATGGCCGATACTGAGGGAACCGCACAGAAGGAACAGATGACATGCTTCTACGCAAGTGCTAGTTTATTCAAAGTCACACGGGCCAGTGCTACGGAGAAGCGGAAGCAAGAGCGAAAAAATCAGAACTTACGAATAGATCCCCTTCCCGCTGGACCAGAATCGGTTCTGGAACAAAGAAATATTACAGACACTTTAAATTTTAATTTAATCAAGAAAACATTCAAAATGCCTCAATGCATCACCATTTATTTCCAACAGCGCTTCATTTGAAATATGGTTCCTTAACCGGGCCTCCTCCGACTGCTGTGTTTATCGCGTCCAAAAAAACGGTCTTTCGGTTTCTGCCTGATGACGTAATATACGAGTCACATGCTGTCGCCGGCCGCGATCCTGGCGGCGTCGCAGCAACGGTGGTGTATTTCACGGATGCCTGTACTGTTGCATTTCGCTCTCCAGCTTGGCAGACCACGGAAGCTGCGGCAGCCAGGGGCTGGGACGCCTCGACGACAGCGACACTCACGTTCGCTGCTCGTGCTTTTCGCCAGCATTTCTATGACCAACCGCCAGGATCGCGACATTCAACGGCATGACAATCCGGCTTTCGTGACGTCATTTGATGCTTCTTCGTGATCGTTTTCGATGCGTGAGCGAAATGGGACGCTAACCACACCAGTTGGAGACGCGTTCCTCGCACCGTCCTTTTTGATGGTAGATGGATGGATGGATGGATGGATGGATGCATGGATACTAACGGCTGTATTCTTTATATCGGGCGGTAGTTTGCGCCACCTAGCCTACTCCCAGTTTATTACCAGGTTGACAGACTGAAAACCCTCTATTATCTAAGACACGCAAGAACGCACGTACATAGTTGTTTACTGGTTATTAATTATAAACGCAGACTACCTCACGAGGGTGAAGTGATTTCGTCGCTTTATGCCCTCATAATATCACTCGCCTCCAAATATCTTTAATTACTCGCAAGGGGTGGTAGAAAGCGATTCTAGTAACCGTAATTTATTTTTCCGATTTTTTGGCAGATTTCTCGCCTTCTTCAAGTCAAAGCAACGATTTCCTTTAACAGGTTGCCCTTTCTTTTCCTTAATGATAAAAGAGTTATTTTCTAAGAGAACAATACATATAAAGACAAAAGTGCTAAGTGTAAACTAACGCCAAACGCGACTTATAGTATAAAAGGCAAAGACAACAATCTAAGCGGAATGAACTAGTTAAGACGAATGAAAAGGCAGCTTCCTTATTCTCCCGTTCCTACAAAATGAATATTCCTACGATTTCGTATCATTGAAACTGTCTTTTGTTTGTTTCTCCCACAAGGAAGTTAAGTATAGTTATCTCGATTCGCGCTTACTTCATCCTCGACGAATGAGACTTTAAAAAGCACTAACTACAAATTTTGAAGACCGTCAGTTCCGGGGTTTCGGCTTCGGCAGTATAATCGTAAAAATTCGATATTTAGATTACGTAGCTGATAAATGAGCACGACGTTGTAACTGCTACAGAAACTAAATATGTAATTCTAAATAAAAGGTTAAAAAGCGCGAACAAACGAGGACAAAAAGAAACACGGACGACAGGACAGGCGCTTCGGGATTGCGTTGCGGGATTGGTCTAGTTTGTTAGAGCGCTGCGCTGCTGATCGTGTGGTCGGTGGTTCGAGTCGTAGGAAAGTCAAGTTTATGCAATAGAAGCGCCTGTCCTGTCGTCCGTTTTTCTTTTTGTCCTCGTTTGTTCGCGCTTTTTAACCTTTTATTCAGTAATGGACCAACTAGCCCAAACCCAAGTTTTAATGCAACATATTTCTTCTGCACTGGGCTCCTTCCTTTTTCATCGTGTACACCAAGATCCTGCCATCACTTGCATCAATTTAATCGCCATTTCAACGTGCCAGTCCCGAACCATTTCCTTTTGCCTGAAGAGGAAGCTGGTGCCAAGAGAGGTGCAAGGCCTTTTCGGAGTCGTGGAACCATCCTGGGGCCACACTAGACGGCTGTGCAAGATCCTGAAATCAGAATACTGGAGACAGGTACGACTGTATTTGGACTGGCTCCGTATCATCGTGCAGGGAGGACAGGAGGACCACCATGCCAAGCGCCGTTTTGAGGACTACAAAAGATTGGCGTCGCAAACAACGGAGTTCATCTGGCAACAGTCGCGAATGCAGCTACCGCCAAAGAAGAAGAGAGCGGCCATTTGCATGGACAACGTTACAGTCTTGGGGGGAGCCACGCTTCCAGACGAGATCAAGGATGTCCTGAACAAAGGACCAAAGTACAGCTTCGAACCGTCAACATCTCGACCAGAACTGCTGGCCATGGTACGAAGAGTGGCGAACAGCGCTGGGGAACAGAGCAGGGAACGTGCTATTGGTGATGGTGTGGACTGCCTGAAAGAATCTGTGAGTCGACGCCCTAAAGCAAAACCACCTTTTAAGAAGGTTGTGAAAAAAAAAAAAAAAAAAAAAAAGAAGCGCCTGTCTTGTCGTCCGTGTTTCTTTTTGTCCTCGTTTGTTCGCGCTTTTTAACCTTTTATTCAGTAATGGACCAACTAGCCCAAACCCAAGTTTTAATGTAATTCTAAGAAGCAGACTAATGAATGGAATGAAAATTGAGACTTTCGGGAAAAAAAAAAAAACGTTCACATTCTTTAAAATAGTTTTCATTCTATCTGCCCCTTTCAAATTCGTGACGAAATTTCTACCAAACCATTGCAGTACACTCTCACACCTTTAAAAATTATCCGTGCCTCTGGAATTTCGGGAACAAGCCAATACTTTAGAATCCATACCGTCAGATATAATTAGACAAATTAATTAATTAAATATTTATTTATTTATGCCTCGTAATTTGGATTCTGGGTAATGTAAAATGTCTTTTTAGAATTAACAAAAATAAGAATACAATTTGGAAATAGTCACCATAAACAAAAATGTAACTTGGAACTGTAAAACGCCAGTGCTGCTTCCTGGGGTATATGGACAGGTTTTAACGCGGAGTCTAAACTAATTACCTTACTTTCTGAGCGCTCTCACAAAAACAGTACAGTTCGCGTAAAAGTGGGCACGATTTACTACCCATCAGTTACAGAACAAGCATTTAATGTAAATCAACCAGAAAAGATTCAGAAATAAGAGTCAACTCACCAGCCATCAGCAATGAGTAGGAACATGAATTAAACACGAATTTCACATGAAATAACAACCGATAACTGAACGGAGGTAGATTTTCTGTTTATTAGCCCTCCAGATTTGAAACTGCCTATATCCCTTCGTTTTTCAAAAATACAGGACGAACACCAAAGTAGACATCATGTTCCCAGCACTTGCCAGCTTGGCGTTCCTGGTGCGGTTTCTCTAAGCAGACAATATCTCTAATATTGCAGCCCGATTCCTTCATGTTCTCGAAGGGACCGTGCAGAATCCATAGCACAGTGAGACTGACACTCGCAAGAGGCTTACTGCTACAGGCAATTTAATGTTTACTGCTTCTAGCAAGACCAACTCTTTTACTATCATGCATGCGGATCAAACAAAACAAAAACGCTGATACGGAACAATACCAGCCATCTTCCAGAAAAGTGTAGACTGCGAAATATCTCGTTAGTTAATGTACCCTAACAGACCTTCACATTATTTATAGTTTTTTTTTTTTTTTGGCAACGGTGTTGTGCGATTGTTTTAACCGTGTAAATTTTGACGAAATTGTTGTTCAACAAAACACGTACATACATGCGCCAGTATATCTCAGAGTTCACTGCTATCGCAGACCGGTACGAAGAATAAAAGATAGACGGCAGCTAAGCTCGTTTTCTTATTCTTCTTTATCTCGTACACTGAGAAACACGAAGTGCGCAGTGGTACGAAACATATCCAACTATGATGGAAACCTAAGGGCATGATCACACTACTTGAAAGTGCACCGAAATCTACGCTCAAACATGACAAATACACCTTAGCAATTTTTTGTCTCTATACTGCGTTTCAATAAGCGAGGATAAAAAAGAATCTTTTCTTTTAACCAACCACGCAGCTGAGGTTTGCTAAGGTTGCCTTTCAAACCATTTTGTTTTCTGAATTTAGCTGTCGTGCCTGTTATATTATTGATACTCATTTTCAAACTACGACAGACCGAAGCCGACGATATAATTCGACGTAGCGAATCAAGCAGAAATCAAATTCCATCGTTACGGCTCTCGTCTCATTTATGCTTTTGTCGATCCCGGCTGAACCGATCACGTATAGTTAAGGCCCCACGATTATGCACTTTTCTCTGTGCGTAACTAATAGACCTTTTCATCTCAGTAGTTACCCGACCGGCGGACAGAGGGCGCTGACGCACTCGGCGCCATTGGGTGGCTTCAATTTGGTTGGTTTCGGTTTCAGCCCGCTCTCGGCTGTGTTGGTGTGTTATGTCATTCTCGCCTAATTTCGTCATACAAATGTGCCCGTTATAGCGCACAACTAATAAATCTCTGGTACTGAGCCAATTCGAGAACCACGAAGTGGTTTCGAGTCATATTCGCGGACTTTTCTACGAACGCTTTACGATGCATCGGGTCATGTTCGTCGCTAATTTCGGTCAGGTTCGGCGGCGTAACGACTACGATGCACAAGGAGGGTTCCATCGTCTACGGCCTAACCCACTAACCCTAGTTTCAAAAAAAAAAAACTAATGAAGAGACTAATGAGTAGATATATAGTAAAAATGCAGGTCCACAACCTGATTAAAAACCTCCTAAATCGCGAAAAACACACGAAGTCGCAAGTTCACTGACTGATTTTCGCGAACACCAACTTTCTGTGAACTTTAGAAACTCGAAATGTATCCTATAATACGGAGATATTCTAAGAAACAAGTAATATTGTCTCGGGCTGTTTTCTTTAAAAAAATTAAGTACTCGAGATATATTTCGATAGTCAGCGTCCTAGGTCGGGTGGGAAATTCCTTTAGCTATTGACCTTTCTAAAGTACTTATTAACACCATTTAACAACGTTGGCGTTAGAAAATGAACTATTTGTTTTACTGACATTCGATTACGACGTACTTGGTACATGAGAAAAGTGAGGCCCATCAATTGAAATCTGAAATTTTGTCTGTACAAACTTTGCCAACTAAAATTAAGGGTACGAGAGAAGTGATCTCTCGTACGTTTGGTTAAAGTCGAATGCTAGGCACGACTTGATGAATCTTCATGACAGATCTCCATGCGAACTGATGCGATTTAAAATCAAGAACTCTGACCTTGGGTGATTTCCATGTAGATGACTTCTTTTCGGCATCACATAATGCGAGCCCTAGGCACTCTCAATCTGCCTGTGACAGATTATTTCACATGGGTCTTTGTGTTTAAAATAAGAAAAATTCATTAATTAAATTTGGTGTAAAATATGTTAACACCCTTTAATGACTCTAGATACGTGACCGAGCATAGTGTACAGTTTCTCTAAATTCATAAATAAACAAATTAAGCAAACGTTTCTATTGCAAAAACGATTTAAGACCGTCTAACAGATTTAGGTGTAATGTCGTGCACAAACAAATCGCCCGATGTGGACGTTACCATTATCTCAACCTTTCAGATAAAATGTGAGTTAATGTTTGTCACCTGTAAATCTTATATGTCCTATATAATCAAAAACAACTATTTTAAATTTGCTATGAAGGCCAGGCCGGAGGCTTTCAGGAAACACACATAGCTTCGTATGCTGCGTAGTATTTTGGTCACATTCCTAAAGATTCTAAATGCGCCATTATACATATACATTGCACTATACTTATTTCGAATATTCCGCCATTATCACTGTGTAATTTTAAGTTGTCATAAATAACTGGACTCAATATGCGCCAGGTCTGACGCTGATTTCTGTATCTCCTCCCTCCTCACGCGTATCCGGTACGCCGACGATTAAAATAGTACACATTTGTTATAAAATTAACTGCATATGTAGTCGTGCACATAATGAAGGCATGCAATTAAGTTCTAAATGTGAACATCGGGCCGCAATTTACAAGCAGGCGAGAAACGCGGTGAAACGCGACGAAAAACGCGAATGCCGCGCCTTCGCCAAGGCGCGGAGGGGAGAGTGGAGCGACGAGTTGAAGCCACCTTATGGCGGCCGCGTCACGTGATTCCAAGATGGCAGCGCCCATGCGATGGAGGCCGAAAAGGTCTATAAACTTGGTGATAGTATAAACCATGGCGTAAAGTGCAAAACAATTTCGGTGGCTTAGCTCGGCTACACTCTTAAAAAAAAGCTAGTAAAAAGCTAGTAACTGCAGCAGTTACTACCCTTTTCTGACCGTTACTACCTTTCAGTAACTATTTACTACCTCAAACGCGCGATAGGTAGTAAAAAGTTAGTAAATGCAGCCATTACTACCCTTTTCTGACCGTTACTACCTTTCTACTAGCTATTTGCTACCGCAAAGGCGCGGAGAAGATGGCGGCGCTTGCTTCATACCCGATTGCCAGCGTTAGCGACGTACTTGCTGTTTCGGATCGCAGGGGGAGGTATCTACACGCAATCGTAGCGTCAAATATTGTATGAGGGGGCATGTTTAAGGGTTGGAGCTGACTTTATAACGATCGCAGCCTCCGTACCAGCACGACGTGGAAGCCAGCGCTGCAGCGAGGGCAGCAGCCATTGTTGATGCAATGACCATGCGGCTTATTTACCTTCCTTCTCGTTTGCATTCGTTTGTGAGCGTTTATATTTTCGTTTTGGTTTTAACTGGGATGAAAATAGCCACTTACCACATTAAAAACGTTTCCGAAAACAAATAAAAAAGTTCATTCCGTTTTCTATATTTTTTTTACTTTTGTATTTTTATAAACTAATGTTTTTCTAACACAAGAGACGCTTGGCCACATTGTACGACAAGCAAGTTGGGGCCAGTCGGAGTGGTCGGAGTTCGCAAGACGCTAGTTTCTCCGATGTGAACCTGCCGTTTTTGCCTTGTGTCGTGGGCAGTTCTCGTGTTCCCGTGTTGGAGTGCATAGTTAACGTTCGTGCGCTCGACGGGGCGAGTGTGTGCGTGGACCTGGACTGCTCTGAGGATAGTTCTAACGAGCCGGTGCCGCTGTCACTGGATTGGGTTTCGTCGTCCAAGAAGCTTTTCTCTGCCTCCTTCTACTTGACACTGAGAACTTCTTCACGGTTTGTGTGTGCTCGGTGGTTGAATGATTCTGATTGAGCTCTCTTCGGTCGTGACAGTGCACTGTCACAACGGTTGATGTGCATTGTTAATTGTGTATGTAGCTTTAGGACTAATGGGAAAAAACTGTTTTGGCATTCTACGAGTCTTTCTAAATTTGCTTATTTCTTCCCCAAAAACGCGAGCATTCGTCAGCGTATAGTACAAAAATTAAGATGCGAGCTGCACGCGGTATTAATTTTGCATGCATTTTTGTAGCGCAGCACGCGAAAGAAGTGCAGCTGCCGTCGTACTCCCCGTCGTCGCGGGAAAGCACTCTCTCGCCGACGGTGACCGCATTCGTTTTAAAAGCTGAACCGCATGTAATCGATTTAGCGAGTGACGAGACTATCGACGGAGGCAGCGACGAGCGACGGCGATTTCTCACGGTCATCCGTCGCGTCGCTCGGTTTTTCAATTTCTAGGAAATGCCGCTCATCGGCTTGGCCGCTTGTTCCCGTCACTTTTATGCGGTTTGCCTCGTCGCGCAACTGACCTAGCGACTGCGAAGAACTGACGTGCTGATACACGACAAGAAGTTTGCGCACTCAAGTGGTCAGTATAAAAGACTGAAGGACAGTCAAGGTAGTTAGCAGGGAGGAAGTGGCCGAGTGGGCTAACGCGTCTGAACTTGTAAGCTTGCGGTGGGAAAACCTCCTGGGTTCGATTCCCACTGTACGTAAGTTAGCGATTAGAGTGATCGTGTGTTTGTGTTGAATGTATTGTGTCGATTGTGTGCTAAAAATGTGGGTGTATGTATGTATCAACTCGCGAATGTGAAAGAATTGAAATAAACTATAAATAATCGGCGTCCTTTTTGGTGTACATTTAATTGGACGTTGACTAGCGCCCCCTGGATTACTCATTTCCAGTTTCAATTTTTCTTGCTCCTGCCACCTGGTGGTAAGTGGCATAACCCCACACCTTTTTTATCCACAGGAAATCACGTGACTAGTTGCGTTTCCGGTCTTCCGTCGGGAGGTTGCGCTAGTTGCTAGCTAGAGGTAGAAAAATGCATGGATTCTACTTTGAGGCTAGTAACAGTTACTAGCTTCTTGACCTAGTAACCGTTACTAGCTTGACCGTTGCTACCTAAAGTTACTAGGTACCTAGTAACATATGTGACAAGCGGTTACTAGCTCTTACCTAGTAAATACTACTAGCTTTTTCTTAAGAGTGTACGCCAGGATATACGTAGCGTGAGCTTATGCGCACAAAATGAGAGGCGATTTCAAGCGGCTCCGGTGCAACGTCAGACTTTGCTACTGCGCAACGGAGGCGCACAGCTGGGCACGCGGCGGCACCAGTGCGTCTGCCGCGGCTATGACGTCACTCCTCTGGAATGCGCAGACCGGCGAGGCGCGCGCGGTGGCGGTGGAGCCAGCGGCGGTGGCGACTCCGGCGCGCCAGCTGTGCGCCGTGTGGCGTCACTGCTCCTCGCGCTTGCGCAGACCGGCGAGGCGCGCGCGGTGGCGGTGGAGCCTGCAGCGGCGGCGACTCCGGCGCGCCAGCTGTGCGCCGTGTGATGTCACTGCTCCTCGCGTTTGCGCAGCACGAAACACGGCTCATTATGCGAGCCACGCAAAACTACTCAACCTCGGCCAGTGTAGCTCACGCTACAAAAGCAACAGACACGACAGACAGGCGGTACACATACACAGACGCCATTCACAACTATATTTGAAAAGTGCATAAAAGAAAGAAATACATACCTCGTCACGTTTACGCATGCACTTGGCCGTGGGATACACGCATTATCATCCTTTCAGAAAACTTGTATCTCCTCGTTATACAGTGCAATAGATGTTTCACTTCCGCATTGTGCGCTCTTTTTTTTTTGATGGAGTATGCTTTTATTAACAAGAGTGCTTTCTAGCTCTTGCCCTTACCGAGAATTGTTGTCTCAAAAAGACGCGACTCACACTTACATTTCCTGCATCGGAATGACAATACAATTTTTGCGCGGCTACATTGGCTACATCGGATTTATCGTCGGCTGCAGTCGGACTCAATGTGTAACGGAGAATCGGGAGGCAATATCATTCTGGAGGCATATTCACGTGATCCGTGAACGTTCAGCCACAACTAAACTGCTTATCACCCTAACACGGCAGGAATAATTGTTCACAAAATTAACGTTGACTACCTGGTTGGCAAGGAGGCAGACCTCGGAACACAATCCCTCTGGGTCGTTTCTAACAAGAAAAAAACTAAGAAAATATCGAACAAGTTCCAATACCTACTACACCGTGAAACAAAAAAAAAATCTTCAAGCCAAATTCGATTCGAATACACTAAAATCATAAAAAAAACTCCAGTACAGCCCGAAGTTGCCGTTAACAAGAAAAATGGTGTCAGAATCGCGAATATACACTGCTTTGTAAGAGAAAGGATGGCGCCCGTCTGGGGAACTGTCTGTTCGACTCAACCCAGACTCTCTAGTTCCATTTGAACACCACAAATCGTTACTTATGTTTCGTGGGTACGTGGAGGAGATCCGCCTTGCAGAAGCCTTCGGACTGACGTGATCTCATGAACACTACCTCTTACGCTAGAGTAAAAGAATCACAATCTCTCCCCGATCGCGTCTGATGTCGATGCCTAGATGACTTTCGTGTTGATGCTGAGGTTTTGTACGGATCTCTCTATTGTAGTTATGTGTTTAAGGCTGGTTCTTTCTACTATGTGCCTGCATTAGACGTCCCAACTTTTTGGTTTAGAGATATATTGCTCTATCTGAAAAAAGGTCGTGCTCCCCGCTCCCCTCTTCCTCCCTCCCTCCTCCGTCGAGGCATACTGGAGGCTCCGGCTTTAGTTTTAGGAGACCGATATACCTGTAAATAAATCAGTCAACTTCGTCAAGTTCTTGAAGTGACGTCTTTTAGGGGTTGTTGTTTGACGCCTCAAATATTAGAAAGAAAGAAGAATTCACTGTGGGAGTATGTCACGCAACAAGCCTTGATAATTAATTTAAAAAATATATTACTTAGCAGATGATTAACTTACGCGGCAAGATGATATTCTGGACAATCTTTAAGGCTAAATATAAAAGCCTCTCCCTTTTTGTTCAATGGCTATTATGTGTGGTTTGTTTTTTGAGATAATATCTGAACATTAATAAAGCCCAGACAAAATATAAAAAAACAGCGGTGCAACCGGTATTTTACTGAAAAAGAATTAGGGGACCGTTTAAGATTCATTGGATATGCCAAAGGTGAAAGTCGAACTTGGAGCGAAAGCGTAAAATCTCGGTAAAAATATCAAAAAGGCGATATCATTTGTCTTTCGTCTTGCGTCGGTGGTGTCTTCAAAGAGCTCTGTATACATTTAGGCACGTCCACCTAAAACCACGTTCTTTCTCGGTTTCTCCGAAAGATGTCTCAAGGTACACACCAACCCCTTCCATTTCATCAACAAGTAGGATACCTTAAGTGTGTGTTATTCTGTTGCGTATTTGCCACAAATATATTATGTCAATGCATTTGCCCCGTGTTTGTTTCTATATAGTGTTAAGTATTGTCAGAGTTACGACTGATTTCTGCTGATAGTAATGAATGTATGCCTTCTAGAAGACAATGAATTATGATCTCAGAATTTGGTTTTTGTTTTTCGCCTTTACTTGTGCCTTTTTATCTCTGTATTAAGTCGTTTCTAAAAGAACTGAAGCCAATTTTGAGCGTTCTAAATTCATACTATTTAACACAGCTAACTTTGCTTATGAGTTGTATATGTAAAGAAACTTGAGAGTTTCTTGGACTAGACGGGGAGTGTCTAGCGAAAACCTTTAAGTGTGAGAACATTCTAATTATTATAATAGTACATATTTAATAGAAAAGAACAGAACTAAGTTTGTTAATAGTTATCTTGATTTATATCTGGCGAAACGGGTATTATATAAACGAATTTACCAAAAATATATAAATTTCAAAACATAAACGTACAACACTGTCAACCCGCACCAGATCGATATTTATAAAAACGAACCGAATAAACGGAGAATGTGGAAGTACTTTGGGGCTTTATGCTGTATAATTAAAGAGGTTATGTTCGTAAAAACATTGTTGACTGATACTGACTTGCTCAATTCCATAGCCAGTCACCTGCTACAATCCGCGCAATTTAAGTCGTACTTTAAAATGGGTTTCGCTTTGTTGTACCTGAAGGGAGTCCTCAAAAACGCACTGCGTTAGTCTCCAATGATACACCTCTATTGGTAGAAGGCAAGCTCACATAGAGTTTGCAGTGCTCTATTTCAGCGTAACAATTTTGAACTTCAGTGTCGCGAGAAGGAGGATGGCCAATCTTTTAGAAACAAAAAAGATGTAACCTTACATAATTTACATAATGTATAATAATCAGGGTTGTTAAATAGCGCAACTGCCTTTTAATAAACGCCGAAACATGAGGTATACTTAGGGCAGACCAAACAGCTCTTTCTGACCGGCAGATAAATAATATCCTCCAAAATTTGTTTTTAGAGATGTGATAACATATGGCAACAATTTAAAGCTTCCGTGCATAATTTTAGGTTATCTGCAGCGAATATAATTCAATTTGTTTAAACTAGAGGTTCAGGTTCCGGAGCAAACTTTCGGAAGGCCAAGGTAACCAACAATTATAAATGCGCCTGTTGTTCGCATCAAAAGTTTGACCAAACTGAGTCTGACACCGCGTTTTACATATTCATCTCAATCAAAAATCGATCCCCTTCACGATAAACACGTTTATCGTCCGAATTTACGAGATAAAATAGAAACTCCCAAGTAGACACAAAAGGGACGGTGCTTCGCAGCCCATTCAGAGAGTATTTACAACGCGCAACGCCCGATCAATATAGGCTTAACAAGTTCTTTAGCTGTCCGTACGCTAACTCGCGTTTTTCGTAGCGCTTATCCGATCCGCTTTTTCGAAAAACCACCCCTTTGTTCTCGGTACATTTCCCAACTGATAAGAACCTCGATTGGGTTATTGTCTACACCGTATACACAGATTAAACGCAATAATTAATCGAAGCTCGCTAAGCACACCGAACGCGCTAATCACGACAGTGACCAGAATGAATCACGCCAACAAGTGCGGAAAAAGAGAAAAGAGAGAAGGAGAAGGAAGGAGCAACCGAGAATTTAGGAAGAGAGAGAGAGAGAAAGAGACAGAGAGAGTGTGAGGTGATTAGTTAATAACACGGAAAGCTCCAACTTTCGCGTCGTTAGACGAAGATATCGCGGCCTCCCCCTTTCGGCAATCAATTCAGATTTCATGGCGGGAAGGCACTCACGATGTGGAATGGTGCTTTGTGTTGCTTTCCACGAGCCGAGCCGCGTGTTTAGGAGGTAATAGCTAAAAGAGAAGGAATGCTCCCTTTTTTTTTTTATGCGCTAGTGGTTTAACCGGCGATGGCAGACCCAGAGGGACAAAGAGCGCCAGTGATGAGACGCATTTTCGCTGCGTGATTGACTCCGTCGAATGGGCTGCGATCGGATTTTAGAGTGGATACCCACCACGGCGCCTTGCTCGCGTGTGCGTCACCGCAAACGCGCGCCTTGCGGCGTCATACAACGAGCGCAACGCTTAGCACTTGCCGACGCCAAAAAGGCACGCGTCCGTCGCCTCGCGGATCGTACACACTTGTCGAAGGTTCAGCGTGTTTTGCTCTTGGGGCGGGTCAGGTGCCCACTAACAGTGAACTAAGGAGCAGGACGTTGCTTCTAGGTAGCATTTATATATGACGCTTTTTTTTTTCAAAGCGGTCAAGGCTACCAGAGGTGGGCCTAATTAAGCTAGGTTATAAAAAATATGCAACGCTTAATGAACTCTTTTTGTATTAAACGTTTTATGATCCCTTCTTTTTACATTTTTGAGATACCGGCTGTTTTAGAAGAAAAGAGAACCGCCGTTTCCCCAGCCTGTATAAAAATAAGCATTCAGGAGAGCTGAATCTTCCTGAGTGTGTGACTGATTGGTTGCTGCGATGCTGGAGCTGGAAAGTTTGACAACGTGACATTACCCTGATAAAAAGCTAAAGGAGAAGACGAAACATCTCTATGAGCCGACATCCACCTAACCTTAATATCGTCAAAGAGGCAAAAGACATGGTGGCCGATTGTAGTGTTTATATATGTGGAAAAAGAAAGATGTCAACAAAAAAAAATAATCTTTTCTTCATGCCAAGTGTTATAAACTTATACAAATGTCACATTCGTCTTCGATGTCATTTCTTCTTTTGACCATGTTTGTAAGGCTTGTGCAAACGTCGGCTCTTAAAAACATTTCGCTTTTCTCTTCTTTTTTGTTTTTGACACATATAAAGTCATGTTTTCAAACACGAATTCTATCATCTCCCCTATAGCATCACATTTTCGTAGGGTTTCAGCGTTCTGCAATGAGTAGTTTATTTCAACGGGCCGATATACGCGGTTCTCTTTTTTCCCCGAACACCCGGTTTATTTACATAATGGGACGCGATTGGTAATTGCTTACGTCATAGCATGGCTTTCATTCCAGGTGTTTCCTTATGTCTCACTACCGATTTGCCTTGGTTAGCTTTGGTTGCCTGAAACGTGTAATTCATTTTCCACTAGTTGACCACTTTAGACGTTGAACTGCTGAACTCTGTTAGGCAGACGTGTTGTCACTACCCATCCATTTACCTTCGCCTCCTTTACTAAAATAATCCACAAAACAAAATAAAGAAACAAAACTCTAAAAGATGCACGCACCATGACGGCATACATGATTTATTTGGACAGTGTTGACAAGAACGTCACACCGCAAGGCTCCGTCTCTCTAATTCAAGTGACCAGAGCTGATCGCTGACAAGAGCAACAAACCTGAAATGACGGCATCTGATAATAGCTGCTCATTTGCGTTTTTTTTTTTCTTCGTACGAAAAACTAGTTAATTCCACAAGCTTCAATTTGAGGCTGTACTCCTCTCATATAAGTTGAAAATGTAATTAAAGAAGAGTACAAACCCACAAAACAATCTACGGTGAGCGGCCTCAATTATGGTAATCCTATGGAGAAGCCTTCCAAACGTGCTGCTCGCTTCATTGAATCATGTCACGCAGCGGGCACGCCTTATAATATTACTGCCCAATCTAATTTTGGTTCAGCTCAAAAACTTAAGATATTGCAGAAAGTCGCACTCATGATCGGTGGTTCTGGTGTCATGGAATACGAAAACAAACCGGCAGGAGTGCAGTTAAGACCATGGTCTTAACTGCATATGCGGTCCCACATTCAAACTTACACCAAACTCTACTTGATCACCTTATCGAGAAGTGACCTTAAATAGAGCGATAAACAGATATCCGCAAATAGCCTGAATTTATTGCCGTCAAAATTACGCAAGTGCCTACGCGCGCCATCAGTATGCGTGCATCGTTGTTACGGAAGACGAGCAGAAATCCACATATTCGAGCATTTCTACGACCGGCACCATCGTTTGAGACTCTGCACCCTGCCCTTCTTTACCCTCTATCTGTCAGAGAGTAAAATATAAGTAGTAAACGTGTAAACAACACATTTGCCAAACCCCGAAACCTCCTGTAGAGTCAAAAAAAGTATTTAATATCTGGAACGTTAAAAAAAAAACAAGGCCACTATCAATATTTGTTTTCCTGCAGGACCGAACATCGTAAAAAGCAGCAAAGCCTCTGAGGCGCTACTAAAAACAAGGCCAACGATGTTTATTTCATAGTACACCAACAATATATAAAATAAACACCCTGAGCTAACCTGAAGAGCAGAGTATTTCGCCCTCTTAGCCTCTCTTTCCCAGCGACTAGATTGGACGCCTGCAGTGGTTTTCGTTGCTCGGTTTATAGTCGACCGGCATTATGAGCAGACCTTATTCCCAGACGCCCCCATAAACCTCGATGCAAAAATCGTAAATGTTTAATGGACCTCGGAGTAGCAGACGGTGTTGCCAGTTATACGGCCCTGTAATGTTGTCAGCCATGCGTAGTCATCAAGGCGGCTTTGCCGTATCCCCTCCGTTATAATGTAAATTACTAGTCAGAGCTTTCTTCCATATGCTACGGACTATGGGACGTAAGCCCTTGTTAGGAGTTGACATTTTAGTCAATTTACTAGGATTGGGAGTAGCTTGTGCCATTTCGTGATCAGTCTATTTTTTTTCTGGGATTATAATCATTCAGCCATAGGGAATAAATCTGCATTTGAATGATGTTCAAGGAGTCTAGATTGTAAGTATATTCTAAATCGCCGAAGTTACGTTGCAACTATTTACAGCGTGAAGGTTTTTTTTAGTTTTTTTTTTTTTATTATAAATGGTGCAAAGAATAGATGGCGTCGGGAACAGCGTCCGAAGGTGTAGCCGACCAGCGAAAGAAAGCAGACAACACGCAGACGGAATCCGTTTGCAGCAAAAGCGCCGTCGTTATGCAAACGCGTTTTGTTTTTACATTAAGTCTATTTTATTGTCCGAATATGTTTTTAAACCAACTGTACATTACAAAAATATGTTCATTTCAATAAACCACGGTGATCACGAGCAGTCTCGATAAACAGGAATCTATCAATACGAGCGCCAAACGAGCCCCGCCACTCGACTTGGTCGTCTATGTCGCCGCCCGCCGTTGACCCTGTCAAGTTTCTTACCCCAATTTTTTCGCAGAAAGAGAGCTACACTTTGTAATTTCACAAGAAAAAAACAGACCTGTGAACTACACATTTGACGAAAAGTTAAGACTGCTACGTACAGGCGTCGATTTTTACGGTCCATTTTATATCGAGCCTGGTGACTTGGGACACCCTTATTTATATGTAAATATATATTGCCTCGAGCATGACCGGGAAGATACGCTTCTCCGTACGTCTAAAAGATTCGCGTACACTCTTACCCCGAGCCAACGTTACTAAAACACTCAGTTAGGAAACTCACCCTTGAAACCTGGGCAGCTGGCATCCACCGAGACCGAGCTAAATACGATAACAGAGCCACCCTTTAGCGACGAGTTGAAACATAAAATTTGCTTTATATGGCTACTGCTAGAGTCACTTAATGTTCCCAAAGTAGCGAAAGTCCCATTGCTCTCATTGCTCCCATTGCTCCCATTGGCGGATCAATCTTTTTTTTTTTTTTTTTACTGTGGTCGCCATGACCGTTTAGAAAGCATGGTTTGCGTAAAAACAAACGAAAAAGAAACTTTTTGTAGGAAATTTTATTGGTCATTAGTACAAAATGACAGGAGCGTCATGTTTGCATACAATTTTAGTTTACAAGGTTTGGCGGCACATATAATATTGTTTTTATGCAGCCATATCTCACCGGTGACTTCAGATAGCGCGTCCCGACCTGGGTGCTTCCTAACTTCGGTAAATTATCGCGGCGCGTCCGCTCGGGACACAGAGGTTGTTTCGGCGTCAGAATGGCCGATTAAAGTCAAAATAGCACAGTCACAGCGGACGCTATCGCAAGCGATACCCCCGAACCAATACAAGCAGCCATGCAGTTCCCCGTGTGGCCGCCACGGGAGAAATGGTGGCGTTGCGATCGCCATTAGTTCGGTTCTCGAGTACAGATCAGTGCCACTCTTTAACACAGGCTCTATGGCAGTATCCCAACTGATTTTTCTAATACCGTTGCCCCAAGCGTAAACGATAAGGAGCCCAGAATGACCTCGTCTATTCAGTTTCGCCCTAGCTCTCTCCCGAACATTATAGGTTGGATATTCGAAATGACCAGCATAGTAGATAAAGAGCCGAGAGCCGTACTGCCGATTGACTTACTGATTCTTTCTCGCAATAGCCAGCTGTTATGCCGACGTACCGTCGCTTGCTGCTGCCGCCGTCGACGTTCTCTGCTACATGCTCGACGTGTGTTCTTCCTTTTCGTTCCTGGCACAAGATCGCCCCCCTTAAATCTTTGGTTAATTTTTTTTTCACCTACCTCATCGTCTGCCATTCGTGACAATATATATGTGAATATAATGATGCTCACCAGAGAAAAAATAAAAAAAAATGCATTACATACACGCGAAAGTCGTTTAACAAAGCGCAAAACAGGAAATGTACTCAAAATCATTACTACATTCGAAACGAGCTCAATGCAAGTGTATGTACGGATGCACGAATTAAAAATATAATAAAGCAAAGTTTGCAAAAAGCAAAAAAAAAAAAAAAGAAAGAACGATGACAAAATTCACCCAGCTCTCGCCACCGATGCAGCAAATTACGTGTCTCGCTCTCTGTCTCGTCCACAGCGGCAAGATATGTCGCGGATTCGATGTCACGGATGATAATCTCTACCTGTCAAAATAGCTTTCCTTTTGTTTGCTTTTCTTCTAATGCGTGGCCAAATTTATGCATTCATTCTACATTTCCCGCTATGAAAGCCGCAAAAAATATCAGTCCTTCTCTCAAGAGCTCCAGCAAAAAGAGCTGAAAACAAGGGCCGGCTGTGGTGACGACGTTGGTAATTGGAGCGCTCGCAAACGTGAAATCGAAAAAAAGTCAAAGTGACAGGCGCATCAAAGGCGAAGCAAATAACGAATAAAAAAGAAGCATAGATTAGCACATACGCAAAAAATATACATACATCAGTCAAATATACATGTATGAACATATATATGCTACCCTTGTACATATGTTTTTTTTCATATAAATATATGTAGAGGTGCGAGCGAAATGAGAGGATTTCAACGATTTCCTATAGATAAATGCATATCTCCACATATATGCGCGGTTCCGCTTGCTGACACACTTTATGCGTTCATAGTGTATTCATTCGGCTACTAAGTGAAGAACACACGCTTCAATGTTCAACCTATTCATCGATATAAATCTGAAAATACTGTAAACGTAGGTGAAAGAAGACATCTCGAAAGCTGGCACGTATGACGTTGAAAATCACATACAATTTTAGTATTGAACAAACAAATTGCCAAACGATTACATCAAGTTTGCTGCGATTGATATAGGTAGCTGCTGCGTTGTAGAAAGGCATGTAGAAGGAGATCCTCCTTCAGCCAGTGTGCTGTACAATGTTGGCAACGGGTTCTTTGCTTTCAGTGGAATTGATCTAGGAGGCGTGTGTGATTATAAATGGTCTTTGAAAGAACGATTGTGCGAGATGTTGCATTTGTTGGAGAAGGACACAGATACATGGTTTTCTTTAGGGTGGGGGGGGGGGGCGAGGGGGCTGAGCCGTTTGTTTAGAAAAAGAGGGCGAAGGGGGAGACGCCCGTGACCGCGCCTGCTTTGAAAGAAGTGAAAGTAAGTACGCGAGCTCTTCTGTAGAGGCGCGGAGAGTACACAAGAACGGAACCTGGGCGGCGGCAGTGGGGAGGCGAGGGAGCGTGTCCGCACAGCGCGACCACGTGGGTATTTCGCAACGGTGGCTGCCGGGGGGGTGGAAAGGGCGTCGCCGGAGCAAGAGAGAACAGTGGCGGCCTACAGGAAGGATAGGTGGGGAGAGCGAGAGAGTGCCTTTCCGTGTGTAAGCAACGACGGGGAGAGGGAGAGCAATGCCTCTGCTATAAAGTGAGGTTTTGCGTTCGTACATGACCGTTTTGTTTATTGCCAAGAAGTGGCATTGTCACCCTCTACTGCCGTAAGAGCAACATAGTATGGGCAATTCCATTTGCCTACGTCCTGCTGTTCTGTTTCTGCCCGAAAGAGTGGTTCCGTATTAGTACGAAGACGCAGGTAATTTGGGCTAAGATTTCTGCAAAAGTCCCGCGTGGGTTTTGAAAATATAACGCAGTGTCCATTATTCGGGTGCATACGTTGGAACGAAAATTCGTCTAAAATAAAATCGAAGCTTTCGAACGCGATTGCGATTACAGTGCCGAAATTTTACGAGAGACCAAACGCAACACTACTAATACGTTTATGTGGAGCACAAGCTCGTCTGCTTCTTGAGCAGGGTTTGTGGTGACGTCAGAAGGACGCCGAGCTCTGATTGGTTTTGATTGAAAGGATAGTGGGTAGACTTCAAAGCAAGCCGCCTTGAAGGTCTAACCACTATCCTTCAATCAGACATCACAGAAACCCCTGCTCAAGAAGTAGGGACGAACTTGCGCTTCACATTCACTGCGAATCCGACCCCAGCCAAAGCTACGGTCCGAAAGAACCAATCAAGCTGCGCCGTTTATCGTCGGATAACCCAATCACGCACAAGAAAAGCGCAGAGTCATGCGCTTTTTACTGCACGTGATTGGTTCAGTCGATGTAACGATTAGATTAGCGTCAGCTGTGGTTGAAATTGAAGTGAAGCGAGTTAAGAGCTAATCATTTCACACTCCAAAAGTTGCAAAAGGTAATCTTCAACGGAAGTCAAGGTAATTTAAACAAACTGTTGATTTAAACAAAACAAAAAGTATCGTTAATATGGGGATAGTAAAAGGATGTACCCATACGTTAGACTGGAACAACTATCTGAGTAAGAAAAGTCATTCATATTTAAAAAAAGAAATAGATGTATTGTTAGATACGAAATGCTGTCACTCAGGACCAGTGGCCTGTTGATTCAGAGTGCCTTCAGAATAATATTTTATTGCGTATGATTCACTTTCGTTAATAATTTGCAGTTCTAATCTCTGGAATCCCGTAATTGAAGAAGTTCTAATATGCCTCGGCTTGTCGACGACCCTTTCAAAAACTCTTTGAAAAACAAAACTTAATCCCGGGGCAGACTGTACTAGTCTCCGTGTGACATCTTGAAAAATAAGTCTTGAAATCTAGTTCAAGCAACGTTTTCTTTATAACATCATGATGCAGTCTTTCCTTAAATTTTGACAAACTTCTTGAACTTTTGCAGTTCAGGACGATGTGAAATAAGAAAGTATTTTGTTGTCTTGTGCACTATGTTTGTTGGGGTCAATTACAAAGTCGACGCGAAAATTAATTCTTGAGTTTTTACTTAATGTGAAATTCATTTTATTTTTTCAGAAGGAAGGAATATAAAAAAAAATACCTAGCTTTATGCCTTTCTTCAAATAGTCAAATCCAGTTTGAGTCTAATGATCAATGCCTGTAAGTTTCTCTTCGGGCTCTTTGAGCACAAACAAGCTGTTCGACAAATTACACAGTGAATTTTGCCAAACCCGTTTCAATGCGTTAGTTTTAAACGGTGGGTGGTACTCTTCGTTGGAGGTGCCTAGGGCAAGATGACCCTTAGTCCTTCAATGCTAGGTGTGGGTGGTGCTCTTAGTGCAGGTGGTCCCTAAGGCAGGATTTTGTTCTGAAACATATTACGCCAAACCATTGTCCATGTGTGACGCTGCGCAGGCTTCCCTTCAGCAGCACTCGGATACAAAGCCTTGGCGCTGAATTTTCTGGGTCACCAAGAAAGGGGAAGCGCACTTTCCTTCCCTTACCTCTCCTCGTTCCGCGTGTTCCTTCCACACCACCTGTTTCTGCTCTTCTGTTTCTTGTCCTTTCCACTCCTGTCCAGTCCGCCCGCTTTCTCACACCAGCTGCTTCTAATCCTCCCTTTTAATGCGCGCTGTGACCGTAGCTCGGTCAGCAACGCAGTCGGCTTCCGCGCCGGTGATCGGGGGTTCATACTCTGGCACCGGTTGCCGTTTTTTTTTTTTTTTAAAGATTTTTTAGCGGTTATGGACTGACCGACGTATAGATGGTGACAGGTCAAGAGCGAAGTCAAAACTCCTCTCACTTTTTTCAATTTTTGCAGATCGAGCGCTGGAGGCGCTGGAGAGGTTTTCTTGTCTCCTCCGTTCGATCTATAGTATAACACTACATATAGTAATATTATCTATAGTATTGCTGCGTTGGTACACCACCTTAAACGACAGTATCGCCTTGCTCCTCGTTCTTAAATCCAATATTTTGAATCACAGAAATTGTAGCACAGATGTGCGATAACACACTTTTACTTCAAAGAAACCTTCCAAGGAATAGAGACGTTTCAATTCCATTAGCCTTCTTGTTATTCAGCAGTCAATAAAGCAACGTTGAACCAAACCTACAACAAATAATAAACTATGTCGTGTTTTCCTCTTAGCAGAAACAGCTCACTTCCCTCGTTAAACGCTCTGGTCCTTGAAGGGGCCCTGCAAGGACTTTTTTACTGGTTTTTAGTTTTCACCGAACCTGAGCGCACTAAACGTAGTAACTTAATAAAACTTTTCTCGAATTTCGCTTTACTTTCAAGCTATAAGGCAAATTAAAATTACAAAAACAAGCAAAAAATAACCTCCTTCATGACGTCTTTGGTCGCTTGAGTGGCCGTGAACTAGAGGAGGGGTAGTGAGCTCAGCGAGCGCTAACGGCTGCCGCACTCCGTGTCGACGGTTCGAGAGGGCACCACTAAAGAATGTGTTCAATAGGCTGTATGAAGCGGGCGGCCAGGGTGACTCGCATTGCATTTGCTGCGCGATTAAACACTATTTCGGCATGACACTTCATTGGCCATAAACGACACCAAACACGGGGTAAAGATCAGTCAGAACGGGAGCCACTTCGCGCTGCCATACCGCCAAAGCTGCTCGCCGAAGCAGCCGAAGGCCTTCGGAACGCTCGGAACCGCTCGGATCCTCGACTGCAGCGCCGCCGCGTACATCCGGGACCTTTTTACGCTCGCCACTCGTCGGTGCCTGATCTCACTACCCCTTTCTAGTATGCGCCGCCTTTTCCACCGCTTGGTGGCGGGTATGTCGACGGGTCATTTCTTGTTTCCGTACTTTATAAACTGCATTCGTTTCTTTACCACATCTAAAAAACTGAACGAAAACTACTTTCATAAATAATTGGAACGGTTCGCGCCACTTATATTTTGTATTTCGACTAAAAAAAAAAAAAGCTTTTAGCGGCTCTGAGCAGTAGTAAGGCCAGGACCAAAAACGTCACATATCGCGCGCTTCTGGCACCGCGGGTCGCCCCCGTCGGCGGAGGAGGTTTCCTCGTCGTCCAGTTAAAATATGACGCACTGATATTTAGTTACTCTCTCGGTGCCCGCTGGCTTGCCCGAACCCCAAGAGATGTGGAAATCGCAAAAAAGGTAGACGCTTAAATAGGATTGCAGGGCCCCTTTAAGGGAAGAGAAGTGGGAGGCACATTTCGTGCTTACGCGGCTGCTGAGTGTGGTTGGCCATATAAAGCTACCACTTTAATAAACGTAGGTGTACTGAGAGGAGTAACACCGAAATCTGTCATCAGGAGCCATGTCTAAAATAGACAAAACACACATATTCAGAGTTGTTGCTTAGCCCGTTTAACAGAACTGGTAATATTTCGGCTGATATCAAATCTTTTCTTACGTAGAACACCTCGAGTTGTCGGTGCCGATAACATTTGTTTCGAATCAGTCTGAGAGAATATATGACCAGTCGCAGTTCTAAATCTTCTCAAACATATGCAAGCAGTTTGAAAATAACAATATAGTTGCATCGTGGTGGATGCCCAGTGCTCTTGACATTCATTTAAACTGAATCGTTACTGAACCGCACCAATACTATCTACAGTATAACACTACATATAGTAATATTGTCTATCGTATTGCTGCGTTGGTACACCAACTTAAACGACAGTATCGCCTTACATTTTGTTCTTAAATCCAATATTTTGAATCGCGGAAATTGTACCACAGATGTGAGATAACACACTTTTACTTCAAAGAAACCTTCCAAGGAATGGAGACGCTCCAATGTCATCAATTTTCTTGTTATCCAGCCATCAATAAAGCAACGTTGAACAAAACCTACAAAAATATTAAACTCGATGTTGTGTTTTCCTCTTAGTATAAACAGCTCACTTCCCTCGTTAAACGCACTGGTCTGTCTTGTTGCCTTTCCCCCCACGGGCCGGCTGTGGAATTTGTTCGAACGATTTTGCCGTTTGTTTTTATCACTTGGAACCTCAGGATGCGAGTATTACGGTGATTCAGACTTCAGACACGCTAGAAGGCCTACATAAATATGAAGCTTTCCGCCATCTCTGACTGCCTTCTGCTTGAGTTTGGTTCGTTTTGCATCGAGCGTCTGCTAGGTCATTCACTTCTGCTTTTCGGAACGTTTTGAGTCTTCATGACGCCGTCTCTTTCGTTCCGCTGTGTTTTTAGGCTGCCGGGTCGTAAACATAGATGGTTCTCGATTATATCTGCTGAAAATAATAATAATAATAATAGTACCTTTATTTTTTCCAACAAAAAATGTTGAAAAGGTGACACGGGAAAAAAGCTGTAAAAACAGCTTGACGAGCCCCGAGCCACCTAAATCAGCAGTCGCGATGCAGGCACCAAAAGAAATTATACAAAAATAAAACATGACATGTGTACTACATGTTTGAGAAACATTACAAAAAAATAACTAACACTATACAAGATAAGTAGCATATTGATACAATTTACACAATAGTGAAAACATACACAGAACGTTAAAGCATCACTGAAATAAACGCGAAAAAAAACACCGATTCAAGAGATTTTAGCGCTTATTGCGGACATTTAGGCTCGAAATAAACATTTGAAAGAAACATTTCTCGTAAGATGCAAACCGATATATTGCTAAGCTCAATGCCTTGCCTACTGAGCTGGTTAAGTGTAGTCGGCAAAGTATATTTTAAACTTTGGTGGCCGTAGTTTGTTCTAAAAAAGGGTACTTCCCAAGGTTCTTTAATCCGTGTTGGGTATCTATAAATTTTATCTGGTAGCTTCGCTAGGTTTTTAAGGTGATGTTGAGATAAACTTGTTTCTATTTTATACCTTGCACATAAACGATATTTATATAAATCAAACATTTTCATCACACCACTTTTACTAAAAAGATCGTCAGTCGGATGCTCTAGTGGCACATTAGAGATACTTCTTAATATCTTTTTTTGTAACATAAAGATTTTGTAGGAGGTTGGTATAGGTAGTAGGACTAGAAATGAAATAGAAACCAAAAACGAGTGTTACAATATAGCTGTACACGAACGCATTGTTGACAAACAAGTCCGAGTTGGCCAACACCATGTGTGGGCAATGCGTGTGCGCAGAAACCATACTCACGTAAAGTAAAGCATCTGCGCATGCGCCGCGCCGACAGCAGCGCCACCACAGCAGCGTGACGTCAGAGCCGCACGTTGCGTACATATCTTTTTTTTTTCTTTCTCTCATCTTCAGACACGTCATAACATATCCGGTATGCCGCATGAAAAGAACAAGCGAAACATTACAACTTGGAACGAGTAAAATTAAGTAATATAAAAGAAGCAAAACAAGCGTGAGTGACTGTTGCGGCAAAAAACGAACACTTTATGTTGGCACGGCAAGACAGACATGTATGTAACACGTTACTAGTAACGAGTTCTACTACCTAGTGACTTCTTTCGGTAACGAGTAATGTATTTAATTTTTTTTTTAGAAAAGGAACGAGTAACCTACTTGGTTAAGTACAAAACGAGCGTGTTGGTAACAGTAATTAAACATGAGGAAGATACACAGAAAGGGGGGACGGACAACGAAGACTTCCTTGTCCGTCCCACCTTTCTGTGTATCATCCTCATGTTTAAGTACTTGGTTACTTTTCAGGTCAAGTAAGGAGTAACGGTATTTCGTTACTTTTGAGGAGTAACGTGTACAACAGTGTTAAACAGCCTCGTTTTAATTTTTAACCTGACTATGTGTCTGTTGCGACAAAGGCAGATGGGCAACCCGAAAAACACCTCAACACTAAGACAGTATTGCAACGTTTATCGCTGAACACGTCAGGCGAACTCTATATGTCCTTCACCCGTGTACACAGTAAGGTTTGATGGTTGAACCTTCTAGAATCGTGTACTGACCGAATGTAAACCCGGAGGTCGCCAACACGGGAAGGCACAAAACCCATTATCAACTGGAACTTTAAAAGCAGAGAGAACAAAAGAAGGAGGGGAATCCCAGATTCCCCAGCCTTTCCTGAAGCGCAACACTGCCGTTCATTCTAGAGCGTCAGTAGAACGGCTCTTCAGCGTCGCCGGATTCGCAAGGAAGCGTGAAAGTGTAACTGATGAAAACTTGAAGAGGCAGCTACTGCTTAAGTGCAAAGACTACAGAAAAGTAAACAATAAACCATAAAACAAAAACAATTTTTGTATTCGGTCGTCAAAGTAACGAGAAAAGTAACTCTGTTTTGAGGTAAAGTAACACGTTCCTTTTGATGATCGGTAACTAGTAACGCCTTCAGTTAGTTTTTGAGCGAGTAACCAGTAACGGTATTTAGTTACTTTTTCGGCTAACGTGTACATGTCTGTGGCAAGAGCACAACGACGTTTCTCCGCATACCGGAAGGCCCGCAATTCAAGATGGCGACGCTACAGTAGAAAAGGGCCGCTCGGGGACTGGAGGACGAAACTCTAGCGAAAATAGGCAGGGTTCAGATGTGATTTCCGATGTGAGACGATTTCGTTTTGCCAATCAGAGCCGTCGGAAGCAGAAGCCCGAAACGACCTCTTGCGCCGTATTAGGACCGGATAAAGCGGGCGAAAATGGGCAAAGGATCGGTGGTGGCGAGAATAACATCGAGCATCGAGTGCCTGTTATTTCCTCCCCCCCCCCCCCCCTCCCAAACCCAGTTCGATCAACAAGACCTTAGCGGCAAATATGTGCGTGGAGATGGCTTCCTATTACCACTTTCGTGCGGGTATCCTGGCCATGATGCGTATTGATTCTTCTTCCTGGCTTGGGATTGGAGAAGGGCGTTCCTTATACGTCTATGCGCCTGTCGGTGCGTCTCAGTTAAAGGAGCCGTGAAATGATTTTTCTACTTCCGCTAAATACTACCTAAAATCACTCACTGACGCTGATAACTGAATAAACTTGCCTTCGTTTTTTTTCTAGGCAATGGCAGTCACCGAAAAATAATTCGAGAACTACGAGCATCGTTCATTCCCTCAACTCGGAGCGACAAGAAGCAGCCACGTGGCCTGGTGCCTATCCTATGCCGCCAACGTTAATCATAGCCACGCGCCGGGGGTTGGCCAAGTAGAAAACGATTGCTGAGCTACAGGCATTGTTAGAGTTCGGCCATTCTCATCACCACAGTGGTTGGACAAAAGCCGCTACCCGAGTGTCCGCCCAGGCATTGATTGATACGAGCCGAAGTCGAGTGCTCACGCAGTTATCACGTCCAATCCATGAGCCGCGCTCGACTGTCATCAAGCGGCTGGGTTCGATTCCACAATTACGTCATCGAGCTTTTTGAAGTAAAGACTAAAAGAAATGGTCCCTTTTATCCTCGCAATTTCACCGCGACCAATAAGTTTCTCAATGTGTGACGTTCTGTGCGAGTATATATTTGGGCCCGACTATACTTTTGTTTCACCTTAGAGTGGACCGCGCAGGACGCTACGGAACAACTAATCCAAACCAACGACGTCGGAGTGTCACCTCATATGATCACAGCGCTGGATCGGCTGGCTCAGCTCATAGCCTCCGCTGCGGTCCATCGCAAGGTAAAACTGAGTATAGGACAAGTGCGCCTCTGCAAAATCACGAACATTCCAGCCCGATATCGTTTCCATGACCCCCTTCAAAGGGCTGATTTGTGCAAATACCAATACAACGCTTGCACTTACGTCACAATGTGAAGTCAGTGCAAGCAGCAGTAAGGACATTGTCGCGGTCCTCACTGCTGAGCGGTATACCTCCTGCAGCATACACACTGTGCACAATCGAGTTTGATTTTTCTCAGTCTTTGACGTCGCAGAGAACTTCCGGTCTATAAAAAGAATGAACAAAGGCCACCTTAACCTGCTGCTTGAAGTGTCGATGAAACGTTTAATTACCGATTCTCCAGGTGAACGTGAAATGGTGAACACAGAAAGCGAGATTTGTTAAAAAGTTATCGAATATTCTTGTAAACCAACTTGCTTCCTCCAAGACGTTAAATTGTACAGCCGAAGGCCCTCGTTAAATCTCCGGCGTTGTCGTGCGTGTAGCATCTATGCTTTTTAGCACTGGTGAAATAAGCAAGCTGGAAAGGCTTGCAAAGACGGAGCGAGCGGAAGTCGCTTGGGAATCAAGCGTCACTTCATGTTTGTAAACAGCGAAAGGGTCTATATGAAAGGCTGGTGACGTCACTAATCCCCGTCGCGACTCGCAAGCTGCCGTCACCGCGGCAGGTTGCGCAACAGTAATCTTTACCGGTAAATGTATGCGGTGAGCACTAAGCGCTTCGCATTTTGAGCAGGAGCGCCTTATCATCAATTATGTGGTTCGGATGCTTGTTTTGTGCTTGTTTTTTATTGAAACGAATGTTGTGTTGTATGTTGTATGCTTGATATGTACTTTTTTTCTTTATTCGCAGAAGGTTTTTTTTCCCCCGTGACGACGCCGAGACAAACAAATCAAACTTACGAGTCATATATAGCTTCGCTGTAAAAGCTGTACACACGCGGTACTCACTTTTGAAATGCTAGCAAAAGTCTCTGAGTCTCATCCTAACGACATGTTCAATGAATAGTACGCTTCGTTCCACATGTTGCTTGGGTTTTATTTTCTGCATATTATGTATTGCAAACGCAATTGGCGTTACTTTTTTTCATCCTCTCCTTCAACAACCCACAGGAATCCCACTGAAGGTGATTAATGCAGAACGTAAAGCAAGTGAACTATGGAGCATTCCCGAGCTTCTTGGATAAGCTTTGTGTAAACATACAGGTTTAGACCGTAAAGTAGTTTTTTGCTTTACTTTATTACACGCGAACTGGAACTTTTAGCAATAGGTAGCCGTGTATCCTATTGATTCGTTACTTGTGTTTCTGGATTCGTTATGAGAGTTCAGGGTGAGGTCCCCATGGGTTCAATTCAATGAATTTGCCCGCATTGAACTACTTGCTGTATGACTACGGTTTGAGGTGAGTACGCGTAGTGCATGCTTAAACGGTTCATCGTAGTGCTCGACGTTAAATGGAAGCTACGGAGCTTCTTGAAAAAAAAAATGAGTTAGAAGTGAATTCTAGTGTATTTTTACCCCGTGAACCCAAATACCCAAAACATTTGCTGCGCAAGTATTGTTGAACGCGAGAAAACGCGAAAGACAGTCGCTGTACGGACGTCATCAACGGATCTTTTGGCTGCCCAAGGCTATGGAGGCGGGGCCTATTTTGAAATTGCTCTTATGGCTCTCCGGCGCGTCGCATTAAAACATAATTGTGATATCTGTTATTCTAACGGCCGAGTGAACACAATTCAAGTGTTTTTTTGTTTTTTTTTCTCAAATGCAGGACCGCCCCATCTCGTATACTATACGTTGTCTAACGAAAGCCATTGAATAGACAATTTCGCTTCCGTGCAGAAGCGTGTCCAATGCCTAAATTTTAATGACGTGTGTTTTGTTCTGCTCCCTTACAGGTGTAGACAGTGCATAAGTAGACCATTATGTTTTAAGACAAAAAAACCTTAACTTACATGAGTGTAATTTAAAGGTATATTTCAATGCTTTAATTTGTTTTTCGTCAAAAGAAAACTATCCTGACACAGAAAGCGTAATGTAGACGTAAGGTAATCTCATGCTTTCAGAATAAGAATTTTATTTTTTAAATTCATTCCAAGACGGTCATGAAAAACGCAATAAAAAAGGAAGGGGATCGTAAGAAGTATGCTTAAGTTCTAAGGAGTAAAGGTAGAAGCACCTTTATATTATGAAAAGATCCCAAATATAATAGTTGCAGCATTTCAACGTCAAACTCTCCCAAAACACAAAACCTAAATTTTCTAGAATTTAAGACACTTTGTTTCCTAACCTAGCATGCACGTTTCTTGTTATGGGAAGCAACATATGTAATCCGCTAACAATATAATTTTAATTAAAATAAATACGTACTCCGTCGTCCCAACACTCGCTCCTTGTAATCCCTCGTTGCCTCAAAAGCCTCCGGTTACTACATAAATGTCTTAAGTCCCAAAAGACAGGAATATAGTACGAGCTCTCATACTATTAAATTGCCGGAGCAAAATATTGTCTTGAATGCTAGCCCGTGACACTATAAAAATGTGTCGCGTGTAAGAAACCATCACAAAAAAAAAGCTGACTTAAGAATCTTGCAAAATTAAATTAAGCACAAACAACTGTAGCCATTACGCATTACCTCCTTTGTTCTATTCCGTTGTCAAAACTAAGAGTCTTCAAACTGTCATGTTTATTGTTTTTTTTTTTATGCTAAGTAAACAAAACTTTAATGGCATTCTTGTTAAAAAAGGAGTTCGAGCCTACCAAAAAGAAAAAAGGTCGCTTTTAAATAAATATAAATTGCGATTTTCGAGCGGGCCGGCAAGGATAATTCAGCGAGTACATCTTCATTAAACAAGCCGACCGCCTTCTTTTTTCCTTTTTCTTAAAGTCTTGTTTCAGTTTGCTTGAATAGTTTGCTTGAAGTTCAAATGTGATGTTGCATGACTAAAAAAAAAACAAAATAATTCTTTGCAGAAAAGCGTCCCCTGAAACAAATCCCAACCATAAAGTATTCTCAATTACGCTTACAGGACACGCAACAGGAAGGTTTAATGAAAAAAAAAACTAATATTAATAACTTAATAATTTCACGGCACCAATTTTTCGCAGATTGTGGGTAGCTTCTGACTCTAAAAGCGTTATAGACACGCGATTGCCATCCAAATAATTTATGATAATCGAAGTCAAAACATGAAATGTCAAATTAGCGTTCTTCAAAAATGCATCAGTAATACATAGCGCAGCCTTCTTAGCTTAAACAAACAATTACCAATATTGTGTGTACTTTTTCTTAGAACGGATAAGCTGTTTTTCAAAACTACAGCAGCCGTTGAAAGCGCCCATCCCTGTTACGAACCCAAGCGGCACATTTCAGTATCTTCCATTACCCAAGTTAATCAAAACCTCAATTTCAAGAGCTTTGTTGTAGATAGAACATTACTCTTATCAAAACTTAATCTCTTTATCTAAAACAAAAAAAAACTATTGTAACGTTCATTAACATAATTTACCCAGGCTCTTCCCTTAGGATTCACACTCCCTAAGGGCTTAAGATACGAAGGCTGTGGCAAGATCTAAGCAACCTGTTATCGTTTCGACACCAATCGTAATGAGGAATTGGCCAATAACAAAAGCCGAAAAACAAATCAGGAAGCAAGATGCGTGCCTTTTCGTTTTTCACACTGTCGCTGACTCTAGGTTCTGACTAGGATTAAAAAAAAAAAAAAAAGAAACGCAGGTGCAAAATACAACAAAAATACGGCCACTGAAAGAACACAGACCATAGTTTTCTTAGTTGCCTGAAGGAAGACGCATTGCGCTTCATTTCCGTTACACCAATACACTTTTGAGGTATGCGCCTATTGAGCGAATGCAAAAAATAAAGCTTTGTTTTGTGGGGTTACTTTTTCTTCAGCTGTGTCTTCTCTACTCCTGTTGACAACTATGTGCTAGCCCTCGAGGCGTGTGAACCACTAGATGGAATTTCATGAATAGAAGTAGAGGACGACAGGGGAAGCGGGATAGTGAAAGAGGGGGAACATACGCGCGAGAAGAATGAGTAAAGTGAGACAACCAACATGGCGTCCCTACATGAAAGGATTCTTGTAATGTGTAGTAGAGACAACACATTCCGCCCGGCGCTTCTCTGATCTCTGGATCTCCAGTTGCGTCTGAATGTCAAATGCGCGACACTGCTAGGGCGAACACTGAATCAGCATATTTCTGCCTTTCCCTCAGAGAGAGCGCTGACCGCCGTCGACCGGCCTATGGTACTGCCGTGTAATAAGTTTGTTTCACCGCACTGGTAGTTTTTTAACACAAAACGTTTTGTATCAGCCGACTTTCACACGGGTTTTGTAACGTTTGGCTGTAAGAGCAGGCTGTAACAAAAAACCGACACGGAAAAGCGTTATGCACATAGGGAACCATATAAAAAGACTTCGGTCCCCCCGCATTATTTGAGCACACCACCTTGAAATTGTGAGCAAAGTGTTTTGCCGACTGAGCTATCCAGGGTCGGTGGCAGAAACACGCAAAAGTGAACTCATTCCCGCGGTGTCCGAAAACGTGGTCGCATGCTTCGAGGCCATTCCTCTAATGCTGTGCCATCTACACAAGTGTGTCAGAGAGGAGAGCAAATCTTCGGTAGGTGGTACATTTCGGACGTCCTTCTGTTCTTCCCCACAAGGTCTATCACACATTATGTGCATTCCAGTTTTTGTCGGCATGGTCAAGCTTGTATAATTGTTTCTAGAACCTGCTCAATTTTAAAAGAATAGCAAGAAAAATGGCCGCCTCTTTAACGCGTCCTAAAAATTAACCTTGGCCACAGCCCAGACGCTGCACACTGCTGCACTGGGGTTGTAAAGTTTAGCGGAATTCTATCCCGCAACATTTAGCGGTTGGTGTTCACGTGACACTGGGACGACACATGCGGCATGACATAATGTGACACTGTAACGTCGCTTGGCGCCATATTATTACATGACACTGAAATCCCGCTACAGTTAGCGGAGAACAGTCCCCGCTAAATTTGCGAAGACATTTTACCGTTTAATTTAGCGGATGAGGTTTTCCGCAGAAGTTAACGGGAAAATTGTGAAGTCAAAATGGCTACAACACTGATTACCCGCACAATTTAGGTGAGAGACAGTTACGCTATATTTCGCGGATGGTGCTAAAGTGACACTGTGATGTCACATGACACCATGACATGGTGGCATGACATGGCACCATGACGCGACACTGTGACGTCACTAGGCACCATAACATGATATGCACTAAAACCTCGCTACATTTAGCGGAGAACTTTCACCCCTAAATTTAGCGAGGACATTTTACCGTTAAATTTCACAGTAATATTCTGCGCTGAATTTAAGCGAAAACATGTTGACGTCACAATGTAACGACACTTTGATTACCCGCTAAATTTAGCGGCTTATGACGTACACGAAACAAGCACCGAATCAGCTGCGAAACATTTCCATTAACGGCCGTTGCCGTGCAAACATATACTTGGCCATCGTTCCTTCCCGCCAACAATGTCGCACTGTTAAACTTCTGCAGCTCATCGGGGTCCAATTCATTGGTGTTAAAGCCTTCGTAGATATTTCAAGAGCACGGCAACCTAAACACCAAATAAGCTTTGTCGAACGCCGATCACGTTTGATGGCGATGCTGATTGCCCGCGCATTACCCCTCCGCTTTTGTGGCGGGGCTTGCTTGCTACACTTCGTGTGGAATGGTGTGACTTAAAAAAAAAAAAAAAAAAAACCTTTATTACAGGCAAGAAGTTGTACATCAAACAACAAAAAAGGTACCTGGATTCGTCTTCTTTCTTTATCAGCATTCAAAGCGCCAAGAGTACGCTGTACGTACATGTGCGTAAAAAAAAAAGTCGAGTACAGTTTGTTTTCTTTCACGCGTACTAACGGTGCGCCTGCTTGGTTACAGGGCTTTACTTACTCTCCTAAACTACGGGCTTAGAACGCTGAGTTCTGATAAACCCTTAACAGAAATGCGAAAGCGAAATAATTTTGGAGGCTTAAAACAGTCAACAGAAGCTAGTGGATGGCACCACAGAATAGCAATGCAGGCTGTTGCCATATTTAGCCAAAGAGTGTCCAGAATAAAAACAGGCGCGGCGAATGAAAGCTGGTGTTAACAAAAGTGCGTATGATGCAAACACAAAAAAAAACATCATTAAAAGGTAAGTCCTCCCAGAGCACATCGTTTAATTTATTTTCTTCCAGAGTTAGGCTCAAGTGGCTATTCCTATGAACATCGTTTAGAGTGTCCCCTTCTTTCACACCTTCTTTCACAACGCAATACTTCGAAGAAATAGTGATGTTCTAACTTTGTAGCTAGTAAGGATACAAAATATTTCGATTTTTCTTTCATTTTTGTCTGCTCGTTGGTTCTACTTTTATCGCGACAACTGGGCGAGTTAGGTGAGGTTCACAAAAACCATCAATCTAGAAAGCGTCAAAACTTTTGAGTTGAGCATTTTGTTTTTGTTTTTTAGTGTTTCGGCTGCGCGCTGACTTTCTTTTTTTTTTTTGTGCTCATGACCTTAGAAGCGTTCTGCAAGGTTTGAATGCGAGCGACATAATAAAAGAAGCGCGAAAGGTACGAGCAAATGTTATAGAAGCATACATTACAGACTCTAACGATGTAGACAATCACTGCCTAGATCAGCAATTCACTATTTTGAATAGTGAAGCCGATTTGTGGATGCTACAAAAGGCTGTCTTTTTTGGGGCGAAGTCGAACAAGACTTCATGTTAAAAGAATGTCATTAAGGTCAATCAACTTAGTGCCGAGATGAAGTCAGTGTATAGTTGTTCCGCGGTTGAAAAAGTTAAAAAGCGCAAACCATACGAGGACTATGAAGACACAAAAAAGCAGCGTCTGTCCTATCGTCTATTCTCTGTCTTCGCGTTTTTTAAGCTTTTATTCCTCATGAAACAACTAGTCCAAAATCAAGTTTTAATCCCCCCAGCACGTTCCTAGAGCAACACTTATGTGCCACTTGCAAGATTAGGCGCGTCGTCTGCGTTACGCGCAGAAGATGCGTTTAGCTTACCCGCAACAAATAGACCATAATAAAGCGAGCAGCTCCACGCCCATAATGATAAAAAACGCAAAAAAAAAGATATGAACGGGTCACAAGAATCACTGTTTTAATGAAGATAAAGGGCATATCTAATACTCATGAGAATTAGTATTCAATAATCTGTATCCAACCATTAATGTATACGCCATGAATGCTTCGTTAACCCTTTTCCCGAAATCGCTTTCCATTCACATCTGTTCCTTTTTCTAAAAAAGCAGAGGTGTCGAATACTATGCAGTAGCTTTGATCTTGAAGCAGTCGACACTTTTGTTTTTGTTTGTTATTAACAAGTAAAAACAAATTAGTGTATTCTTTTAAGCTTTTGGGTTGTTAGGGATTGCTAAGCGGCGGTTTAGCTTCTGAAGAGCTAATGAGCCATAATAGTAATCTAAATATCTTTTTTTTTTATCGAGCCTTGTGCATTTTGTGTTGACATAATTTTCCGTGTTTTTCCATGGAGTACATTTATCCATGCTGCCATAAACATACAAAGTTAAACGCGCGCCGAAGTTCCGTTTTTCTACAAATTGCTTTATGATTATACTCATGTCCATTGTTTGGCAATCAATGATCAAGGCTTATAGCAAACAATGTGATGTGCGTAAAAATGTAAATGAACATAAAAATACGATACTAATCAATTTACGCCAACTTTCGCTTTCGGCAGAGTGCGATCGTTGTCGAGTGCGGGAAGAATATTATTTTCGCATTTGGGTCCCCGTCTCTTGTAAAAATTGCATTTCTTCGATTATTATTCACTGTTTTATTTCTGTATTTTTTTGTTTAAGAACAGAGATTTTAAAAACATTTCTCTTTCGTTCCCGTTTTAAGAATCCGGGACACAGAAAGACGTAGGTGTGTATCAGGTTTTCTCAAGTTAGAGTGTTCTTTTCTTTTTTTTTTTCAACGACACTCGCTCTTTGCACTTTACAATTAATTTACTTATTTAGCATTTATTGCATATGTTTTTGTTAATCTCGCCAGAATCAGCAGGAGAAAAATATTTGGCATGTCTTTTGAGCATCATAAGAATGTGCCTAATGAGGCTAAGAGTCTATACCGAAGCAAATGTCCCTCTATGTCATTAGACTTAGAAACAGAACAAAATGTCGTGATTAAACTCTAGTTTTAAAATCAGCAGAAATCTTATTTATAAACTAATAAAACGAAAATAATTTTATATGCATATCATATTTTTCTATTACACTAAAAACAAAACAAAAATACATTGCGAACGATGCGAAAATCTACACGCTATTTACTCATAATACAAGAAAAATTATGAAATAACAGTATGTACATTGAGAACCAAAAAATACACTACGTTACATTTTATAATGTTCTTTACAAAATCCAAACTAGAAAACCAAAGTAATAGAAAATAGTTTGTACAAAACCAACACCAGAGAAAGCAGAAGTGGTTCAACCATGTAACTTCGTTTTAGTATCCTATTCTCATGATTTTTATTGGATATTTTGCGACAATAAAGTATCTTAAATTTTTCTCCTTTCATCGGACTTCTGCGAAAGCGGACATGGGTTGTCGTGCAACAACCCTTAAAGGGAAACCGAAGCGCTTCTGTATTTGCGGAAAAACACTTAAATCGTTTTCATTTGGCATCAAGAATCTCAAATATCGAGATTACCTTTTTTTTTCAAATTGGTGCACGGAGGCTGCAGAAAATATTTTTCAAAGTATCTTTAAAGCCCTCTTTCAAAGAGCGTGACGTCATAACAGGAGTTTTCAGGAATCTCCCTTCTCGCGCATCGTCAGCACCTATCCAAGCTATGGACGCGCACTACCGCTATTTTCAAAAAAAAGGTCAGAAAAAGACGTCACGACAGGTGTCAGTGCTGGGAATATACCTGGCGAGCTTGCAAATGCACGCGATGCCCACGTGAGCGACACACGCCTGGCGGCCAAGAGATCATGGCATAACGTAACGACTGGTCGGAATGTTTGTTTTGTGTTGTTTAGCGTTTAGCTACCTCTTCGGGGAAAACGAACCTCATATTCTGATTCACCGGGATAAGACTCCGCTAGATTCAACCTATATCTCATTTTCTTAAAGAAGTGTTTCAGTTTCCCTTTAATTAAGAGTTAGCTAAAGTTGAACTGAATGAATATAAAAAACATATGTGACCATATAATTAAGATTAAAACATTAGTTCCACGCAAGCTTGCGTAGAACTTTCCTTGGCCCTCTTTTTCCGCCGCGCCACCTCAAAGATTCCTTCCACGTTTCTATTACTTCGTTCTGGTATAAACCAAAAAAAGAACCCACAAGATTATTACAATAAATATTTTTGTGTTTTCATTTTAATTCAAACACAATGACCGTGCCATACGCAGCAACCGATCGTATCATTTTTCAGGTATCTGTATTAACGTTATTAAGCTACACGCACACCCAAATCGAACATTTGAGCATGAAAAAAAGTCGACGTAAAATTGTGTATTCTTAAAAAGTTCTAAAATCCCGGTAAAAAGACAGGAGCTTATTTACCGCTGCATCATAAATTAGCGACGCTTCAGACTCCTCAAAAGCAGCATCTTCAGTGACGGCACAATATTTTCAAGCATAGCACAATGAGGGAATGAAAAGCAGAACCTAATCAATTTATTTTTTATTTTCCTAATGCACGCGCACGCTTCGTGAAACATTGTTCATAGAAACATCTTACCTATCGTCACGAACAAATTACCAGTTAAGGTAAGGCAACCCCCATTGTAACACCTTTGCGTTTAATACCTTTATCCTTCTATAAACCTCAATAGAGGGGCCTTCCCGCGCCCAAAGTCTCAATAACTGATGCTGCTGATTTTAATATTGCGATTACTAATTTTCTTGTTGCTCCTTATCCATCGTTCCTATTTTTCCTCGTTCGTTCATAAACGTGATGGAGCGAATCGATAGAATCTCAGATTCGGCAAAGTTCGGCATATGCCTAACTTTTGAAAGAAGGTTCGGCAAAGATTCGGCGAAAATTCGGCAGATCTCTGCGCACGCGCCAGAACGCTACGGGGCCATGTATTACAAATGGACGCCGTGTGGTCGTGCGGTTACCAACGTACAGTGTAGTAGAATCAGAGGTTGTGGCGAGGTGTGGACTAGGCAACACGGTAACGGTGTGTTTGTAAGCCTTTGCGAGTGTGGTTCTCTTCAATATTTTTGCCTCAAGAACAGAAGATCGACCAGTAATTTACGCAATCCAGTTTGCAAGTGACAAATGATGCGGTGCAATCTGGATAACGTGATTTTCATTTGACCTTCCCAGTGATGCAACGAGGTAGTTGAAACATTGACTGACAATTACTTTAAAGCATTCCTCGCAATTACAACAATCCTATTTTTGGCTCACAAGGACTTTTTGCTAAAAGAAAACAATATTGCGTCTTAATTAGCGTTATTTCCCGGTTTTCATGTGTCTGTATGAAATTATAAGCACAGAGCTATCATGTTTGACGTTGTACATCTGACATTCCTAACTCTTCCGATCTTTCTATACGTCCGTGTGTGTCCTAACACCAGAAACTGGCTTTTTAAACGTTAAAAACGAGACCTTGCGGATATGAGAAGCACACTTCAGTGTAAATCTGACGTCAAGTGACTCAAATCGGAAAACGTGAATATTTATAAAAACATTGTTGTCTTGTAAATATATCAGCTTGAACTTCAGAATTAAACTAGAACACAAAGAAAGAAGGGACAGTTGTTGTCTCTTCTGGTGAAGGCTCAGCAACCGTTGCATTTGTTTTCGCGCACGAAACGGTGACTCCCAGAGAAAGTGAGAATGCGGTTTTATAGCGTTCATTTGAACAATCTACACACACTTGCAGGCTTGCGCTGATGAGGTCTCAAAATAGAAAGTCTCGTAGCGTGATTCGTGACTGCGCACGCTACTACCCAACCTCGATCGTTGTCACGCCACTTCTACAAGAACTCACTGTAAAAGTGCCAGTAAACACACAAAAACCACACCGATACATTTATATTATGGAATATCACCTTATTTAGTTATAACTGTTTCAATATGCATTACCTGTTGCATTTAAGTTAAGAAAAAAAAGACTAAATGTCAACGTTAAGTCTGGCAACCATGTATCTTTGCCGATTTTTTAAAAAAGTTCGGAAAACGTTTGGCTTTTTCGAATCCCAGGATCCGGCGCCGAATTTTTGATTCGGCAAAAGTTCGGCCCATCACTATTTGATATACTCATATATATTAAAGCGAAAGATTTATAGGCAAAATTTTGAAGAGATTTTGTCCTCGTCGTCCATCGTCGCCGCGCGCGCCAAAAATAGAAAAACCTTTTCTTACTTCCCTTCTTTCCCTGAGGAGAGGGAAGTCGGGACTCAATCCGTCCGCCGTGCCGAGCGATGCGAGCGAAAAAGGCAAGCGAAGAGGGCAGCCCTGCCGTCCCGTCAAAACTTGCGCAACGGAGGCACACGCGCTCAAATCATCGTGTCGTCTGCTTGAAGGAGACAACACGACGATTAGTGACGAGAAGATGCATCGTGTCGTCTGCGAGCAGACGACTCGAATCATCGTGTTTTCTGGTTGAAGGACTTGCTTGAAACATGACTCGCGTTATGCGAAATCCCAATTTGGGAGTATCCAGTTGCTACGCGCAATGTCGGATGGTTTTTTAGAAATCTTATACCGCGCTTACTCACTTACTTCGCGGATTACTGGTGGCAGTCGTCAGGGGCATCCACGACGCCAACCACGACGTTCAAAAGAATGAATCACGTCACACCTCCGTCCTCAGGTACGTGACGGCACCATTCCACCCGCTTTGCGCGACCGTGCTGCAGACATCGCTTTCGTTTTTTCGCACATTTTAGGCAAAAAATGCTACTGTCGAGGCCAATTATATCGAAGTCAAAGGGAATAGGAAATCGCTTCGTTATATCCGCGATTTCAGTGCAAAAGGGAATGGGAAATCGTGATCACTTCGATATAGCCGCTATTTCATTATAACTGACTTCGGTTATACCGAAGTGCAAAAGGAAATGGAAAATCGTGGTCGCTTCGCTGTAGTCACTATTTCGTTATAACCGATTTTGGTTATAACGAAGTGAAAAAGGGAACGGGAAATCGTGATCGCTTCACTATAGCCGCTATTTCGTTATAACCGACTCCGTTATAACTGGTCTCGGCAGTACTTTTTTTGTGTGCTAAAACTGAATTCATTCTCTAACGCCTTCGGGCCCAGAGACAAACAAAAATAAACGAAATAAAATAAAGTATTTTCACGTCAAGGTGGAAGTCGACGTTTCAAAATGGAATATTGTTTCGAAGTTGCTCGTTGCTATACTCCGTTTGACTTTAAGCCCGACCGGAGTCGACCGCGCTAAACAGTGCATTGTCATTGTGCTCCTCCTCTCTGTGCGTTTCCATTTACGCCACTAAGTCAATCAAGCGCAGAAAAACAAGAAAAGGCGCAGGTTACACCTCAGGCAAATGGAGGACGAGTCTAAACAGAAAGCAAGAGCAGATGAGAGGTCTCATTACAACGGAAGTTCAGAATCCCACGTAGAAATACATCCACGATCTGGGAAAGTTCAAGCTTTGTCGCACTAACGAATGCCCTCATTAAGGAAGTCGGGCCAAACCCGGGCGCACAAAGGTCTTCCAACACTTCGAGTCTTATTAAGCGCGAACGCATAAACTTCCTTGGGCTGAAGGCGGTGGGGAGATGCAGTACCTCCTGGTGGAAACAACACCGCCGCCTTTTAATTAAACCGGTGGGAGCTCGATTGCAGGATCCCACTTTCGCATCGCGACACGAAAACGCCCGAATTAACGGTACTTTGAGTAGACAACAACAACAAAAAATGATATGTGACGACAAAAATGTTATTATCTACAGCTTTATGTTGTGCCGACATGGGATACAGCACCCACTGAACTGTCCGCGAGATTGCTTTATTCCTCGGGAGGCACCCCCTTAACTCGTTTCACTCTCTAAAGGTATACCGGGACGATTGCAAAGTATGGAAACTGGCAACCAAGCATGTCACAGGCGCTGGTGCGACATGCTCTCAGATGTCGCATTTCCTGGCTGTTGGTCGTAGAAGTTCCGGCAAAAATTATACGAAGGAGCGCGAGTGTCGCCGTGGTCGCGGCGTCCCAACTCATGGCCACTGAAGCTTCCGTGGTCTGTCAAACCGGAAGGGGACCTGCAGCAGAACATGCGTCTGCCGCCTCGACCTCCACTGTTGTTACACCGCCAGGACCGCGTCGGGCAACAACAAGACGCTTCTCTGGCTGTGTTCCAAACGTTACTCGATCAGACTGCGAAGTAAACGTTTCGTACCGAGGCGTTTCGAAACTTACTCGCGCTTACTTGATGACGTCAGAACTCGGGTTCCAGAAAAGGGTCGTTTCCTCCGGAGTAATAACTCAAGTTACTTTCCGATCGGTGGGTAACGTCTGATCAAATGGAGTGGATACGTCACGTGACGTGCTCGTCGTCTGCTTTCTGCGCCCACAGCCGTCAAAGCTAGTCTGCTTCGATGGCTTTGGGGGCCGACGTTCGAAATGGCAGAGAATGATGATGTGCAACCATTTATGTGTGTCAATTGCGATTTGTTGTTTTCGACGCAAGAATTGACTGTACACCACATCCAGAACGTGCGTCTTCCGCAGAGAGGTATGGCTGTTGATTATCTAAGTGCAGGCGTAGATGAGCTTCTCCGCATCCTCGTCCTCGGCGTTGGAGTAAACTCCTTATTGCTACATTCAAGGCTCAAAAATGTTTGAGCACCGTAGATACACTCTAAGAAAAAAAGGAGCGTGGCTCCTTCGAGGGAGCAAATGCGCTGACACAACCATTGGTCCCCTAGGGGAGCAACGGTAATGGGAGCGACCCTTGCTCCCCTACCGTTAGTCCCTCAAAGTTGAACCCCCAGGACTAACTTTTGCACCTTCGCATTTAGGCCACTGGGACTAAATGTTGCGCCGTTACCTTATTTACTACTAAATTGTGCCCTTACACACCCAGGTGGCGCAAGTCAACGTCAAATTCTAAATCGGTAAAAGATATGGTATCGCTGGAATAGATATTTTCCACGCTCATTACATTCACATATGAACAACGCTTATTTCACATTTGCACACGTATTATACATTTTAACGTAGACAAACAATTATAACACAGATGACACACACACAACACACACGCACAACACGCACGCGACGACACACGCGACGACACGCTAGTTCAATCGCCACCCCAAAGCCTGTCCATGCGCCTTTTATACTGATCATATTAAAGGAGACGTTTTGTCAGTGGTCATTTCAGCTGTGTATGACGTTACAAATTATAATGCTGCTTTCGCGCCAATATTGTTCTCCAATATTGTTGCTAAAATTTCCAAGGGGTAGGGTACGTTGTTGGGCTAGTTGGTTCATCTTAGTTAATGATATAAAATAGCGCAAAAAAGACAAAGACAAGAAGTATACAGGACAAGCGCTACCCTACTCCTTGCGCCTGTATACTTCTTTTCCTTGTCTTTTTTGCGCCATTTTATATGTTTTCCAAGGAGCGTATCTCTTACTAAGAAGTAACGGTACACACAGTAATTATTTGTGAGAGTCTATAAAACAGCGTTCCCATAGGCTCTTAGCAGCCATGTTCTCGCTTCCCCGAGTAGACTTCCCTACTTTGCGCATGCGCGTCTCCGTGGCAACCGCATCGTCTCTTGCGAAAAAAACAACACATAGATTCGAAAGAATACAAAAAAGAAAAGAAACCGGAATGAATCTTTCTTGCCTTTGGAAACGTTTTTACCACGTGCTACGTAGCTATTTTCATCCCAGTTAAACCAAAAATAAAATAAAAGGCTGTTCGCCTTCCTTTTTTGTCCTCGTCTTTGTTATCGCTTTTAAATTTTATAGGCAAATATAAACGCTTTGAAAGCACGTTCAAAAGATTGCAAAGGGCAAGGACGGCAGCACAATGGTCAAAAGCCGCATGGCCAGTGCATCAACAATGGCGGCGCTTGAGTCAGCGCTGGCTTCCACGACCTGCTGGAGCAGAGGCTGCGATCGTTATAAAGTCAGCTTCAATTCTTAAACATGGCCCCTCCTGCAATTTTTGATGATACGATTGTCTGTGGATACCTCCCCCTGCGTTCCGAAACATTAAGTGCGTCGCTAACGCTAGGTCATCGGCGATGCAGCAGACGCCGCCATCTTGTCGGCGCGTCTTTTGCTCCCGCGCGCCTTTCGCTGCTTATGATCCCGCGCTTTTGCTCACGCGGATGCTTTTATCCCGCGCGCCTTTCGGTCAGTCCCGGTCAAGTGCAGTTAGTCCTCAGCATTTGCGCATGGTACCTAACTCGAATCAGATGGTCTCTTCGGGGAAGCAAATGGGAGTTCAGATGACCAAATGCTGCCGTTAGACCTTTTAGACCATCTTTTTTCTTAGAGTGTAGTGTAGACGTATCCACCCCCCCCCCCCCCCTCCCGAGCCGCCGAGTGTGCGTAATGAGCGGATAACGCTAGTAAAGCAGTGAAGGTTTCGGATATTTTATGTGCATGACCAGTCAACATTTGCACCTGCTCTCCTTTCCAAGAAATTGCCTATAGCGGTTTGGAAGTTCTCTTCGTGATTTTGTAATAACTTTTGCGTCAAAGTGAACGCCAGTTACGTATCACTGTTGCATCACTGTTGAGAAGGTCCCCTAGGCTCTACCGCTACACCGTGTGGACGCGGATTTTAAATTTCTGCAAAACATAATCGGGGAAAATTGCGATCCGTGGAACATATACGTTTATGGCACCTGGACTAGACTTACAACGATCGCCCTGATTAATTAAAACAAAGTTTTGATGTCGTAACTGAAAGGAGTAAGTAATTTTGATCTCAATATGCATGCACCCCAGAAGAAAGGTGAGCAAATAGTGCCGGTGGAGCCACATTAGAAAACACCGCTTCATGGCTGTTGAAGAAAAACTTCGCTGCGGTTAATATCATCGTCTCTTCGAGTGCTCCCTCCATGATCAAAAGAGATCGTCTACTATTTTCCGCCATCGTTGCTGTTTTCGTTTTGCCATAGCCAAAAACGAAGCCAATCCGTGTAGCATCCAGGTGATAATATCGTCCGTTCTAAGATCGAGTCGCTGATCGTTTACTCACGATGTCACTCGCTATTACCCGCTGACGTAGAAGACAGGATACTCGGATAAGATTTGGAGCATAGCCTACGACGTCATCAGAGACAAATCGAGGGACACTTTTGAGGACGCGTTAAACGCACCACTCGGAGGCATTGGAAGCAAAATAGTTCCGTTTGATCCCACATTTAATGGCGACTTGTTTGTCATTTCTAAAATGCAAATGCGTCCCTCGAGAAGTTGGAATATTTTGTAACCAAGTTTAAAACAAAAAACGACCCTCGCTGATTTCATAATATTCCTCTCCGAATCGAAGCTCCAGCTGTCAGTACAGGCCGCCATTCGTAACGGCTATTTTCGCAGGAACCTCCGTCCCGCGTTTTAAAACCACCGTTTCTTTTTCTTTTTTAAATTGGTGGCTTTGTAGCTTTGGTTTATGTAATCATTTTATGTTGCTATGTTTATCTATTTATTTATTTTGCTCCAGACACCTGGTCCTACCACACTGACTTGGAAATCAGGACGCTCCACTTTTAGGCGGGAAGAAACGATCGGAGAAGTTGTGACAGTTTTGACAGAGCTTTCCACTGGCCGTGAACAATCTAAAGGTTAAAAGACAACCAAACGCTAACACAAGAGAAGCAAATACGGAATCGAATGTCATTCGCCGCTAACTTTTGGGTTGCCTGCAGGTTAGAGAACAATATTTAAAGGTTATGGTTTATTTTTGTTGTTGTTTTGCTTATATATATATATATATATATATATATATATAGATCGACCATGATGAACGACTGTCCTATGTTATTATTTTTTTTGCCTTCAGCTTTTCTTGAGTGTCTGATATAATTCTTTTGTTTTCGTATCGATTTTTGTGACGCAAAAGTTGAAGTGAAATGTGTCACTGAATTTTCTTGTTTGGATTTCGACATGCTTCCTCGTCAATGAAGGTGCACAGGTTGACAAAAAATTTTTTTCTTCTTTTTTTTTCAGCTGTTTTTCATAATATGAGATAGTTGTGAATTTGTATTGTTACATGTAGATTTTACTTCGGTTGTTGTTCAGTGCCGCATGTTTTAAAAAGAGATGGATGCTAGCTACTTTTGAGATTTATTTTCGGCAGGGAATTTATACGTTCAAACTTCTGCTTTCAAATATTAATAAAAACAGATAGAATAACCATAGGGACGGACAGAACAGCACCTCTTTCGGCAGAACAGCACCTCTTTTGACAGAACAGCACCTCTTTCGGCTTACACTTTTTAGAAGTTTTGTTTTGTTTGGTGACTTTCGTTTTGCTTTAGTCCAGTAATCAAAAACTGATTTTCTGTGTTGCTTCGTATCTTGCATAAAAATTGCAAAATATTTTCGTAAAAGTTTTTTTGTATTTTTTTCGAGTGCAGCTTTTATGTGCTTGTTTCCGGGTTGAGCGGCGTCGGCGTCGACGTAACCGCGCGTTGCGTTATGGGACGTTTCCCATATTGACGTCACACGTGACGCCACGTCTGATGTCAAGAGGGTAAAATTTCCCACTAACTTTGGCGGGAAATTTTTCGCTAAATTTGGCGGGAAATGTTTCTGCTAAATATAGCTGGGAAAGATTTTCGCTAAATTTAGCGGAAAAATGTTACCCTCGCGACGTCGCACGTGACGTCATGTGTAACGTCATTATAAAGTGACGTCACGTATGACGTCATTATGGGGTGACGTCACCCCACAATGATGCCACTTCCAGTCCAAGAGGATGCAGACGGGCAGGAGTGCCATGCAGATGCGCTAAGCAGAAAACGAAGTTTTCAGCATATTGCTCACAAACTGAAAGCAGACGACCAAAAATACTCTTCAGCAGATTACCTTGTGGCCTGTACTAGACGACTATGAAGCATTTAGAAGAATATCTGTCAGCAATGGGAACCCGAAATCTCAGCAATCACGGCTCATTTTCACTGCCTTGTATTAACACAAAGCGTCTCCCAACGTCCTGTCCATTCACTTAGCTCCCCCTTCGTCTACAAAAGCCAGGATGGGGTGCAACGGCGACAGCAACGACCTCATGCCAGCGCCTCTACGAGAAATAGGCTTAGCGGAGGGAACGAAGTACCGCCGGGGGCGAAGCCGAATTAAGCCTAATTACAAAATGCCAGGAGATTTCCTGCTCTCCCTTCTCCTCTTCCTCTCGGCATCGAAGGCCGATACACAAAAAGGATTTCAGTGCAAAAGGCAATGGAAGAAACAAATATATGTAGTAAAGGAAAGCTATTAAGAGAACAATGATCTCGTAATCACGACCGTTCCCTTTCGGAAGACATTCAGCCGCTTCGGGTTAGCATCAGTACCAGCAGTAGGACTGTATCGGGGCAGCCTCTTTCTTAATGAGTTCTCTCCGGAAAACGTACTCCAATTCGAGCAGAAAGGTTCGCGTTTGGCCTTCCTGGTATTTAGCTTTGCCCGTCTGGTTCTGGTCCTCTCGTAGTAATTTCGTTATTTAGCTGACCGCGCGAAGACGAGGGACTAATAAAACTTGCCTCCATATAGCTCGGTGTTAGTGAATCGAAACTTCGTGAAGCTCCTTGCACCGGAACACGATATAAACTTTAAAGACTTATGTCATAATTAAAGCAAACCTCCTCTACTTCCTCGTAACTCTGAAGAAGGTAGATTCATTCAATCATCATCGCCCATCATTTCCTACTTCCATTATCCTCTGCATACCCTGAGTCCCACCCAGCCAGAAAGCCGGTTTGAAATAAACGTAGTATGATTATGATAATCATTGATAATTAACCTCCGAACTGATTCTTTTCTGTCTTTTACCGAAGATCGAAAGTCGACGCTCTTGTACCTGCTGCACTCAGTTTTTTATTCAATAATTAGCAATACTTTATTTCCACCCTTTTTACGCACGTCCCGTTACACTGTGTTAGACAAGGTAAAAAAAAACATGTTTTTTTTTCTTAAATTAAGTAAATCAAATGTATTTGACGTCTGATTTCTTCTATGTAGATGACATTATTATTGTATTAAATCAAAGTAGCTAGGAAGACGTGATTCTTAAATACTGGCTTTATTATTAAACATGCCAGATTGACTAATCCGTCTGATCAATGAACAAATTGACGAAAAAATTATCGTATATTTAAAGTACAGTTTGGTTCGAAACTTTTTATTAATATAAACCCCGCCATGCTAGAACAAATTCAGCTCAATTATCATTTTAGTTGTGAATAGCCGCATTCGCTTTTTCCTTCAGGTTACCATTTGGTCGCAACATTACTATTTTTTCTTGTTTTCGTTTCTTTCTTTCGCTTTCTAATTTGCTTGCGATAAGACATGACGTAACTGGCGAACGAAGGGTAAGGTAAAAAGAAAGCTTGACCAACACTCTGATTTGCAGAGAAGACCGCTCTTTGCTCATGTTCAGCCTGGTGAAACTTTTCTTGCTTGATAATAAACGAATTTAAATACAACGACAAAGCAGATAAAGAGCGTTGATAAAGAAACTAATTGTAAACAAGAATTGACAGTGATCTTTATCTCCAACTTTCTATAATCCATGATATGCAGCATATGGGAAACGATCGCTTAAATTTCATTAGAAGACGTTTAACGGTCGTATCCGGGAGGAAATAACGTATATCTTTCTGAAGCTTTCCCTCTAAACTTGAAAGGGAAACTGACCTGGTACAAAAGTCACGTGACGTCAATTTTTCAGCTAAATTTAGCGGGAAACTGTCATTAAAAAACCTAAGAAAATATTTTTAAAAAATATTTAGAAAAGTAAATTTAAAGATTTATTTAACAACACTCTGGAAGAAGTTTTAGTTAGAAAAACACAAAAAACTCAACATATTCATGTGGGATTATTAAGATATATACGTTGTTTGTCAAGTAACACTGCCGATGGTGCACTGACACAAGCGTCTTCGTTAGCTTTAATGGCCATTGCCTCGTATAGTTCCCTTGATATTTTCTCCCGGAACGGCCTGAGGACTTTTGTAAGTCGGCGTGCAGTGAAACTCTGACATAAACTGCGAGATGGTCTCAATTTTAGTGAAGAAGCCTGTTCACTCAACCTGGTGTTCACGCAGCGGCCTGACTTCCCCACGTAAACCTTGCCAAAAGGTATACGTAATAATATGGACTACGTACCCACTTTGGCACGTTATATTACACGTTGTACACGTTATACGTTGGTCAATATGTTAGGTGTTCGTGTTCAAGTCCGTGCGTGTTTCCTTCGCATTATTTATTGTTCATTATGCTTATCAAACTAGACCACCTTAAACGTGTACACTTTACCAAGATTCTAACACATTACTCTGCTGAATACTTTAAATAAGTAAAGAAACTTGAAGCTATCATATATACACCGCAATAGCTCGTTGAAGCAATAGGCTTCTCAGCATGGTTCGTACAGGCAAGACAACTCTTATGTGACCCAAGACACGTTCGCCTGTCGGGATGCGGTCCATTCGTCACATGCGCACTCGTCACCGGACGATCTGTCACAGGACGATTCGTCACACAGGAAAATTCGTCATAGGATGACTCGTCACGCGGCCAACCGGTCCCACAATAGTTCGTCCCCCCAAATATGTATTGTTCAATTTGGTTCGGGGGGACAAAGTGGCTCACCTCATATCTTACTATTTCTTTGGTTTCTGAAAGGCGAAGAATTTGTAACAAATGTTTTAGCTTCTGGTTCGGTCCCGAACATTGAATGTTGGTTCGGCCTGACAAAGTGGGTCACCTCTTATCTTAGCATGTCTTTCGCTTCTCAAGGTCGAAGAATTTGTAACCGGCGTTTTAGCTTCTGGGTCCGTCCCGAACGGTGAATGCGGAGGCCATATAAGAGCGACTATTTTTGAACTCAGACTACATTCAAAAGGATGGAGGTGATCGCAACAGAGAGAGCCAGAGGTGGAGCCATGCTGCTGCACGAGGGGTACTCGTACACATGCAGCTGAAAGAATTCCGGTACTTTTGGTTTTGCCGAAGAGGTGTATGCAAGGCCAAAGTAAAAACTGATTTGGCTGCCAGTCGGATTATTGCTCGTTCAAGCCAGCAACTGAGATCAACCTGCTCCAGACTCGTAATATGATGAAAGGAAAAGCAGATGAGTATAGTAAGATAAGTTTTTCTAATCATTGGTTTATGTCACAGTGGGAAGTCGTGAAACTTCTCATCAGGGAATGTGGGCATTGTTGAAATTTACAATTTACTATCGTCCCCTGCCCGATCGATGTACCAGTTGACTCGCATAACGAGTTATCCTGTGACGAATGTTCCTATGTGACGAATCGTCCTGTGACCAATCGTCCTGTGACGAGTGCGCATGTGACGAATCATCCTCATCCCTCGCCTGTCACCCTTTAGACGCATCTCGTCCACCATGCCATAAAAACACCACCGTCTTCTAACCAAGGCAGGTGAATCCACAAATCATAGCGATGGAATGCGCCGCCTAGCGTCATCTCCGGGAAATTCGGGGCAGCACTTTCACCGTCCTCAAAATGGAAGATTTATCAATGACAATGCATACTTTTTATTTATTTTTATTTTTTTCCGGTATTGTTGTTACTTTCTTTGCATTGTCTGCCTCCGGGCAGACAATGCAAAGAAAGTAAGTATTGTTTTCATCCCACAGCTTCTAATGTGTTTTGAGTGTCGGTGTTGTCCGTCGATGTCTGTGCATAAAAAAAAACCCAAGAATTATCTGTTTTATGAAGAGAAAATAGGTTTATAAATTGCAGCATTCTTTATTCCTTTGTTTTCGAAGCAGGAAGAAAAAAGATCTGACAGTGCAAAAAAAAAAAAAAACATTTCACGCTATGAGGGGTAATTTTCAAAAATCAAACTTGCATGTGGAAAAAATAAGCTAGGACAATGTTTGCAAGGAGCCGCGCGCATTGCTTTCTTAATTCTCTTCGCACCCCCGAAAGGATAAAGGCCTTCTATATGCACCCATTTCCAGTTTCGATTTTGACACACACAACAGGGAACAGAAACCATAAAGAAATAAACTTAGCAAATAGATAATCAAATAAACATTGAACGTAACGTTTCATGCTGCTTTTATTTAAAAAGTCGAATCACACAAGAACGCAAAAACAAAAAATATAAAAGTGCCTGAACGATTAGCAGACAAAAAAAAAAACGATAGAACAGGCGTCGTCTGCTCGTTTGAATTGGCGCAGCGACTCCTCGATTTTAGAACGCGCGAGCGGCTTGGGCCTCTTAACGTTATGAGCATTCTATTTCCCGTTAATTATCGCACCGATAATCAGCCCAAAAGAATTAGTTCTTTCTCCGCTCAGCTTTTTGAAACCTTCGGTGGGGAACTATTTCGAGGAGGCGGATGCACGCTCCGCGAAAACTGAGAATCATTAATTACGCTCGACGCTCGAGGAGACAGCCGGCGGAAAGTTTCGTAGCTGGTTGCGTCGTCTGCGGTGTCTCTGCTCAAATGATTTATTTGGTCTGTTGCTGCCTCTTTTCCTCTCTCTCTCTCCCTCTCTCTCTTTCACTCAGTCAGAAACTCCGTCTCCATTTTACACAGACTGTGTTTAGGGCTATGCGGGGTGCAAGTTGGTCTGCTTCTTACAGAGGGGTTGTGATGATGTCAGGACGCCGAGCTACTATTGGCTTATTGAAGCTAAATAGCGGGTAGAGCTCAAGGCATCTAGCATTGAGGACTACCCATTATCCTTTCAATCAAAGTCAATCAGAACTCGACATCGTTCTGACGTCACCGCAACCCCTGCTCAAGAAGCAGACGACTTGCTCTCCGCATAGGGCTTTCCAGCGCGTAGTGTTGGCGGTAAAGCGTTACAAGTAGCGGCGTTACCCATAACGCATTGCTTTTTTCGGTAACGTAGTAACGTAATCGTTAGATTATAAAACAGTAACCTGTAACGTACTAAGGTTACTTATTTCAAGTAACGGGCAACGAAGGTTCGTTACACGTTACTTTTTCCCCGCGAAATGAAAAAAAGTATATTTACATTTTTTTCGTGTTTGTAGACTTTCTTTTCACTTTACGTCCAGACGCTGCCGAGGCTACGAGCTCATGAGACAAAAAAGACAGCGTCAACAGGGCATCATCATGGTGTTCGTTGTGTTTCTGCGCGTGTTTTATTATTGCTGAACCAATCATAAACTAAAACGGCCCAGTTACATGCGCTTTTGACGCTGCCTAATTGATCCCATTAGCTCGTGGCATCGGTTGTGTCTGAACTTAAGCTCGAACGAAGTAGAGCCTGTCATTTGTCCGACGTTATTCTTGAGGCGCCAAGTCATTAATTATTGCACTCATTCCACATGCCTTAAAAAGGTTTGCCTGTCTTTTCCCCACGCAAAAGGTCCCGCTTTAGAAAAACGCCAACGCCCGCGCCCTTTGCCCCATTGTCAAAAAACACTATAGCAAAAAAAAAGGCCGTTACCGTGAATTCATAAGTAAACATTAACGCAAAAGTAACGTGGGTAACTTATTTTCAGTAACGGTAAAGGTAACGCGTTCTTTTTTGTTTTGAACTAGCGTAGATCGGTGACGCGTACTTTTAATTTGCATGTAACGCGTAATGTATTTCTTTACTTTCTTTCGGGTTAACGCGTACAGCACTGCCAGCGCGTATACATCGGACGAAAAATGCTTAGTCACTCAGCATTCGACGCACGCGCCGCGTCTCACTTTTCGTAGAAGAGAGCCACTGCGCACGCTCAAGACGCCTATTCAGAGCCCAATGGACAAAGAAGGCGGCGCCCAGAAGGCGATTATTAGAAAGATCTATGCGCAGCGAAAGTTCGTCCGCTTCCTGTGCAGCGGTTGCGATGACGTCAGAACGCCGAACTCTGATTGGCTCCGATTGGAAGAATAGTGACTCCGATTACAAGAAAGCGGCTAACACCTGAGGTCTACCTCGTTCTGACGTCACCGCAACATCTGCGCAAGAAGCAGACGAACTTGCGCTCCGTATAGGCACTGACGGATCAAGAAAATAATTAGTCAAATAAAGTGATGGCTTAATTATAAGTTTATTCAATTAGTTATTTAGGAGAAGAAATATTCTTCATTCCTAGGATGAAGAAATACTTATTTCTTTGTATTTCGTTCTCGTACTAGATATTCTCGAGCGTTATTCGGTCGTTGAAAAAAAAAATCCTATAAATAAACCAATGAACGGAGTGGACTGAAACTTTTCACGAAGGTTTCCTTGGACTGGGTGCATTGATCCTACTCAAATTTTACGAATGTACGTTTTATAGAAAAAAAAAAAGCTAAAACCTAAAAACTTTTTTTTTTTTTCTGTGACAGGGAAGGCAACGGCAAACATCCGCCAAGTTACTATCCCTCGTTTTGCTTAAAGTTTTACCGCATCCGACACTACGCACCGCAGCAACCAAAAAACAAAAGAAACAACGTTCGTTGGATCTGGTTTTGTTATTCAGGAACCTGTAGCTGGTGACCCATGAAGACACCTCTGAGACAGTAATCGTGGATCAGTGAACGAGAGTACGCTCCCCATTGTGTAGAGAAAAAGCGGAAGTGGAGGGACGCTTAAAGGGATACTTCAACGAAAATTGAAATGTACCCGTCGTGTTCAAAAATGGGTTGAATATGATCCACAATATCCGTAAATGACAATCGCACGTTTGTATTTTGAGCCTGGTGGCTGTATGTTTCGTTATAAGCGGCCCACTCTGGCAAGCGCTCGGAGAACAGCCAGCGGAGAGCATGTGACATCCAACGCAATCGTGACGTAGTTCGTCTAGGGACGAGCAAAGTTACGGCGAGGCTGACGTCGAGAGGATGGCCTAGTCGTTCCAGCCTCCGAAGCGGCTGCTTTTGTACGAATTTTGAGCGACGGGTTAATCTTCTATAATCTTCTAGGGTGACAATAGCGACTCCTGGGACACGCAAAAGGGATTCTCGGAAAAGGGGGAGTTCCTCTTTCTCCTCCTTTCTCGTCGTGGCCGGAGGCAAGACAGTTACCGTCACTAGCTGTCAAGGTTCCCAGACAGGCATTACAAACGAGGCGTTAGCGACATCCACCAGGTGCTCCTTGCTAATCGTTTCATTCGTTTTAAAATTTCTTTTCGTGACATTTTTAACAAGATGTTGGTGTGTTCGATGGGATACTGCTTTTTTGAACACATATATAGACCAAAAAATGAGCGCCAAAATTTCGTTGTAGTATCCCTTCAAAGGGAAAATGACAGCGGTTCTCTACTTAACAAAAACACACACTTGAATCGTCTTCATTTTGGGGCACAGATAGTACGAATATCGAAAGAATAGTTAAAATGAATGCGCCAAGTATTCATAATGGCTCTTGCAAACTACCGCTGAAGCCCCTTCTTCCCGGCACGTTGAGTGCGAGGAGGGAACCGCGACGAACGATCCATAGATCTCAACATTTCTGCTCCTTACGCGAGTCTAATCCGAGCAGTGAAACACGCGGTTGAGGGTCGCCTGTTAGCTCATCGCAGTGGTTGGCTCGCGAACATTGTTAGCGTACTTGGCGCGTCTGTGCACTTGTTTCCGCGGCGCCGCAGTGGTCTACAGCCGTGGGGTAGTTTCAGGGCCGTCCCTAACTTCCGCAGTAGATGATGGCGTGGCTTCACCACGCCGCTTTTGGTTTCCGGCGGGGTACGCAAGCGCTCGCGCACCTTCAACGCTTATCAAGCTATGCACAGTTAGGGTCAAAAGAAATACGAACAACAGAGCGACGGTGGGACGATACTTATGGTGCATCACACAGGCGGAAGCGGGGAGTACGTAAACCGACAAATATCGGTGGAAATGTTTCTCTTCATCCCGACCAATTTTATATTTGCGATTCACCCCCAACAGCGCTGCCTTTACGATCGAGCTATTGAGTGGCAGGCTGCGATAATGATGCCGCTTTTTCACAGAAATTCGTGGCTTCGTGTCGGTTGATCACGCCGCCGCAGGAGCTGGGTATTTTATTGAGAGAGTTTAGTCATTCGATTGAGGCCAACCAGTCTCCATTTAGCAGGAACGTCGCTCTTCAATAATTCACTACCACCATGGCAATCGTCCGCTATCACGGCAATAATTATTCCTCAATAAAAGATGACCTTCGTTCATCGAAGCAAAATTCGCACCGCGAATTTATTCTGCACTGCAGATGACAAGGCTGAATTTGCGCATGCTCTCATTTCCAGGCCACCACTCACGGTTCTTTAATCATGAAGAGCGACAATCCAAGACTGCCCCTACCATCAAAACGGCGAGTGTCGCTCTCCCTGCAGCCAATAGTGAACATAATACGGCGCTTAACACCGATAATAATCTATCCAGATAAGTATCACCAAGTTCCGCTAAAAGGTGCTGTTGACTCAAAATGCTACGCGCTCCGCTGTTCGTATTTCTTTTGACCATGACTGCGTTAATCCTCTGAGCGCCACGCCCAGAGATCAAATCCAGATCAAAATCAGATCGAGTCCAGTTCAAATCTATACTTCGTTTCAGCTTAGGTCCGAGCGCGGCCGATGTTATGAGCCAAAGGGCCAATCAAACAGCGAAAGAGGCACAACGTAATGGCGTTGTGCCTCTTTCGCTGCAGTTGATAAGACTAGCCGGTATTCGCCGTCCCTCTGTGCGTGCTCCTCCGCCGGCTAGTCCTATCAAGCGCAGGGAGCACGCCATGACGTTGCGCTTTTTGCGCTGTTTGATTGGCTCTTCGGCTCATAACATCGTCCGCGCTCGGACATAAGGTGAAACGAAGTATAGATTAAAGCCAGATCAAGTCTCATTCCAAGCAGGTTTCAGTTTTGAACTGCTCCCCAACTCTCCCAACTGGTCTGTCACTTTTATTTGTGCGTATAGATCCATGTTTTGTCTCCTAATAACACCACGGGGAAAGTTTCGTTTACAGGACTTCCTCCTCGATTTGCTCCTTCGTTATTTCAGTAAAGCAGATCTCTCTCGTTCAGCGTCGCATTTTAGGGCGGACACTGATATCTGGAAATAAGTTATAAACTAATATAGTAATAAACCAAATAAAACAGTTACAGTTCCGTAGAATAAACAAAATATCGCGGCAACTCAAAACTTGTCACACGACGGTGCGTACGTGGTCCGGGGGCCTCTTGCCAGAGTAGCGTGTCTCCAAAAAATTATAATTCGAGAAAAATATCCTATAGATAAAAGGCATGCAGAAATAAACTAAATTTGACCCGTATGCCTCTGACAAATAAGTATATTTCATAAAGTACGGTACAGTTTTTTTTTTTTTTTTTTTTTGCATCGACCAAAATTTATGTTTCATATGCGGGAATAAAACAAAAAAGGCACTCAAAGTGTTAAAGCGAGCAGCGTCCGGGTGCAAGCCTTGCCGCGACACGCGGTCTCTTACGAGCTACACGAGCAAGGCTGTTAAACCTCTGGGCATGACGTCCCACCTAGTAATTTCTTTTATTTTTTTTTTGTAAGTTGTGTGTGTCTGTGTGTGTGTGTGTGGGGGGGGGGGGGGTTCGACTTTAGTAATCCGTTCGGCTCAAATGCTCGTTCTATAGGGATTGACATGACTGAAATACGCTAGAACTCTCCTCCAACTCGTACTTTTTCCAAAAACCTTTTCAGTTCATTTTTGTTTTGTTTTTTTAGTAGAATACAAAGGAGGTTCCGGAACTCTGGGAATAAACCACCGAAGACTGCAAATGCGTATTCAATATAGTGCTGGCGTACACGAGCACTTTTAACCGCTTCTTTGGAAACCACCTCTTCATAAGCTAGAGCGGGTTTGTTGAGGTGCCCCACAACCGACGCAATTATGGGCGTGAATATTAAACGCCGCCCCGGGGGATAGTCCGATCCCCAGCTTGTTTACGACCGCGTCTCTCTGGAGGCGAGATGATTAATCACGGACGCTTGCGCACTGAGAATGAAAAGAAAAGTGTCGAAACGCTGACTCGATAACGCGAACGTTGCTGGTGTGGCGGGAATGTTGATGACACACGACCGCGTAGCCGGGTGTTGATATTGGACGTCCGTGGCTGGCCTGAAGTATTATCATTTAATTGAATTGTTGACGACGCACGCCTGAAGACAAAAGAACTGTTGACGTTGATTTTTGCGTTTTAGATAGAAACAGGCTCATAACTATTCGCTTAGATTGACCAAACAAAGTAGAAACCAACAACCTTTCTCGACTTCAGCGATGGCTTCAAGATGTAAAAAATTAATTCTCATATTTCTGTGACGTTTGGCAGGAAAATGGCCGAGGAAGGTGCAACAATAAAAAAGCGACCATGTTTTTTTTCTATTTTTTTGCGATTTTAAAAAGTGGAAACAAATTATTTTTATATTTGTAGCCTCGTTTGTTACGAACCTACGACATATATGTTATTATTTGGTTTCACTCATTCGATAGATGGGGTGCCAAATTAGTCTATAAAGATACTCTTTACGACAGTACGGCTTTTTTTTTTTTTTCGAGATACAAAAGAAAAAAATCTTCATCAACTAAAGAAGTGTTAGCAGGAGACGGACTTCTTCAGAATGCATACTGAAGAATTGTTTCTAGTGCGTTATTAATCGGCAGAGACATATTGAAGGATTATTATATAGTATAAAAAGAGTATACTTGAAAGAAAACATATCATGCTACCGATTGTCAGTTGGAACACAATTAATTCCAAAAGTGTATTCGCAAGAAACCCTAAGAGGAAATCTATTTTTAATACATAATCCTGCGACCGACCTAAAAACCCCAGATCCGGCAAAAACGTCAAAACACACAGTCATTAGGGATCTTTGAATAATCGCTGGACTAAACAGTTTTAAACGATACGGCTATGGCTAATGACTCTATCTTTGAATCTCACGTTTTTATCGAAAAACCGTTTGTACAATGCCGTTTTTTTTTTCTATTATATTACACAGTGAAGTTAGTGTTGTAGATGTTTGGGAAGAACTTAACTACAGTTACGATAAAATAAGCAAAGACATATATTCGTGGGCGTCTATTAATCTTCATCTTGTTCAACATCCCCTGGAACAAAGACTTCAATTGCTTCATTAAAATTAATCTTTCCTCGTGTTTTTTCTTCTTCTCTCGTTGAATAGGAAGCACCAACAAGCAAAGCAGATTAGGAAGCGCTAACGAATTAAACGAAAATACCTTTCGTAGAAGGTCGATATATTTATTTTTCGACGTTTACTTTGGAAACTAAAACCGCAGTGAACTTTTATACCAAGGTTAGCGCTGGGTGACGAACGAATTAGTAATTATAATTCTACAATTAAAAAAAAATATTGTGGCAGAGAACCGTGCGAATGGCACTAGAACTTGCGCATTGAACCAAATAATTAGACTGCAGCTACATATTTGTGGAAACAAAAATATCCTATATTCCAGCAAATAAAAAGCTGTCCATTATTTCATTGCAAAGTGCAACGAGGAGCCATCTCACATCAATATGAACAGAACACATATACCTCCGGATAACTCCATCAATATATAAGAAACAGAATATGGATAGTTGTCGGCTTTAAACAAGATAGGGAAAAAGAGATCGGAATATATTAGGTTAAGACATTTGTGTATTCTTTTTATGAAAATTTCTTTACATTGGAACACAAGGAAATCCACAACTTGAATGTAAACATTTCCTGGCGTGTACAGAGGCGCCACCGATTGACAATCGCGTGAATCAATGCCAGCCTCCGTCCCATCTGGTATGAACTCTACACGTTTACACCGGTCCTAGTTTTACTTGCTTCTCAGTACCGGACGTGAAGGTTGCTATATGGACGTCAGTCCTTTTAGGCGACAGGCAGCGGAGGTCTCCTTTTCGCCAACACCGGAAGTGCAGTCCCTTTCCGTCTCCCGCGGAAGAGTGCTGGCAAGCGGAAGCAGTGAGTAGTGTGGGGGAGGGAGAACCGGAAGTAGTCTCAGGGTGCGATCGGATGTTCGGCGTTCTGCGACGGCATCTCGATCTGTTGCCCGAGCTGTCGAGCCTGGAAACGCGACCACCCCAACGCCGGCCTAGGCCACGGGACCTCGGACATAGCGTCGAACCAAATTTTCTTTGGTTTGGACTCTCAGAATATGTTGTTTGCTCTATACGAAGTTCAGAATCTGGCTAGATAGGTCACGTTTGAAAGCATGAAGTGTTTTTTAACGCTACCCGCCACTCCCAAATTTTGTCTCTCTGTACGCCCGTCCGTCCGTCCGTCCGTGGATTTCCCTCTCAATTTAGCGGGGAAATTCGTATCAAGATACATATGCACGAATCCAGTTTCTGAGCTAAATTTAGCGTGAAAATTGATATCACGTGCCCGGAAGTCACGGGACATACAGGCCGATTCAGTTTCCCCGCTAAATTCAAGGCGAAAATTCACGTCTTTTTACCAAATCTTCAATTCAGTTACCCCGCTAAATTTAGTGAGAAATTGACGTCAGGTGTTCTATCCACCAATTTAGTTACCCGCTTATATTAAGCGGGGAAAATTCTTGTCTCGTAACCTAGACACCAACCCAGCTTCTCCGCTAAATTTAGGTGGGAAATCGACGTCATTAGACCCGACGTCACCTGACGCCTATACAATTATTCAGTTTCAACGCTAAATTTAGCGGGCAAATATACGCCACATAACACACCAATTCCATAAAATGCATTTTATGTATTATAGGACCCTAAAAGTAAAAGTCGCTGCAATGATTTTTTTTTTTTTTTGAGGGAAATGAACATATTTATACGAAGGTACACGTGCTGAACACTATGCTTCGTTTCACCTTAAAGGGCTACTGCAATAAAAAAAAAATTTTAAAGAGCACACAAGGGACACGCATTTTTTCGCAATTTTTCACCAGAAGAAAAAAGGTTTCGCTCAATATTTGCGCCGTTAGAGGCAATTTAGGTGGAGGTCACGCCCCGCTGCAAGCCCCGCCCACAAATCAGTTTCCCCGCCCATTATTACTGGATATGCGTGGCTGCCAGGCCGAACACGCTAACAGACCTGGTGTCTCCTTTTTGCGACATGCTGCGCGTCTAGTCTGGCGTCTCACAACGGCCGCTAGTTGTGCGAGCAGACGCGCGGCAGCTCCCGGCACCGTCTTCTATTGCACCACCGCCTATCGTCGTCTGCCATGCCCGTAGGACGCGGACATGAACGATGCGTGTCGGCGTCCGTTTTCGCCTTCGGCTGTCTGCTATGCTGCCTCCGTCTAAAAACTTTTACAACGCTCGCATGACTCGGCCTCGAAAGCGGCGTTCTAGCGTTCCATCATGCGCGAGCGACGTCTCCAACAAAAACGTTTGTCAGCGTCTGTCGGCGTGCGGGGAAAAGCGTCCGAGGAGACATAAAAAAAGCCGCAAAATAAATTTGCAGCTGTTTCAACTTTTATGTTCTTGTTATTTTTTTATTTTTTATTATTTCTTTTTTTTTCATGGCATCCGCAAGCAGGGTGAGAGAGCGTCAGGACGCAGAATAAAAACGTGATCTAAATTTATTCGCCTTGGCAGGCCAGGTGCACTGCAAGACTTGAGAGTTACTTACTTGCCTTTCGAAATGAAATGATCGGAACATACTTGGACTAAATTGACACAAGCAAAATTGCTCGCCAACCCTTACCTCCGGCAAAATGACCCGCCAACTCTTACCTGTGAAGGTATCTTCTCGGTATTGAAACCATGGTCGCAATCACAACGGTTGCATATTTCACAAAGCAGCGGGGCCGCTTTTACAGGAACCAACATCTTTATTCACAAACAACACGCCCAAAGGAAGAAATCAAGCCCGATCGATCAAAAGAGTGAATCGGGGACGCTAGGCTTAGGGCAGTCCCGCTACGAAGACAGGCATCCGCACAGCGCTTCCGAAGGCGCGTACTGGCAACAGTTGTTTGCTGCAAACTTTGTCGGTTGAGGAGATCTTTCTCTAACCACCTCTGTGAACTCCAAACCACCCGCACTCATAAAAACTGACCAGCTCAAGGAGCTACGCTCGTTCAGCCAGTGCCTCCTATATAAGTTACACTATGTCTGTCAGCTCCGAGCACTGCCAAGCGGAAGGGAGAGGGCAAATAGTACGTGTGGTTGCCGTGTGGTGGAGCCACCTAGGCGTACAAACCTGCCGTGTAGTGAAGCCAAAGGGAAGCCAACCATCTCTTCCGTAGGAGGTTCAATGATGTCGCCCCAGCAACACCGACAGCAAGAAATCTAAGTGTTTTGTAGCCTGAGCTACACTGGACGAGGTTGAGCAGTTTCGCGTGGCTCCTCCAGAGCCGTACTGCGCATGCGCGAGGAGCAGTGACGTCACACGGCGCACAGCTGGCGCGCCGGAGTCGCCGCCGCCGCGCGCGCCTCGCCGGCCTGCGCATTCCAGAGGAGTGACGTCATAGCCGCGGCAAACGCACTGGCGCCGGCGCGTGCCCAGCTGTGCGCCTCCATTGCGCAGTAGCCAAGTCTGACGCTCCACCGGAGCCGCTTGATAGCGGCTCTCGTTTTGTGCGCATGCGCAGAGGTATCAGTGGGGGTATACATATAGCGGGGCGTTTGCCAGCGTGGTATAGCCACGGAAAAGGAGAGCGAAATTGCTGCACAGCGGCGCAGAAGAGCAGAGAAGCTTAACTCATCGGATCCCGGAGTAGTTGCCTGGAAATTAGCGGTTGAGCGTAGGAAGAACGAACAGAAGGCTAAACGTGCTGCGGAGACACCGGAGCAGAGGGAGGAACGTCTAGCAAAGCGGCGTCGCCAGGAGGCTGAGCGACGTGCCCGACCGCTCAGTCTACGTATATACTGGCATTGACCCCGTAAGTGATGACGTCACAACAAGGCGTCTGGGTCCAAACAAACCGTTGCTAGGGACGTTGCTATGAACTAATGCATGGAGACTTCACATGAGGCTAGATTTTTGCTTACAAGTAAGTAAACAATTTTTTGTAAGCAACCTAACTTCTTGATATCTAATTATGAAGATGTTCTTGTCGTCTCAGTGTCGTATCGCAGCGATGAAAGCCATTTATGAAATCTTACACTCCGCTTTGCTTTGGTAGCAGACGACACGATAGATTTGCTGGCCTCTGTTGCAGCGGGCGTCTTCATTGAACTGTGTTGGTAAACGAGCGACAAAAACAAGTGCATCACCATGACCGTAGAGGCCTCCGCAATGTGCGTTTTTTTTTCTGTGAACAACCCAGCTTAGCTACGAGGGGTGAAAATGCAGTAAAATCAAACCACGTCATGCAGATCAGTTACGACGACGACCTGAAGTGCATTACTGGAGTAGTGCAGGCCAGCATGAGAAACAAATCGTACGCCGTCGAGGTAAGTCGTTTGCTGTTATTATTATTGTGGTTGTCAGGTTATTAAAGAATCGCATGTCTATCGCAATTTCGCAGTATTTTGTTTTTTTTTCCCCTTGGTATACATCAAATTCTTTGGATGGGCTCTTTTGGTGAAGATCTTCATCGAACCCGCGATGCGAGTACAATCTGTAATAAACTCACCTTATGTTTTTTATCCAGTTCTTTCGCGCTTTGGGGTCTTGCGGAAATCTGAAGAAACTGGAAGAATCTTTCTCCACGCGATGGTTACAACAAGGTATACGAAGCACCCTCGCATAGCGCGAGTCCGCAACCAAAATTTGGGATCTCAACCGTTCGCCTGAAGTGCTTTTCTCACGGGTGCAGTGCGATCTTTTATCAGACGATCATCTCGATCGACACCCGGACTTTCGATAAACCATATTTTGCATCGCACCCCACTATGAATTCTTAAACTTGGATTGGGCGCGTTGGTAATAGATTCAAAAATATACGAAAGAGTAAACAGAAAGGACGGACAGGACAAACGTCTTATAAGTGTCTGACACTCATTATATTTCAAACAAATGCGATGTCAGAATATCGTCTTTATTCACACAAATCAAACGACGGCCCCGGCTTGGCCGGCCGGCGTGCGGCAGACGGCATACTTCTTGCATTCGTAGTCTGCTGCAGGCATCTTGAGGACCGGAAGTTGCAGTCGTAAATATTTCAGAAACGAGCGATTACCGGCACACTTCTGTCGAAACATATATGACATTCAAGCTTTCTATATCTGTGATTTTTAGAAGTTTAAATCCTACTCCTGATTTTTGAACGGTGGGGTTTTCGTAGCGAAACCGAGCCACATGTATTCGTTCATAATAACGACCCTAGCAACGATTTGTTTGGACCCATGACGTCACACTTACGGAGTCACTAGCCGAGCTAAGCCACTGCACTTTTTTGACTGACAGCTCGGGACCAGCTCGCCATTTTCAAAGGAATATTGCTTCTTATTTTCCTACCTTTTCACCCGCACACGACCCGGCGCCAACTATTTCTATGCGCGCGATTCAAAGTGACTGCCAAAGCCCCAAACTGCCGCGAAAGCAGACGGTCAAGCGGCCAAGCGTTCTCCGCGTTCGCGGCGTTCGAGCTGCAAAAGCGAGGCCTGGCAGTGCTTGTTTCGTAGTTTCATATTTTGTCTCAGCGAAACCCGTTTGAATCAGGGTGGTCACATCCAGAACAGTGTTCCACATGTTGTCAAAAAAACATATATATGATATATCTTCAATAATAATGTAAATACAACATGCTAGAAAAATAGAAAAACGAACGTCTGCCAGGCGGCGCTACTTAGCCGTACGTGCGCATAGAGTTATTATAATGTACGCTAGAGGTTCAAGTGGCCCTAGTGTGCTGACGCAAATTGAAGCAGACAGCAACCAGTCCAAAACTGACTTCCGGTAATGCATTTCTATGGGAAAAAGTGAGTGCATTTTCTCTCTGCGCTCGATCATAAGAGCAAATATCCCAAATAATTCGTGCGTACTAGGTAGCTTGGAACATTTCTCAGTCAAGCCGACGAAAGAATCGGTCAGTTACGGCGTTTTTGTTTAGAATTTATCGCATTAAAAACGGTGCTAAAACGGCTTCGTACGAGTATTTATGTGCACTGTCGGACACTGTTAGCGCGAACGCAGCGTCGCCGATTTCCAGCATGGGGGACATACATGCCAAACGAAAGAAGAACATCTGGAAAATCGAGAGCGGCGGCAAGAACTGCGCAGTAACACTGAATCAGTAACTCGCAGCGCATGTACGATCAAAATAAATTGAAGACCATGTAATCTATTCCGATTTTAAATAAGTAAGTACCACTTTATTTTTTCTGCCCTGAGCGAAGCTGCTTGTTCTACGTTCAAAATATCACCCGCGCGCTCGATAACTTTGAGAACAAGTGCGCGATAAAAGCTGCCCGGCAGAGAAAACAATAAGAAGAGGCACCTTTCATAGCCCACGGACTTTATTCTCTACGTTTTGAAGGTTTTTATCCGCTCAGGCACGACGGGATCATTTTCATATAGTGACAGGACTGGCATATTATCAATATACAAGCGTCACCGGAATGCTGGCGAGCCTTGAGCACACTCTATATTCGTTTCGATTGTAATTTTGCTTTGAATCGTCACTTGTTTTTACACACTTGCTGCGGAACACAGGTTTGGGACTGAAATGTAGCGAAGTTAAACATCGTTCACTGATGAAGGAAAATGCGCTAACTAAAGCAATTACAGTTTTACAGTGTTAATCAAGATACATGCTCTTCGGTACGATACATGCTGTTCGGTACACGAAACAGAGTGTTTTGTGCTATTTTCCGACGAAGAGACAAAATGCACGCGCGTTTTCCCATTGGAATGCACAGGAGTACTGCAAAAGTAGACTGGTTGCTGACTGCTTCAATTTGCGTCACGGAAGTCGCATAGACACTAGCACCAGTTGAACCTCTAGCGTACATTATAATAACTCTATGTACGTGCGTGTTGTGAGGTGAAGCGTCAGGCCTGGACACCTCTTGAAGAGAAGCTGACAGGCATAGTGTAACTTATATAGGAGGCACTGGTTCAGCACTCCACAGACGCCGGCAGCCATGTTCGTTGTCGCTTGAAACCAAAGCGGAAAGGCAATCTCGAGATATTTTTGAAAACAATTATGACTCTATCTAGATCATTTGTTTTCCAAACATAAAAAAATAGTCGATTAAAATACTATTACGGCACAGAGATACAAATTTATGACCAACCTTCCACACGTCAATCATCTCTCCAGCCATTGAGAGATGTAAGCACCTTGTAAGCACAGGGCGGGGTTTTGCAGGCTGCAACCTGCACATTCTGCACCTAAATTGCGTCTAGCTGCGTAAATATTGCTAAAACAAAGTAATCTTTGGTACTATTTTTTTTAATATACCTGTCTCTTTATAAAAAAACACATCTTTTTATTGCAGTGTTTTGTTTTTTAAGTACAGACGCAGCTGACGCTACGAGCAAATGGGACAAATCAGGCAACGTCAAAAGCCCATCATTATTCTGTTCGTCATGTTTCCTCATGTGTTCTATTGTCTCTGAACCAATCATAAACAGAAAAGACATAGTGACTTGCGTGCTTGACGCTGCTTGATTAGTCCCAATACCTCGTAGTATCGTCTGCGTCCGGACTTGAGCTAAAACGAAGTATAGGCAAGGAGAGAAACGATCGCTTTGTGCACGGACATGTTGTTTCGCTCACGTGCTATTAGAGAAGTTGTCTGAACGTTTGAAGGAACACTTGCATCACTCAAGGGTGAGACCAATGCTACCTAGAAAAAAAACGATCCTCCCCCCTCCCTTTCCGAAATGTCTTCATTAGTCGATCCACGGAGAGCCACCTCAACAAGCGCGCTTTGCAGCGTCTTACAACGAGCGGGGAGCTGGCATGCTGCGACGCCGGATGAACGCGCCTGGTCGCTTTGCAGCGTACTCTCTTCGAAGCTTCAGCGTATTTCACCCCTTGATACGGGTTCGGAATCCAGTGGCATGGACATCCAGCGAAAGCCTTGTCTTCTATGTAATATCGGTAAATCCGAGAAACCCAAAAAAAAAAAAAATAAACTAGATCTGACCCGTAGGGCCAATCTAACAATGACAACAACTGCTAATCCAAGTGCATATGGTCTCGTTAGGCCCACTTACAACTACTCTAATATCCAAATGGCACAGACGTGCCGAGGTACACCCCATTGATGCGGGACACAAAAGTACCCGCGTATGCGGAACTACGAGAATCGCACCAGCGTTAGAAGGCTGAAACATCTTACCCACGAAAACACACCATGAGGTGAGAAAGAGAGAGAGAAATAAAGAAAAAACAAATTAGCGATGCGTTTATTTAAGTTTTAGGTTTCGCACCCCTTGCCAAAGATTGCGCAACATCGGGTCGTTAACTCGTGATTCATCTTCACCACAGCCGCTTTTCTAAGCATGCTCCATACTGGCATAGTATTTAACATGGTGATGAATTCATTAAGGAAATTGAAGATGTTTCTCAAAGCTACGGGGTCCTGCTGCTGTTAACGATTGAAAGACCTGCCCTTCTGCCATGGTTTGATGTGGCCAAAGGGTTAACCCCACAGTTCCTGATAGGAGGCTTAAATCTGGGGAAAGCCGTTGTCGTAGGTAGTACTTTGTTTTTCAGGCCCTAAAACGCTTCGTAAACAAAACTAATCCACAAGATTGATTAAGAAAAACGTGTAGTGTTGGGTGGGATTACCAAATGCTACCAAGTCGTCTCTACTCTAATTTTGAGCATAAACTTGTGGTAGCATTTTAGCGAAGCCCCACTAGAGAAAACGATCAATCATTACGAAGCGTGATTTCTCGCGGCAGAAAACACCTGTTTATTTCTAGCAATCGAGATTTTAACGTTCTGCAAAGCACGAACCTGCGCCTGCACAGAAGTATTAAGGAAGACGTCTTGCCTTATTGTGTCACACGTCTGTAGAATGAAGTTAAATATTGTTTTTTTGTTTAGCCTTCTGTGCAACACAGCGGGTTGGCTTTTCCGCAAACATAATTATAAAATACAAAAGCAACCTGTCGAGGAGAGGTTTGCTGATGAGCCAGTGGTAACATATCCACTTTTTCTGCCCCCTTCTTTCGGTTAGCGTCAAAAAACAACAACACAGGACAAGAAAGTGGAGAGACAAGGGACTCTTGTCTTTCTTCTTTCTTGTCACTGTGTTTTTTTTTTGTTTTTTTTTGGCGCCTACCGACGTGATTTTATATCCTCTCCACTTTTCCCTACTTGGCTCCCCTCGCAGCTTATTAAAAGGGAGCGCTAAGAGGGTTGTCTTCCCTGCAGAAAACCAATGTTGTACTTTATGATTATAATGCACTTAAATGCAAATGTGCAAGCGAGCTGGACAAGAATGTCGAAAATAATCCCTGGAGAAGGAGAACAAGGGGGACAAAGGACAAACACAAATCTCCAAACACAGCTAGGTGACCGCTGCGCGACCGAAACAATCTGCCTGGTCCGGTTATCGAACCTGGGACCTCTCCATTTCCAGAGGAGCGCCTCTACTTGCACCTTTGAATTTAATTGCATTATAGTCATAGCCTTAAAATGCAAGCCGTTCATCCCGTGTTGGTGTTAGACTGGTGGCACCTGATAACACCCGTTTGCTCTACTGACGTCTAACTTTTGATTACCTCAGTTGGTAGAGAGCTCCACTGGAAATGGAGAGGTCTCTGGTTCGATACCAGGGCCAGGCGGAGTCTTTCGGTCGCACACCAGTCAGCCTAGCTGTGTTTGGAGATTTGTGTTTTTCCTATGTCCCCCTTGTTCCCCTTCTTCGGAGATTAATTTCTACAATGTTCTACGTCGGTATTTGAACAAATTGTCGGAAGAATACAATGAATTAACCAAAACACCAAAATTGCAACCTGTTTTATTCGGATATTCAACAATTTATTTATTAACTACAGGTTCGAAGGTCATTTAAATTTATTTTTGGGTGGCTTTTCAAGACACATTTTTTGGACGATTCTTAATGCTAGTTCGCCGCACGTACTCTTCAGATACGGGAATGCAATATTTAGAGGGTAAACGTAGAGAGTGTGGTAAAGCATGACTCGAAAGTTTAAAGCTGCAATCTTTTGAGAATAATGATTGCTGGGGGAAAAAATAGGTACAACGGCTGTTAACTTCGTATTTATATATTACCCCTTAATTCAAAAACTTTACAGACCTTTACTTTTAGTTCTCGTAAGCACGCTAACGTAGTACAGCAAACGCAATTTAAAGGTTCTTTTTTTAAGAAGCAAGGCAAATAATGACGCACATCAGCACACGCAGAGAGAACAACAGCTTCGGGTGTGTTGAAATGTGTATTTTCTCTTCGTTTCTTCCGACCCCATTCTCCGAATTCGTCGATCGGTTTCCATCGACTGCGCAAACAAAATCAAGTTTCGCTTCCTTCAAATTGTAACAAACAAGACGATTTCTCTTTTGTTTTGTTCATTTTGTACTTTTTTTTTTTTGTAAATTCAATAGACCCCACGCGCCTTGCACGAGAGCATGAGAAATTCGTAATGGATCTGAGCGCGAAAGTGGGTCTTCTTAAATTGAAAAATAATTTTATTTTTGTTGTAAAAAAACTAAAAGGAGAATCCTGCAATGGCATTTGTTAGGTTCGAAATGGCGAATATCGTTATCTGTTGTTTATCGCTGTACCATTATCTCACTTATTTGTTTTTGTTTTTTATTCGATCGTTCCATTGTACGCCTATTGCTTCTATTCTCAATGTGACTATAGTAAAAAATAGTTATTTTCATTTTATTTTTATTTCGACTCATTATCGTCTGTAATCAGAAAGCGATTTGCAGAGACGTCTTGCGCATTGTTTTCGTGAATGATAGTTTTGGTCTTTCCCTGTTATTTTACAGAATGTTGTTTAGTTATTGTTCTATTGTTTGGTGCATTTTCCTCGGATCATCTCGGAATGTTTCTTACAAAGGAATATTTCAGACAAACGAAAAATAAAGACTTCCGTTTTTATCTTTTTTTAAGGACGCACCTTTCTTCCTTCATAAAAATAAAGTAATTTCGCGAGTACCTCGTATATATCTCAGAATCTTGTACCCTTACGAGAGATATTGTGAAATGAAATTGGAATGGTAATAACCAATCTTTCGTGGCCACGTAGAATGAAATTCTTGTAGTCACGTTTCATGCTTCATTATTCGTTCTGCTGCGCACTTATCAGTTAATGCGTGAATCTAATTAGCTGTGGAGAGAAAATCGGGTGCCCGAAACCACAATGATAGGAGAAAGACGTGTCAGAACGAGGTCACAGAGAGTGTCGAAATTCAACTCGGGCTTCGCGCTTCTCTCGGCAGAAACACTGTCGGGCTGGGGGCTGGAGTGCGCAGGCGCGGATGCTCGCCTCGCGGCCTTGAAAACGTGTGGGCAAATGAGAACGGGTTCTTGAGCTCCTGTCGTGTTGCGCCATCTCACGGCGTTTGTAAGAAATGGGAGCAAATCTCCGACACACTTGTTCCGTGGCGAGGTGGTGGGACAAGTGTTCGGGATTCCCTAAACCCTCCTTTTTTTAAAGCCTCTCAGTCAGAGTCAGTGTGAGTGATTATACACTTGAACACATTCTCTTCCGTTTTTGTTTGATAACTATGTGTGATTCGTGGAATAATTCCTGGTGCACTTGTTGTGATTCATATGAATATTTTATCGCTGGTAACATGTAAGGAATACACTAATATATAGAAGTTGAAACAACACGCAGTCTTTTTATTTGATTTTTTCTGCTTGATTCAATAAAAAAACAAGACATCTCCGTTGATCCTTCGAGCGAGATGATAAAACAAATTTTAGTTCGCGAAAATGATACATCAGTTCTTTTTTTTTTTTTTGGTGCTGTTATAAGCCGTCAGAATAATATGCAAAGATTCAGTGCCTACACTAATGCCATTATTTAGAGATTGTCGTATTGGTTTGCTCGAGATACAATATTGTCAAAACGTTCTTGAATGAAAAAAATTACTCGAAAAGTAAGCTTAAATGTAAAGCTTGCTGGTGTCTGCCGCAGTCCTAAGGTTGAAACTAAACTTTCATAAATTATGTTTAACCTATAAAATGTCAAAAATTTGTACCTAACTTCATTTGATAACCGTCTCATTCAACGTACCGAAACAGCAAACAAAGCATGCTACTTCATATTATTTCCATATAACACCACCGTCAATGCGTCCTTCGTTAATGTTCCGTAATGCACTAAAGGTATTTTCTTATCGTTCTCCCTATTCTCCTGCCGCGTGTTTCACAAATCCAACATGGGTGACGAAGATAAAAAGAAAACAATTTTTTAGAGCCTGAAACTATTAAAGCAACATCGAAGAGGTAAAACAAGAATGAGGGACAGTCTCAATTAAGATGTGAACTCTTCCCAGTGTCTTGGAGAAAACCATACCTGTTTTTCCGCCATTCAGGATGTTGACTCCCTCGTGGAAATTGTCTATAGTCGTAAGAATATAATTTGCATACCAAAAAGGCACAGAAAAAAAAGAAAAAGACTTGTTGGAACCGGTAAACGGTTTCGTTCAGTAAAATGATGGATGGGATATTGGCCGCATAATTAAGAGATACTCTGCTCTCGGTCACGTGCACCATTTCTTTTCACTTTCACACAGACCCCATCTTCTTTCGCTGAAACCGCGGTAATGCTTTTAAAAGTGGCAGGCACCGAAAGCTACTTAACGCGCCCCCTTCCTGAAATATTCATGAGGTTGCAAAATTCTTCGCGGTTTCTTACTTCCTTACTTCTTTATTACGCAGGATGTTCATTGGGCTAGCGTTTCATTAAAAAAAAACGTCCCTTGAAAGTGTAACGGAAGTGTGTAACGGAAGTATGTTGCAGGAGCGTATAACGGAAATATCAAACCGATAATAGAGCAAAAGTATGTAACGGAAGTATGCAACAAAAACGTGCAATGAAAGTTTGTAATCGAGGTATGTATTGTAAGTATGACGGAACCGTGTAACGGAAGCGTGTTACGCATGCCTTTACCAGAAGTGTGCACCATAAATATGTAACGGAAGTATGTAATGAAAGTGAGTAACGGAAGTACCTGACGAAAGTATGTACCGAAGGTGTGTAACGGAAGTGTGTATTGGATATGTAACGGAAGTACGTTACAAAAGTGTGTAACGAAAGTATAAAACGGAAGTATTTAACAAAAATGTGTAAATGGAGTATGCAACTAAAGAGTGTAATGAAAGTATGTAATGGAAGTATGTGGCAGAATCATGTAGCGGAAGTGTGTAATGCATGTATTTACCAGAAGAGTGCAACAGAAGTATGCAACAGAACTATACATTGAAAGGGAGTAACGGAAGTACGTAACAAAAGTGAGTAACGGAAGTGTGTAGCGGATATACGTAGAGAAAATATGTAACGAAAGTATGTAACAAAAGTGTGTAATGGAAGTATGTAACGCAAGAGTGTAATGGAAGTATGTAATGGAGGTATGTCGTTGTGACGATTTGTTGTGGTCGTCAAGAGAAAGGGGCTCCGAGCTCAGGAAAGACACGTCAACCTCCGAGATTCCATGCAGAACTTCTTTTCTTCTTTTTATTTTGCTCTCTTTCTCCTCGCGCTCGCACGCGCGGCACCGGAGCTCGCACGAGCCGCACGAGTCGTCTTTTTCGGCTCGTCACATGCCGGGGTTTTAGAAACTGTCGACCCGACAGTGCGCTTTCATGAGGAAAAAACAAAACAACATTAAACAAATACCGCGCTCTGAGATATGCACGCAAATGAATAATTATGTACATTCAAAATGCTAAATGAGAAGGTACGCTACAAACAAGTGCACTCACTATAAATTCCATAAGTTCAGTCACCGGGTAGAGGCTGTGCAAATTCAGCGATTGGTGTAAGATACGGCTTCAGTTTCTCCACGTGCACTACATCGCGGCCATTACCGTCCAAGAGTTCAATCTCGTAGTTCACAGGAGAGAGCCGGCTCACAATACGGTGGGGGCCAGTGAACCGCCGTGTTGCCTTGAGCCCCACGGGTGGTGTCTTTAACAACACGAGCTGGCCCTCCTCGAAGGTGATGTCCTTGCGTCCCCTGTCGAAGTAGCTCTTTTGTTTTTGCTGAGCGAGCTTGATGTGCTTGGCGGCCAGTTTCTGAGCTTGGTTCAGTCTCTCGCGAACAACGACTGAATAGTCCGATGCATCACGTAGTTCAGCGAGCTCCTGGCGGCCATAAACGACATCAAGGGGGAGCACAGGGTCACGGCCGTAGACTAGGAAAAAAGGTGACTGACGAACGGTGTCCTGGAATCCGGTATTATAGCAGAACACAACGTAGGGAAGGACGTCAGCCCACTTGTCGCCTCCGGCTGTTGTCAAATTGATCATCTGCTTGAGCGTCTTGTTCGCCCGTTCGCAGAGGCCGTTCGCAGCAGGATGGTACGCTGTCGTAGGCGAGTGCTGGATGCCACGGTGCTGAAGGTACGTCGAAGTCGAGCGTGCCATCATCTGAGTGCCACGATCAGTGATAATCACTGCTGGACAACCGTGCTTTAAAATGATTCGACGCTCGATGAATTTCTGTACCGTAACCGCTTCAATGTTCCGCACAGGCTTGGCCTCAACAAATTTCGTGAGGTAGTCAATGGCGACAATGATGTATTTGTAGCCTCGAGATGTCTTAAATGGTCCAACAATATCTAGCCCTACTGTGTGAAACGGGGAGTGGACTTCAATCGCTTGCAGCAGTCCAAGAGGGGCCGCAGATGACATCTTCATATGTTGGCAGAGATCGCAATGCGTGACAAAATTCTTTACGTCCCTAAAGAGTTTCGGCTAGAAATATTTTGTGCGAATAGCTTCGAAGGTGCGCCTGATGCCCATGTGTGCGCTGTACTTTCCTCCGTGGAATTCGCGTAAAACTTCGGCTCTCTTCGAGTCAGGAAGGCAGACCAAGAAACGTTGATTGATGGGGCCTTGATCCCTCCTGTAAAGGACTCCGTCATGAACGACGAACTTGTGCTGTACTCGCCTCTGCTGTTTACGTGTGCCAGCACTTCCATCCAGAAGTTTGAAAACGTCCTGGCAATACGAATCCTCATGTTGGTCACGTGAAAGATCCTCAGCCCGTTGCAGGAAGGCCGGAGATGTGACACAAAGAACTTTGTCATCTAGCTCCCGTGTTGACTGCGGAGTACGGGAGAGGCAATCTGGCGCTCTGTGTAGAGTTCCTGACTTGTAGATGACCTCGAAATCGAACTCTTGCAGGATGAGCGACCAGCGCAGTAAGCGTTGGTTCCCCTCCTTGTACCGCATCACCCAGCAAAGAGCATGGTGGTCGGTAACAACTTGAAATTTACGACCCATGAGGTACGGGCGAAGCTCATCCAGAGCCCACTTGACGGCAAGAGCTTCCATCTCTGTTGATGTGTAGTTGGACTCGGAACCTTTGAGGGAGCGACTTAAGTACACTACAGGTCTGAAGTTTCCGTCTTCGTCCTCTTGCAACAGCAATGCTCCCAGCCCAAGCTTGGAAGCGTCGGTATGAACTTGGACGCCAAAGCGTACGTCTTCCGAAAAAAGCTTAAGAAGAGGTGGTTCACACAGGGCATCCTTGAGGGCTCCAAACGCTGCATCTTGTTCTTCATTCCAGAGGAAGTTTGTTTCTTTCTTGAGAAGTTCGCGCAAAGGAGCAGCAAGAACACTGTAATTTGGGATAAACTTCCGGAAGTAAGATGTCAGGCCCATGAAGGATTGGAGTTCCTGGATATTGCGGGGAACCGGAAACTTATGGACAGCTGCCAACTTGGAAGGGTCTGGTGAAACTCCATGTTTCGTGACGATGTGTCCAAGGTACTTGACTGACGTACAAAAGAAAAAAACATTTTTGTGGCTTGAACTTCAGGTTCGCTTCGTGGAACCTTGAAAAAATGTTTTGCAGGTGCGTCACATGCTCGTCAAATGTCTTGCTGTAGACAACACAATCGTCCATGTAGACAAGTGCGTGGTCGTACTTGGCATTCTCGATGATAGTGTCTACCGCACGCTGACAGGTAAACGGAGCACCCTTGAGTCCAAAAGGCATCCTCAAGAACTCATACAGGCCACACGGAGTAACAAAGGCCGTTTTCTCGACATCTTCTGGCCGCAAGGCAATTTGATAAAAACCAGAAACCAGGTCCATGACAGAGAAAAACTTGCTACCCGTCAGAGTCTGCAAGGCGTCCTCAATTCGCGGAAAGGGGTAGACAGTGTCTTCAGTGACCGCGTTGATCCTTCTGTAGTCGACGCACATTCGTGTTGATCCGTCCTTTTTCGTGACTAAAACCAAGGGGGATGCCCACGAACTGCGCGATGGTTGCACAATCTTGGCATCGATGAGATCCTTGATCATCGCCTTGACGAGATCACGCTGCGCCGGCGACAGTCGACGTGGTCTCTGGGAGATAGGTCTCGCATTACCTGTCGGGATGGAGTGCTGCTCAAGCCGACAGTTTCCAACGTCAGTGCTGGTTCGCGCGAAGCAAGCCATGTTTTTCGCAAGAAGCTCTTGAACTTTTTGAAGCTCTTCAGGTGCCAGCGTTGAACCAAGGTTGAACGAGACACCTTCAACCGATAGCGGTTGATGTTGAGGGCCGACAATTTCTAAAGCATTCGGGCGATCCAGGTCCTCTGGCGAAGGCAGGCTTGAGCAACTTAAGATAGACGCAGTTTCGTCGTCGCTAAGCTCGATGCCTTCGACACTTGTGACCCCCCCAGCGACTCCGACAGTAGCATCAGAGGGTAGAGCCACTGGTCGAGACGACGGGTTGGCCAGGAGTACGTAGAACGTGCTCTCGGTCTCATCCATGACCATGGGTTCAACAAGAAGGCAGTGGCGGTCGTAGAGCAATTTTGTGCCGCTCACCTCTATCTTCGTTGATTGCCCTCGGACAGGATTCTTCAGGCGTGCTTAAACAAGCTTTCGGGACCGCGGAGGTATCAGCTGCTCCGTGACCTTATGACATGTCGTAGGCGGAGGAATCGAGAAGCTATTTGCACCCCAATCGATCATGGCCTTGCACGCTGTCAGGAAATCGTCACCAAGGAGCAACTTTTCTTCCTCCAGATGTGGGACCACGATGAACGCCTGGTTCAGCGTCTGTCCGTCAGCTGTCACTGTGGCAGTCGCTTCGCCGAGGTTCGTGAGGGATTGACCACTTGCACCATGGAGACGGATGGAAGAAGGTTGAATCAGAAGGTGCAACTGGTCGGCGATGGAAACGTGGATGAGACTTCTCATTGCCCCCGAATCCAAGAAAGCTGTCATAGGCTGTCCGTTCAGTTGAACCTGAATTGTTTTGGTGCCCACCGCTGCGCCACATGGGATGCGCCGAACTACTGATGACCTCTCGCAGGCGTCAGAGGCATCAGCTTGTCGTTTCCCTGCGTCGGTGCTGCAGTGGACTCGAAGCGCTGTTGCCACTCCAAAAATTCTGGTGTGAGCTTTTGCCGACACCGCGTAACGAAGTGGCCGCTCTTCTTACAATTGAGGCATAGCGGACGAACTTCAGGGTGACGAAACGAAGAACGCCGAAAACTTTGGGAAGCTTTTGACGGGCGCTGAGGCGACACGTGCTGCTTCTCTTGCTTCTCGCGTGGAGAAAGAGGCTGCTGAAAATGGCCGTCGTCCGCGTTCTGACGAGGCGGCGACCGGTCCTGCTTCAAGAGCGGCAAGGAGGACGCTTTCTTGGTTACCTTCGCAGCCTGAGCTGGCTCTGCAGCTACCGTCAATGCCGGTGTCTTTGGTTGGCTGAAGACTACCTGGTCGAAGCGGAGGAATGAGTCCAGCAACTCATCCAACGAAGCAAAGCGTCTATCGAAGTAGTGCTTTCGTGGTTTGTCAGACAGTGTTGCCAGGATAACCCTGCATTTCTCCGCCTCCGTCTCCGGGTAGTTGCACTCGTCCATGAGCTCCAGTTTGCGGAAGGCGAAGTCTGTGCAGGACTCTCCCGAACGCTGACTTGCGCCGAACATCTTCTGTTTCGCTGTAACTTCGTTGTCCAGGTTGTAACGACGACGGAACGCGGTCTTCATTTGCTCCCACGTCGTTACCTTGGTTGTCTTCAGGTGGTACCTCACCCACATAAAGTCCTTAGATGGTAGCTTGGATACAATCAATGGGATGGCCTCACTCGGTGCGACTTTAAACGTCTGGAACCAAAAATCCATCTGGTGAAACCAGGCGAGGACGTCCTTGCCTAGCTGAGGAACCGAGCTGACAGCCACGTTGGTCAGCGACTTTGTCGGCCGGTCTGGTGTGACTGCAGTATCTGCGGCTGACTCAGCTTGAGCAGGAGCCTTTTTCTTGGGTGCCTTGGGCTTCTTTTTCTTGGCGGACTCGCACTCGGAAACGTCTTCGATAGAGATTGCGCTGCACGGCGATTCGGCCGACGAAGTTCTCCTCATCTTTGCCTCGAGCTGATCAAGACGATCCACGACAGGCGCCAGCAGTCCGCAGATCAAATTCTCTGTTGCCTGTAGTTGTCTGTTGGTGGCGTCGTCGCAAGGGCGCGATATGTCCTCCAGCTGGTCGATCGGTTGTGCAGAGGTCGCGTTCTTGAGCTCTGCTAGTTGTAGGCGTAGCTGATCCACCTCGGCTTTCAGGATCTCCGTGTCGCTGACGACTGATTGGTATGCGGCGTCCTTGGCGTCGTCATCCAGCCTTCGGAAAGCTTCGATGGAACGTTCCGCCATCTTGGAGTTACCTTGAAACCTTGGCCGTCCAAGCGACAGTGGTTGGTGGAGAACTGGTCGAAGTGAGCGCCGTCCCCCCATAGGTTGTCAGCGTGAATTTGCTGAAGACCCGGGTCCCTGTTCGGGCGCCATATGTGACGATTTGTTGTGGTCGTCAAGAGAAAGGGGCTCCGAGCTCAGGAAAGACACGTCAACCTCCGAGATTCCATGCAGAACTTCTTTTCTTCTTTTTATTTCGCTCTCTTTCTCCTCGCGCTCGCACGCGCGGCACCGGAGCTCGCACGGGCCGCACGAGTCGTCTTTTTCGGCTCGTCACAGTCGTGCAAGTAGGTGACGAGATTGTGTAGCAGAAGTGTGTAACGCAAGTCTTTACCAGAAGTGTGGAACAGAAGTATGTAACCAAAGTGAGTAACGAAAGTATGTAGCAGAGGTATGTAAAAGACGTGTGTAACAGAAGTGTCTAGCGGAAATATGTAACGGGAGCATTAGCGGAAGTACACACAAGAATTACAAGTGTAATGGAAGTGCAACAGGTCTAACGCAATTCCCGCTAGACTTTGCCTGGATATCGCGTTACACGTGTTACATTTCCGTAGCAGCTATTTAACTCGTTGTACGTACTGTAGGCACGACGAGCTCACAAAAGGACTCTAAACACCTCGCAGAGCTCATAGCGCGCTGCATTAGCTGTCTCCTGGTCTAATCTTTAAGACTAAGATACATGAGTTTTATTTTCGAATGCACATCCTGCCTTATAGACTCGTGTTTGTCATGGGAAGTGAGCCACCTATTAACTCTCTGTGGCCAACGAAATCGCGGTATTGGAGAATAAGAACGCTGAAAAACGTCTCACGAAGCAACCTGTCAAAACAACGCAGGGTGTTTTGCTTTTTTCTTATCAAATACACATTAAAAAGAAAACACATGAAAGATACACGCATGTTGTCTGCTCCAGTGAGTTATACAGCTAAGCGGACCATGCGTTCGAGAAAGAATGCAACTAATAGATGACTAATTAACGAAAATTTACTAATTACTTTCTCAATAAGACGTTTCAAGGCACATGGTTATATCGAAGAAATGGAGGCAATCAATGTTGATGGCCTGCCCGGTTTGTAAAACTCCTGGATCAAACACGCAGTTCGAGTTATTCATAGCCAAAGTTCGTTCTGGAAATCTGTCGATACCGAAACCAAGCGCGTGATTTCCGCCGGATGGACAATCCTCATTTGACGCAAGAGGGTCACGTGTTCATGACGAAATTTTTGTCATTTTCGAGTCGCAGCGCGTCGAAGTATTTACATTTTCTTGAGTAGTTTATGTGCGGGATGTTGTTTTGTAATCTGACTCGCACCCATACTTAAAATGTTTTCAATAATATCGCGTAGCAAAAAAAAAAGAAAGAAAAAAGCAGCTTGTCACGACTCTAAGGTGGCTGGAACAAGACATAAACCCCGACACTGCGGGTAACAACGAAACAAAACACTAAAAGAAACCTTTTTGAGATTTTTTAGTGTTTGTGTCGTTTTTACCTGCAGTCTCGAAATGTATGTCATTTTCACTTAAAACCAGCTCGTTTGCGCCCTTACATTCACTTCAAGGTGGCTCTTCACTTTAGTTTGTTGGCCACGGAACTGCGACTGCAATCAGCTCCGCGCCCTGCGACGTCAAATAGTGACGCAAACTTTGTCATAACACGTCAAACGAGGGTTGTCCTTCCGTTGTACCGGCGCAAAAAAAAAAAGGATTGCGTTTAATGAAACGGCACCGCGACGAGCTCCATCTGTGCAAACAAAGATTCAAGAAAGAACGAGAGAAACAGCATCGTAACGCGGGTCCTCTCGCCGTACTCTTCATTGAACACTGTCGTCAGCGGGATATCAATTCTAAGCCCCCTGCTTCATGTTTTTGAAACTGTGTTAAAAGTCCTGTACGTTATCCGGTGCATTGTGCTTGTTGTCCCTACTCAGAACTATACTGCCTATTGTCAGCATTAGACGTATCGCTCTCATTACTCTTTCGCACTGCGCAAAACGGGCCAAAGTTCTCAATGCTGTGATTTATGTCTGCTGAGTGTTCTCGGTCACAATTTCTTTGTGATGATATAATTAGCTAAACCTTAAATTTCAGATTGAAGTATTTGTATACACGAACCTTAGGGTTTTTAAATGCTTACTTTAACATTTGTTTCTGGGTTCAGATCAGGCTCATCTAGGTTAATTCATTGAGTTTTTTTTTGTTTTTTTTAGAAATATTAAGTTTTTCCGGCCTTCCATAATGTGACAGATCCCTAATCGAGCCCTTTTGCCGAACAGTTCAAAGACCTTCGCTTTTAAGGCGTTAGAGAGTGGCAGATAAATTTTCTTTTGCATTTCTGTAACCTTACCCTGACTTGCCACATAATTGCCTAAATGTCAGACTTGATCAAAAGATGTTACGTATAATCTGAAGAACCAGCAAGGGAAACTTAATTTTGGCATCTATTTGGCAATTTACGCCCAAAGTAGCCACAGGCAAACCAAACAACCGGAAGTAAAGCCTAAATGTGGCATTTGTTTGGCGATTTAGGCCCGAAGATGCCGAATGAAAGGCAAAGTACCAGCAGTGAAGCCCATCTTTGACACTTGTTTCGCGAAGTAGGGCCAATTAAAGGGATACTACAACGAAATATCGGCGCTTATTTCTTAGTCTATTGCTGTTCAATGCAGCAATATCAGATCAGACACACCAATCTCTTGGCAGAAGAGACACAAAAAGGAATTTTTAAGACGAAATAAATGATTAGCAAAGAGCACCTGGGGGATTTCGCTAACGCCTCGCTTGTAATACCCGTATAGAAAACCTTGACAGGTAGTGACGGTAACTGTCTCGCCTCCGGCCACGACGAGAGAAGAGCTGAAGCAGGAACTACCCTCTCCCCGAGACTCTCTTTTGCTTGTCCCAGAAGTCACTACTGTCCCTCTACAAGATTATAGGAGATTAACCCGTCGCTCAAAATGCGTACAATGACAGCTTTGGGGTTACTTGCTGTGGCCAGATCGCTGGTGTGCTTCGGCTGCTTTCAGCGGATGCTACGAGCCATCGGGGCCTATGCAAGGCCGTGTGAATGTCACGTGTCCTTGGAGAGGGGGCACATCGACGCGCGGAGTGCGTATCTTGGGCTACGTCCACAGAGCGGGATTGGCTGGGATAGCTCGCAGCGCCCGCTGCGTCCGGACGTAAGGTCCCGAGACAAACTACGTCACGACTGCGGCGGATATGATGTGTTCTCCGCTGACTGTTTTCCGAGAGTTTGCCAAAGTGGGCCGTGTAAAACAAAAAATATAGCCATCAGGCTCAAAATACAACCGTGCGATTGTCATTTACGGATATTGTGGATAATTTTCAGCCTATTTGTGAGCACGACAAGTATATTTTAGATTTCGTTGAAGTATCCCTTTAAGATAACCAGACTCTGGCCGAAGAAAGTCAAGTGTGGCTCTACTTTGGTTTCTATATTTATGATATCCTAGACTCCCCTACAAAAGAAAAAATGGGGCCCAAAAAGAGCTGTGCTGCGCAGGCGGTACCTAAGTTTCAGTTGCGATGGGGTGCTTAAAAGGACGTACGTCCTCGCAGCAATTCAGAGGGTTTCTCTTTTAGCCAACGTGTCCAATATTTGAATAAACAGGACCTATGTGTTATGTGTATCTATATTAGTACTAGCGATAACATTTTAGGTTTTGTCTGATTATTGTCTGAACGCTGCTGAAAATTATTTTCTATTTTTTTTATTATATTATTTTATTTTTTCCCTATGCTGCTGAACGGTGTACACGGCCGATGGAGCCTTGTCAGGCGGCGTTAGATCGCCTTTTGCCCCACGAGCCAAGACTACTGAGTTTGAATAAACTTTATTCTTAGTATTATTATTAAGACCTCCACTCAAAAATGTATGCCAGTTGTAGAGGACACTTGCGATGTTTTCTTAAAAAGAAACTTGCGTGGCCTCATCCCATTTCAAAAGACAAACAAAACAATCGATTTGTTTTCATGGGGGGGGGGGGGGGGGGTAAGATTCTAGGGTGGTATTTCTTCTAGGACAAAATACGTTCCTTAACATTTTTTTTTTTTAACTATGGATTGAATGACAAATAACGTCCAAGGGAATTGGTGGGTATGATCAAGATCTACAATATACGTAAATCCGGGAAACGGGAAACTACTTGCCCGCTATGCACTCTCCAGAGCAAAAGGCCAATACTAAATAAAAAAAATACGTCGTCCTTCAGCCTGCAGTTTTGTAGGGTTGAAAGTAGTCTGAGTCTTCATAAATACAAAAAAGTATATAGGAATATTTAAGGAGCCCGCGATATTTTTAAGTGCGCCATTACTAGTTCAAGTTCTTGGCGTTCGTCGCAAAAAGCTCGACGAAGTACATGTCAAGCCGTCGCATATTTTGTTATGCATTCTCCGTTCTGATGGCGGCTAAAACAAATCCAAAATAGAAAAACGAGATATAGGACGATATCAAAATAAATGTAATATATTAGGTAAATATATATATATTGGGAGTTAGGGAAGATCTGACAAGTGCAGCCGAAATAATATTGTACACGAAAAGGGGAGGGAGTGATTATTAAATTTAAGTACGTCAAAGTTAGGGGAAGGGAAAGGGAGCTGGCGAAAAATTGGGCCAGTAGCGGGGATCGGACCCACAACCTTCGCCTATCTGGGGTGACGCCTTAACCGATTAAACCCTCCCGGCCACTGGTTTCGGCGAACTCAATTTTTGACGAGCCCTCTGTTTTACTGTTAGTTTCGAATTCGCTTAACTGGGTAGACGACAGCCGTTGCTGATTGAAGGCCCATGCAAGTTCCGAGTTGCGGCAGTGACGTAGCACGTCATTTCAGCTTGCAAACGTCGGAAAGGGCCCGTCTTCCATTGTATTTAGGGAACCACTTCTCCCCATGGGGACAGGTTGCACCGTATATATATTGGGAGTGAGGGAAGATTGGCAGGTGCAGTCATAGAAATATTGTAAACAAAGAAGGGAGAGATTTAATAAATATTATACATCACAAAAAGAGTAAAGAGCCCGGACTTGGGCTTCCAAGATTTAAGAGTCGACTTTCCCCAGGAAAAATGGGTTGGGGAAATGTTTCTGAAAATACAGCATATTATTTGAAGATTGCTGACGGAGTACAGTTTCTCCGAAAAACAGGAGAGAAAAATAAAGCCACATAAAAATGGGGTCGTCTTTCTTCCCGAAAGATGCTACGTGGATATATTAAATCCTCAGCCAAGGCCAATCAATTTAGTGCGTAGCCTTCAAGAACAATTTATTTTCGCACGGTTGTTCCGGTAGTATTAATTTTCAAAGTGAAAATGTTAACGTTTTGAAATTCGATGCTTCAAAAAGCAGCATATTATATGTATTTTCAAAGTGAAAATGTTAACGTTTTGAAAGTCGATGCTTCAAAAAGCAGCCCGCAAAGCTCACACACGTTATACGGTTTACAAGAAACGAACACCTACCACGCGGTTTCGGTCGGTTTGGTAAAGCTATTGGCGTAATCGATAGGAGACGAACAAACATGCAGTTCTACAGCCCAATACCATATTAAGGAACCGTATGGCATATTATAGATATTTTTCTCAATAAACATCGCAGAGGTTAATCTTATGTTTTACTGTTGTTGTCCCTCATAGTTTCCCCGTCAGATGAACGATACATGGCATTGCTTTACTTCACCTTTTTAGTAATTTTCTAAATAGCAATATCTTAATGAAATTGATGTAGTGCACAGCACCGACAATAGTTTGGGTGCTTTGTGTATAATGCGTATATAAGACAAAAAATTGTGTTTTGAACTTCTTAAAATTGAAATGTCAACAGATGAAACATTTCACTAGATGGGGATCGTGCCTATGGACTTGGTGGTTTTTATTAAGGATACTTAGAATATACTTCGTACGACAAAGAATGCGTCACACGTGACGAGTCATTTTAAACAAATTCTGGTTTCTGATTTGAGCATAAGCAAATCCCCAACCCTAAAAGCGTAAACCTTCATCAAAACCTACTTCTGATAACTTCAGCTGCTGGTCGGGGGGAACGCTAATCCTACATTCCTTTGTGGCGATAGCCCCTGGGAAAAGAAGAAGATGGTCGCGTGGAATTAAAGAGCCAGATCAGTTCGATCTCGGAATTCATCAGACGTTGTCGATTTTCGTCTGTCTCTCTACACCTTTATGACCGGCTTCCCGAAACGCCAAAAGATCCGTCTGCATTATTCCCGGAAAATATTTGCTTCCCGAATTCTCATCAGCTATGGACGTCTCGTCTCGTCCCATCTTCTCTTCCTTCCAACTCCACTGTTTCGTCTTGCTCAACTCTTCCCCAAACGAAGGTGTGCACGCCGCTCGCGCAAATTCGAGCGGATATTTGCAATTAAAATACGATACGGGTCAATTCTGATCTCGCTTTTAACTAGCATTCTTGAATGTATATATATTTCTTTTAACCTGCCCTGTTTTGTTATGTTCGAAAGTGAGAGCTATGGGCAAGGTAATTGAAGTGGGATCGCTTTTTCGCTTACATTTCTTTCTCATTTTTTTTTTTCGTTTAGTCCTGCTTCGAACTGTTCTTTACTCGTGAATTTGTTCAGACTAACGACGAAGGGTAAGATGACGAGTAAAAGCATCTAGACTGCCAGAAACACTTGTAGTTTGTAGGAAACACGACTTGGACACTTCTCTTTTTGTTGAAAATTATTCATGACGATCGGTTTATGTTCATCACTTTGTCGCCTTGGTTGATGCGCCATACACATGCAGTGCAGTCGCGATCTGAGCTTTTTGACTGTTAAGTGAAGAAATCAAGCCCAGTCTTATGCGAATCTACAGTACCATCAGAGCTATAGCTGTCTCAAGTTATCATACCCTAATCCATCCTTCCGTACCTTGCACTTGTGTATCTTGTACCTTACGTGGGCGAACCATCCTCAACATCTGCTCTAAACCTAAAATTAAAGAAAAATAACTTCGCTTTTTTGTACACACATGAAATAATCACAACTTTAAAAAATGTTCGCATATGAGCAAGTCTACAGAAGCAAGCGCTAGCTACAGGCACAAAGCCAAAGGGTTGTACGTTTGGATACACAGATATCATCCAGAAATGTAGAGCACTATACAGGGTGTTCTTTTTTTTATCAAAAAGAAATTTAAAAAAAAACGCCGTGAAAGCTACACAATTGCGGTCTGCAAAATTGAACTCTAAAGCCAGGCTACCATTATGTTCAAGAAAGAATGCAACTAATATATATAACTAATCATTGAAAAGTTACCAAGTACTTTTTAAAATAAACGTTTTAGGGCACATGTTTATAGTGAAAAAATGGAGGCAATCAAAGTCAAAAGCCAGCCCCGTTTTTTTTTTTTTTTTAATTCTGGATCGAGCACCGCAGTTCGAGTAATATAATCTCAAACTTTTTTTTGGAAATCTGCGGACACCGAAACCAAACGCGCGATGCCCGCCGGAAGGACAACTCTCATTTGACGCCGAGAGTCATGTATTATTGACGAAATTTGCTTCACTATTTTCGCGTCCCAGCGCATAGGAGCGAATTGCAGTCCGAGTTCCGTGGCTGGCGAACTAAAGCGATAAGTCACTTTATCGGCCGTGACAAGTTGCTTTGCTGTGCTGAAGGATATCACTGAAAAAAATATTTTCATTATGGGTGCCAGTCCGGTTACAAAAACAACATGAACATAAACTAACCAACAAAAAGTGATTGCTTGGAAGCGCTGTGACACAAAAGTTACGCAAATTTCGTCATTACCACATGAACCTTAGGCGTCAAACGAGGGTTGTCTTTCCAAAGGTATCGACAGATTTCAGGAAAAAAATTTCACATTAATTTACTCGAACTGTGTGCTCGGTCCATGACATTTAAAAACTGGGCTGGCCTCCGACATTGATTGCCTTCATATTTTTTAATATAAACATGGCTTTAAACCGGCAAATTAAAAAAAAATAATTAGTGATTTTTCGATAATTATTCATCTATTGGTTGAATTTTTTTAACAAAATGGTCTGCTTGGCCGAATAGCTCACTTGTGCAGGCCGCATCTGTGTAGCTGTCACGGTTTTTTGTTTTAAATATTTTTTTGAAAAAAAAGAACTTGTATAGTGTTTTACATTTGTGGGTTATATTTGGGGATCCAAACGTGCAGTGCATGTAGCTAGTGCTTGTGTCTGTCGACTTGCTCATATACAAATATTTTAGGTTGTGATTTTTGAATGGGCGTACAAAAAGCAGGGTTGTTTTTTTTTCTATTTAAGGTGTCCCATGTTTGAGGCCGCTATAAATTCACTTTAAAAAATTATCTCGTTTGATGTGTCACAATGTTTAATTTTTATTTTATACCATACCTCTACTCCATCTCATACTGTTTGGGTGGAACTTTGTCAATTTTAAAAGCTTCAACCTTGCTACAGTTTTAATGTTTAAGTTTCTAGAGGGACCGACCTTGTCTGCTATACTTTTTTTAAAACTTAATAACGATGATTATGTAAGCACGCAGCATCTACTCCAGGCATTGTATATGATTAAAGCTTCGAAAACGGGGAAAAAGACAACTTATAAGCAACAAAATAAAAAAAAAACGAATTCCATTTTTGGTACATGGTATCAATCGGAGTTTTTACAGTGATGCAGCCCTTGACCGTTTTTTTTTAAATAAATTCTTTAAAAGAGTGACGCCAGTACCCGAAGTCAAGTAAAAGGTACCCAGTAACCGTTTGCTCGAACATTCTTAAAGGCAATGTTGCAGAAGGGTACATTCAACGTACAAATTTATCTTAAGAAATTTTTATGTGCCGGCCATTTATTACTGACCCATTTTTACAATTCCACATTGGTTAGATGAAATTGGACAAAAAATCTAGGAAACAAACACAAATACCTCAACAGGAAAAGCAGTTTGAATCACTTGCAGTCGCATTCTCAAAACATTCCTATATATGTTACTGTTGTTATTGGCAATATATATATATATATATATATATATTCTTTTTTTTAACGCAGAGCTTAAACATTTTTTTATGCCCTAATAATTCCATCTGTACTCGATTCGGCTAAACAGTACACAAAATCTTGTGGGTTCAAATTGCGCGAAACTCAATTTTTTGTCAGGACTACAGTCAGGAGGACATTGTGTGGAAAATACACACAATTTTTCGAACAAAATTTGAACGACCTTTGATCCTAATAGCTTCATACATAATCTTTCGGGACTTCTGAATTGTTTCGAAAGGTAACATGTTTTTTGCCGCCCAAACGACTCAATTTTTTTCTTATGACCAAAAAGGCAATGATTTGTTTGTACGTTTACGAACACTAAATCGCTAGCGGATTGACTCAACCAATTGCAAACTTCCTTGACCTTTGCGACTGAGGCCCCATAGTGGTCACATGAAACTGCTGGATTGTCATTCTTACGTTGCAAGTAATGCTGCTGCCATTTGGTTCCTCACCAAATTTACTTATCAAACCATCTCGAGGCAGTCCAGAATCGCTCTGCTTGGGTTGTGTTAAAGAAACACGATTGGTCAATAGTGTCCGCCCTCCTTTAAAAAACGTTCGCCGCAAGATAGCGCGCCTTTGCCTCTTTCAGAAGATTTACCCCAACCTTCCTCCACTTCGAGAATCGCTCCTCCTTCCCCCCAGGCGATCGTTTTCGTGGCGAAATCACCCGTGTCACGTTTTTCTTTTTTTTTTTTATGCAGCTCAGGCAGCACAATTTATTTTACCTCCTCGTTTTCCCCCATACTAACGAAGACTGGAACGACCTTCCCTCACACGCTGAACCCAGGCGGATTCAACGACCTTTCGGACCGCGCTTTGCTCTCACCGCTGTGAATTCCCATTGTGGCGTCTTACTAATCTCGTGCTTACTGGTTGTGCCATGTACTGTTGTTATGTTCCACCCCCCCCCCCCTTGTTACTGTGCTCCGCCTGTACACAAGCTCATTTATGTAATTACCTCTTGCCCGTGGCGTTGGCCGCGTTATCTTCCAACACCTCACGTATTCACTTATGATGTTGTTGCTGTTTTCTGCTCTCCTGTATTGTAACCCTCCCCCCCCCCCTCCCCTTATGTAATGCCCTCAAACGAGGGTCCCTAAGGGAATGTGAATAAATAAAAAAGTAACACAGATACAAAACTTTTTCACCACTTATTTCCTTACTTTCGAGAAATACAATGGTAGAAATAACTACTCGATACAGAGTAATAAAATGAGAAAAGCATACGTCTGAAAATTACACTTTAATTTCTTACGCTAATGCCCAACTCACAATGCTCGGGCGAGTGCCCAGCACGCGAAAAGCACCAACTAACATGAACACAAGAGCCCTTGTCTTTCTTTCCTTCTTCCGAACGAAGCCGAAAGAACGTAACGAAAACAGTAACTAAACATCATCCGCTCTTGTGCGGGCACGAATCTAGGACGTCGAATCTGACCTCGGACATTTAACATAATAGTTCAGTCAGTATGAGGACATGTATTTCTTGCCTTTGAAGGTTCAACACAAAACGTTACTAAAACATTAAATACCCTATTCCACCATTTTGTGTATTTTTATATTAAGCGTGGTCGGGTCTTTTTTTTTATGGTTGCTTCAAGGCTTGAGGTGAGATGCATTTCTTTTTCAAAACTTTAAATAACATTAACTTTTTTTTTCGTATTTCATGTTTTCTATTTGAGAAAGTATATCTTTCCCGACAGCTTAAGCAAAACACGGCGTGGGAAGAGCCGGCATGTTCCTATCACTCCGCAGTCAGTGAAGTTGTTGCTTCAGCTGATAGGAATATCGAAGCACTGATTACGAAGCAAGAAGCTTGAACTTATTAGGCCACACATGGCGTTTTTTTTTTTAAGATGTTGGTTGTTATAGTTTTAAAAATACACCCAAACGCTTTTTCTTTCTATAACGTGGTTTGCCTGATATGAACGCCTATCGAGCTTCAACACAGTACCACAAAAAAGATATTAAACACTTAGGCGGTGTTGATTGTGCGAGGACTATATTCCAGCAGTCGTACAACCAAAGACATGTCCTTCGGGACCATTGGAGGCGAGAGAGCGAAGAAATTTTCGTTCACTATGATTGATCGGTTGATTGATTTATTGATTCATTCATTCATTCATTTATTAGTTCATTGAATTATTTCTTAACTGATTTATTTATTCATTGCTTCGTGAATTCATTGGTTTATTTATTTATTGGTTCATTCGTAGATTGTTAACTGGTCAACTGGTGTATTGGTTGATTGTTTTACTTGGTGACTGGTTTATTGCTTGATTTGTTGCTTGATTTGTTAATTTATTGACTGGTTCATTTGTCGATTTATGAGTTGATTAATGGATTGATTTATTGACTACGTGTTTATTGAAAGAACGATAATAAACCGTATAGTAAGATGGTGTATGGAGGACACAAGGACGACCAACCCATTTTGCGAATACATGTAGGTGAATGGCTCACACTATCGAAATGAACCCTATCTTGTCAGTTAACAATTAGAAAAAATCGCTGCTAACTTGCGAATGGAATAACGGTAAATTATCTAAGTGTGGCAACGATGTGAAACGTTGGCTCTACATTAGGAGAGAGACTGCCACTATGACGATGCTTAGTTAATTTTTTCAATGAAGAAAACACACCATTTTCTCCCAAACACCCGCCCAGATACCACGCCAGAGAAAGCGCCTCTCTTGGCACAAGCTTGGTAGTCCTAGAGGCCTAACTTGGGCCTAATCCGATTTTGCTCTAAGGCGTTAAAGTTTGTGCCGCAGTACTTTACTTTGACGTTTCTATGACCTTTCTCTGGCTCGCCACATAGTTGCCACAGTGCCAAACTTGAGCCAAAGATGCCACGCATAAACCGAAGAACAAGCAGTAAAACCTAAATCTGGCACGTGTTTGGCAATTTACGCCCCAAAGCAGCCACATGAAAACGAAACAACCAGAAGTGAAGACCAATACCCCAGTCAGACGAGGACGTTGAAGGAATTTGTTCTGAACTCCTTCAAAAAATCGGCGAATCAGCTCGCGGTCTCACGCTTATCTGCATGCGCTGTTTCGCCGACCGCTTAAAGGAGTTCGTTCTGAACTCTTTTAACGTGCCCGTCTGACAGGGGTATACGTCTGGCATTTGTTTGGCGATTTAAGCCCAAAGATGCAAGAAGAAAGTCAAGCCAGCAGCAGTGAAGCTTAACTTTGACACTTGTTACCCCAATTAGGACCAAGATACCCAAACGGGCCAGAGAAGGTCAACTTTGGTTCTACCTTGGGTTCCGGCTTTGTAAGGCCCTAAATTGCCAGATAAAAACCAAATTCGGCCCAAAGAACTGCGCTGCATATGCGGAACCTGAGTTTCCGTTGCATCGCTGTACGCAAGAGAACGTTGTCGTAGAAATTTAAGGGGTTGCTTATTTAGCCAACTAGCCCAGTAACTGAATTAAAACAAAGTTCGAAATCTTAGGGGGGAGGGCGGGAGGAATCTCAAGTTTCCTAGGGTGGTATATGGTCTAAAAAAAAGAAATGTTCGTTAAAATATATATTTTTATGAATTAAATGATAAACAAAGTTCAAGGGAATCGGCAGGTACGTTCGAGATCTGCAAGATACGGAAATTTGGGGAAACGACTTGCCTGCCATGCCTTCTCAAGAGAAAAAGAAATAATAAATGACCAAAATACTTCGTCCGTCAGTCTTGTGCTTGCAGTTGTGTAGCGTGCAGAGTAATTTAAGTCTCCATAAAAAAAGCAAAAGTCTCTTGGAACATTCACAGGGCCAACATTATTTTTAAGTGCGCCATTCCTATTTTGAGTTCTCGGATTTCATCGCAAAAAATACGACGATGTAAGTTTTATGCCGTCGCAAAATGTGCTATACTTCATTCTCCGTTCCAAATATATTTGGAACGACTGAAAAAATAAAATAAAACTAGATATAGAATGATTTTTAAATAAAAGCACTATTTTAAGTAAATATAAAAGATAAATAGATATAATAAACCAAAAAGCGTAAAGTTGCCGGACTCGGGGTTTGAAGATTTAAGAGTCGATTTTTTCTCAGGAGCACATTGCCCAAATGTTCGTGAAAATAAAGCATATTATTTAAAAACGCTGACAGAATGCAGTTTCTCTGAAAAACAATAAAGAAAAAGTAAAGAAGCCAAATAAAAACTTGGTCATTGTTCTTCGCGGAAAATATGACATAAATATATTAAATCCTCAGACAAGGCCACATAATTCAGTGCGTAGCCTTCAAAAATAGTAGAGTAGACAGTTGGGCGAGCTGGTAGATATTGAACATAGTTACAGTTGCACACACAAGGACAGGGACAGAGAAGAGAAACACGTAGACGACAAAGAAGCGCTTGTTTGTCGTCTACGTGTTTCTCTTCTCTGTCCCTGTCCTTGTGTGCGCCACTGTGGGAGAGCGCCTTTAGAGCGCGCGACACTAGAGCGCCGACGTTAGAGCGCGCGATACGAGGGCGCTGCGACAGTAGCGCGCTTGACATTAGAGCGCACGTCACGAGAGCGCATGACCAGTTGAGCGAACATCGCAAAATGTGTGATGTACCCGCGGCTTCACAGACAAAACAAAATTGTGCGACTCATCGGATTGAAGCATTAGTGATTTTTGACTGATTGAATATGCCTTTAATAAAAAATAAAAATAAAACGGGTATGACTCGGAAATTTCTAACCAATTGTTTACTGAGATCGGAGAGAAAAGGGGGCAGGGGAGTGGGCTGGGGCATATAGGTACCCGCAAAGTTTGCAGTTGAGGGGAGCAGCGAGTCTAAGATTTCTTCACAGTGCTGCGGTGCGCCTCTCGGATATACTATAAATAGTTTACTTTTTGCTATATTTGGTCTATTTTTGACAGACATTTGGGCTCCGATCTATTTGGTGGCTATTGAGACGTCCCTTGCATAAGTTTAAATGATAATCTGACGTCCATGTCCGTAAAGAAGAAAGCTCACCGCTAAAAATGTCTCAGTAAAACACTCATCGAAGGAAAGCTCAGCGCAATTTTATCGGATGCAGATCTTTCCAGTCTTTTGACGGATACAGGAAAACCTCCCCTGCAAATTTGTGATATACCAACTCAAAGAACTAATGAAGCTAGGTCAGCTGCATTGTTTTTGTTTTTTTTTCTGCGAAAATGCACGCTACAGATATGCTTTTTTTTTCTGCTCTCAGCTTTTTGTAACACTTCTTGGTTTGTCAAACGCAAAAACGTTTGTCGACTCATTTTGCAGTGTCATTGCTGAATTCCGCGGCATAAATCCCTGCCAATTTTACATAAAACACGCGATGCCCGAACAAGTGGTCGGTCCGGTCGGGCCACTCGCGCTGGACTGGCTGTGCGCTCTCGTGACGGGCGCTCCCCTCCGCTAAGCCCCTCCGCTACCCGGAACTCTACAGCGAAAGCCATCGGCATGCAGGCGCAGTGGCGGTTTCTTCGTAGCGGAGGTGGAAACACGGTCTACTAAAACTCTCTAATTTCGCTGCGCAATAGAGTCGCGCGCGCTAACGTCGCAGCGCTCTTGAGTCGCGCGCGCTAACGTCGCCACGCTCTCGAGTCGTGCGCTCTAACGTCGCGGCGCTCTAGTGTCGTGCGCTCTAACGTCGCGGCGCTCTAGTGGCGCGCGCTCTAACGTCGCGGCGCTCTACTGTCGGCGCTCTTGTGTCGTGCGCTCTAGTGTCGTGCGCTCTAGTGTTGTACAGCCCGCAACTGTAACTACCTTCAAAAATAATTAATTTTGTTAGAGTTGTTTCAGTTGTAGCAATTTTAAAACTGTAGGGTGATTTCAGATAAGATCGACCAAAGGGTGGCTGGTCGACATTTTTAAATCAACTGAAGTTTTCTCACATGCCGTTGTCTAGTGTCTGGTATTAACAAATGCACACTTAGTTTTGACCAGGAAAAACAATTTGGAGACAGAAAACGCCGTAAGGCATAAAGAGGTGGACAGTTGCTGGACAGCGCAGTGATGAAGAGGGCACGTTTGAAAGTGAAAAAAATAAAACAATAAAAGCTGCAGAATTTCAATACTTTTTAGAACACAATTATGAGTACAACGTGCTTGTAATATGTAGTAATATATTTATTTAAATTATATTTATTTTTCTAGAAATTGCCAAACATGCCTGCTCGAACAAATGGCAAGATTTGGAGGCCTGTATCTCATGAAATAATTTAATCACCATCATATACTTTTCAGACAGTATTCTACTTATATTTGGATATTATTTAAATTATATATTAGGTAACTGAGTGATACGATAGTCGTGATATATTTTGCCAAACATGGGGGAAAAAATCAAACAACGAAAAATTCTGATGCAAATAAAAAAATCCACCTTCGATTTTTTAAAAAAATTTGGGTACCCTGTCATACAGTGTTTCGGCATTTATTTCTATTAGAGCATGTTGCATTATTTTAGTAAGAAAGAAGACAGAACTCCTCAAAGTAGGGTCCTTTATCAAAGCCTACACTTAGCAGTGCCCTATACGAGAAGTGACTCTGAGTTCTAGTTTCATGAAACTAACACACATCTTTTATATATTTTTATTCAGATGAGGCCATTGACAACTATAGCAATCGTTCACACAGTAAATTTGAAGAGAAACTATTGTGTACAAAGAGCTAACATATTACGGACTTTTGATCCTAGAAAAATATCCTGCAGCCATCGGCCACTGGGAACTTTGTTTACTTTATTGTCCGATGACACTATGTACTCCTCCCTCTTCCTCTCTATCTTCATTTATCTCTCTTATATATATCCCTGACCTCTATCTAGAATAAAAACATATTCAAGCATTCCCTTTCTGCGTAATAGTATTCTGTGGCTAGCAGCAATCATTTCCGCGCAAACATCACGATTATGGCGCAATAGTTGACGCAAGTAGCAAACGACACTCCTTGCTAGTTTTGGCAAAACGGCCGATACAAACGTTTTTCGCATTTCCCCGCTCGCTGTCAAGGATGAGGGGGTTCGCTTCAACCAGCACAATATGGCCGCCGATGCCTGTTTACTGAGAAGTCGTGCCTGTCGCCATTCCACTTGCTGGCGTCACGGGGGACAATATCACGCACAAAGGGGCACACCGACAGAGAGCAGAATTCCCAAATACTCGAGCACCGCATAAATACAATAAAGCGCAAACACTGCCTTCATGTTAACCTAGAAAAGGTTAACATGGCGACAGTGTTTACGCTCTTGGTAAGGAAAAGCATGGCGTGTGGTATGAGCCGGATCCTTACTCGAGGTGCAAGGTGAGCCCTGAGAACGTGTCTGCTGCCCTTGAGTACTTCACGAAAGACACAATGTTCGCGCCAAAGTCCCAACTAGAAGGACGTCATCTCTGTCATGCTCGACGGGGAGGAAACGTTCGACATTCGTGTCGCTTCATGACACGCTCCATCCGAGAGGCCCTTTGTGTATAAAAAGACAAGCATCCTTATTACGGCGTTGGGCCAACGAAATTTCATTCCTTGCGCCCTAGATGGCTCAAATGTCACCAGGAAGTGTGAGACTGTGTGCGCTGCGCCAATTATTACCTTTGTATTGCCGCTCTAGAGAGCGTTACAGGATCAACATTCAACACTGGTGAAATGAACTCAGCATTTCTTTGCGACCGACTACCAGGTCAGTGTATTTAAGAATACTGAGATCACTGCCCAAAAGGCAAGTCTCTTACACTCGAGGAACTTCATATCCCAGAGGATGAAGAGATCTGTTCTTACAGCATGAGAGTTCGGCGACCTTGTGAAAAAAAAAAAAAACATTAGATACTGAGACTTTCATAAAAGTAATTCAAGTAACGTTCGAAAGTAGGATAAGTCACAACCATATCCGACAAACGCAAAGTACATCGATCTACGGTGAAAATAAGTGCATGCAACGAGGGAGCATTGCCTTTCATTTTGACTTTGCTGAAAACTGGACCATCGTGCTTCCTGACAAAGTTCAAGCATACAACTGAGAAAAAAAAAAACAAGTTACGATATTTACATGTGTAGTGACGACAAGAAAATCTACAAACAGCTTTGCTATCATCAGTGAGGACCTTTGTGACGCCGCCGCTCACACTTGCTTGGCTCTAGAAAAAGTGAAAGAGTGGGTTGAAGAGAGCGTTGCCTGTATATTCGCACGTGACGTACGTGACGGGGCCGCCAGTCATTTTAAGAATCGCTACCAGCTTCACCAGTTTGTACATAACGATTGCCCACAAGCCCAGTGGTTATTTTCTGCATCTGGACATGGGAAAATGCATGCGACGGAGTTGGCGGACTCGTGAAGCACCAGGCCACGCTGAACAACCTGAGAGAACGTTCAATAAACGCAATTCAGACGGCCAGAATAATGGTGAGCGTTATATCCCTGAAACTGAAGGGGCGTGCATCTTGTGTATGTGGACGAAAATGAGGTTGTTCGGTATTGTGAACAAACCAAAAAACATAAGAGTGACTGACGGTGCGCGCCTTTCCTGGCATTCAGTCTTGGCACGTGAGGCGGCTGTGCAAGTCATCTACAGAAGGCACCTGTGACATATAAGTAGCACAGTACAGTCTGATCGGGTTAGAAGAATCTTCATTAAATCGGTACAGCGAAGAAACGCCTTAGCGCAAAGTGCCGAATTGGATTTCCCAAAGACTGTTCATTTTGAGCGCAGGGACATCTGATTTATCACAGTTTTTTTTCGCGGGGTATTTAACCTTCTGTTTTTCTTGGTGATTGTCTATAATCTTTATCTGACCACCATATGAGAATCACGAAAAGTTATACTCACGCAGGATAAAATATCTCGGCTTGCCACGATCCATTCGTACACCGAGAGTATCGAAGCTGCTACAGTCAGACGTGGTGGCATCCCTCACCTGAAATAGTTTGTACCCGGATATACATACCCAACCTAAACAATTTTAGTATTCTGTCTTTATTTTTGTGTGTGGAAGTAAAGTTGTTTCCTTTATTCTAAATAGAAAATATACCGGAAAGTAAAACTTCACACCGTATCATTTTTTCTCGAAGTACTAGTCTCTAGTATGATACATCTTTTTACGTAGTATGTAAATTGCTGTATATAGTTTCTCCTCACTTTTACTGTGTGACCGATTTCTCTGTTTATCAATTACCTCATCTGAATAAAGATATATAAAAGATGTCTGGTAGTTTCATGAAACTGGAACTCAGAGTCACTTCTAGTATATGGCACTGCTAAGTGTAGGCTTTGAAAATGGACCCTGCTTTGGGAAGTTGTGTCTTCTTTTTCAATACAATAATGGAACATGTTTTAATAGAAATAAATGCCGAAATAAAGTATGACAGGAGACCCAAATTTAAAAACAAATCGAAGGTGGTGTTTTTGTTTTAGTTGCATCGGAATTTTTTTTATTTACTTTTGTTTCTTATGTTTGCCTAAATATATCACGATTATCGTGCCACTCAGATATCTAATATATATTTTAAATAGTAGTTATATATAAGTAGAATACTATCTGAAAAGTATAGGATGGTGATTAAATTATTTCATGAGATACAGGCCTCCAAATTTTGCCAATTCTTCGTGCAGGCATGTAGGGCAGATTTTAGAAATATACTTTAAATAAATATTACTACTATATATTACAAGCAAGTTAGACCCGTACATTTTTTATAAAAAGTATTAGAATTCTCCTAAGTTTATCGTTTTAGTTATGTACTTTCAAACGTGCCCCCTCCATCAATGCGCGTTAATGCAACTGTCCACCTCTTCATGCCTTACGACTTTTCCTGTCCCCAAATGTTTTTTTGGTCAAAACTAAGTGTGAATTTGTTTATACCAGACACTAGATATTGGCATATCAACGCATCATTTGATTGAAAAATGTCGACCAGCCACCCTTTGGTCAATCGTATCTGAAATCACCCTGTAAATGTTTACGTTTTGACTTTGTATGCTTACAAAAACAGCTAGCAAAGCTCACAGGCATTTTACATTTACAAGGAACGAACACCTGCCACGCGGTTTCTGTAGGTTGTGTAAGCCTACTCACAAAACCGAATGAAAAAGAAACATATGCAAGCGTGCGGGCTATATTGTATAATACTATATAAAGGAACCGTATGATATAATATGAGCATTTTTCTCAATTAAGGTCGCAGAGGTCATTTTTATGTTTGCCAGTGGTTGTCTATTGCAGTTTCCCCGTCAGATGGCAACAAAAATGTCGTGCTATCTTCCACATTTTTAGTAATTTCCTACTTAGCAATCTCTTAAATACACGTGGCGCACAGGACCGACAATAGTTTGTGTGCTTTGTGTATAATACGTATATAATATAAATAAATGTGTCTTGAAATACTCGAAATTGGAATGTTCACCGATAAAACTCATTATGAACGTGGGTCGTGTCAATGCATGCAGTGGTTTTCAAAAAGGATACTTAGGAGATACTTTACACGACAAGGATTGCGTCACACGAGACAGGTGATTTTAAACAAGCTCTGTAATCGTAATCGTAATCGTAATCTTTATTTGCTCAGGAGAGCCGTGGCACCGCGGAAAGGCGACAGCCCGTACCATGGAGGCCCGCGGTGCCACGTCTAGTGATAATGATTATGAGATGATATATACAAAGGGTGGACGACGCGGTCTTCTCAACATCGCAAGCCCCGTTGCTTGATTCTGATTGTTCTGATTTGTGCAGCCTCACATCCCAAACCCTATAAGTGCAAACCTTCTCATCAAAATCTGCTTCTGATAACTTCCGGTGTTCGTCAGGGCGACGCTAATCAATGTCCGTTTTGTATTCCTTCAAGGCCTGCTACCCGAAACGCCAGGAGCCCTATCTACATTTCCCTCCTGGACAATATTTGCTTCCTTAATTCACATCAGTCATGGACATCTCGTCTAGTCCAACTTTCCCGTCCTTCTCCACCCATTGTGTCGTCCTGCTCGACCCTTACCCAAACAGGGTGTACACGCTGCCCTCACACATTCGAGCGGAGATTTGCAATTTAAATACGATACGGGTCAATTGTGATCTCGACTTATTATCAGCATGCTTAAAGATTTGTTTCATTGTTTGTTTATGTTTTTTCAGTGAGAGCTTAGGGTAAGATAATTGAAATGGGCTCCTTCTTTCACTTCCAATTCTTTTAATTGTTTCGCTTAGTCATGTTTCAAACTCTCCTTCGCTCCTAGATTTGTTTGGACTAACGACGAAGGGTAAGTTCATACAAAAAGCATGTACACTTCCCGACAAACGTGTAGCTAAGGACAAACACAACTTAGGCAGTTTTTATATAAAATCACTCATGACGGTCACTTTCCGACCACCCAGTTTGAAGCGTCGGTTCTTGCGCCATAGAAATGCAGTGCAGCCATGATATGTGGAAGCAAACACATTCGAGTAGTCGTATGCAAATCCGCAGTACCGTCAGAGCGATACATGCCACACGTTATCTTACCCTAATCTATCCTTACGTACCTCGCACTTATGTATCTTGTACCTTAGATGGGGGAACCGTCCCCAATGTCTGCTCGGAGACTGACAGACTCATTTATGTCATACACACAAAGGCCTTTAGCAACACGCTTCACGCGACGCCATGACGTCACATACCATCCTGACGTCACGTAACATTAGGACGTAACGATGGCACATGGAATGCGACACCCTGATGTCGCGTGACACCCTGATTTCACGTGACTCCGAGAAGTCAGATGACATTATGACGTCACCTCACGTCATGACGCCTTGATGCCACGTACAATTTAGGACACGTGACACACCGACCGATTCCCTACTTCATTTTGTGGGGAAAGGGGAGGGGGGTATAGGCCGTAACAACTCTCGCTGTAAAGTGGGGGATAACCTGCAATTGCTTGATTGAATTGAGTTTGCTTTTTAACACACCCTACAAGGCATTCAGACGTAGCAATATCTCTACAAGTTCAAGTTCATTACACTCAGTAAGAGCTCCATATTTGAGCAACCTGATAAGGTCAATTTCAGGCGACCTACAACACAACATCATCTTTGTGCCAACTTCGCCTGTATTCCGCAGAACCGGTTTCTTCCGAACTATTTTCATTTCATGTTAGGTTCAGTTGAGCAACGTTACAAAGTAAAAACGAGTTTAAAAGAAGACGCATGGGGCACTTATAGAAACGCCGTTTCTTCCTTCTCGATCTCTCCGATGGAGGACGCTATTGAGCATGGTGGGCGAACTGATTGCTTCAAAGTTATAGCAATAAATAAGAAATAGAGCGTCGGTACGTTTCCCCGAAAACAACTAAAACGTGTAACCGCAGTGATCGAAGGATTTGATTACCATCAAGTAGAACATAATACCTGCCCAATACCGTTGCAGTAAAATGCGTCTCACCAAATGAGTTAAACCTTTTAAATAAAATAAAAAATAAAAATTTTTTACCGGTCTGTACCATTTCTTCTAAACTCGAATATTAAATTAAGACACGTCGACTTCCAAACCTTTCTTTGATATCATAGTTTCGTTCCGTAATAAATATTTAAAAACAAAAACATCGATCGATCGTACCTTTGACGAAATCTTGAGCGCCTGCTTTCCCCCCAAAGCACCTGAAACTGCGAATCGCTGCTATCTCCGGAGGGTGGTCGGGAACCTACGAAGCTGAAAACATGCGTACACCTAAAATAAATCAGTTCCGCTATGACACTGAGTGTGGCGCATGCACGTGAAGCCTTTTGAATTGCGCCAAATCACAAACTTTTTTTTTTAAAGTCTAAACACATTATTTCAGAGCCGTCATTCGGCTAGCTATTTCCGTGGTTTGCAGCAATTGTCTCGCTCAAGATTTTTGCCGAAGATGAGACACCCTAAGCAGCTTAGACTGCTTTAACGCGATATTGCTTAGCTTTAACGCAAGAGTATGCAAAGAAGAAAACAAAAACTGCAAAAGTGGCAACGTAAGGTAAGAGAGCAGCAGCTGACGTGTTTGTACGCGCATGAAATGAATCTCTCGCTGAATATGTAAGCAGACACTCGCATCGAAGCACACGTTCTCCCAAAACATGCAACGGGATTCGTTTTCGGTTTCGAACCGCCGAAAGCCCCCCCCCCCCCCTCCCCCCCCCCCTCTTTGTTTACTTTACCCTTTCTTTATCCCCATTTGAGTCCCCGTTGTTGTATGAGTCACCGTTTGCTCTTACGATTGAGAATCCAGATTCTGGAGAGCGTATTCTTTCTCTGTTTGGAGAATGTGTTCTCTTCTATTCGAGGTGCTGTTTCAAACAGTGCACTTTTTGCCAAGACGCACGCTCAAACACTTGTCGAGGCTCGTGTTGAGCGCCCGGATTTATGCCGATGCAAGGATCAACAAACGACGTGTCGTGTTTTCTGCGAGGAAAGCGTCTGCGTCGTTGTAAACCTGACGAAAATCGAAAAGGGTATTTGAGAGGCATTTTTGTTTTTCCTTTCTTCTGTATACGGTGCTTGAAACGAGTCTCCCACTGATGTGCTTACGGTTCTATTCCGCCCATTCATCAAAAGTAGTCCCGTTAGTGGCAACAAATGACGTTACAAGAGCCGGAGTGTCAACCTGTCGAATGTGACCACAATCCTGGCCTGTTGGAAGGCGTATACAAGTTCTGGAAGCGAACACCAGAGTGTCGCTGTCGTCGCGACTTTGTACGCTGCAAAGCGACCTGCAGGAGAAAGGGGCGTCTGCCACATTCACCATTCGTTGCTGTTGCTGTGACGCAAAAAGGATGACGGCCGGCGACAATACGACACTCATAGCCAACTTTTGGGGGACATTTTCCGCGCAATAAAATGTTTTCGAGGAAATATTCCAATTTGTAATTCATTTACGCTCTATTGCCTGGGTAATTGCCTGGATATATATATATATATTTACCCAGGAAATTACAGCTCTCAAAAATATTACCATCTTTTGTAACAACAAAAGTGGAAATGGATAATTTTGTGACTGTGGCCCATAGGATTCATTGCAAAAGAAGAAAAAATTGTAAGGCCGTGGAATGAAAACTATACGGGCCCAAAAGTTTCATTACTGCTTATTGATATGCAATGACTATCGTTTACCATATTTTCGGGAAACATGGCAACGTTTGTTGTTGCTCAGTTGACATTTTCATTTTAGTGGATGCGCCGAGGAGTTGATATCCAAGAAAGTTGGGGATGTCTATAACGTCATTAGCCAGAAATCGAGGGACCACTTTTTTGGAACACGGTAAACACACCTGCAATCGGAGACCTGCTCCAGGTACACTGGTTTAGGTGATCAATTGATAAGTAAACATAATGTAAGACCGATCATTAAGCGAATTTAACGTAAAAAGGGGGGGTTATTCTTGGAAAGCTTTTATTCTGCTAGTTAAAATTCAATCTCTACATTGCTTCATCGTTACATGCACACTTTAAAACAGTTCCACGAAATATTTTGTTTTTTCCCCTTCCTGTGTGCCGCCTTCCGCCATGTTGATGATCAGCGCCCGGCACTTTCGATTTTTGTTTACACGCAGACACTTAGTTGATGGCGTCGTTTCTAGTGTTAATAAAACTCTGAAGCATGGAGAGCGGCTTCGTCGACGGTAGAACTCAGGAGGTGCCATAGGGGGACGTATTCGGGTTGCATATATCCAAGCTTATACCGATTTGTTTCCTTCCGGAGTCACCCCGGCCGACATCTACTGGGTCATCTTTGGCCGCCGACGAATCGACTTCTCTTTCACCGGCTCGTTTCATTCCGAATAAACAAAAAAAAAAAACAACTTGTGTGTTTAAAACCAAGTACCAGACGATGCCCCTTTATGAGCCCGACAAATCGGGCTACCGCACTCGATCGCAACGGGAAAATACTAGAATGATATGGAAAGGTCCGCCTCTGACTGTTGAAAGACATCGGGCGAAAGTTCACCTAACAACTTCAAACCGGAAGTACGTCACGTGGAATCGCCCTATAGGATCGTCTCCCAGCCAATGACAACGAGGCATTAGGGAATAAAAACGTCCAAGGAAAAATCACGACACAATGATGAGTGAACGTAACAAACTACACCCTTCATTTCTCAAGCTGTAATTGACTCTAAAAAAACCTATTTCTCAGCCGTCTTTTTTTTATTCAAACGACGTATTTGTTTTATGAGTGTTTGAACGTAAGCATACATCGGGAAGAATATATAGGTTATTTGAGAGGAAAATATGAAAAAATTATTCTAACCTTCTTATTTAGAAAATACTCAATATTTTCAGGAAATAGCCAAAGTAAGCATTGCATTGGTTTATTAAAATACATTTATTAAGAAAAACATGGGGGAAAATGTTCCCGTGTTTTTTTTTTGTTCTTGTTTTTTTTTTGTAGCTTCGCCACCTTCATGATGATGATAAAACTGTTGATGGCACAACAATAACAAAAGCTGATGGTTATGTGGGAAACAAAATATCAGGTGACGGAAACTTTTTAAGACGAAAGCCTTACTTGTCCCATTACGCGAAAAATCGGCAGCGTTGTCCCCGAAAGATGGTCATAAATAAGTCCTCAAGCACGCGCCTAAGAAATAAAACACAAAGAAAATCACTGCAACGCAGCTGCTTTGTCACAGAAGCCGTTGTGAGGCCGGCGGAATTAGCCGCGCATGCGCAGTGGGGGAGCGTGATGTCAGCGCCGGAGCGCCGTGTGCAATTGGAAAACGTGGCGCGTTGCTTGTAGGAATGCGCTGCTTGTACGAATGCTTTCGCCTTCCTACACGTAAGCAGTCTTAAAGAACCTCTGAAAAGATACAAATAATTTTTCGAACAGTTTGGTTGAGACACGCGTGTCAAAAAAATTAATTTTACACACACAAAAAAATTTCAGAGCAATATTGACGGCAAGAGATTTATTTGAAATTCTGCACGCAAAGTCCATGACATCATGCATTGGTCAATCGGTCAACGAGATGGTCATTCGCGCAACGTGAAGGCAAAGCCGATTTACCTCTCCTCCGCGCGCTCGAAATGCCAAGAGAGAAAACAAGTGGAAAGGAGGTGTCTACCGGCTAAACCGCGTCTCGCGCAGTCAAAATTGCTTTAATTTGTTTTTCGAGTAAAATTGATTTTTTACACGCGTGCCTTAACCTGGCAGTTTAAAAAATACTTCTTTTTTTCTTTTCAGGGTCCCTTTAAGTGTTTCTGCCGAATTTTTTTTTCTAACTGAAATACGCGTAATACATAAAAAGAACTTTCTCAGTTGGTCGACGATTCAGAGACAATTCACATTTACTTCACTGCTGCTTTGACAGTCATGCATCCCAGCCTCCCTCCTTTAGGCACACTTGCAACCAACCTGTAAGCCACGCAACACCATGGAGCAAGCATATTCAAGGTGAAGACAATAGCGCAATGCTCAATAACATATACGTTTTATTCACGCGCAAAAATTCGACGCTCGTTCAGATCGAAATTATCAAAGTTACGAGTCTCCAAAAGCGCATTTAAAAAACTTCCAAAAAAAGAACGACTTGGATAACTTTAGGCACAAAATGAACATTTATTCCAAAGAAGTTTACAATTTGAAAGTTTTGAGAGTACACAACCGCAAACATGGTCAAACCTTTCATAAATTCTGCATTTTTCTTTCCGTGTCTATTTGATATCGACGCTCGGAAAGGATTAAAAGAAACTTTTTGCGTGACCCAATTCGCTTTACAAGACATGAATAGATATCGCCAGACTTCTTTCAGACATATGCATGGACACAACTCAAACAAATAAAACATCAAACTCAGCAGCAAGACGAAAAACCAGAAAACTGCATACGCCTTTGATAGACTCGTCAAGTATTTTGGTCGGACGCAACTCACGATTCAAATCCAGTTGAGCTTGCCGAAATGGAGTGTGTTGAAAACAGTTTGCTACGAACCGGAACGAAACCCAACGCGTGAAGAAAAAAGTTCCAAAAAGTATAAATGTATTCTTGGGTCACTAAAATTTAAACAAAAAAATCCTTTTTGGAAAAAACAGTCTTATATCGCCACATATGCGCAATGCGCAAGATACAGCCGCATGTACCACGTCGCCAAACTTTAGTTTTGCTCTAAGAAACTCCAAGTAATAATAAAATATGTTGGTTAACAATTTATTGTTCGACGTTTTTTTTTTTAAATTGATGGTACGCGGCTTATACACCAACACTTAATTGGAATTATATCAGGTCGTGTTGTATTACGGTGTGTCTGAACTTACGACGCTGGCTCTTATACTAGGTGACATGCCAACACGCTTTAGTCAAAAGGCATCGGCGTGTAGTCTTTCTGACGCCTTCATGTTTACTGCTGTATATCTTTAAATATTCAATTTTGCCGCAACCATTTCCAACATCTAGCTGAACATTACAAAGCCATCTTTATGGCCATCATAAACATTAACATCATAGTTGTGTCAGTCCTGATCATTACTATCAATGTACATCACGCCGCGTATCTGTATTGGAGATTTTATCATTATCGCCGCCACTACAGAATACGTGCAACTATCGTATTTGTGATAGAGGTGACGTAAAAATGGTGTTGGTTTGTGTCGCCATCAATCATGACCTACATCAGTTTTAACGTCAACGAGATCATGTTCGCCCTTGCATCACTCTTGCATCATCACGACTCCAGTCAACACCGCCAAAATAACTTCAATCAGTACGTTTATCACCGCAATCTCGGTTCTACCTTCTATTATGTTAATAAAGTTGCGAACAACCATTACATTTTCACTTTTGTAAGATCGACCTTATAGACGCACTAGATATGTTCGGCCTTATGTTAACCACAAACGAACCATGACACAGTTTCATGCCGTTATAAACGACATTATCAATAATGTAAAGATTGGCCATTCTTTTCATTCTACAACCAGCTTCCGTTTCTGACGACCTAACAACAAATCCAAGGGACTTGACTAAAGCTCTCCTACAAAAACAACCTGGTCTTCTTTTGGGACGCTTCAAACTGCGCTTATAACCTAAGGCTTTATATTTTAAAACAACACACAAAAAACATCCGAAAATGTGGAGTGATGTTTAGCATGCCTGGTGCACGACGCAATTTGAGTTGCAAGATGTTGCCGGTGTAATTTCGAGATAGAAAGAAGAAAAAAATGTGTCCCTTTTAAACACAGTCAAACGTCCAGAAGTCATAATTTCGGGATCATAGTGTTAATGTTCATTTCAGAATACGTACTTTTTGTCTCCCAAATCCGGTATAAAAGAAATCGCCAAGATTTCGCAATACGACTGGAAAAACCCTATAAATTAAATAACTCCTGGGGAAGTCAAACTTCCAAAACATTAAACTTCTGGCGAAACAAAATCCTCTTTTTGACACTGAAATATAAAAAACGCTATATTAAACTACTCTCGTGCATTATTCAGAAACGAGCTGGTCACACTTTCACACACTAACGAAATCAGGTCAAAGATTCGAGATACAGTTGTTTTGGTCGTTCAAACGCGCATCCGAGATAAGTTGGCCAGACACAGTCACTGCATGACTTCAATGCTTTAAAAGGTACGGTATTTCCCTGACACTAGTCCTCCCCTGGTGCATAGTCCACAGCAAGTTCACAATCCGCACATCAACCAATTCTCATATAGAGCACACCTTGAAAAATTGCTGCATTTGCTACGCACAAAAAGGCTTGTCCTCCACAACTTATCATTCCCGTAATCCATCACGTATCGCCTTAACAAACGATCTTCAGAAAACAAATCCTTGTATATAGCCCGCAACTGTAGATTCTCTGCATCGCGTGAAATGTAGGCGTTTAAACATATATAGTCAGAGGACTATGGACCAAAAATATAGTACTGACTATCTTTTCGAAAGAGCGTTTGGGTATTTTGGGGGTTTAGAAATACGTTTAAAAAAGAAACAAATCCCGTCGAATACTTTTTATTTTATTTATATGATTTTTAAGCGAAATCGGTGACATTCTATGATTACATTTATCATCTCTGTAAGCCGTCCGGGGAAGAATGTAATCAAGCCAGAGCCTGGGTATGGTTCTTCGCTTTGAATTTGGATTTGGATTTGTAGGCTATTCCCCTTTGAACGGGCGGAAACTAAAATACATGTATTTTAGTTTCCTTCTTCTGGCGGATACGGATGCGGTCTGCAGACCGCATCCGTATCCGCCATATCCCGTTTCAATTGTGTTTCCAGGTAGGCTGTCGGTGAACTGCATAGTGCACAAGATGTCGAACATTCAATCTCCGGTGAGCACTATTAAATTTTAAATGCAGAACATAAAACTGCGCGTTAGTCATTTTTCAAATATCGAAAATATCACCATTTGCACTAGTTTCCCGGACAGAGGTTAAAGACAGCGCAAATACATTGCACTCCTTGCAATTGAACGAAATTAAGAGAAGAAGACACAACGATGAATACAAACGCAAGACCCATCAACAATCCTGTCTAGGGCGTTTTATCCATCGTTGCTCCTCAGGTGAAAGGGCGAGTAATATCTATATACAACTCTACTAGGCGGGACCGCGATGTCCCCACCTCGTTTATTTATACGCGGCCCCTCGTCAATACACACGTCACAATAGGTCAGCTTCCAGGACGCGTTAAGTGTGGGAGGTACCCTTAACGGCCGGTAGGGGAGTCAGACGACGCTGCAATCGGGAGCGAGCGCAGATACTCTCGCTATCGATTGGGATGGACGGCATTCTGCGAGGCAGCTGCCGTCGTTTTCGCTGTCCGTCTCCCTCGCTTTTCCCCTGGGTTTCGATTTCCAATGGACTCTTTTGGCGTCTGCAAAGATCACTCGCCCACCCCCTTCACTACGTCCATGGTATTTTATACATTTCCACGGCAGTTCTTGTTTTTTGTTCTCCAGCGGGAGTTTTCTTGTTTTCTACAGGCTTTTCGCTTGTTTTTCGTCTGGCAGACGACAGAACTGTCGTCCACCTTTTTCGCGCTTGCTCGGTGGTTTCGATTTCAGCTTATCTTGCTTTCTGTGTTTTTTGTCATCTTTTTTCGGTTTTGTTTTCGCTCGCGGGCTCCTAATGGTCGTTCGACTTACCAGTCCGACTCTCTGACGATCCACTTTTAATGAACCGCTCGTTGCGAGATATCTATCTTGATGGGCCCTACCACGGTGCACACTTGACGCCAACGGACTCGTGAATATGCGTGATTATGGGGTGTTCCACTTTTTTTAATACGCCAAATCACCACCACCTCCCCCCCCCCCCCCCAAAAGAAACGTTTAAAAAATGAAGCCCGCGTATTATCGCATTTTATTGTATTTATAGTTTATCGGATTAGACACTTATTGAATCCTTGTTTTAACTCACTTCGGAACCAACGTATAGCGCACAAGACAGTGTTGCAACTCGGGTAGGTTTAAAAAGTATATAACACCAAAAATACACGTTGTACCTGTTATGTTTCATAATACAAACATTGCGTCTTTTTGTAGCACGAATGGGACGACTATACATGTTCAGCAGATCATACCCGCAAAAGCTTTTAGAGCGCAGCTCTTTGGCGCCCGTTTCCGGCTTGAGCGGCGTCGCTGTCGGCGTCGCCGTCGGCGTAGCAGCGCGGTGCATTATGGGAAATGTCCCATAATGCACCGCGCGAGCCCCCCCCCCCCCGGGGTCACTTGACCCCCCGATGTCACGTGGCCCCCGAGGTCACGTGACCCCGCAAGTAACGTGACCCCCCCCCCCCCCACCGAGGCCACGTGACTTCCACCCCCCCGAGGTCACGTGACCCTCCCCCCAACTCCCGAGGTCACGGGACCCCCCCCCCCCCCGGAGGAGATCGAAGAATGAGGGGAGGAGGAGGAGAAGGAGGAGGAGGAGGGTTATACCCTCCCCTGAGTACCCTTCTCTCCTCCTCCTCAAAAGCTGCGCTCCAATTCAGCGTTACAGGGAGTTGTAAACGGCTTTCACTTTTTTTTTTAATGTTTACTCAGTTTTGAAAGCACAAAGTCCCCGTTGAGGGGATTCGTCTGTTTCTATCGCTGCTTAGAGTATGTGTTTTCGTGTAAATGATGCCCCTGACTTGCGGCGGCAGCCTTCAATTTTCATAAACTTCTCTAGATTGTTCCTACATGGGCTCCGATTGACGGCGTTCCACGTTAACCTTATGTGCTTTCTGGCAAAGCATTTAGACGGGCCTAAAGTTCTAGTGAAACGCGACCCATAAGTGTCCGTCAATCAATACAATTATTTGATGTCCGAGTGTCCGAGTTGTTTGAAAAACAGTGTCTTCGATCGATGTCGTCCTGGCTTAAAGTTTCTTGTTGTTTTAGGATGCCTGCCAGCTTGTTTAATATGCGGAGCACAAGTTTTTACGCTTCTATTGCAGGGGTTCTGGAAACATCAGAACGCTGAGCTCTTATTGGCCCTGATTGAAGCACAGTGGGTAGACCTCAATGCTAGGTGCCTTGGGGTCTGCTCACTATATCTCTCTAATCGGAGTCAATCAAAGCTGGGCGTTCTGGCGTCACCACAAACCCTGCAAAAGAAGCAGACGAACTTGCGCTTTGCATAGACATCCTAGCCATGTGTATATTTTAAAGCAGATCATTGTGTTTGTCTTCTCTGCCCAGGTAGCACGAAAGACATGCGCCTAACTTGGCACAAGCTTGGCAATCCTATGGGCCTGATTTGGGTCTAATAAGATTTTTCACCTAGGCGTTAATTGATGCCAGAGTACATTGGAGGTTTTGTGGATTTTCTCAGGCTCAGTACATAAGTTGTGACGTGCCCAACTTGAGCCAAACATGAGCCACATAATAACCGAAAAGCCTGGAGTGAAGCTTAAATCAGACACTCGTTTGGAAATTCGGGCCCAAAAGTCGCCACATGAAAAACAGAACAACCCTAAAACTGAAGCCTAATCCTGGCGCTTGTGTGGCGATTTAGACCCACAGATGCGAGATGGCAACCAAACTACCAGCGGTGGAGCCTGAGTTTAGAACTTGTTTTGCAAATTAGGGCCAAGATGCCCAAACTCCGGCCAGCCAAGTTTGGCTCTACATTGGCTTATTCTGGCTTTCTAAAGCAAAATTCCCAGACAAAAACCATTGGGCGAACAACTGAGCTACCTGGCTGTTTACATGCTCAAGAGAAACTAAATGTGTTTTTGTAGCCAATGCATCACAGATAAGCCTAATAAACTTTAGCGGGTTCTGGCCCATATGATTTCGCTTAAAAGGAGGCGCTTGAATAAACAGATGAAAACTTTCTATTTAAAACTCGTCTTCCAGCCCATATTTTAAGATTCACTTGATTAACTAAAAAAAAAAAAATGACTAACCAAGGATCCTAATGTCACATTACTATCTCAAAGCAGCAAACTAAAATCTTGTAGTTCTCAATATTATGTGCTCTTTATTCATATACGTTTATAAATGTATGTTGTTCTCGCATTCCGCGTCCCCAATTTTCAGTTTTTTTTATAGGAGTTCATTGAAGTGTCAATTGGGGCCATTTGGGTCATGATGAAGTAGGTAAGCGCCAAAACAAAAACGCAAGGACAACGAAGTAGACGTACAGGGGCGCACTTGCAACTAACTTTAATTTGAAAAAAAGATCACTCATATATATGGCCGTGGCAAAACAAACAGTCACGCCTTATTCCGGTGTAACCTCCCTAAACAAAAAAAATAGAATTCATTTGCCGATAAGGACAGTGGCGTGTCACTTCTACATTTGTAGCCCTTTGCTTCGATTTCAAAAGCCTCATGTAGCTCTTTAGAAACCATATCTGGGTGCCGAGACAGAAGCCTGCTGTCGCTAAATTACGGGGCACATGGCAACGACAACCGTGAGTGGCAAGGTGCCCAGAGGGGGTAGCATGCCTGGCCGCGGCTTCTTCTAGGATTTATGTATGTTTAGTGGCACTTGAAACATAAAAATAAACATCTCTATATTTTTTTCAGCATATAACTTTCTGTTCATAACTCCACCAGCAACATACAGTATTTTCTTTCAGTCATATTCCTTCGTTTTTGTAATCTGCGCACGTGTTTTTTTTTGTATAATACGTACGCTTCTTTCTTTTTCTTTCCCAGCCACTGCCTTTCTCAGGCTGTTTATAAGCGAAGCTTTAGCCAAGCTGGCGGATTTTCGTCTAGCAACTTTGCTTCTAGGTGCCATTAACGTTTCCCGCACCTCCTTAGGCACTCCGGACAATTTTTTCCCCTTCTGTGCTTTTTTACGTTTCTCATCCTCCTATTATTCCTATCTTCCTTTCATTCTAGCCAAGCTACTCACGCATCCACGATGACGTGGCTTCCGTTTCCTTGCGTATTAGGTTTAGTTTTTTCGATCCTCCCTCCAGAGGCCAAAGCGCCGTCTGCAAATCATCGTCTGCGAACACGCTCTCCCATCTGTAATACCAAAAACGCAAAAAAAAAAAAAATGATTCAACGCCCGAAGCCCTTAAAACAATTTTTCAAGAACAAAAACTATGCAAATAAAAGAAAAGCATTACAAAGCCCTGTTCTACAAAAACAGTTCGTGCTTGAACCTGGAGTGAGAAGTTTTGGTTGCTTTTGTTTCGGGCGTCTGCTACCGGTTTCGTTTTTCCTTCCGGTAGGAGAACAAAAGCGAGAAAGGCTCTCCATCCCGTTATACCATTGTAGCTTCTCGTTTCTCGTCCGCCTCTTTTATTTTCTGCACAATTTACATCAATCTTGCTCATTATTTTCTCGCTATACACCAACACACGGCTCTTACGTACCGTTGCTGCGGTGGCGCTGCGGTCGACACGCCCGATTAGAGAGTATGGTGCCATGGAGCGCGGCTCCGAATGGTGTGTTTAGCATCCTATCACGCCCATACATTCAAAGTGGTCCTCTCAAAGTAGCAAAAATGACGTCACAGAAAACCGGAGTGTCATGCTTTCGGACGTCGCGATCCTGGCGGGTGGCCGTAAAAAATGCTGGCGAAAAGCACGAGAAACGCGCGAGTGGCGCTGTCGTCGCGGCGTACCAACTCCTGGCTGCTGAAGCTCCAGGGACTGTCAAAGCGGGGAGCGACCTGCAACGAAACAGGCATTAGGCCACATACACCACCGCTGCTGGGACGATGTCAATTTTGAGCAGTTTTCTTCGCAATCAAATGCGATAGTGAGCACTCTTCGCGATAAAGTCATAAGCAACGATCATGAAACCTGCTGCGCTTTCCGCATCGTAACTACCAGAACAATAAGGGAAAAAAGTAGAACAAGGAATGAACGGGATGAGAATGATTGACTTGCTGTTTGAGTAATTTAATTGTTCAAACATTTTGCATTAAAGATTTGTTGTTTGAAAAGGTTGGAAGCATCAAATCAGCTTTCAAATTAATCTCACGCTGAATACCTAACTTTTCTTGATGCTCTGCCCGCCTATCAAGACATGACAAACAAATTTTATTTTCAAACCAGCAACATTCTGTTCCTGTTTAACCATTAGATTCTTAGTTTATATCGACCCCACTCTTTATTTGAGAACGGTATATTTTTTATGTGATAAAATTGGCCTATGATAGCAGTCTCTGAGAACAAATTGTAGTTGTAAAAGTATTTTAAAATGATCAAATACTCTCGTTTTATTTCTACCTTGTATTTAAATACTTTTATAAAATGTGTAATCAAATTTGTAATCAAACACATATTTGTCAAATGATTTTACATTTGTATTTAAATATATTTTTGCAGGTATTTTGTCAATCCCTGGTTTCACCCAAATGCACTTAGCCTTCGCGTTCTTTGTTATACATTTCACACGCTTGGCGCTAGCTTGATTAAATCCGGACCTACTACGCCCGATTCAAAAGCATACACAAGGCGTTCACGCCCATAACCTCTGAGATTCCATCAATGTGAAGGTCCCAGTGTCCTGGCATGATTCTACCGTTTATACTCTCTTGTGCAGATGTAATTATCTCTCTTAATGTTCTGCAAATTCGGAAAATTTCCTGCAGAAATGTGATTTTTGATAGTTATCAGTAGACCGTAAAATGTTCGGTTATAACAGGAGAAACATTGAGAGACATTTGTCGGTCTCTAAAATACAGATTCGGTTTAAACCGAAAAATTTTCAATAAAAATGTGTAAACACCCAGTCTGTTAAAACCAAAAACACAATTTTGTGGAAATGTTTTGCTCGTGGTAGAACTTTTTTTTATCCAAACCCTTCTTTCTTAGACTGGAACACTTAGGTTTTGTGAGATTTCTCACCGATACTCACCAGTTTTAGCGCCCGTCCCAAACAGATCATCGGAATACACCGATATTTGAAAGCAAATATATGCCGAAAAACATCCACCCAGTTTTTTATATAAATAAACACGTAAAAATGTACGCCCTAGAACTTATGAGTTATAAAAATTGTACATAAAAAAAACTGGAAGACATAAAAAAGATTGTGTTGGGTTCCGTTCCAGAGTATATCGTCCCTGGGTGCTTCAGAAACCTTGTTTCAAGTTTATCTTCTCCACTAAACAAGATTTCGGCTACATATTCAGTTGTGTAAAATATTCGGCCAGAGATGTGCGAAAGAACTGGCGTCAGTGCTCACAACAACAAAAAAAAAATAATCGAAAACACGTGTATGTGAAAAATATCGAATCATCTTCCCCTTTTTCATGTCTCGGGCTATCATTATAGACGCCGCCTGCATCTTTCAATTACTGAAACGTAGTTCTGAAGTTCGCACATAGATGGCGCCACTCCCCATTCCCGATCTCCCCCTGTTCCCTGCTTCTGCCGGCACTCTTTCTGCAGTTTTCGATCCCAGGCGCTCTTTGGCTTACCCTTTTTCTGCTCCCCTCGCGGGACGAAAAAGAAAAGCGCGCGTTCCGCAAAAGACACAAGCGCAAACTGCGTCGGCCACCAAACCGGCTCAAACACAATCCAAGCACACACAAATGGACAAAGGCGAGACCATCTCTTCCCCTTTTCCCTTTTTCACTCTCTCTCTCCCTTACGCATCCCCTTCTCCTCTCACAAAAAAAAAAACGCGATGGTGGCGCCCTCCATCGGGAAGAGCAAGCTGTTCTCATCCGCAGTCTCTGGCAATCAATGTGCTCGCCGGACCACCGAGAGGACGGGACTCACTGCTCCTCCGTTCGAAGTCATGTCGGCTCGGGCGCACAGGATAAGCACGCACGGGCCAAGGTACAAGCCGGAACTAACTTCCGTTTCTGCGTCCGCCGGAAGTGACTGGTGCCCCGTTCGCTCCGTTGTCAACACACCGTGAAACCTGATCCTGCAGGACAGCGGATACGTCTGCGCGATCGTCGGAAAAGAGAAGCCGAAAATTCGAGCAGTGCTCAGGAAGTGGGAATTTGCGCAGTCGGAAGGAAACTTCCGGTTTCTGGCGGCGAATCGCTGCTCTTTTGGAGTAGGACCATTCTGGGATTAACTGTGTGTGTGTGTGTGTGCTGTGCGGCGGGTGCTGTTTTTAGCAAACGCTGGTGTCTTGTCTGTGAACGTCGTTTATAAAAAAGAAACAAGTTGCATCTGCAACGTGAGTGCGCCGAAACCGGAACTAACACCGGCTCATCAGCCTTGCGTAAGTGGCGTCTCCTGTGTCTGTTGACCTTTGCTCCGGGAAAAGTGATAGTCGAGGTTGCGTGTGCTAGGGTAGACCACAGCGCTTATCGAGCAGCCTATCTCTCTAAAGATCAAGAAGTGTCCCCGGAGTACGAGGTTCATCAGCCGGAAGTGTTTCGTTGATCCCGTTCTAGAAAGAGCAGTTTCAAGCGGGTCAGTATCATCATTGTGTGTTGTGTAAGACTTGTTGTGACTAATGAACGCCTGTAATTTCGAAAAAAACAGCTTCAGTCAAGTGTCCAGCCATAATCGTCGCAAATTCGCTGGTGCAGTAAACCAAAGAAACCTCCGCTTTCTAGTCATAGAATCCTAGGTACTGTTTTATTAACACTAGCTCTGGATCAGGGTTTATTTTTACGCTTATCAATGCTAAAAAACGTTCGTATAATATCTTCGGATACGTAAAAAAAAAAAAGAAAAATTAAGGCATATAGGTTTTTTGTTTTTTTTTTCAAAAGAGCAGAACTGTTATCTTCCGATATTGACCAAAAGATCGTCGCTTTTTGCTTCCGGTCACTTCAGTGGCAGCCGCGTGAGTGATAGCGCCAGGATTTTTCCGCCATCAATAATTCGAAGCCAACACAATTCATCCCCGCGGGCGGCGTTCCACCGCTTCGTAAACGAACAACGATAACAGGAAGTCCCCCCCCCCCCCCCCCCATCTTACGTGCGTGATTTGTGGAGTTTTACTTTTTTTTCTGGCGTGTCAAACTAACGGTTCGGCAGGAAAATACGCGACACACACTGCTTTTCACATCTTCGTTGCAACGGAACCCCGCGGTGGCTTTGAAAGCCCGCGCCCCCACCCCTCCTACGCCTGAGGCGGAACTAACTTCCGGGTCGTACTTCCGAGTGCCGCTACAGCAATCACGCAAGGAAAGTGCGCGCCACAGGCCGACTCCTCCGTATTGGCTCGCACCTACGTCTGCCCGTCGGCAAGTCTCACCTGTTGGATTTCTCGGTGTGACGGAAGTGATCCAGAAATAACTTCCGGCTTGGAGGTGCGGTGTTGTTGAACCCAGCTTTGACTGACATCAACTGTGAGCAAGGTGTTGGATTACCGACTTCACGAAGCAAAAAAAAAGGTAAGACGAGTTCAGTTAAACATATAAAATAGCGCAAAAAAGACAAGGACAAGAAGTATACAGGACAAGCGCTGGTCCTGTATACGTCTTGTCCTTGTCTTTTTTGCGCTATTTTATATGTTCAACTAAGATGAACCAACTAGCCCAACAACGTACCCTACTAAGACGAGTTTACTTCGTATATATGGCGTTGATATAAACTATTGATAAAAGGTCTCCAAACTTTTTTTGCTAAGGGGCCAGATTGGGGACCCGTGGCGGTCTCGAAGGCCGGAAAATATTGAAAACAATATGAACGAGAAAATAATAAATAAATAAACCTAAAATAAGCATTTAAATACAAAACATTTAATGTAGAACAAAAACTCTAAAAGAAATGTAAGGTGGATGAATGCATATACTTTAGTTTCAAATGTAATATGTTGCTAATTAAAACATTACACAACAATTTCAGCACAGAGAACTCACCAGGCATAAATCAAAGAGCAAAGGAACTTTGGCATATTCACACGAGGCAGACAACTAATGAGAATTGTAGATCTGCTGATCACAATATGCAAAACGTTCTGACACGGGACACTGAGCCTGACATCCATGAGAACGCTAAGAAATTGTATCGTAGTTACGGAGACATTAGGCATAGAACTACAAATCGCAATGCTTGCGATGACAGTGTACGATATCCCGGCCAGATATCCCGCGTCTTTGTTGCAGTTTTCTCTTATTTGTTCTTGTAAGTCTTCCTATGCTCTCTTAGTGAGCTTCCGGTGCCATATTGTTTTTTTTTTGTTTTGTTTTTTTTAAGCCACGATTACGTTGTTTATTTCTGTAGTAGCGGGACGAGGGCCGGGCATCACTGGAAGAACTGCGTTCATCATCGGGCCGGAGTTCAGAGACTCCTGTTCAAGCGTAACTCTTCTCCGAGTTAGGCTCTCAATTTTACTCGATTCCTCTTTTAATAAACAAATTGGGGGATAGAAACTAGTTTATAAAAACATGATAAACATTTCAATATGCATCATGAATGTTCCTTCGCCTTCAACAGACGTTCATGAGTCAACATATGAGCTGCACCCAGGAAATGAAATAGAAAATACAAGGGCTGATTTTTTGTTAAGTAGCTTTTGTTTAAAAGCATGCTTTATGGAGACTTAGGGTCTTAATGGACATTTGAGCGTTACTATTAAGCACCCTCAAAATAGGCATGAACTACAATGTTGATCCAAATGAATGGATACTCACGAGGAATAGAATATGATTTCAATGTGGAGCGCAAATTCGTCCGCTTCTTTTGCACGGGTTGTGGTGACGTCAGAACGCCGAGCTCTAATTGGCTCTTATTAAAGGATAGTCGGTAGACCTCAAAGCAACTAGTGTTGAGGTCTACCCACTATCCTTAAATCAGAGCGAAGCACAGCTCGGCACCTTTCTCACGTCACCACAACTCCAGCAAAAAAGCAGACGAACTTGAGCTCCGCATTCATATTAAAGTTTGAACTATCTGTAAGCTAATCAGATCATCCATTAATACTAAACGAGTCTGTCGAACATCGCTTTGAGTTCATACATATGAGTTTGATTCAGAGTTGTCATGCATTGTCTGTTGCATTTATAATTACGTTTCATCTCCTGAGTTCTTTATAAATGACCTTATGGGACAGCCTTAACAGACCATAAAAGGGGTACTCCACAGATTTTTTCGTTGTCTCCGATTTGCTTGAAATTTTGCTAAACTAACCAACAAACATTGCTAAAATGGTATCCCAAATATTAGGTCAAAATATTGTTTTTTCGCGAAGTTATTGAATTTACAGTTTTGGTTCTCACCGTGTTTTTCAAACTGAAAGTCTCTACTGGCAACAACAAAAAAGTGACGTCAGTGGAAGGCAGGGGTTCACTTTTTGGACTGTAGAAGTTGTTCCCAGCGGATTCGAAGCAGTTTCATGGTGTCGAATGAATGCTTTGGAAGCTCGCTCCAGTATCCGCGCTCCAGCACGGAACAAATGTTTGGCATATCCTATTTTTGGACTTCTTGCTCGACTGGCCAGCCTGCCTGCCACTGACGTCATGGGCACTGAAAAGTGCGCGTATATTTGAATGTTGGTTTTTGCATCATTTTCATTTGCCGATTTCACAATACCTATTCTGAATTTCGCGATACTAAATTGCGTACCGGAAAGGCTAAAGGCATGGGGAGTCAGAAAATATAGTTAGTTGTGGTAGCTCAAAAATTTGTGGAGTACACCGCTTAAATGGAGCTTAACAAACAGCCATGCAATCGGATAATGGCCGTTATCTGTTAGGGCCGCAATTAGAACAAAGAGACTATCTTCACGTAATATTCTGTTTTATATAAAAGTCCGGCGGCACAATCTCGCGAACAGTATTCGATATGTTTTACCTAAACTCTCGTCAAGACACAGTATAGCTAACAAAAGAATATTGCTGAATTCAGTTATCACCAATTTATTTAACACAATTTCTGCGCGTACAGTGTTGTTTTTTTTTTCTTCTTATTTTCCCTACACGAAGTTTACGTATTTATGCATAGCTTGCTCCGCAAATAGCTTCAGTTATCTCACTTCACGAAAAACTCAAGTATTAAAAACCTATGGCCAGAAATTTGCGGCAGGCGCTTCTAGTTCACTTCTTTGTCTCCACATGGCGTACTCACCTTTAAGTTTTACGCCGCTTGCAAAATCCCGCCAAAGCGGAGTGTGTGTCTAGTGAAAAACAAATACAAAACAGTAACTTCAAAGATAAAACTGAACAGATAATAAGTGCCTTCCGGTTGCAACATACTGATAACCTTCTCATTCTTTGCTACCATTTCATGAAAATACTGCGCCTAAGGAAGAACATCGAAACTTCTAAACAATTTCGCAGAATTCATCGCACGCATTCCTATAGTTCCTACAGTTAACTCGGAGTGCGATATAGTTAGGTACCCTCAGAGATAACTGTGTTGTGAGTGAGTATAGGCCATAAAACGCATGCTATTATTGGTGGCTGATTCCGTACAGGACGTACCTAAGGATGGGTTTCCTGCTTATGTTTTTCAGGCATTTGATTTTTTACGCGTATATATATATATATATATATATATATTCACTTTCCGTTAGGTGCAATGTTGTCACCAAAAAAGATCAAATGAATTTAGAACGAGGGATAAAATTCGGCAGAGACACTTAAGACTGCTTACGTGTAGGAATGCCAAAGCATTCCTACACTTTGTTAAGTGCAATTTTATCACGAGAAAATTTAATCAATTTAGAACGCCGAAAAAAAATCGGCAGAGAAACTTAAGACTGCTTACGTGTAGGAATGCGAAAGAATTCCTACAAGCAGCGCGTCACGTCTTCCTTTTTCACACGGTACAACAGCGGTAACATCACGCTCCCCCACTGCGCAGGCGCGACGCCCCCTCCGGCTCCACGGCTTCCTTGACGAGGCATCTGAGTTGCTGGGCTTTTCTTTGTGTTTTATTTCTGAGGCGTGCCCTCCTCGACCTTGAGCGCCCGGCCGCTTTCCGTGACAAAGCACCTGATATGACGCGTCGCAGCCAATGGGAATTCCGCTTGTGGGTGCCGTTTTTCTGCTACAGACGGTTGTAGAAAACGCCGGATTTGCGCCATGGGACAGTTAATGCTTTCGCATTAAAATTTAATGAGGCGAAATTGTGCCTACAAGCATTTAGAGAAAGTGCCACATGTCTTGCGTCGGCGACGGAAGCGCGACTGACCCGAAGCAGCACGTTATCGCTGCTTTAATACACGCAGAACATTTAGGAATGTTTTGAACAAGAACACTCGATGACAGTCAAGAATGGGCTGGGATTTCTTAGAAGAGTACAGAATTAAAAAAATAAGACTTCGGGCCGAACGGGATTCAAAACCCATTCCACTGATTGACAGCGCCATGCGTTGCCAACTCCGTCACGCACGCTTTTTTTTTCCCTCGGTGTTGACAAGAAACAAAATCTCAACCATCATTAATGATCACAATGATAAATACTCGTGCACAGCAGGCAGGGCTCGAGCATGAATGTTAAAATTCTCTCAAGTTCTCTAGAATGTCCAATATTGGCACCCAGTCGGGCGGAAACTAACGTGGCGTGCACAAATTTCAGGCGGCGAACAGATTCCATAAAACGCAACCGAACGGGCCGCGCGTTCACGGCAGCATGTCTTACAGTCATTTTACTGCACCATATTGCATGCAGGCAGAGAAGCATGAAAAGTCAACCGGATTTTCGATGTCTTTGTGAACAAGAAGGAGCCTGATACCATGCGGCGTTAAGATCAAATCTTTTTTAAATAGTTTTCTGGAGAACATTTCGAAAAAGCAAAGCGTCCCAGCAGTCTAAAAATACATGACTTGTTTGTTTCAGGCTTTTTGCACAGAAGGCAGTGAGCGCCCCAAGAAACAAAACAACTGTTTTGATGGAGCCAAGTTTTTACTGGGAGAGTGTTTGTGTGTAATTTAAAGAAGGCTTTTACAGAAGGCGGTATTGACATCTTCATTACTCTAGATAACACGTCCTGCCCTGGGCCAGAATTAGACATAGAAGGTATTGACATCTTCATTACTCTAGATAACACGTCCTGCCCTGGGCCAGAATTAGACATAGAACGGTACACTCGTACAGGAAAGACAGTGTCAATAATATCTCGCGTAAGGCGCTTTTGGGAAACAGCCGACAAAAATTCAAGAGAAACGTACAGTCAAAATCCGGCAGGCGTCAATCACCTCGCAAAGAAAACTACCAATTCGACTTTTGCTTTGTGTAACACGTAGAAGCCACGAACGAAGGAATTTCCTTTGCAAGTCTGGTCTGAATGACAGCACAAAAAAAAAGGATTAGTTTGCTGTTTAAAAAACAAACACCGCGAAAAACCTTGCCTGACAAATAGATGTGATAGGGACAGCCCTCCTTTTATGACGCAGCGAAACAGATTGTCGCAACATACTCTTTCCCACCCAGCCCGCCAAATTAATACATGCGAAAACACGTGTAATTTTTGTGCATTTCCTCTAGCTTTTTGAGGCCATTCCAGTCTCAAACTAAAGTCCTCAACTCAAACTAATTCTGCTACTATGGCAAATACTTCAAGTTAAGTAATTTTCGAGAAAACCTGTCTCAAAGTTGGGATGGTTCGGCCGTTCATACGCATTCGTTCAACTTTTTTAATTCAAGTCACACGCGCCTCGCCAGAAAACGTTTTGAGGACATTTCAGTCCCCAACTAAAAACGTAATATAAAATTTAGAGCCCTCAAGCCCATCCTGGTACTATGGCAAATACTTCAAATTAAGACATTTTTGGGAAAACCTGTCTCAAAAAAGGGATGGTTTCGCCGTTTCTACGCATTCGTTCACCTTTTCAATTTTGGGCACACGCGCCTCGCCAGGTCCCTTTTTGAGGACAACGAAGTTTTTACCTAATGGCGGAATATATAATGTAAATCCTCAAGCACGTTCTGGTGCTTTGGCAAAAGCTTCAAAATGACTCCTTTTTTGAGAAAACCGGTTTGGCTGTTTTCCATGCATTTGATCATCTTCTGAAATTCTGGCACGCGCAACTCATAAAGAAACTCTTTGAGGACAACCGATAGCTAAAGTGGTTATAAAATAGAAAATTTAGAACGCTCGACGACAAGCTGCTGCTATGAAAAATCTTCTAAAGTGAGCCATCTTTGAGAAAACTTGTCTGGAAGTGCACATTTTTCGACTGTTTTCAGGAATTCCTTCACTGTTTTACATTTGGGAACCCGCGCCTTCTCCGGGACGTTTTGAGGTCCACCGCGTTTTCAACGGGCGACAAAATACAAAATTCAGGGGACTACAAGCCGCTGCCATTTTGAAGTCTTGGGCTTCCGCCATCTTGGAGGAATGTGATATCAAGTCGGATATTTCAATACCTTCCTCTCGCGATTTTTTTTCTTCATTTTTGCTGGTTGTGTTTAGGGCAATTGGAATGGTTGATTTAATGTAAACATTTAGTACGTGATTAAATAATACTTTTGACATATGAATGTAAAGTTTACAAAAGCAATCATCCTCTCTTCATTTCGGTACTCACCGCAGTGCTCTCACTCCTTACAATAAAAATCACTTTGTTGTATTCACATAACATTATTAATTAGCTATAATATTTCGATATATTTTTTATAATTTTAAGTTACCGTAAATTAAAACAGCTGTTTTTGTTTGCTTGTTTATTGATGTCAGTAGCAAAAGTGCTGAAAATGATCGTAAACGTATAAACGAGAACGAATCTACCTTATTTGGCAAGTTGGTCTCAGGAACTCGAAAAAATAATTTTAAGAAAAAACAAAATATAATCAGCACATTATCGATTCTTCTGGTTTACTGCAGTAGTATAAAAAATATTGTACCTTGTATATTTAAATCGTGCTCTCTTGAGCTTCGCTGTTTCACAAACATTTGCGTGAGGTGTCTCCGAAATATATTTTTAACAGATGTAATAATTATTTTAGACAGTAAAAAAATTTCCATAATAGTGGGGAAGGGATTCTAATGAATTTTTAAAGTAATATCGATATTTTTTTATATATTCAAAAATAAACTGTACACTTTGATTAGCTTGGATATTATCCGTAGTGGGAATATACCAGAAAGTTAATTCGACTGAGGAACCTGCAGTTTACAAGTCATTATCTTTAAATGTTGGAACAATAATAGAGGTATAAGATAGAATGGAGTAGTATCATGGCAAATTGTTGAAAGTCTAATGTTTCGGTGTTATGGTCATAAGTGTGTATTAAATACATGAGCTTCAACATGGGAGCGCTGACGTAACCCGCTAAAAGATGGGGTGAACATACGAAGGCACAAATTTCTGGGGATGCCTCCAATGAAAGAATATCGAGAACATAAAAATAGTTAAATGAGCTATTGAAATGCGATAATGCTAAATTAAGATACTTTTAAGTAATATAAGACTTACAGTAAGTAGTCTATTTGAAGTGCGATGTTCAAAAATGATTGTCCGCCTACCCTATATGTGCCCACACTCGTTCAACACGTAAACGGCGAATATTACGAACGCGTCAGATGCCATTCTTCAATCGCCACAAAAAAAAATCAAAAGTTTCGAAAGAAACATTTTTTTTAACTTCCTCGCTCACTGAACTTTAATATCCTTTCAACAATACCACTCTCCCTTTATCGTCTTACAGGAGAACTGTCTTCAATTACAATAATAAGCACCTCTGGCGTTTTGATCCATGAAAGAGAAGAAGCTCAAAATCAAAGCCAGGCACGCCTCTTCAATTTAAAAGAATAAAACACGAGAGAGAACAAACGACTCCAAGCTTACGCGCCTTTAATCCTCTTTTCCCGCGAAAACGAGTTCATGAAAAACAGAAAAAAAAAGTGCGAAAAGTCTTTTTGCTGCCAATTTGGTTACTACAGCGAGGCAGTTCGAAACCCCAACGCCCAAAGATTGTCCGACAATAAATTCGCCGGTTTTAATCCCCACAACAGCTCAAGACGAAAACAAGCTTACGGGCCACTAGATTAGCGAGTCTTCATTGATTTTAGGTTTTCGAGTTAAATTCCCATTTTCAGTGGAGGTTGGTTCGTATTCACTTGTCTTTCGAAGAATGCGTAATATCATTGAATGTTTTATTGAAAGCTGAAAGTGGCATGTAGTTTTCTCCTGCAAACGGAGGTTACATACGTATCTTTGCTCTATGATTGGCCGAATTTCGGCTTAGTACACCGCCTTAGCAACCACGTATCTAAACCTGCCTGGTGCTTTCCACGATGTGACTTTGTATCGTTGATTGAATTACGTGTTTTCAATAGAGAAGTATTCATAGTTATCAACTGCGCTGTGATAACCGCATTGTTTATTCGACAACGCAGAGCTTTTGGGGATTTTTTTTTTTTTTTAACGAAAACCAGCAACTAGGTTTATGGTGCCGTTCTGTTAAACTAGTGTCATTTCATTGGACTGCTCAATTGTGCCTCCAGCACAAAATATTAAAGGTATATGTCTTGTCGAGCTTATACGCATTTTATGGAGAAAACAGACTATTTGTCTTGGTGCCTTTATTATGTCGTGTAGTGAGAAGGTAGAATTAAGGGATACCATGCAAATCAATGTAAATAAGCTTTGTGTTTGCAATTCTCGGTAGCATTTGACGGTCTATGCATTGAGTAATTGCGTTCGTAAAAACATAAAAAAATAAAAAAAAATCTGTTGTGGAAAAAAGACGCCCTTTTCGAAAGTTCGTTTTGGGATGTTTTCGATCGGCAACCGGAGACTTTGAAACCAAAAGCGTACTCATAAAAAAACAAAATCGGTCTAAACGTTATGTAAAAAAAAATAAAACGACCGATATGCAACGTCGTTTCGTTTAATGTTGTTTACGATCACGTTTTGTCTCCGCTTTAACCCTCGATCACTTGGAAGAAAGGTGTGACGCAAAATACCTCTTTTTGTATTAGAATCTGTTTACTTGCTCAAATAGTGTAGCAGAAATAAGTATCAACAAAAAACGACGACAAAAACAGGAATTTAAAAGAAACAACCGAAGTGTGTGCAACTCGAGCGAAAACAAACATCCAATGAGGCATTGACAAAAGCCTGTTTCTTTCCTTTTTCTTGTCTTTTCTTTGGCTCTCTCGAAGTTTAAATGGCATCGCACAACATGGACGCGAGCTCTTTATTGGAGCCGCTCAAATCCAATGACCCCCATATGGGCTGGCTCTTGGCTATTTCTCAAAGTTCCGCGCTAATGTCTGCCGCTCCAAAGGGCCCCCACTTTCCGTCTCCGGTTCTGGCCGTGTTACATTTACGGGAGGAACGGGCGACAACATTTGTCTCTATTTAAAGACTGCTCCGTCTCGATCGGGAGCGAACCCGAAATGGCCAGGCGTCGGACGCAGTCAGCGCGGCGATGCTACTTGTACCCGAACACACAGTGGTAATTAAACTTCAATAGCCGTCTAAATGGTTTCAATGTGTTTCGTTTTCAAGTGCTCAAAGAGCGCTACGTTTAAACTCGAGCGTACTGTCCTCCCCAAACACTAAGAAATCTGGAGCGCCCTTGGAAGTGCCATCGCTGCAATCTCCGGAAGCGCCTCGGCGAGTAACGAATGTTAAAATGTGTTTAGACTTAAAATATGAACAAAACACTCTGCGTTCTGGCACTCAGCATGGCGTACTCACCATGGTCAGCCTTGTACATTCTAAACCAGTGCTGTACAGAACGGCAGTTCCAAGGAACGACGAACTCGGAACGAATACTCGTTACATTCTGGGGGGATCGGTAAGAACAACGGTCCTTCCTTTTTTCTTTTTTTTTATCCACATATATAAAATTTTGCCTGAATTTAGTATGCTCTTTTTTGTTACTGTCGCATATTTTGAACTCCCACTTCAAGGGATGGGGAAGTAAGTGTCCGCGAGACGGTCGAAAACCAAGAACTGAAACAAATATGATAGTGAAGATTCGACACGTATAGTTTGATGAATATATTGCGAGTTATCCAGCACAATCTTTCGTTAAAACGCGCGAATGTAACGTTGACGTAACGACAAAAGTTTCAATCTTAAGAAAAAAAATGTAATTAGAGCGCCTTTCTTTCGAACCACTGGAATTCGTCATTCGTCGACCACCTTCGCCACCCTCCCTCTCCCCCCCCCCCCCCCCCCCCTTCTTCAACTCCGTAGATCTGCAGCGATTTGTTCTTCCAGGTGCATCGAGGGAAAGTGGACACTCCAGATTCTTTTTAGTGTATATATATCGTCACAGACGATTTACGAAACGCGGGGGCGTTTCGTAAATCAACCTTCTTAATTATATCGGGGTGACGACCTGTGTGCATTTAATCAAAATACTAAAATAGAGACGTTAACCACAACCGCAAAATTAAATAGCAGGGGAGCGGAAATTATTATCTACATATTTGAGATATTCATAACTACCGGGAGGTGAGACGGAACTACGGTTACTGAAACTTTGAGATACGCCGATCGACGTGCGTTTGTAGAATCTAAATATCGCTTCTCAGCTAATGATATATAGCTAAATGTACTTATAAGACCGCCGAAAAAAAAAAAAGAATCAGCCACTTTACTGTTTTTTTTGTTTTTTTTTCAAATTCTCCAAGAACGCAGATTCACAGACCGCAAAACTCAGCGCTGTTTTCTAAGCTCGAGTGAGTTAAAAAATCATTCTTAAGAATACATATATTAAAGAATTAACAATATTACTGTCTACTTCGAGGCGCGAAGGAAGTTCGTAATTTAAGAACCTGTCACAGCTATACAAACCATTCTTAGAAGAGAATAAAATGTATTCAACAATGCAGTATGCATTTTTGTTGTTTTTCTTTTGTGATCAGACTATATTAATTTTGCTCGTATTTATCTTTTTTTTTTGTTTATCTTCGGTGAATATTTACAAGAAAAAGAAAGCTTCGCGCCCATTGATTCAAATCTTGACTAATTAGCGTACACGCTTGAACCAGTTCGTAAACAAGCGTAAAAAACTACGCCGACCGAAATGTTTTGAGTCTCCAAATGGCAGCGCACGAAAAAAGGCTCAAAACAGCACGGTGGGGTATTTATGCAAATGAGATATTTCGCTACTTTAATCATTTTTTTTCCCTTGGTATTTGGCTCTTTCTGACTCTGTTCTGCATAATGAAGCACCGTGTCTCTTATTTTTGAAAGTGTCGTTTTGTAATTCTCAAAAACATACAAAAATAAATAATTTTATACAGAACTCATTAAAGCGAGCCTTACACGATCAACATAATTATAATTATAAAAAAATTATAAAACGTGCATTTATCTTCTTTCAGATTTGACGCCTAAATGTTTATTCAGGCCATACTGCAAGAATCACGAGATTCGAGTTTTAGTGTACGAGTAAACATATCGAAAACATTTGGCAATGCGCACAGCCGTGTTGTTATTCTGAACGCGTTTTATACATACGAAATGAGCCCAAACTGAAGAATTAGGTTAATTCATTTTACCTGTAATAACTATCGGTGTTCTAAAGGTCATTACCGACCATACAGCGGGAGAAGGTACATTCTTCAATTATTCTTCAATATTGGGAACTGAAATAAGAGTACGACATCAAATTACTAAACCTATGTTGACTCATTTGAGATGTTCAACTTGAGTGTCCGCTCACGTTCACTGTAATCAAATTAAAGCTTTAATTTACGTCATCACGCAACATTTCAAAATGTTCTCACGTTGCCACACCGACAACATTTATCATACCATATCTTTAAACAAAAGTCGACATTCCAATTGTCAAAATCATCGTAACGTTCTAAAATCCGAATGATTCTGCTCCCACTTCAACCATTAAGAAAAAACGATTTTTTCCACAACCCCCTAGAAAGAAAAGAAAACTTCGGCTAGTTAAGCGGATTAGCGATAAAAATAAACCCCTAAACCCACGAAAAAAAAAAAACAAGATAAATATATTTCACCACCCAGGTTCTCCTTCGTACGCAACAACAAAAACTAAACAAGACAAGAAACTTGACTTCTATATAGACTAGCGGCCCCGACGTGCATTAGACCTTTGCATATCGAAAACAATGCACAATAGAGGAGCTCGTAGCCAACTTCGCAGGCCATGCACGTTTAAAGTAATCAAATAAAAAGACTCAAATTTCACAGAAATCGACGCTTATCTTCGAAGCCCGACCCCGGAGGCACGCTAAATCACTGACGCCGTCAAGAAGGCATAAAAAGGCCCCGCTTAAAGCCGAAACGCTATTGCGATCAAACGTGCCGGAGTCTCCAAGCAATATATTTAGACTTTCTTTTGTTGCTTTTAGGCTGCGGGGAGTCTTGGGTCTTCTTCCTCGATAACCCGAGCCAAAGCCCTTATCTCGTCCTAAAACGTACGGGGCCACGTCTTTTGTGCCTCGCCACTGTCCCTAGATTTACTCCTCGGAGCTCACGTGTTCGCCAATTGCTAGTTTTTTAGTCCTCTTACCCAATGCGTGCAATTACTCATGCGCGTAAACAAAAAGGTAACCGAAATAGTGAACGTTATAACATCTAAAAAAAAATAGAATGGTAAGATAAGAAACTCGATACGCGAACCTGAGCGTGCCGTCTTTAGTTTACGCCGCCATCATCGGTTGCGTGTTTGAACGTACTCAACCATTTTAGGTGCAATTCATTAGCACGTACGAGACATTTCTCGGGTTCGTCTTCGCGCACGCCTAGTGATAACACACGAGTGTTTGCCGCATTACACCGGCCACTCCCTGAGTAAGTGTCCTGGGCAAGCGTCGTTTCGTTGGACTTTGATAGTATACAAGCAAATTGATAAAACGTTCATGTAGGAACAAAAGACCTACGAGAAACAACTAGCAGTTTCTACAATTGCGGCGTTTTCGAGGCCCCTAAACGCTAACGGCGAAGCGTCGCAGCGGATCTCGTGTGTCGTGTGCGCAGGTCGTGATCTCCGCTAAACTTAGCGGGAAAACTTAAACCCTAAATTAATCCGGGAATCACGGTATCGTGACATTCTGACACCGTAATGTGGCGTGACGTCAACTCGCACGACGTCAAGATTTCCCCGCCAAACTTAGCCAAGAGGTTCTCCGCTAAATTTACCGGGACTTTAGTCTCCCTCCAAGTCATGGTATCACGCGAGGTCGGGGTGTCCCGTGATGTTGCGTGACACCAAATGCCGCTACATTCAGCGAAAAGTTGTACCCGCTAAGTTTAGCGAAACAAAATTATCCCTTAAATTTATCCGACAACCACAGCGCCGTGGCATTCTGACACCATTATGTGTCGCGTGACGTCAACTCACATGACTTGAACATCTTCCCGCCTAACTTAGTGGGTTCCGCTAAATGTAGCGGGAATTTAGCGTCACAAGACCTCATGGTATCACGTGGTCACTGTGCCACGTGATGTCACGTGGCACTAGGCAGTTTTCGTAGATCGTTTCCGCTCTCGTGCAACGCTCTCCACAACCCGCTATGAGATTCGTGACTCTGAAGGCAAGGCTAGAGCCGCGCATGCGCTTGGGGTGGCGTTTTTGTTCCAGGAGAGCGTAGCGGAGGTGGGAAAAAGGTCTACGAAAATTCCCTACTAAATTGCCGCTATATTTAGCGGAAAAATACACCCGCTAAATGTAGGCCGGATCCAGTGTCATAACAATAGAGAGGTATCGTAGACCGTTTACCCAGCTCCGCTACGCTCTCCGGAACGAAGACGCCACTCCTGCTTGTGCGTGGCGTTAGCCTGGCGTGCAGAGCCCAGGATCTCGTCGCCGGTTGCGGAGAACGTTGAAGGGGGAACCAAAAACCATCCACGACAACTCCCCATTCTGACACCGTAATGTCACGTGTTGTCACCTCAGAGGCCCACGACATCCTAGTTCCCGCTAAATTTAACAGAGAAATATACCCTGCTAAATTTAGACAAAACACTATCCCCTAAAAAGGTAGCTGGGAATCACAGTGACGTGACATTCTGACACCATAGTCTCACGGAAAGTCACCTCACATGACTTTAAGATGTTCCCGTCAAACATGGCGGGTACACTTCTCCGCTAACTTTAGCGGGAAATTTAGCGTCCCACGACGTCATGGCGTCCCCTTACGTTACAGTGTCCAGTGATGTCACGTGACACCAAATTTCCGCAAAATTTATCGGTGAGTGCCTCGTGAACATCGTCAGTTAAATTCAGCGGGAAGTAAGTTCCCAATGTTTAAACATGGCAGTGTAAATTTATGCAGCAGCCTGCAGCGCCTCGCCTGTTGCGGCAGATAATTTGCAAAACAGGACAAGGAACCGAAAAGTTTTTTTTTTTTTCCTTTCGCCTCTTTTCACGTGTAAATTGATGTCGAATACCAGATTGCTCATTTCAGATATGTGCCACGCATAATCCTCTTTAATACAGTAGTAGTTCTACGGGGGAAAAAGTAAAACATTGGCGATCGCGTATCTTTTTCTAATCTGTCATCGACTAACTCATGTAGAGTACGATAAAACATGAGTTTAAGTAAACCGAACGTCTCTCAAAACGTACTGCTTGTCTAAGTGCTGCCAAAGTATGAAATAAAAGTAGTGATCCTGTAGAAAAAAAAGACAAAAAAAAACGCCATTACAGAAGTCGGCAGCTAGAAGAAAGAACAGCGCATATCGCAGGTGATCTTGCAGTTCAAAAAGTCACGTACACGAGTGAATCGAAAAAAAAAAAAATACCAATCAAGATCCACTCAAGAGAGCGCCAATCAGACGCCGTATTATTGTAGCCTCTCGAAAACCAAGTTTACTTTTCTCCACCTTCCCAGAACACGCAAAAAATATGAGATTATCACCGGAGACGTTCATTAGGAGCGTAGAAATAAAGCAACGTAAAAACATCAAAGCGAGATATGGTCCTTCGTTCCGACTGCCGCCAAATTAATGTCTCGCGTGAACCATTAGAGATGAGGACTGCGAGGAAAATCGCTGGCTTATCTTGCACTACGTTTTTTTTTTTTCTTTTATTCGGTTCTGCCTTACTCTATCTGCACTTTTATTTCGGCTGACTATCGTCGTTTTTTGTCTCTTACCCGCTGTTTACGTTTATTACTTGTTGGACCAGAGTCCTCATTGAAAACGATAAAAAAACCACCCAGAGGGGGGGACAAACTGAAATGATTGGAATACTTCCATTGAACGTTTATTTTGAGAAATTTAGCCTTCGCCCATCTAATTTGTATTTATATCTCAACTCCAGCATTATTTGTGTAGGTAGCAAAACCGCAGTTAAAGAGCTCCAACATTCGATAAAAATCATGGAGCCAGCTTGCCTGATCATAAAAAAAAGGCCCTTCGAAGCGACTGGTAGTAATTGTAATCGCAATCCGACGGTTCTTTTCTTCAACCGTCCGTAATGTGTAGGAGACGTGTTGATCAAAACTTCTTCGTTATCGTGAAGGCGGAACATCATTTCAGTATTCTGATCGAACAGATCGACGAGAATCACCAAGGAGGAAACGAAATTCGAGGTCTCTTGTGCCCTCCAGAAAAAACAGCTACGAGAGCCGAGGTGCTGTACACAGTAACCCTGACGTCATTCACCTGAGGTCATGGTCAACGTTACTAGATTAGCTCAGTTACGGGACTTTCCGTAGATGCTGTTTCCACGCGCAATACCAACCTCCCCCCTCTCCCCCCCCCCCCCCTTCCCGTCGTTCGACGCTGCTCTAATTCACAATAGGTGGCGCCACTCATTTCACAAAATGGCGGTTATAGCAAGGGTTGGAGTTGCGTGCCGGTATGCCAGTTTGCCGAGCCTGTCTAATGTGCTGGCTTCGCTGAGCAACCCAAATTATTCCTGATTATACCAGGAAGCTAGGGTGTTATGAGCGCAGGTCACCTATTTATCCTGAAAACAGAAACGCTGTTTAGCGTAATATCTACGCACGGACGCACGTTTTAGTTCTGGAACGAAACAAAAACAAAATAACCTTTATTTTGAATTTAATTTATTGGTATATGTGTAAATCTTGGATTCTTTTATACCTCAAGATGAGTCACAGCGTAATTATAAAGCTAAACCATTTGTTTTCGGAAACTTCATTTTGTGACATACGTGTCCGATCCAGGCACTTCAAATATTGTGGAGAGCTCAGTGTCCCTTTATAGACCAGGGGTCTTTCATACACCTTAAAGGTAACATAGAATATTGTATTTGTTAAAAAAATTATGCTGGCGTTTTTATGTTCTTGCTGCCTTTTCTCGCTCGAGTTAAACGTCATGGGAAATAATGAACTGCTGTCGTTTTAATGTTTATGTTTTGGTATTCAGACGATTAATTGTTTTAACATTATTGCCAGCACAACAATCACAAATTCAATGTAGATTTTACAAAATATATCTACGGGTGATAAATTTAGAATATGTTCAAAAAACATACTAATTAAGAAACGCTCTTCTCACTAACAAAAAACCCAAAGACGGCATCCGAGTCAGCAGAATTGTTTTTTTTTTTTTTCAAAAAAGCAACGTGTGGCGTTTAGGACTCTATATTACATCCAGTGTTTGACTCCGTCTATCTTAATAACGATGTCAGAGTTTTGCATATAATAAAAGAAAACAAAAGAAGACATTTTTGGAAAGAGTATTACGGTTAAATTTAGGTATTTTCGTGATCGCGGCGTTTATAGGGGGTATAGGCTGCCGCAATTTGTATTAATAATAATACAATTAAGATGTTCAATACGTAGTTTTTCAAGCTCTAATATAGCTCGTTGCTTTTGACCTAATTTCAAACGTGCGAACAGGTATGGCAATCAAAAGTGCGCAAATTATCATCACTGGTGCCACTCGCAGCATTTTTTAATTTACGAGTAAAAATAGTCTTAAGTATTTTAGCTAATCTGAAATATCCATGTACAATTACATTAATTGTGGGTAAGTAGCGACTCTTGACTATCGGCAAAACTTCCAAAGTCGCCACCTATCCTTCGGGACCAAATCCCCCCCCCCCCCCCCCCCCTAATACTAAAAGAAAAAAAAAATAGGTACATTTTTTTTTTTCTTTTTTAGTTATTAATTTTTCAGAACGTTTAGTTTCTTAAACTTTTACGCGCCGTCGTTTTGCCTGTCGCAGCCTCTCCTGTTCGAGAGAACGCCTACCCGCTTTCTGCTCGCTGCATGCAGCATGTTTCGTTGGCGCTGGAAACCGGTGAAAGATTAGTGAGTCCTAGTACTGCGTGTAAGAGCGAACGCAAGTACCTTGTGTCAGCTTTGCGTGTTGCACACTGCGCGTGCGCGGAGCCCAAAATTACCGTCTTGGATTAGAGCATGGCGATGACGCGCATGCGCAACGTGGAGCACGCAACTTTAACGCAAACGCGCAGCGTGTGCTTCTATACGCAATACCAAAACTCTCTAACGAGTTACAATCTTGTACCGGCTGCAGCACTACATTGGGACAGTGAAGAGTGTTGTTTGCATTCGCAAATGACATTTCGGGAGCCATGATCGCGAACAGTTCCTGCCGTGCCCGCCGACCAGGAGAACCGGGGGACCCTCACTCGAGGGCTTCCCATTTCCGCCGCGGGAGGGCGAGCAATGAGGTGGAGACACGAATAGTAACTCCAGCGTATTCAGTGGAATACAAATATTTTGAAGCACATCGTTTACACTCCGTGTCACTAGTTGCGAGCCGTGAAGGCGAAGGCAACGCCAGGCGAGGGGAGAAATGGCAAGCACTAGGAAGGCTAGGGAGGAGGAGAGAAACCCCTCTCCTCTCTAACGGTCCTAGTGCTCTCCCTTTTTCCCCTCGCCCTCCATTGTCCTCCTCTGCCGTCCCGCCTCCCTAGTGCTCGCCCTTTCTCTCTTCACCATGCCGTTGTCTTCGCCTGCACTCAGACATGTTGTACAGTGCTCCTCAAACACGGCACGAACTTTTGCCAAAAGTTTCTGAGGGTTCTGAAAAACAGTCGGCAAAAATATATTGTTACCAGACTTAAGGTTGATATTAGTTTTTTCTGTCAAAAAAACAAAAATGTTTTATTCTTAACTTAAATGCAACACGTAATGCATATTGACCCAGTTATTACTAAATAATGTGAAATTCTAGAAGATAATTGTGTCGGTGTCGTGTTTGTGTGTTTCCTGGCAATTTTACAGCAACTTCATCCAGAGGTGGCGTGACAACGAGGTTGGGCAGTAGCGTGCGCAGACACGAATCACGCTACGAGAGTTTTCGGTTTTGACGCCTCATCAGCGCGAGCCTGGAAGTGATGTGTACATGGTTAAAATAAAGGCAATAACACTACATTCTTACTTTCTCTGGTAATCACCGTTTCTTGAGCAAACCCGAATGCAACGGTTGCTGAGCCTTCGCCACAAGAGATAACAAAAATATTGAAAATATGCATTTTTTTTCGACTTGAGTCGCTTGACGTGAGCTGTGCATGAAAGTGTGCGTCTGATATACGCAACGTCTCGTTTTTAACCTTTAAAATGCCGGTTTCTGGTGTTAGGACGTTTAGGAAGATGGGAAGAGTTGGGAATGTCAGATGTGCCGCGTCGGACAATATAGTTCTGTGTTTAGTTTTATGCAGATACATGGAAACTACGAAAAATCACTAATTAAAAAGCAATATTATTTTCTTTTGGCACAAACTACTTGTGAGCCGAAAACAGGATTCGTTTATTCGCGAGGAGTGCTTTAAAGTAATTGTCAGTCAATGTTTCAACAACCTCGTTGCATCACTGGAAAGGTCAAATGAAAATTACGTTATCCAGAATGCACCGCATCATTTGTCACTTGCCAGTGGACTGCGTAAATTACTGGTCGAACTTAAGTTTTTGAAGGCGTAAAATATTGAAGAGAAGCACACTCGCAAAGGCTCACAAACGCACAGTTACCGTGTTGCCTACTCCACGCCTCGCCGTAACCGCTGGTTGTACTACACTGTACGATGGGAACTGCACGACCGCACTGCGTCCATTTGCAATTCATGGCCACGTCGCGTTCTCGCGCGTGCACAGACATTTGCCGAATTTATTTCAATTTTTTTGCCGAATCTTCGCCGAACTTTTCTTCGAAAATTCGGCGTGTGCCGAACTTTTCCGAATCTAAAGTTCGGAAGATTCGGTCCATCATTACTAAATACCGTTACTCCTTAGTCCCTCAAAAAGTAACTAAATACGCTATTCGTTACCGATTCTCAAAAGGAACGCGTTACATTACCTGAAAAGTAGCGAGTTACTCTTCTCGTTTCTTCGACGATCAAATACACTACGGCTTTTTTGTTTCATGGAGTATTGTTTTCTTTTCAGTAGTTGTTGCACTTAAGCAGTAGCTGCCTCTCGAAGTCTCCATCAGTTATGTTTCCCCGCTTCCTTGAGAATACATCTCGGGCGACGCTGAAGAGTTGTTCTACTGACGCGCTCAAAGGAACGGCAGTGTTGCGCTTCAAGAACAGCTGGTGAATCTGGGATTCCCCTCTTTCTTTCTCTCTCTCTTTCTCTCTTGTTCTTTCTGCTTTTAAACTTCGAAGTTGTTAATGACTTCTTTGTCTTCCCGCGTTCGTAACCTCCGGGTTTACATTCGGGCCGTACACGCTCCTAGAATTTTCAACCAACGAACCTTATTTCGTTCTCTGGGTGGAGAACGTTCCCAGTTGTAGAATGTAGAGTTTGACTGACGTGTTCAGCTAGACGTTCCTATACAGGCATACAGTTTAGTTGTTTTCTGATTGCCCAACTGCCTTTGTCACATTAGACGCGTACTCAGGTTAAAATTAAAACGAGGCTGTTTAAACGTTGTTTTACACGTGAATCCTCAAAAGTATCGAAATACAGTTACTCGTAATCTGGCCTTAAAAGTGACTAAGATGTTGCTCGTCCTTTTTCTAAAAAAAAGTAACTAAATACATAACTCGTTACCCAAGAAAGTAACTAGGTAAAAGTAACTCGTTACTAATAACGCGTTACGTACATCCCTGCCTGCGCTGCACACAACTAGTGACACGGAGTATAAATGGCGTTTCATCGTACCCCATGGAACACAGTTTCGAAACGAAAAGCTAGATGGAGCTTCAAACCACGAGAGGCGGACTGAAGAGGGTGAGAAAGGGAGGACGGGATTTGCCACGACTGTGCCAATCTAGTAACGTTGGTCAGAGTTTATTGTGACGTCATGGTCTCCCGTGACATCATGGCGTCGCATGACGCAATAGTAATACACGATATGAGGCCACGCCGTCACTTGCCGATATGGCGTCACGTGACCTTACAGTATCTCGTGACGTCACTTCGTCACATGATCTCATAGTATCACGTGGCCTAAAAACGCCATCTGACATCCTGACGATCACGTGACACCGTGACGTTTATATATGAAAATTTTGTGGCTGAATTCAGCCCAGAAATATCTCAGAAACGACGACGCTTTACAGAAAATAAAAACCGGGGATCAGCTGCGAAACCTCATCGTTAACGGCAAAAATGGAAGAAGTTAAAATAGGCTGGTGTAGCGCTCACTTTTTTTTTTCTTTCAATAGGAAGATTTTTAAATTAAAAATGATATATTGCCATTTATATTGGTATATTGCCCTGCCATGTGGATACTAAAGCTGAGGTATTTAAATAAGAATAAACGGAATGTTTAGGTCGGGAGACTTACCTATTTGAGTCTCGCGTCGTCCTTCTTTTTGGGGCTTATATTTCGAGATGACGTGCCAAAATAGAATTATGTTTCAAAATCACTCACCAATCAAACTAATCTCACGCCGTAAGTATTGCGCTAATCTGTTTCCTTTTTTTTTTTTTAGTTTCTATTAGGGAAAGTGCATTTTTACATATATCTGAATCATTCAGGCACTTAGGCATATTACTGAGTGAACTTCTATGCGTAAAAACAGAGGACGAACACTAAGGAGTGGACAAGGACAAGCTTGTTCTTGTCCACTTTTTTGCGTTCGTCCTCTATCGATTGCGCATACAAGTTTACTCAGTATCATCAGCCAACTAACTCAACAGCAAACCTCGCCAAACTTAAACATATGTTTGGGAGTTCAGTCTCTCAAGGAGTGATTGTGAAACATGCGCTTCTATTTAGGGTCGTTCTGCAGAATTATCATAATCAATCCTAACTCAAAACCCGTCTCGCGCTGTTTTGTATTTCCTGAAAAAAACTTCATTTTGCGTCGCACGTGTCTCATCAAACATTTAACCGAAGGAAAAAAGGTACGTCGGAAGTTTAGTGTGTTTTAAGCAAAAACGTCACAAGGAACGACAAGGCCGGAGAGAGAGAGAGATCGAGAGGAAGGGACGTTGCTTAGCGTGTCGCATTTATTTTCCCAACCCAGCCTCGCTCCCTCACCGCAAACGTCCACCGAATTGCGTCAACATTGCCGCAGCTGCGATTCCCTCCCGCAGATCGTTTGCACGCGGAAGTGGGTGACCCGGGTTTAGAGGAGATTGAAGAGAAGTGGAACCGTTTTAATCAGCGAGGTCAGCGACCTTTAACGCCAAGCCCTAAAGAAGCTCAACTCAAGCCCGTAACCCTAAAGAAGCCTTCTTTTTTTTTTGTATTTCGTATACATAGTAGACATAGAGCGCCGATAATGGCGGGCGTTAGAGCCAAGTCGGACGACTCGGCCCGCGAGGTGTATCGCCACCCGCCCCGCAAGATGTCGTCAATTGGTCCGCGATGTATGTCAGTAAACTTCAAAGGCACATCTCTAAGACCTTTTTTATTTTTGAAAATGTTTCATCGGTTGCGCTTACGGTTTATTTATTGCTTCCTTGTGTGTCTTGCATGTCATCCGAATGATACATGTACCTTGTTCATAATCAGTCACACTGTTCTTCGGCAACTCTACAGTTAAACCCTGTTTACTACATCCCCCTTCCTCATATGACCAGTCTTGTACGCGTTACTCAAAAGATTAATAGATTACAATTGCAATTACTTTTGGTTAAAATGTATTCAGTTTTGACTACTTGATTACTTCACATAAAGAGGAATCGACCATTACCTTAAAAAGAATCATGGTTACTTTTCCAATTACTTCAAATTTTCAAAACGACGGATTTTTTTACCGGCTTGACAACGGGTCTTTCGCACTCTCCATTGTTGAATTAGAATCACCGAATTACAAACTACTTAAACATGGTTCGAGGATTCCTTTGTAGGAAACTTGTAGAAACAAAACCACCATTAAAAAGGGAAGGGAGAAATGGTTAACGGTTAAAGTGATTGTAGTACTTCCAAAGGTATTACTCTCGTGATTAATTCGTAATACATGTATTCAAAAGATTACAAAATTACTCCAAAAAAGTATCCGATTACAAGTAATTATATTACTTGTAATGTAGTAACTTTGAGGACGAACAAACTGATTTGTATTGTACGTCGCCGCCACAAATAATAATTTTGTTGTACTAATTGTGCTTACATTCTGTTTAATAGCTTTTTCTGCAAATTAATTCAATCCTAGTTTTATTGTGCTTTACGCACTTTTTTAGCTCATTTTCAGTTATTTGACTACTCCCAATTGCAAATGTCTCAATCTACCCTACCAACATCCAAAACAAAGATACCAAACTAGTCAATAATAAAAGATTTGAGTTAAGCACTAGCTTAACGATAAGATCAAATAAAGAGTGTAATTAACTTCGTAATGGTTCAATTTGTGCCGGTTTTGAAGCTTTTGAATGCTTAACAAACATATGCAGCAAACATAAAAAGTTTGCATTATTTTTATGAACGCGGTGTAATTTAAAACCAGAACTGAAAGCGTTTTTAACCAAGGAGGGTCAATTCTGAACGTCAAATTAGGTAAAAAGCTAAAATCACATAAGCAATAAAACAATAAGCTTCAATATCTTAGCCCCTCACGAGACCGCCCAGGAACACACACACACGCAGACGCACGCGAGCACACACAAACATATATATATGTCCATCACGAAGCAAAATACACAAAAATCAATAAATATAAGCCAAATATGACACTAAAAATCGGTGAAAGACCCATTCTCTCGGGAACTCATTCATCCTGACTCACTTAAGCCTTTTTTATTCTGTTTGCCAAACCGGTCTACACCGCCGAACCGCATTCAGAATAAGTGTGAAAGTGACAGAGAAATAAACAATCCCGGCAAGTCCCACTTGCCAAAAAAATACCCCCCGAAACAATAAACCTCGAGCTCGTGTATCTATAGAACCAAACAATGAAGACAACCGCTGGCGTATAAAGATGGCGGCGTCAAAGTAAGTGTCCCTCCTCCAGTGCTCATCATCGAATCAGCGAGCTCACCCACTCAACGCCTGTTCCATATATATTGTTAAGGGAGTCCGCCAGGGGGATCGGATGGAGGGATAAATAACCCGCATAAGGTATTCCGGTCACCGATCGTCACGTCCCCTGTTGGGACGCAGCGCTCTATCTTTGTGTCGTCTACTTCGGAAATGTCGCCTGCTAGCAGTGCCACAACTTTTCTGAACTTTCACTATAACTTAAATAATACACGACTAGGTCGTTTAGATTTATTCAAACCAGCGTTGATCTACTATACCTTTTCACTCTCGAAAATTGCTCCACTGGAACGCAGCATTCCATTTTTTTTCCCGTCTGCTATGGAAACGACGTCTGCTACCTCTGCCCCCTACTTTCTTGTCCGTCAATACCAACTTAAATAATACGCGACTAAATCGTTTACCGTTATTCACACGGGTGTCGATCTACTAAACCTTTTATATTTATCAGTTTTCACACTTAAAACTGCTCCGTTGGAACGCAGCACTCTATTGTTTGTCGCCTGCTATAGAAAAATCACCTGCTCAGTCTCCAACGTTTACAATCCGTCAATACAACCTAAATAATACGCAACTAAGTCACTGCTATTCAAACCAGCGTCGATCTCTAAGTCTTTTATATTTAAGGTTTTTACTTTTAAAACTGCGTAATTGATATACCGTACACAATTTTTGTCGTCTTATATAGAAACTTCGTCTGCTAAGTCCACTCCCGACTTTTCTAATCCGTCAAAACGGCCTAAATAATGCGCAGCTAAGTCACTTACTGTTAATCACACTAGTGTGGATCTACTAAACCTTTTATATTTACGGCTCTCATCCTTAGAATTGCCCTATTGTGAAGCAGCACTCTATTTTTCGTCGTCAATGAAAGCTTTTTCTGATAGATCCACTGCCGAATTTTTTAATCCGTCAGAAGAGCGTGCATGATGCCAAGCTATGTTGCTTATTGGCATTCACACCGCACTGATCTACGAAATTTTTTTATATTTATCAGTTTTCTCCCTTAAGATGATGGATGTCGCGAACCGCTCTCCCAAAGTCGAGTTTGAAAGGTTCGAAAATTTCGAACTTCATTAAGGCTCGAATTTAAAAAGTGTTCAACATCTAAACCCCACTAAAGATCGTAAAAAAACAAACATTCAAGGTTTTTCTTTTTTTATTTCTTTAGTTGAGGTTAAATGATTTTACTCTTTTTTGGGGGGAGGGGGGGGGGGGGGGAGTAAATCAAACCTCAAAAATTTGAACATTACAATTCTTTTTGAGATTCAATCAAATTCGAAATATTCTAAGATATCAAATATCTTTGAAGAACAAGTTCAGAAAGTTCGAAGTCTTCGAAGTTAAGTGAGAAGTCTTCAACCTTTACGGACGGAGATCAATATCCGCAGTTTCGAATTAAGTTTTCAGGAATTCATTTAAAGGGGCCCTCCAACAGTATCTGAGCGTCTACTTTTTTTGCGGTTTCTACACGCTAGTGGTCCCGGAAACCCAGTGGACAACGAAAGAGTTTAAAAATATTAGCGCATCATATTTTAATTTGACAACTCGGAAACACCTCCTCCGACGGTGGCGCCGCGAGGTGCCGAATGCGCGCGCACAACGGCGCTCCCTTTCACTATACGTCACATTCACTGGGTTTCGTGATTGGCGAGAGCCGTCCCAGAAATTTTGAAGCGGAATAAAGTATATCACACGTTAACCGTCATTATTTCTCTAAAAAGTCGTTTTTATAGAGCTAATAAAGTTGCAAATTAAAGTTCAAAAAGGGCGAAAACAACGCCTCGTCGCTCGTCGCTCATGCGCGCCTCCCAGCGGCGGAGTACCTCCTACTCGCCGAGGTGGCTCCGGTGGCGGAGTTGGCGGAGTTGCGGGAGACGAGCCTTTTGCAGCTGTCGAAGCGGACTGCGGCGCTTGCGTGGTGTGTCCTCGTACGGCGCGACGCCCAGCTCCGCACTCCTTTTCAAGAATTCGGCGCTCAAAATCCGATAAGCCCGGTAAATTCATCGATGATGGCAATCCGATTCCAAAGCTACGATGGTTGCAGCGAGGCCTAATGGCCGACCGGGCCGACGGGCTATCAACCAAACTCGCGTCCAATTGGCCAACCGCTTTGCTCCAATCGCTAAACTGTTTCATTTTACGTCATGAAGCGCAATGTTTTGCTTATTTAAAGTTGTTTTCTGCAATATTTAATTTGCTAATACCTCACAAAATATTGCGAATTTCTGTAATATTTTTTTTCCTCGGTGTTCCTGCTTTCATGGAGCTCCGTTTCAGCGCGAACTTCAAACCAGTCAAAAAATTGTTGGTGGGCCCCTTTAAAAATAATCACGAAACATGGTATGAATTTCACTAAAAACGTTGCACTTTTCTTTTATGCCCTAAACACTTCTTCTTCTCGGTACTGCGGTACTTACGGAACTACCTGCACTACTCGTTATTAGTCGTAACTCATAAAACAACCGTTGAACTGCTTGAATGAACCGCTTGAACGGTTAATCAGAATACCCTGAGGAGGTCCGGTGAACATACTTCCTATCTTATTGGAAATTAGTGTCAATCCGCACAAACATCACTTTAAGGCGGAACTCGCGTGAGACAATAAAATGTGCAAGGCAAGGCATACACATGGCTCACATAGAAGCATCCATGATTCCCAAAAGTTTTTAGTTGCTGTGGGGGTCTATTTTCAGTATAGGGTGACCCCTACGTTGGAGAAAACAACGAACACAGGCACTGCACCCGACGCAGCTTGAGGTTGAGGAGAAGGCAACTAGAACAAGTTAGGGAGAGCTCGACCCCAAAAATATAGATGATCAGGTCCCGACTGGTCGTCATCGGGCTCACCACATTGCCAGCGTCAGGAACATTTCTTCTCCAATGAATGAAGATATTGGCCGCTATGAAATGCAACCGGCTCCTAATGATAATGGAGGAAGCGCCGATCCAGTGTTCGCTGTAGCGCGTCGAAGTCGCGCTCCGCGCGCACCTTTCCTTGACCCGTTGCTTACTCGAGGAAATCGGGCGACTTATGTTCAGAAACAACTAACTCTATGAAAGACGCCCCAGCGAAGCCCCTCGCTTGAATTTCAAGCCTGCAGATAAGGTATGCGTTGGCCCGCCGGTTACCTCGGGGCGCGGTGTTAGAAAGGAGGTTAGGTGAAGACACTTCTACGCTCCCCAGTGAACGCGCGACCGGGTTGTGTTCGCCTCTACTATCTCTCCCACGAGCTCTTTTCCCCGGGCAGCCATGAGGAGCAGACGACGTCCGCGTCGCTTGCATGGGAGAACATAGTACGATGCTTTAAAATATCGCTCACGTTATGAAAAGAACGCAATCGCACGCTGCTGTCGTACAACGTTCAGAGGTTGAACAAGCTTGTAGCTCGTCGGATTTGGGTTTGTGAATGACATTTCACGAATACTTGTCGAAACGTGCGCGCCTTCCACCTAGGTACCGCCCAAAGACCCGGTGTTGCTCAAGGCCCCTCCCCGAAGACCTTTTGGACAGATCTTTGCACATGTGACCGTTTTGCCGCCAATTAGAAATTATTGTGAAATGGAGCAAGTTTTGCGGTAACCGTTAACCCGTTAACAGCCAGTTTCGAATTGGAGCGCCTCCAAGTGGGCAAGGAATGGTTTGTACCGAATTGTTGCTCGGGGTACCCTTTGTGCAAGGAGAGTGTCTCCTTAGTTAGAGCACCAGTGGATTTCGATCAACTCGCATTATGGGATCGTGCGATTCCCTGCTATGACCACAAGCTTCAGACCGGCAATTGTGTTTGCAAAAAAAAAAAAAAAAAAAATTAAACCCGTTTACAGTTTCCTGTAACGCCGAATTAGAGCGCAGCTCTTGAGGAGGAGGGGAAGGCACGGGGGGAGGGGGGTCACGTGGCCTCGGGGGGGGGGGGGGGGGGTGGAGGAAATTTTCCGCTCAATTTAGCGGGGAAACTTTTCCGCTAAATTTAGCGGAGAAAATTTTCCGCTAGATTTAGCGGGGAAAATTTTCCGCTAGATTTAGCGGGAAACGTTTTCTGCTAAATTTAGCGGGGAAAAGTTTCTGCTAAATTTAGCGGGGAAAATTTTCCGCTAAATTAGCGGGCAAAATTTTCCGCTAGATTTAGAGGGGAAAATTTTCCGCTAAATTTAGCGAGGAAAATTTTCCGCTAAATTTAGCGGGGAAAATTTTCCGCTAAATTTAGCGGGGAAAATTTTCCGTTAGATTTAGCGGGGAAAATTTTACGCTAGATTAAGCGGGAAAATTTGTCCGCTAAATTTAGCGGAGAAACGTTTCCGCTAGATTTAGCGGGGAAATTTTTCCGCTAGATTTAGCGGGAAACGTTTTCCGCTAAATTTAGCGGGGAAAGTTTTCTGCTAAATTTAGCGAGGAAATTTACCCATCATGCACCGCGCGGTTACGCCGACGGCGACGGCGACGCCGCTAAAGCCGGAAACGGGCGCCTAAGAGCTGCGCTCTAAAAAAAACATTTTAGCCCACACCTGATTTCCAATGGAGCAGAAAGGAAAAGTACTGCTGCTGAAGGCAACAAAATTTTCAATGCTCTCGGCAGAAGCGGTGCCATCGATTTTTTTTAAGCGTCCGAAGTACTTGTCCTCGGTGTTGTCCAAGCCCCCAAGGAAAGCGGCGAAGAAGCGACCTCTCATTTTCTGTGAATCATCTGCAAGGCGACGCTGCTGCATATTGAGTCTAATGTGGCGGCGGCAGTCGACACCACCGAAACACCGGGGCCAAGCTCCGGCGACCTGTCCCGGCAATGAAACAGGCCGCGCGGAGCAAGGTGTGGGGAAAATGAGGAAGCAGAACCACCAGTGACCCAAGCCGCTCGCGGGCACGGTGTTCACGGCAACAATACATGAGCACGAGATTACAGCCATGTCAGGCATCACCACAGACAAACAACAAACAACGAGATTAGATTAGCGTTTTAATAGTTTCAGACCGACTAAATGCGCCGAGCTGTGGCAAAAAACAAAAAAGAACCCAGGTGTTAAAAATATGCACTCATACCGCAGATTTGAAGCACCTAGCACGTTTTTAATTTCAGACATTTTAAATGCGCACGTTTGAACGAGCAAAAGCACGAAGAAATGTATTCTCTACCGGTTTGTAGGAGGGGGACACCGTGCAGAGAGAAAAGGGTGTTGTTGAACGACCAGGTGCCATATCGCATTCAACATTTTCTGTTTATGAGATACGAACTAAAACCTGACATAACCCGCATGCAGTTATTAGTAACCTGGGCACCTTAGATGGTCACAAAATTATTCAAAGACTGCTAACGCACGAATGAATCCATCGGTCACAGGAAAGGAGACGTCACCTCATGACTTCTTCAGCGTCGACAAAAATACGCCCTAAACAGTCAACAACGGCGCTGTTATGACACCAGTGGATGGACTTTCCAGTTGAGACGAAATAAAGAGGGCTTGTACCCTTGCCGTATTTCGGGTCACGCACAACCGGTAAGAACATAGCGGTAGAGCCCTGGTAATGAAGCACTTCATAATAGGCACACACGCACTCTTCAGCACTGAATTTGCTCCAGTATCTCCGCCGGTGATGTTTTCTTCTCGTCGCAGAAGGGAGCAATTCAAAAGAGTTAAAAAAAACTGCTATCTTTTTCGACCGAATCGCACATACGGAAGGTTTCAGCAGCATTTTTGGAGCCATTTTTGCAATTTTCTATCACTGGATGACAATAACGCAGATAGAGTTTGTGCGAAAATTATTTGTTTTGCGTCTTGGATTGCTCTTTTATAGAATGCCGAAGCATTTCGGTAAGCTTTCCAGCACTCAGCAGTGTTAGCACACTTCACAATGCGAAGGACGCGTTTCTTTGTATTGTAAAGTAATTTTCAAGGTACTTAAAACCGTTGTTTTGCAGAGTTTGAGACGATAGATCTGCGTGGAATGACACACGTGAAAGTGGATTGACTTCGTCTTTAAAAATGGTCCAATTTAGTGCAACAGCACGTTCAGAGAAATTACAGACAAAAAGGGAAGCAAAAATCGCTTGCTAGCTGTTTATGGCGTCGAAGTTCGCTTCGCCATAACCAAGACAAACATTTTATTTATTTAAGTAAAGAGTGATATAGAAGCGGTAAAGTTGAAACAAAGCAACGGTGATCACTAATACCAGAAATATATGTTAAAGAAACTGAATCACGCTCGGTCGGGAGAATAGTGTCTAACACATTCTCAGAAGATATTGTAGTGCGAGTTGGTTTGTTAACAAGCTGTGATAAAGCACAAAACAGACGCTAAAAACTAAACACACAAAATAATTGGGAGATATAACAGGACCAACCAATCCAGTCAATACCGGAGAGGTTGAAATCACCCACAAGAAATAAAGGCAGTTTATCTAGCGTTATTTTTTTTTCTTTCGATAAATTATAAAGGCTGACATGCTTTTAACTTAAACTTTTTTTCCACTCGCTCTCTTTTATTTTTATTAATAGCATGATTATTATATATTTTTTTCTAGGCTCGTAACTTGGTGAGTCGTCGGAATAGGAGACTTGTAAACCTACTTTCTGTTTGATTGCATTTTTTTGTTTGTACTTGTTTTTCGCTTTTATGGGCGAAACCGTTCTTTTCCAAATCGCATTAAGATTGACTCTGAAGTCCTCCACTCAGGGCTTCGATTTTATTCGGGGCGCAAATAACAAGCACATAGACGGAAGTGACATTGACGAAATTATGTTCAAGTGTAAACAGCACTCCGAGTTCATCACTCAAAACGTCGCTGAAATTTCGCTCATTTTGATTTTTTATGTGTCTGCTTTTTCTTTCCCTCTCGTGTCGCTTTGTTCAGGGGTGTCTTCATTAGCTGCTGACATCAGCGCGTAGACTTCAAGCTTTTTTGTATTGTTTGTTTGTAGCGCAAATTTCGAGATAAAATCTAAGAAACATGACGCTAAGGTCGACGAGTGTAGTGCGAAAGTTGGAAACAAATATAAACTAGAAGTGGCGTCCATTTTACGCAACGACTCGCGCACGGTTGACTCGCGTCAAACAAAGTCGAGCTCTTATGTAATGAAGAAAGCGTCAAACTGTTCCCTTCGAGCTTGATCCAACGTGATGTCTTACATGATTTATTGTTATTAAGTTATTACACGTGTTCACTGCAGAAGCATGCAGCTTGCTCTCAAGATATTATTCTAGTCCTGATGACAAAATGTCCCTTCGTGCATTTTTTTCTAAAGGCACGATGGTTCTGTTTTTAATACAATCTCGGCTATTCATAACATAAGAATATACTCACCGTGAAACGTCAACCTTCAGTTTTGAATTCAACAACGGTGGTTATTTCTGCTCCAGGACATATGGCACTATATATCCTGCTGGTGTCTGGGTGAAAACCGGAGTTGTCAGTAAGGAAAAGGAAAACTTCTTTGCTTTTTTTTTTCTTACTTGTGGTAGTTTGAATGCAAAATTACCGTATCTTGTATATTTATTTACCGCACTGTACTCAGCCCGGATCTCATTAAATAATATTTCGTCCTATACATGGGGAAAACTTTTAAAACGGTCAATAAATTATGAATTTAAACATGAAGCAATCTAAGAAGGTAGTATAAATTTAAAATATATATATCAAACCAAAAACGGGGAAATGCATGTGAACTTTTAGGTTATAAGACGTAAATCATCCAGTTATTTCAAGTTTTTTGGGGGCAAATGCCCTAAACCCCATATTTTGTGCGTTTCGCGCGAAGTAATCGTAGACTTGCTCCAATTACCTAGGTTGAACAATATGGAAAAATTTCCTAACCTATATTCTTCATACAAAATACGGTTCCTAAAAACGTAGATGACTCCATTAGACTATAACATATAAATGACATTCTCCTTGCACGATTTCTGCACTTTAATGAAGTTTGGAATGAAACCGCTTCCAGAGATTGCTATATTAGAGGTTATTTATGGTTGGTCATAAATCGGGCTTACATATGGGTGTAAAACTAATTGGGTGTAAATTTGACATGGCAAAAATATGCCGCGGCAGCTAAAAAAAATGCCGCTTCATAGTTTCACTACAGACAGCTATTCTGAGGTTCCGCTCTCTAAATAAGGCGGCCCAATGTCGAATTGCTTTTTACATTCTCAATAAAGAAAACCTACTTAAGCTATTTTCATTTGGCAATCTTGCAGTAATATTCTGAAGTCTAGGTGTCTGCTTTGTATAATAAAAGATAGAAGAACAACTATTGGCTCTGTATAATGTTTTTGTAAATGCTTATTTACAAGATCAATATTGGCAACCTTGACGGACTTCGCAAGAAACAGAACAATATGGCAGAATGACGACTTTAAGGCAACATGCATTTTCTGCTGCAACACTCGTTGACGTTAGAAAAACTTGAACGCGAATATTTGACAGAAATCCGGCTGGTTGGGGGAACATATTACTCAAAGAAGCACGTGAAAGAAGCAGCGGTGTTTCTGGCTATGACTGTTGAGAAGCAGCATTTCTTTTGTTTTGTTTTTCTTCTTTGTGGTCGCTTTCTTTCGTTATAAATAATATCGCAACTTCGATGAAGAGCTGACATGACGCAAAAATAAAGGTACCTACAAAACCACAGCACTTCATGACAACGCAGTGACATAACGTAGCAATAACGTGGCCAGTGAATGAAGAAAATAATTGTCACGTCTTGACTTCGCGGTGTCTAGTACCGTAGCTTGAGAAATAGCAAAGCACTTGTTCAGATTTCACGGCTGAAGCGTTCCTAATTGTGCACAAAAAAAAAATACAACATAAGGTCTGGTTCCGTTTTCAACCTTCACATTTGTTTTATTTCATAGTGCGTTTTGAGAACACAACGTTTTCACATATATCGTTACCCTTGTTCTCTACCTCCCTATATTTATACCATCAAATTTGTTTCTTTTTAGTTTCCAACTTAATTTCAAACACGTTTTCTTTTCATCTTTTAAAGCGTGTGTGCCATCGTTCTCTAAAGTAAAAAAACGCGTCCTTGCAACTAGAAAAAAAATATATCAGAAAAAAAAATGAGAAGAAAGTTAGGGGAGAGTAAGACAAGTTAACAACAAAAAATTACGAAGGAAAAAACGCGCTATAATTCTGTCGCCTTCATTCCAGCAAAGAATATGTCTTTTGAAAGCCGGCCATGCATGTGACAAAATGGTGAGATGGAACAGAAATAAAAATTTGCGTATAAGAGAAAACAAGGAGCTAGGAACGTGATGACATATCTGGTTTTAAATGTGGGAATCTGGCGGAACGCATTTTTGTACGGACGCAGTCGTCTGGAATCTCGGCTATTAACGCATACAAAAAAAAAAAATAGATAACAGGTGACAGGGAGTGCGCTTGAAAGAACCTCAAAATCCACCGAAATTGAGACGGCTATAGGAAATCTTGTAAGCGGTTTCGCCGAAATGAGCTATTTACCGGCGTCATGTACGTAGCAGCGCTGAACTACATTTTTGTTTGTGTGTGTGTGTGACTTTGCGGGAACGCAACACCCGTGTCAGGTTCTGCCTACCTAGGTAGCATGCCAGGAAGACGCCAAACTTGGCACAAGCATGGTAATCCTAGAAGACTAGCTTAAAGCTTACACGATTTTGCTCCATAAAGAAAGTGACAGAGTGCATTTCTTTGGCCTTTTTATGACTTTCTTTTGGCTCGCCACAAAATTGCCAAAGTATCAGACTTGCGCCAAAGGTGCCACGCATATGAACCGAAGAACTAGCAGTGAAGCTAAATCTTTCACTTGCTTGTCAATTTACGTCCGTAGCCAAATGAAATCCAAACAACCGGAAGTGAAGTCTTATCTGGAACTTGATCGGAGATTTAGGCCCAACGATACCACATTACAGCCATGGGTAGCGGACATTTCATCGAACGCCGTTTCATCGAATAAATGAACATTTCATCGAACGCCATTTCATCGAACGCCGTTTCATCGAATTTCTCTGTACCGAATTTCGGGGCATAACAGTGATTTATAGATGTTTCACCTTGCATTTGTTAAGGCTAAGGTAGTCACTTGTGAAACTGTTTTCGAAGGTGGAGTAAAATTACTAGAAATAAAAACAATTGGTATAAAAAGAAATAAAAACAAATGGGTATGCGACATACTGAAAAGCTTTACTCATGTGCACGACTGAAATCATGACACTGCAGGTAAATGAGCGAGACTCTAAACACTTTTAAGTGTCTGTCGTTTTTTACCGGCTGTCTGGGGGTTTCAGTTATGTGCAAGTCACACCAGCTCGTCTGCACCCTACGCTTAGTTCAAGGTTTATTCACGGAAAGCATTTAACTGCCAGGACAGCACTGCTTATAATATAACGATTCTCTGCCAGGAGAGCACGCGAATTAAAATATAACGATACTCTGATTATCAAAGTTACGCTCAAATTGAAGGTTTCTGCTATTTTTTTTTTTTAAGTTTTCAAACTCTATGGAGACAAAAGCTGCACAAAGTGTCTGCCAACATTGTTTCCGGATACGCTGGACTCGAACCACCTCCCCTTCACTGTCATCTTTATCAACAACCCTTTTGCCTATAAATGATCTTCAAGACGCTTTCTTAGGAAGGCCAAGCCGCACCGGACAATAGTAAAGGTCTGGGTGTACTCTGTCACCCAAGAAGGCAGAACCCTTCCGCATCTTCACATAACTTAAGGTTACACGTATACGCTGTCAGACAATAAAACACTACACGCCTCCCAGAAAGCACATGTAGTGCTTTCTGTTTTCGTCTCATTTTCAATTGTTTCATGTGACATGGAGGGGTCATTGTTTCATGGAGGCTTTCTTCTCGAAACAGGATATGTTAAAAAAAAGAATTAGATGACGTAGTGTAAAAAATTAAAATAAATTACAAAAATATTACAGGCTGTAACGGCGTTCGATGAAAAGGCGCTCAATGAAACGGCTTCGATGAAACGGCGTTCGATGAAACGGTGTTCGACGAAATGTCCGGACTACCATCCGTGAAGCCTAACTTTGGTACATGTTCGGCGAATTCAGAGCCAGGCTATCCAGACTAAAAACGAATTCAGGCCCAAAGAATTGTGTTATCTGGGTAACAAGCGGCGGTCTATAAACGTTCGCGAGCAACCACACTTAAAAGAAAAATAAAAAATCTTAACGCCATGGATAAAAAAAAAACTGTTTTTCTGCCAGTCTGGCAACCGCGCGTACGCTTAAGAAAGCCTTGATTATCAGACAATCCACACACGCCAGGAGCAAGATGGCGGCTCCCACAGGCCGTACTTGCAAACGCCTCTATTCCTGACAGCGTCAAGCGTGTCATTGGACTCGAGTTGAGTCCGAGCGCTGACTCAGTACTCGTGTCAAATACCTTTGGACCCGAGCGGTTCCAGATGCAACCAAGCGGTGCCTTCATGTCTTGCACGCCAGTGGCTTCTTCCGAAACCTTTTTTGAGACGCTTGGTGTAACAACAACGTCGCCACACCGCGGCTTCATATATATCGTAAAAAGTGTTCCTTGGGAGCATCAGGCAGTGCTATCATTGTCTTTTGGATGGAGTAACCTCTTAGCGTGCCTTTTAATATTAGGGTTGATTGATAAATTGTGGCAACGAGGCACAACCCATACCCCGCAACATGTCTTCGGGACCTATAGCGGCTCGTTTTCGTATTTTGTAGTTTATTGGTATACACAAAACATGCGATGTTACGTTGGCTTTAGTTGTGCCGCTTCTGTGCGCCGTCTTTTTTGTCGTCTTATGTATGAATAATATCACGGAATTGTTCAAACTGAGAACAAGTACAACTCGAATTCTGGCAAGTATGGATTAACATTTTCGAACTCTCATGCTTCGCAACAAACTAGATGCTAATACTGTACTCGGACTAATGTAAGGCCCTCGTTATAGTGACGTTTAATGGCCACGTCAAAGTTGTATTCATCATCATAAACATTTCAATTTTCGTTATTTTTTTTTTTTCTTTTTGCAGTGAAACGAAAGAATTATCACTATTAGTCTCGAACGTTTTATAACGAAATGTGAAAAAGAAAAAAAAGACGGTCGTGAAACCTAAACCAGCTCGGGTTGAGATGGACTTTTCACAAAATTGGATCCGGCTTAATTTCGACTCAAAAAATGTCGAGTCATTCGTTTTTGACTCTTAGACAAAAGTAAAATGGAAAACAAAAGACAGGACAGGAGAAAATAAAGAATCTAATATGACGTAGGCCTATAAACCTTTCCTAGCCCTAGGGAGTATATTTATGTTACTGGCTTTGCGTTTTAGTTTTTTTTTACTCCGATATTTTAAAAAGCTCTTAATTTTCTTTTCGTCATTTTGTAAAGGAAGCTTGTACTAGACGCGAAACACGACGTCAGCACACTGCAGATAGTTATTTTTTTAATTTTTTTTTCAGTAAAAAACAAGCAAAAAAAAACGTAGCGTGTCTATTAAAACAGAGAATAATAAAATGAGTTTGACAACATTGGAACTTCCAGCAGGGGTAAAATCTTCCGAGAACTGGCACTAAAAAAAAAGTAAGAGTGAATAGGAAAAACAAAAAAGACACTGCGAAGCAATGAAAGCGGAGATTCGAAAAGAAACGGAACCGGAACGAAACCGGAAGTAACGAGACTCTCGAACCAAAAAAAAAAAAATAACATTGAGAAATGGGAAGGCGGAATTCAAGACTGAGTCAAACCGGAAGTCAGCAGAACACAGAAATCAGAAGCAGCCGTTGAAACAAAAGCTTCGCTGCAAAAGAAGACACTGCTCTAACCGAACTGCAATAACTGAGCCAACGACACGCAGAAAAAAAAAGAAGAAAAAAAAAAGAAGACGAAAACGAGAACTATGGAGAATAAATTAAAACAATGCAGTAAGGAAAAAGAAGTACTTGGCAGACTCTATATCCTCGGACCGGATGGAATGTATTCGTCGTTGCAATCCCAGCTACTCAGAGTCAACGAAGGGACTTATTGCTGGAGTCTGCAAGTTGCTTCCGATACCGTTATGTGCCTGGCTCGCAATGAGAAAAGGCGCATCCCGCTCTTCCAACGGCAGTATTCCATTTGTTTCTATTATTCCTTTATTCTATTGTCTTCATTGCATCGTTTATATTACTCTGCTTTTCTTTCAGTTTGGTGCGTCACTGTAAGGAATGCTAAGAAAACGGATCATCGCAATACTCGCAAAAACGTATTGAAATACAAATACTCCTACAGATGCAATCACACTTTAGAGAACATTTCCGTGGAGCTGCAGATTTTTGAACGAAGTTTCTGTGGAAGAGGATAGTGACAAAGAAATATAGTGCTATACATTTTAGAGTCGGTACTCGATCTTATTGGGTGAGTGTGCATAATGGAAAACTTGGTAGCTTGATTTGCTTCTAATTATTTTACGATCTTTTTTTCGCGCAATTTTGATTATTGCTAATTATTAATGATGCTTGACGTATCAAAAACTTTCTATCGCTTGACGTATAGTTGTATGCTTTAAACCTATATGCTTTTCGGTCTCAAAATGTGAATATAATTGTGCGTGCATCACGATGGAAATATTCGAAGCTTTGTACGGTTACCAATGTAAATGTTAACAATTGAGTCATCCTCACTGCTGTGTCGGAAGTTCCGAGCGCGCAATACATTTTAATGGCGCTCATTCCAGCTAGTGGAGCTAGGGACGATGCACTGCTAATGCGCAAAACTCAAAGCATGATGCATGAGTCACCATGTTGAGGGAAAGGGTGGTGAACACTATGAAAGGCACTAAACATATATAAACAGCCGATTTGTTTCCCCGACAAATACTAATTTCCACTTAAGAAACCCACATATGAAACAAAACTCTGACCCATTTCCAGAAAATGATTCCACTCGATTTCGCACGGCGGCAAGAGATCAAAAGAACTGGAAATAATATGACGTGTTCATGCTTGCAAAATTTCTGACTCAACTACTAAGCGCCCCATTTGGATACACAAAGTACTAAAAAGCAAACGAAAGCGCAAGCGATGAAATATGTTTGAGAGCAATTCGTGATTCGTCTGAAGTTTCTTTGTCGCAGGCATTGACATCAGGGTCATTCCAATGCATTTCAGACCTATAGGTGTATATACGTATCAAGCGTACATTTGGCTCCAGGAAATGATACGCGTGGGACTTCAACCTCATCAACATTCGCGAGAACTGCCTGCACAGCTTCGATAGAGTCGTGATATTGTCGCATTGCCTCAAAACATAGAACACAATTTAACATTCTTGTAAACAAGAAAAAAAGAAAAATCAAGTTACCTTCTGAGACGTAGGCCTAGAAAAATCTACAAGTTAACCCTTTTTTTATTTTGACAGTATTCTATTGAATGTTCAAATCAATTGTCAAAATGTCTCCCGAATAAAATTATCAAAGTCCCGAAGGAATAGTCTTCTGTGGGACAATGGTACTGTGTAATGGTGCATCAAGCATTTGATTCGAGAACATGCTTATGAAAAATAGCTTTATAACAATCTTTAGCTGCGTCTTGTCACTTGGGACGTATGTTCTTAAAGCAGTTTTCTCTCCTAAAAAGAGTCAGTCGAAAACAAAACGTGACATTGTAAAAGTCTTGAGAGTGACCTCGCTAAATTTTTTTAGATGCTGCAATAACGTAGTCATGCCACCCACAAGGTTTCACTATGTCTGCTATACTACATTTCCACTTGTATGGTTAGATTGAATTATATATTATAAATATTTCTTGACCGCTAATGAACAAGTTTATTCGCTATCGTTTGAAACCTCCACATGTATCGTTATTTTTTCTAGATATTGCAATGACGTAATCTTGCCACCTGCAAGGTTTTATTTCGTCTTGTTATACTACAGTTCCGCCCGACATATTTGTCAGGTTCATTTCTATTTAATGTTGTAGTTCTACTTTTGAAACCCCTAATTAATATGTTTCTGTGCTAGCATTTCAGAACCTAGCTTCTATCGTCACTTTATCTTCATGTCGAATTAACTACTGTTGCCACCTGCAAGGATTTATTTTGTCCGTTACACCACACTTCTGCTCGCCAGACTTTTCTGGATCAATTACTTTGCATGTTGCAAATCATTTTTGAGCCACTTATGAGCATGTTTTTGTGTGCTAGTATTCTAACCGCCAACATGCATATAGTCTCTTCGAGTCAATGTTACAATGATGTAACGTTGCCAGCTGCAAGGTTTTACTCTGCATGGGCCTGGTTGCATTACAGTTTGGCTCGGCACAGTTGTCTGGTTAAATTGCATTACGACTTGCACTAAAAAAAAAAAAAGGCGACATGACTTTATCCCGGTTCTGAGACATAAAAATATTGGGCATTCACGCTAGAGGTTTAAACCTCTACATGCATACGCAGAGTGTCTTGAATACACTTTTTAAATTCCTTATTAAAACAAAAGGCTTGAAAATAAAGTTGGCAAAAATAACTCTTCAAAAATAATAAAATAAATTACTAATTAGCCCTTTGAAAAAATAAAAGACGTTTACAAATCTCTGCAACGCGAAACTACAGCTCAGCTCCAGGGAGGAGGGGAGAGTACGGAGGAAAGGGTATGTCCCAGCTCCTCCTCCGTACCCTTTCCTCCTCCACCCCTTCCCCTACCCCTCCTCCCCTCCTTCCCTCCTCATCCTTCTCTTTTCCTCCTCTCCTCCTCCTTTCCTCCTCCTGCTGAATTTGTTCATGGGTGACGTGACACGAAGTCCTGCGACGTCCATTTTGTCACTAAATTTAGCGGGGAAACTGAATTGGTGTTAAGGTCACGTGACGTAAATTTCCCCGCTACATTTAGCGGGTATTCTTAAACCCCCTAAATTTAGCGGGGAAAATGACGTCACATGACTTGCTGTCACGTTATCCATGAACAAATTCAATTTCTCTGCTAGATTTAGCGGGGAAATTGACGTCATGTGACCTATACACCATTTAAGTTTTCCGCTAAATTTAGAGCGGCGGTTACGCCGACGGCGACGCCGCAAAACACGGAAACGGGCGCCTAAGAGCTGCGCTCTAAAACACGCGAATGTCTATCAATCTCGCTCCGGTTCTTGCATTGGCTCACTGGGCCCGTATAGCTTCCGGTGTGTGTGTTACTTTAAAACTGAGTCGAGTGTAGCATGCCGCTGGCGCCCGCGCCGACAGTCGCCGTACGTCAACTCCGGTCGACTGAGCGGCGCTTGCTCTTCACACCATTTAACTGGAAATTAATGCAGCACCAAAAGACGAGACAAATAACATAAACAAACAAGCCAACCACTGTTTGTTTCTACTACTTGTTCGTTGTGTATCGGTGCTTTACATTTCCCCTTTTTTCAAGTTATCCTGGTTATACTGGTGGAAGTGATAACTTTTCACCGGTTACATTTGCGGAGATTCGCGTAAATAGTACGCACGCGACATCTTTCAACCATAAATATAGCTTAGTCAATGTTTTCAGACATCGACAAAAATAACGTTAAACGTTATTGTGGTAAGCGTAATAACCTTTTTTTTCAAGGTGGAGTTGTTTTGTTATTGTTTTTTTACAGAGTGAAATTGAATGCAAGATTTTATCGTTCACCAAACCTGTGTCATCTGAGAATAATAACTTAGAACTTCATGCTCTGAAGGAGGCTTTAAATGGAACATGCATTGAGCACAGTTAAAACAGTAGGGCCTGTTGTGTCAATGGCACGTCCACCGATATTGGATTGCCGATTATTCTGGCAGTTAAAATTCATAATTGATTTTAAAGCGGAAAACACCACTCGCCGACGTCGTGTACAAATGTTCGTGGCAGTTGAAGATCCCATTTCAAGTATTCAATTTGTTATTTGTGAAAATTTTGCCGAACCAATTGAAGATATGGGTTACAGCTTAGTTTTCTTAGAAGTTAGGGTTCCGATTGCGATACGTGCTAAATAAAAATACCGGGTTTGTTCTGGTAACAGCTGCCGAAAAACCATTTTGGCTCCTAAATGGTTTCTAGTTTGAGTTATGGTTACGGTTTTAGTCTCTAATCAATACTGTTCTAGGAAATGCTATCAAGGGTCGGCTTTTTCTTTTTATGTGTAAATTTATTGATCTAAAATAAAATTAGGGCTGTTTAAATTCAAATAGCGGCTTTCTGCACTCCCCGTTAAGCTTGCCAACTTGTTATACGTGACAAAAAATTAGGCAGTGACCAAAGTTATCTTGTTCACTAAGGACATTTGAAAACAATTTTCTTTACCTGTTAACTTTTAACTCATAGAGTGCTCCTCGAGTGCCACAGAAAAATCTGTTTCTTCGTGCGAAATGCCAGAATGTAAAGTCCATACACCCATACTCCAGCGTTTCGTCACAAACGTGCCAATTTCGGCGTGAAATGTGTTGAGGCAACAAAAAAGTGTACGAAAAACCAACAGAAAATTTTGCAAAAATGAGGAAACGCGAAAAAAAAAGTTATGCTATTTTTTTTTTTTTTTTAGAAAAGAGGGTGTTTGCTGTAGCGAAATGACATACGTGGGGTCGTTAATATCATATTTACGTTTTATATAAGATCAGTAGAAACGTGTACTTTTTTTTCTTGTTTTTCAATAAACAACTGGGAGGAACTCTTTTCTCGTTTTTCAATGTCATTGACATCTTCGGTTCGGCTTTTGCGCATGTACTCACTCCGGTCTTTATTATCACACAGAAGATGCACCCGAGATAGTTTCTTCAACGTGTACCTATATATGTACGACAGAAGTGTTCGCGTTTATAACCTGTCAGCAAGAACTGAAGGGTACGCTCGTGCAGCGTACGGAGAGAACGCTGATGAAATCTCATTTTGAATTCATAAGCTTTCACTGCGGAGGCAGCAGCTTTCTACCGCTAACCAGGAAATCTGACATGGCAAGCCCAGGTGTCCACTAATCAAATAGTGTTATCAAAAAAAAAAAAAAGACCTCGGCCCAAACATTCTAATTAATGCAACAAAAAAAAAAAATACCGCGATAAACATTCGCGCTTTGATAGTCGAGGACTCGAGATAAGGTTTATGAGGATATCGTCGGTGTTTTCTACCGCGGATACCAAAAACATTTTGAAAATGTAACAAAATGTTGAATTTAAACGGCAGCCTAGGGGGGTTGTGTTCCCCATTCAACAACCGAACTTAACCCATTTTTGAAGTAGCGGGACATAGTACAAAATGAACAGGCTTATTGCAGTTTGTAGACGGTTTTCTCAAATCACAGTGGTAAAGAGCGCCGGAAGTTGAGAGACAATGCGTTTTACAGCGATATCTGTTATTGGCTATTCTCACTACTGGACATGACGTTCCTCGTCGACTTTGTACTCGTTGATGAATTCTCGATGTCGTTAATGACGTTATAGTTGGGGTAGTATATAGGACGTGGGGCACCCGCCGTCGATGTTGCAAATTCTTTTCAAAAACGATCGCCCGCCGCCCTCGGAATTCGAACCTGGGTCCGCTCCGTGCGAAGCGGACGCGTCACCACTGAGCTACGTAACTTTTTTTCATTATTATTGCCTGGTATTGTACAAACTGAGCTACGCCACAGTGTTAACAACCCGTCCCATATAGTGTTTTTTGTTGTTGTTGTTGTTTTTTTGTAGTACACAGTGGTCACTGCACGTGCTCTCTGGAAAAATGCAAAAGAATAGCCGATAACAAAATGGCGCCGTAGCAACGTCAATGCCAAGAGCGCGTGCCGAAAGACTTTTTCACGCACTTCAGAACAAAAAAAAAAGAAAAAGAAACAAAAGCTTTCGGAACAAAATAGTAAAATCTCCATTTGGTTCCAAAAGGTTTTTTTTTTTCTTCTTTTTTTTATGTACTTCACGGCGCGTGAACGCGACGCCAATGCCGAACGACGTCACCGCAATGTCGCTGCTAACAGAAGACTGTTCATTTTTAAATAAAATCTCGAAATAACTTAGAATAAGTTTCTAGCAAAACGATAAGTCTTTCACGAGGCAGAAACATAACAGGACCTGAATGCATGCTAGAACTCGACATCTGGTATGATATGTATTTTCAAATAAAATTTCACATAACAAAAATAGATGCCGCACAACGTCTTTTAATTTAGAGTTGAGATGGAGCGGAGCGAGAGATTGAGAAAACAATTAGCAAACATGTGTTTCTGACTGTGTTTACGCAATTTCGCATGCAAGTTCCCGCTTCTAAGTATCATTCCAGATTGCGTATCCTTTAAACAAGTTTTTATAGTAAATCCTTTATAATAAACCTCATCGCTCCAATTATTATAACCATCCAACAGACAGGATGGTTACGAGAAAATTTCATCTCAGCAGCTGCTTATGCGTAAGTCTAAAGAAAGATAATAATGACGCGCATTATTTCTCTTCTATATAAATCCCACCGAGAAAGACGCTGAACACGCGTATCTTCAGAGATGACCCCAAAGTTCATTACGCTTTTGCCACTTGTGGCAACATCTATGGTCTTCGATCTCGCTAAGCCGTTTCATCGTATACGTTAACATCATGTAGTCAGCTATTAAACCCTTGTGGAGCATTGTTGGGTATTTTTGTTATATTTGTTCGTTTGTGCGAAAGCTTAGGCAGCTGACAAGACAGAAAGGCCTAATAGATTGGACAAACGCGGACCAGATGAATATTTTTTGCTTTAAATACCTAGCAAAAATCGACTTCGTATATTACGGCATCGCAATTTGCCGTAAAAGAGAGGCTAAATGGTTGATTTGTAATGAGAAGATTAAACGAATCATTTGCGCCAATCAAAAGTTAAATTTGTTCTTGATTTCCCAGTGGCTCACTAGATATACTACGTTTAACCCTAAGATGACAGTATGGTTAAAGCTACGTCCTCTTTGGACCAGTCATAGGCTTTTTTTTTCACCATGTGATTACACTCCTACCCATACTTCTACGTAGAGAGCTAGGTCATGTGATGAAAGGAAGGCGGTTTAATTTTCCAGCAAGTTTTTCAAGTCTATAATAAATTTTAGAACAGTTTTTATGAACTTTTTCGGTATTTTTACTGAAAAAGAATTGGAACGAGAGCAGAGACAAAATGATTTTATTTCCTACCTTTTTGGTTCAAGCCAAACGTCGTAATTGACTACCAGGAAGGCATTCCTTCGCTTCGACTCCAAAAAGGCAGCTCCCCAGTGAGACATTTGAAATTGTTTTATTTCTTTTCTAATTAGGACACGTGTTCACTTCCCTATTTTGAACAACCAACAGCGTCTTAACATGAAAAGGTGACTTTTGCCATTTATTTATAGTTACAGCATTTTTAATAAGAAGATATCTGCGTCATACACTGGAAACGATACGTGCTCGTCCCGTCCTTATTTCTTCGAATGCCTGACGCTGCCAGCTAGCTCAACAACTTGGAACGGTCTTAGTTCTCGAGATCAATTTGTGGAATTACAGATTTAAAAAAAAAAACACATTTAACTGTGAATCGCCCTGATTCAGTTTGCCTCGCCGACTCGCTGTGTGATGGTCACATTAGGGCTACTTGCTACCATTTGTTAAAATAATCAAAGAAATAATCAAAAACCTTAATGACCAGGAGAGACAGCAGTTCTTTCAACAAGCAACTGACATTTACTGATTTCTTCTTTAATACGTACATTCTCCCTCCGAACTTCTTAAACTGAAGAAGATACATAAAAAAACGTCCGAAAAAAAAAAACAATATATATATTTTTTGGGTGTGTGTTTTTCTTTCATGTATCTCCTTCAATTTGAGATGTTGGGAGGCAGAATGTACGTATTAAAGGGTACATCATTAAATTTCTGTTGCTAGTTAAAAGAACTGGGTTGTCTGTTCTTGTCCCTAAGTATTTTCATTCTTTATTAGATTCTCTAATTTTCACCAACCCGCTTTTGTACTTTGTTACTTGTTATAAAGAATCTATCCTCGAATAAAACAAACCCTTAAGAAAGATGGTTTGAATTTAAAGAGTAACACAAGTCTTCATACCCAGAAATATACTAACATGACTTTTAACATCTTTTTCTTTTCGAAACCAAAAACCGGTTTCAAGAAACGCTTAACCGGTGACCGTAATATAAAAGCAGAAACCGCAAAAAAAAAAAAAAACTAAACAAAATTGTCTTTATAAATTTAACGGTAGCCGTAACCGCATCGTTATTTTCGTTTTGAGTCCCTGGTTCCAACTGCTCAATAGACTATTTCGAAAGTCACGTGCCGATTAATAGAAGGCCGGAACCACTGCACAATGGCGGAACAGTTGCATCGAGGAACGTGCAGGTCCTTCCATAAAATAGCGAACGCAAAGTGCGGTCAACGCTAATAAATCCGACGAGCCAATCAAACACCGTCGAAAGTGCAACGTCACTGCGCTCATCACCTTTTTCTGTGGGAGCGCTTTTTCCAGTCTGCAGTGACGTTGAGGCTTTCGCCCGCCATTGTGCAGGGATTCCACAGCTGCCAACAGAGTTCAGTATTTCGAAAGGAGTCTAGATGTTTATGGATCCGTCTCTGCAACACAAAGCGCGAGGAGGCGGCGAAATGCATCCAGCGTCTACAGGCTTTGCAGCCCCTATAGGGGCCCAAGGCTCCATATCCTCCTCGTCGTATTGCAACGCGCGGATGCGCACGTGAAACCAATTTGCACAAGGGGCAGGGGGCGTCGACCATTAAAAATGCACGCGCTTCCCATAGTCTCAGTCGGTCCCTCTCCTAAATCCAACGAGGTTGCCGTCATCGGCGGCGTCAGGTGGCCCCTTCTTGCCGTTCAGCTGGCTCGGACGTGCCGACGATAACGTCACAAAGCCTTTGGCAGGTAAAATACGGGACAAGGATTCGCCGCATGCAATGCGGAAATTGCTGCACGTTCGTTTCGGAAATAAACGTTCATGACAAATTGCTAGGCAAGTGTGTTGCATACGTGAAGCGTTCAAGCGTCACAAACGTTTTGCGCTACTCTGAGTTTCCACACGCCAGACGCCTACGTTCACGGCGCTCTTCATCAGATAGTTTATCGAGCACCGTGTGCACACTCGATAGTTGTTCCTGAAATGAAGCGTCACTACCGCTGATCGGGCCGATAAAACTGGCTATCTTCCAGAGCCTTCCATACTCTCCAGCTCCTCTCCATCAGTGCGCACAGGTGGTTGGGCTTCTCCTCTCCTACCCCTTTGGTCAGATGACCTGCCGGTTAATCAATCAGCGTGGAGCACCACACTCCCACTCTTCCGCCCGTCAACCAATCAGTATCGAGCCTCGCGGCCACGTTTTTATCTGGGCTTCACGAAATACGGGAAGCCTAGTCAAAGAGCGTTTCACGTTCAAACCCGCGTACGTTACGCCCTGCCTTTATTCAGTACGCTGACCGAATTCAAGACACAAAAGGCTATGAAAGCCCCCTCTTAAATCAGATTTCTTTTTAAAGTCCTCCAGCATTTTTAGACGCAGCTTTCCCATAGAATTGAGGATGGGGGGAGGGGGGGGGAGATAAATTGCTTCTCTCTAACAATGAGGCTACTAGCCTATCAAACCACGTGCAAACAAGCACGAGGAACTGAAATGTGGGGTTCACTGATCATTCACAACCTTGTTGTTGCCTCCTGTGCCCTGACTTCACAAAACGCTTTCACTCTCCGTTGCTTTTAATGGGGTGAACTTGCGGATACCGGGTTGTGTTTTCCTCGCACGACGAGCACAACGAATACGTGCGGCGGCATTTCTGCGATCTGATCTTTCCATCGCATACTTTACGCCAGACATGCACAGGTTGCGGGAAAATATAACTAACAACCGTTACTTGTTACTCGCTCAATATTTAACTAAGCACGTTATTTGTTACCAATATTCGAAAAGAACACGTTCCTTGAGCTTAAAAGAACGTGCTACTTTCTTGTTACTTTGAACGTGTCTTTTTTTTCTGTCGCTTTGGCCCCCTTACAGTGCTTAGACATCATCTCAGGCACGTAGCCAAAAAATAATTTCGTGGTCCCTTTAATCGGTGGAACATAAGATCAATGTCAGCCTGTCAACCTAGACGGTGTTGGTTTAAGGACGCGATGGCTTCAAGCTTCCACCGTGTTTTTTACACATATTCTCGAGATAGTCACAATAGGTATTCATAATCCTGATTATGACGTGAAAGATATGCATCATGAGAGGAAGACACCGAAACATCTCGTCGCCAATAATATGCAGAGTCTTTTGGATCAAATTTCCCGTGGCAAAAGCATTTATACTGGGTTTCGAATTTAGTTTTAGGCTGTTTCATTCTATACTCGTTTTCTACCTCAACAAGCATAGTAAAAAAAAAAAAAAAGTCCGGCACCTCGCGGAGCATTACGAATTTCAGCCTTTATGTGTGAAATTAAATATTATGTAGGTGCATTTTAGATCAAATATAGGTTATATTGTAAAGACGTAGACGTTTCAAACGCAAAAAAAAAAAATATATATATTGCTTCTTCCTCTAACAACGAAATGTTGTAGGAACTCCTTTCCGCGGCAAAAAAAATAAACAAAACGCAAAACCCGTTTCTTTTTTTTTTTTTTTTTTTTTAGGGAACAACGAGTGTAGTATAACTATTAAGCGCGTTAACTGAACAAGTTAGGTTCTGGGAACGTCTTTCAATTGCCTAGAAACAAAGTTTTAAATCGGACGCAATTCTGTTTTGCGTTCGTTCAGCTATGTAAAACAGGTCCACATTTAGAACTATCCGAATTTGGGAGGGTTGGTTACGCATTAAAAAAAATAAGAACAACGCAAGGACGGGATGAAGCACGAAACCAACCACAGAAAAATATTGCTCTGGTTTTCTAGTTTAAAATCGCGACATTTTGGAAATTTCAAGCGCAGATGCGCAGATTTTGGAATGCCGGTTATTGTGTAGTACTATGCTAGATAAAAAGACTAACAGGGTCCAATTGCGCTGTTACCTGCGTGCAAATAAAAAAGAAATAGGGAAAACTGTGTCAGATTGGCCGGTCTCTCCCGCGAAAAGTAAATCCGGTTGCTGCACCTTTTTTACTATACAAAGTTCGTACTGGTGTAGGCCTTTAGCGACCATGAGTGGAAGTCTGAAGTAATAAATAAAAACGTGCTCTTCTGCCACAATATACGCAGTAGTTGAGGGTAGTACTGCCGGCTGACTCAACTGCTATTTAAGTAACGGAAAAAAGATATGCTAGTTGATCATTTACCGAACTAGAACAACAGAGAGCTATAGGTTGATTTTGGAGTAGCCACAACTATCCTAAAAACGCGAACCACTTCACAACGGCAGCTACGAGCGAGAGTTGGATGTTCCGTAAAGCCCGCCGCTACAGCCCAAAGATGGAGAATGGCAACCTCCCGGTTTGTAGTCTGCTAGCGGAGTCGGGTGCGTGCCCTCTCTCTCGTTTTAGCCCGCCGAACCCGCTGAATTTCCCGGATGTGTGGAGAGGACGCTGCTGTCGAACAAAATGGTGCCGCCCAGAGAGCGCTAAATGGAATGGTCTATAGTCAACGCGGGCAGAAGCTGAAGGAGAGGAGGAGACAAGCGCGAAAGGGGGACGTCAGAATGCCAAGCTCTGATTGGAATGATTAGTGGTTAGATCTGAATCTAGCTGCCTTTGTGTCCACTTCACTCGTCGAACACATTCGAATGCGAGAACCAAACGCCAGACGCCGGCGTTCCGCGTTTTAACGCGTTCGACGAGAGCAGTGGAGACAAAGGCATATAGTTTTTGGTCTGCCGACTAATCAGTCCAGTCAGAGACCGGCGTTCTGACGACCCCGCGCCCTCTTCTCTTCTCATCTCCCTTACCTTCTTGGCGCATTAGAATCGGATAGTTATCCCTGAAGCACCGTTCTTTGCGGTAGGCTTAAACCTACGCTGTTGATCCGAAGAGGCGCGGTCCTGAAAGTTCCGCGATGTTTACAGAAGTACACTTATTCCCGGTGTTCACACCCTTCAACATAAACGGACTGGACCCTTTCCAAGACGGGTTCTACGAATGCGCAAACTCACCGGAAACTAGGAGGCCACGCTAGCAGACATCTTGGCTATTTGTGCGGGAGTCATTTGGATTTTTTGATGCTATAATCACGACCTTACGATAAAATTCGTAGCTCGCGTGCGGCATGACACGTTCCTAGAGGTAAACGAGTGGCAAGCGACGGGGGCCTATCCACTTTTTTGGACTTTTGAATAGAGAGGGGACGAGGGGAAATGTTCAGGTCACGTGACCAGTTCTGTAGCGAAAAAAGACGGGTGATACAATGCCACCTAACAGAGAAGAAATGCATCTTCACCCAAAAAAGGTCATCACAAGTCAATCTACACGTCGCCACCTATGCGAACCGCAAGTTCGTCTGCTTCTTTTGCTGGGGTTGTGGTGACATCAGAACGCCAAGCTCGTATTGGTTCTGGTCAAAGGATAATAGATTGACGTCAAGGCAGCTTGTTTTGAGGTCTACCCACCATCCTTCAATCAGAGCCAATCAGAGCTCGGCGTCTTTCTGACGTCACCGCAACTCCTGCAAAAGAAGCAGACGAGATTGCGCTCCGCATTGGTTGCGTCAGCGTTACCTCCAGCGCGTTCTTGCAGCGTCTCACAACAAGTGTGACGCTAGCAGACGGCGGCGCCAAAACGGACGCGTCTTCGGCTTTGAGGCGGCACAGCTCTTGTTTGCCCCCATGGAGCTGGTTACGTGATTGCCTCAAAAGGACAGCTCGTGAGCCTTCCCCCGTGTAGCGCGGTTCTTTGGGTCAAAGTTTGCTTTTTGCCTGGGGAATTTCGGGGGCCCTAGAAAGCCCGAAGAATTCAAGGTGGAGACAAACTTGAACTTCTTTTTCCAAAGTATGTGTGTATCTTGACCCTAATTCCCCCAAACAAGTGCCAAAGTGGGGCTTCATTGCTGGTATAGTTCGGCTGTCGCCTGGCGTCTTTGGGGTCAAATTGCCACACAAGTGTCAGAGCGCTCCACGTTTGGTTGTTGGTTTTTTTTTTTTATATGTTGCAACTGGGCCGAAACTACCATAGAGTTGCTAGATTTAGGCTTCACCGCTGGTTCTTCGGCTCATACGTGGCATTCTTGGCTCAAATGTGGCGCTTTGTAAATTAAGTCGCGAGCCACAGAAAATCCGCAGAAACGCCAAAGAAATGTACGCTGGCAAAAGCTAACGCCTGGGACCAAAAAAGCGTATTATGCCCAAGTAATGCTCCTGGGAATGCCAAGCTTGTTGTACGTCAGCCTAGTTTTTTAGCGTGCTGCCTGTGGCGCTATACGTGCCTTTTTTATGTGGAAAAGGGCCATCAGTGGTAGTTTGTCATTGGTCCTCGTGTATTAGGGAACCTGGAAGCAGGGTTTTGCATTTTAGTCGCCTGGTTCCCAAACTAAACACCCAACTCAAAGGGATGCGGAAACGGGTGGCCCACTTCTTTCGGGTTGTTTCGTCTTAATCCCGGCAGCACGCTGTCGGAGCATCCGCCAAAGATATGCTTCCGACGTCATGAAGATTTTGCGGAACGATAACGTCACTCTCACTCGCATCATTCGAGCCGCGTAATGATGCAACCGCAAAAACAAAAACGTGAATGTTTGTATTCGTATGCAGCTATCGCTTTAAATAGACTATACTTTGTTCCACCCTACGGTGGACTAAAGGCAGAAGCTACGAACCGCCAGATCCAATCACGAGCCACTTAGACATTGCGTGGTATTTCGCTTCGATACACGTATTGGTGGCCGCGTCTCGGATCACTGATGGGAATGGGCGGACAGTGGTTCGAATCGCAATGAGTGACTCAACAATTTTACAGTGCAAAGAAAGCCACGACGTACTGGCTCTTTGCAGTGCTGAAGCTATAAAAATGACGCAGCGTTTTTGGATTCGGAGCATTATTCGTCCAAACCTAATCAATGCCAAGCGTGTCATAGTTTAGCGTGGAACGTGATTGGACCGGGCGGCTCGTGGCTTTGGCCTTTAGTCCATCGTAGGATGAGACGAAGTATAGCACGTATAGTCCTCCTTATCTTCGACGCTGTAGAGACAGCCGGCATATACCCTTACTTTGCTTAGTGAAGGCAATGGGTGATGCAGCGCTATTTGATTCCAACCCCTCTTCGTAGACCTCTACAGAAAAGCGTTGCCTTTTCGCAAATTGCTTGAATCAGTTTAGCACCTGATAAAGACTGCCTTATGAACTGCAAATACAACATGATCCATAAAACCGTAACTAAAAGCAATTAACGGATATTAAGTTAAGGTAAATGTAACTCAATAAAAGTGTCAAGCAAGGTGAATCTCAAAGAAAATAATTTGACGGGGCGTTTTTCTTTTTTTTTTCGTTATATGCTTGCATGTTCGGGTTTGCTCTGTGTGAACCGTATTCGAGTAGTATAATAAAATAAATGTCAATTTTTAATTTTTTTGTTTTTGTTTTTTCGAACGTTTGCACACGACGGTAACGTCCCAGTTTCTAGATTTTATATTTAAGTTCAAGGTGCTCGGCATGTACAAATACGCTTCTATGAAGCAAGTAAACAGAAGTCTGAGCGCATGACGTCAGCAACTAATGAAGACACTCCGGCACAAATCAACCAGAAAATAAAAGAAAATCTTCAATGCACCAGCGAAAAATAAAACAAAGAAACGACTCCGCGACATCTTGAATGATTAACTCGGAGGGATGTAGACACTTCCATAATTTCGACAGTGTCACATCCGTCTCTCTGGTTCCTATTTGCGTCCCAGATAAAATGAAATCCGTGAGTGTAGGAAATTGGAGTCAATCTTCACGCCATTTAGGGACGAAATGAAATTGCTTCGCCCGTCAAATGAAAAAAAAAACACAAATATTGGAAACATGAATCGCACAAACAGTAGGTTCATAAGCGCCTCCTACTGCGACATGAGACTGAGAGTAGAAAACAAAAAAAAAATATATATATATATATAATTCTCCCGTTATAGTTCATATACCAAGTGGGGAGAACAAAAACCGAAAAGGCTAAACCTAAAAGCGTGTCAACTGTTCAAATATCTCGAGAAAGCAAACCATACCATCAAACGAACAAACGAAAAGCGTATAAATAATTCAAAAGTGACATAGCTATTCGCAAAACTTCGACAACAAAGTTAAACAACACAATAAAACTCAACATTTCGTCACTAAACTGATGAAATAAATTTAAAAAAGAAACAGACAGAAAACGTGGGAGACAGAGTGACACAGAAAGTAGAAGCGTAACAAATCGAGCGGCGCCACGGTTCCAAATAAACGACATCCTATATGTGTGCTCTTGATTCCATGTTTCATGTTGTTAAATATTTATTTTTGTTTTTCCTTAAAAGGCGTTCTGGGAAGCAGTATACAAAACTAAACAAACAAGGTAAAAGAAAATACCCAGAGCGCGGCGCGGCTGAATCCCTAGCCAGATATATATATCCCACAATCCCTCGCGGCCATCTTTCTTCATTTCGGCGCGTATATAGTAGACGATATACGAAACGACAAAAAAATCCGTCTCTATTTTCCTTCCGTTCTTTCTCAATTTGCTAGTAATTTAGCGCCACGAAACTCACTTTAAATATAGCTCTTCCGAGAGTCCCTGTATATTCAGAGAGTGCCATCAACCGAGTGACGCACATATTGACGCAACCCACTGTTGCTATTCGTTAGAGAAAATCCCTTGACGAGCGAAGACAGCAGACGATGTCGTTCGGGAATCAAACTCGGCAGGTTCCATCCGTATGAATAGGAATGATCCACGTTATAAAAGAACGCTGAAAAAAAAGTAAAATGATGCCGTACGGCTAAACTGAAGAATAAAATGGCAATGACCTGTATCTACAAGGATCTAAACTGCATAAAACGGCGTATTCAGGACGCAATAATTATTTTTTTTTAAACATTACGCGATCATTTTGGGGAATAAAGAAGAAACTACCGTCAATTCATTGTCGTCACATAACTTGACGTCACGCCACGGGGCCACCTGACTTGACGTCATGATGTCAAGTTGTAGTGAATCGTGTAACATGACGTCAGGTAACCTGACGCCACCGGACCTCAATTGGTGTATATACACTAATTTATGTTTTCGCTAAAGTTAGCGGGGGAATGCACAGACGGATGGAGAACTTTCTGGGAATACGGGGTTCCGTCATGAATCGTTCTATGCTTTAAATTTCTAAAGCAAACGTTAGCTTCCGGGCGTCAATATGACCCGTCTTCCGCCATGTCCGCCAAGCAGGAAGCTCAATAGGCCATTCCGGAAATGCGCAGCGCCTCCCAACGTCCTTTCGACGCGCTACGGGAATCCGATGTACGGTGCGTGAAAGAGCGCTCGTAAAAAAGAGGGGCGCGGTACGTGTTTGTTTAGCATTTCGCGATTCCAGAACGCAAAGAATGCAGGACAATAAGGAAAACAGGGTACGTATCGATTTCGTAATGTGTCCGCCTAATTTATTTATTTATTTATTTATTGCATTTGGAGTAGTAAGGAAGAAGGAATTGAGCCATTTTCAGGATTTACGGAGCGTACGAGGATCGGTGCGCGGTGCAATGTGGGATTGACGACAAATGTTCCGGGATTTTCAAGAAAGGTATATTAAATACTTCAGTTAAATGCGTTGGTGATAAAGTCGAATGCAGGAAAGAAATAGTAGGTATATTAAGTTTATGCTTTCGGCAAATAGGAAGGGTATGAAATGCGGTATGTACTTTGGTCTCAATACATGTTTCTAGCAGTCACCACAAAGGGGAAAATTTTTTGCTCTGTTCCTTGTGTACTTCTTTTAGGAGCATTTTTGCCTGTGTCTCGCTTTCTGTGCTTCAAACTCTCTGACAACACCTCATGCCAAATTCGTAAGTTCCTATTTCTTTTTCTAGAACTCATACGATGTCATAAGAAAAACAAACCTTAAAAAAAACGCATAGACGATTTGATGCTATTACATACTACTTATCACTAACCTCAATCATAGCCGGCTCCCAGAACTGGTAACTTCCAATAAGATCAAACTGCAAAGTGTATGAGTTCAAAGTTTATATTTAGAGCCCTGCGCGAATAACTGTTTTAACGTCCTCATCCGATCCGCAACCGCAGACTTTGTATCCGCACCTGAACGGCATCCTACGAGCAGATTCATTTTACATCATTAAATCAATATCGTGTAAGGAAACAATCAGTGCCCGAAGAGTTGCAAAGAGAAACAGGTGAACCAATCACCTTTCCAGCAAATTAATTTTCCTTTTTTGTTTTCCTCGTCTTTGAGAAACTTCTGAGCAGTTGAGTTCGCGTGACGTGTTTATAGTGCCGCCGTTCGAACACTTTCCCCACAATGTATACTTCCTGTGGTCCCGCACTGTGCTCGTCTCTTCCACATTTTCCTTGTGTCCCTCTTTTCGTCGCTTCCTAAGCGCGTTCTCTTCTTACCCTAGCTAGATTTATGAGATTCCTGCCCACAACCTTCAACGCCGGTCCCTGAGTCTGTTCTCTTCGTCGCCTCTGTGAACCTTCATCTGTCTTAAGTTTCTCTCGAACCTTCCTCTCTTTTTTTGTGTCTTTCTTTGTTCTGTCCGTCGCTCTCTGCAAGCAAATAAACTTCCGAAGCGGACCGTATGGGAGGCATAAATCAGAGAGATAATTAGTTTTCGTGTCCGACGGCTTCAACCCAGGCGTGAGAGGAGAACTTCGCGACGGTAATTTTACGAGTCGTTAGTGCCACTCTTAGAAACACAAAAGACAACAGAAGCGAGCGCGAACACCAACTTGTCCAGGGAGTGCACGCATAATTTTATTTCGCGTGCTTCAGTCAAAAAAAAAAAAAACCTACAAACAAAGAAAGAAAGGTGCATCCACTAGTATCATTTTTTCTTTTCATCGTAACGATTAGTCGCTGTAGCGTCGCTGATGCTGAGACATTACTGAACCACACTAATAGTAGGTCCGCACACAAGCAAGAACCTCACTAAGCCCAGGCTTTTTTTTTTTTGTTCGGTATGGTTGAAAAAAAGTTGATTCGCAGGGGATTGTTTTGACAGGCTACCTAAATTTGTCCCGAAAAAGAAAAAAAAAAACTAAATTAAACTGGAAATTTTAGACGTTTTTTTAATTTTGTGAAAAACACTCATGAGTACCACCTAAGAATGAGGCGCTATAAAAGGGGTTCGTCATTTTAAAACGCGAACGCGTTTTCTGTGTTTGTTTTTGTTTTTTAGCAAAGAAATACAGAAGGCTTTTTTCAAAAATTGAGTAATGCTATCACAACTAAAAACAGCGCACAAAAACAAAGATGCGGAAGGTGTAGACGGTACAAGCGCAGAAATTCAACGGATTATTTAACAAAAGGGAAAACATCGAACTAATCACCCACATCCCTATCGCATCGACACGTGCTTCGAAAACGCTTTCTGATTATTATGTAAGCAAACCGAAGTTTGACGCATCTTGCGCCTTCCTTTCCTATCTCAAAAGCCTGAAGAAATATCTATAAAAAACTTCAAATTGACGTCTAGTGACCCGAACAAAGTCAGGTGTGCTGCTTTGGAGCGATGCATTAGCTTCGAGTTGTGCAAGCTGGTGAGGCACATAAAGAAAACTAGGGTTGGCCACCTAGAGGCCCTGTTCACCGCCAAAACACATAAGGAGGGTTCACCATTTAGGGCCACTGTCCCCGAAAAAGGTACTTGGCAACGGTTGGTGAGTCAATACTCACTAAAAACAACAAAGCACCCGGCATATAGAGGTGACACTTTTCTGGTGCGGAACTCACAGGCGATTGTGGAGCACTTGAATTGTGGTATAGCTCACGAGAATACGGCTTCCTTCTACATTGACGTAGCCGGCTTGTTTGAGTCGGTACACAACGAAGGCATATTTGCTTCTGTGCGTGAATGCATTGACATAAAAGCAGGTTAAATTTCATAATCCTATAGCGGTGTAAGAGTGGACGGTTTCATGGAACTGTTTCAGTTCTTTCCTCAGTCGACCTTAATTTCGTTGAACGGTGCGTACTACTTGCAGTTGTATGGCGTGTGCATTAGCGCATGTGTAGCACCGGTATCGTATGATATTTGTTTGGCCAAACTAGACCGATTCATTGGTGAGAATGTGGACGCAAGCAGCGTCAACAGGGTATTTCGATTCGTGAATGACAACCTGGTCGTAACAAAATGAATTGATGAGGCTTCGGTGGAAAACGTTGTCGCTTCTGTGTTGGGTGTCCTTAAGCGTCATTTGTGGGTATTCAAGTTTACACATGAATGCCGGGATGGCATGCTTTCGCAGTTCCACGACCCTAGACGGAAGTTCACTAAACATCACGTTAGTTGTGCCTATCATCCCCGCATAAAGAAGGGCCTTTTGCCTTCCTCGTGAGAGGGAGTTTGGTTTTACGGTATGTGCTGTGCATACAGTTCTTAATTGCTGGCAGCAGTGGCGTCCGCGTACAGGCTTTCGTGAGCAAATGGTGCGGGGAAGGGGAGGGGGAGAGGGCGGTTCAGGAGGCAACGCAAGAAAACACAAATATGAAAATAAGCTAGGGACAACATGACTTTCTATACCTTACGATAGAGCAGCACGGCTGTACAGCCTTTTGTCGGTAGTAAAAATATCTCCTTGGAGCCGACGTCGTGCGACGGAGGCGAGCTAGCTCAAAACGAGTGAAAATTTGTTGCGTTTTTTTTTTCTTCATGGAGTAATATGATTCTCAATATTTTACCATCACAAGTTAGTGAAAGTCCCTGTAGACGTTTAAGAAAAACCTAAAAAAGAAATAAAAAACTAGCTTTTTTTTGGCATAGCGCAATTTTGCCACATTTAGAGAACTGAGCTGCATTTCGACATCCATAACAAAACTAAAGTGACTGTTAAGCATATTTCTTTCTATATTCGTAAATCGCATTTGAAGATAATTGTTTTTTTTTATATATTTCTTGTCGTTTTATTTTAAGTTGTCTGTTGGTAAATAGTTTGCAAATATATCTCTAAAACGTGCTCCTTTTACGTGTTTCCTAAGTTTTGAGGCGTCAAAATTTTTATTGTAAATTTTACTATTCTTTTCACACGCTGCATACCTTTCAAAAAAAGAAGTAGACGAAATTTTTCACAACTGGCATGCTTCGGTGTGAAATGGACGGCTGCGCAAATTACCATAGTGAAACTTTGGCAATCTCCACGCTTCAACAGGTTCGAAATCGTATAACTTCGGAAGGAGCTACGGCGTTCGCATAAAGGTAACTAAACATGGCTTTCACATATCTATTTTTTTACATAAATATAAAATATACGATTAGGACCATCATTTTAATATCAGACGAGGAGTCCCCCTGAGGTTGTTTGCAGGCTGTATAATATATCAGTAAATAAAACGTGTTTAATATGTATTCCTTTAATAAAAAAACTATCAATTAATGAACATTCATTCAGGTACCTCGATATTACTGTGGTAAAACACATTTTAGAGATCTCTACCGAAAACAAAAATACAGTATGCGGAGCGCAAGTTGTCTGCTTCTTTTGCAGGTTGTTGTGGTGACGTCAGAACGCCGTGCTCTGATTGGTTCCGATTGAAGGATAGTGGGTAGACCTCAAAGCAAGCTGCCTTGAGGTCTGCCCACTATCCTTCAGTCTAAGCCAATCAGAGCTCGGCGTCGTTCTGGTGTCACCACAGCCCCTGCAAAAGAAGCAGACCAACTTGCTCTTCGCATAACTTTTCGCTGACTGGATTACGGAACAGAAAATCTAACTGGATTTTTTGCTGGAAACCTGAAATCTAGTTTGTGGACCATTGTCTTCAAACTGGATTTCAGGTTTCCAACAAGAAATCCGGTTAGATTTTCTGTTTCATAATAAAGTTAGCGGAAAGTTATACGGTTTTTTGTTGTTGCTTTCGGTAGGGATAGAAACGTAAGGTCGTCTGATCTCTTTACGCATTACACAATTGTGTTCCTTGTACGTTTTTTTTTTTCTAACCAGAAACTTATATAATGGCCTTTTTATTTGTCGCGTTGTTTGTGTCTTCAAAGTTAACGATTACGGCAGGCGTGGCTAATGTTCATGGTTCCTGCTCTCTGATTGGTTATTCGACGTGCTCAGTGGCTAACGCTGCAATCTCATTGGCTACGGAGAGATACGTGACTACTGCCCAACAGCTCGTTTTTTTTTTTTTTGCCACTTCATACTGCGTGCGTTTCGAGAAAATTTCGAGATTAACCTGCCATACGCCCGTAAGTTCTTTCATCGCTGCGAATATAACCAAGTATTAGTAATAAATCTAAATGATTCGGTTTGAAGGTATGGACCGTTTTTTACTCTTTCCAAGCATGAAATGCCGATTGCGTCCCTCGAGCAATGGCAAGCCTGTCGAACGTGCTAATGTCCCCGGTGATAGAAAGCAAAAATGTTAGACGAACAGCGAAGTCGGAGATTTAACAAGGGAATTGGCATGTACAACTTATCGTCTTGGAGAAGGCAAGTTGGCGTACAAGAAATATTCGAAACTTTTTACAAACCTCGCGCGTCTTCGCTTTTTTTTCCCGTTTATTTGGAGTTGGTGGTTCAACGTTATATCGACATCTCAAGCAATGGTGTTAAGGCCGGCTTTCTTCGTTCTTTTTATGAACAGGAATTTCCCTGGGACGTCAAAGACTGGAGCACCGCGCGGTGGCGTTTGCAACGAAAATAGTCTATAGTGCGAGCCGTACATATTGTGCAATGCCTACGATCGATTTGGGCTCCCGCCAATATAATGACGACGCTAATGTTTTTTTTCCGTACGGGGAAATGCTCGGAGAATGTCTTACGTATCGAGAAAGAAATATTTTGGGCAGTGTAGCCGACCCGGTGCAACAAAAAGTCGTTTATGCGAAGAGATGTATACGTACTGCGGTGAACGTAAAAAATTGCGGAGCCCATCCACTTTACGTGAAAATGGAGGACCAGCGAACCTGTTATCTTTACGACAAAAGCTACTAATTTCCACTTAGGCATCGGCGGCCCGATCTTCGTCGGTCATTGTTGCCCGGCGACGACGTTCACGCTCCCGCTTCTGTTGCCGCTGACGCTCTAGACGAGCACGTTCTTCGTCAGTGAGTGGAGGATCATTCGCAGCCGATGGACCCACACCATCGGCCCCACCACGTTGGGCCGCTGCGTGTTCGGCTTCTCGACGCTTTTGCACACATGCGCGCTGTTGAGCGAGCCGACAATCCTTGTAGGCGTGCTCTTCCTCTTCAGGACGAACAACACGCGCCCGACCCATGGCGAGTCCAAAGGGCAACTGATAACGTCGCTAGGAAATGGCTCCGTCAAGAGACAAAGGAACGCAGCCATTGGTGGGTAGCTATTTTAGGTTTTACAGCGACGTTACAGCGAATTGCTACATTGATTGAATAAAGACACATACATACATAAAGGCGACGAGCTCTTTCAATACACGACGTTGTAAGTTCTAAACCCAATTTTTCAAGGGACACCCCGAGGACAGTTTTTTTTTTTTTGGTTGAGCCCAAGTTTTTTTATCAGCGTCGCGGAAGCTAAAAAAAAGAAGGTTAGATTGGCGCGTTCTGCCCTCAGCCTCGTCATGGCGAACTCTTAGCCGAGATAAGTCGGTGACCGTAGATGATAACAAGGGATCATGACCTCACTATCTAATAATGCCAAGGAAGGCTGACTCACGCGGGTTGCCACCTTTTTTTAATTTATACTTGCCACCAGACATGTACAAGTTACTCAAAAAAGTAATTAAGTTAAGTTACTGAGTATTGAACTCAAAAGTAATTTGAGTAGAGTAGAAATTACTCAAATGAAAAGTAATTGAGAAAATGACTAATTACCGTAAAAAAGTAGCGAATTACTTTTGAAGTTACCTTGAAGTTACTTTTATATGTGTTTTTTATGGTAAAAAGAAAGTACATTGGTTTTGATCCGTTAGCGAAATTCTGCTAGCCAAATATGGATCGGATTGTTTTTTCAAAGAAATGCTAATTGTTTAGTACTTTCTTGTTTGTTTGTTCAATGATATACTGCAAATGTGTCATTTCTATTTTGAGGTTTAGGCACTGCCTGAGCTTGATCTTTAGACAGTGCTTGCTTGTTTACAGTGTTGCGTAAAGTACATCTAAAATGTACTTGAAATAAAGTACAAAGTTAATTAGAGGTTATGTACTTCGAGTAAAGTAGTAAGTACACCGGGTGCAATGTACTTGGAGTAATTGACGTACTACAAATACAATATATATTAAGGTTAAGTACCAGTACTTTTAACAGAATATTTCATGATGCCCTTTCATTCCCTATACAGTGTTTTTTTTAACTGGTACGCATTGCTCCAGAGGTAATTGGAGGTGCATCAGTTTTTTACGGAAATGGCAGCAAATATTGTCTAAAGTCAAGTCGCGACAGAGTAGTTGTTTTACTCTCGCTGACGAGCTATTTGACACAATCAACTTATAAGACAGTGCTTATTTCTGTCGGTCTTATAGCCTCCATTACTTCACTCATAGAAATGAGCAGAATGTCGTCTTGAAAGAGCGCGTTTTCACACAACGATACGCCATTTTTTTTTTTTTTTTTCAGATTCGGGGAATGTACATTTAAGTCGGGAGTTTTACTTTCCTCGGAAAGTACAAGTACATGCCGAGAGAATGTACTTCAAGTTAAGTTCAAGTTTTCTAAACAGTGGTAGTACTTTAAATGCCATGTAATTAGAGTACTTCCCAACACTGCTTCTTTCTTATTTTTTTTTTATATAAAAACGTTGGGGGGATTACTAAGGTTTCTCGAACGATCTTAAAATCTGTGAATATCTGCATATTCTATGTTTTGGGAGGAAAGGCAATGAAAAAAGGTCCCCTTTGCGTTGCCCTTTAGCACGCGAGTCTTCGAGTACAGCACAAACTACGGGAGCGCCGGATGAGCTTCAGAGCAGGTGCTGCATTTTGTTGCCTCCTTTGAGTGAGGATGCAGTGTTTGCACCCCCTGTAGTGGGCAAGAGTTTCTACGTCGGGGAGAAGCGGGAACCAGCCCTTTATTCGAATGGGTCAAGTCTCCTTGAGCAAAGTGGTTAGTTGGGCGAGTTGGTAATGATTGAACATGGTTAAAATTGCGCACAGACAGAAAGGAACAGAAAAGAGGGAAGAGAGAAGAGACAAGCGCAAACTCACAACTCGATGTATTGAAGAATAAAAAAGAACAGCCGGCGGTATCAGCTCGAGCCGAGGCCACAATCGCACGGGGGCACCCGAGCACGCGGAGGACACACACCATCAACCACACTCAAACGATTGTAGAAAGGCAATTTCCTTGTCAGTTAAAGCCACAGAAGGTTGACTGACGCAACGCTCGCCTAGGCGGAGTATACTAAAAGCTTCAAAAATTTCCCTAGTATGTTTTTCTTGAAATCTGCCAATTATCGAGGTTTTTTGTAAAGAAGGTGTACACTTGCTTGACAATGCAGAGGTAGGTGGCCCCCCACCGTGGAATTTAGAGAAAGATTGTGCTCCCTTAACCGGTCATTAATGCACCGTCCTGTTTGTCCTACATAGGACCTACCACAAGAAAGGGGAAAACTATAAACCACTCTGGTTGAACACGGCACGTAAGGCCGGACGTGTTTTGTGTGACACCTGTGTTTTGTAATGTTTTCGACTTTTGCTCGAACTTTAGAACAAATATGACCCATTTTTTGGGGGGCTGACATCACTAAGGGGACTCCATACCTATTGGCTACCTGTTTGAGATTGTGAGAAATTCTGTGTATATACGGAACCACCACCACTCTTTTTTGTCGACTTTACGTGCAGCTTTTTCACATCCTTTTACTTTTTTTATCAGAGTTCCTACCACCTCAGTTAGCACCTGCGTTGGGAACCCAGACGCTGTAAGCCTCTCAATTTGAGCATTAAAACTGCTTTTGAGGGTATGGAGGCATGACTTCTTTAAGGCTGAATTAAGGCAGGAAAGAGCTATGCCTCGTTTTACGACTTTGGAGTGCGAGGAGGTATAGTGTAGTAACCCTTTTTTTGAACGGGGTGAAAATGACCAGCATAGGTGGTTTGTTTGCAAAGACAGAGAAAGGTCTAGAAATTGCAACACACCTTCTTTAGGAGTTTCACAGGTAAAACTAAGTCCTGACCCGCACTTGTAGAATATGTCCATGATGCTACTAATTATATTATTGTCCAATGTCTTTCGGTATACTAACAGGAAATCATCAACATACCTAAACACGTGAAGAACTGGCATAGACGCTATGGCCGTCTTAATGGCACGGTCGACCCCCGCAAGAAAAATATCGCTTAGGACCGGTGCAACGCAAGAGCCTATACAGACTCCCGACTTTTGCAAAAATACCCCGTTTTGCCACCCAATGAATGTCGAATTAAGATAGAAATGTAGCAGCTCAAGAAAACTTTCTATGGGTACACCACTTGAGTTCTGGAACGAGAGCTCACCGTGGGACTCGATGCATGACTTAACAGAGGCCAGTAGATGTTCATGGGGAAGCGAGTAAAACAGGTCTTGAACGTCCACGCTGAAAACACCATGATTGGCAAGTTCATTGTTGCTTAGTACTTCAACGATGGCTTCCGAATTGCAGACTCTAAAGGGATCCGTAATCTTCACACCCGAAAGGTGCTTTTGAAGATAGGCCGACATCTGCCGTTGCCACGACCCTCTTTCGGTGACAATTGCTCGGAAAGGGCAGGCTTCCTTGTGTGTTTTGGCACTAAAGAAGACCTCAAGGTGTAGCCCATCAGCTTTTTTGATGTTGCTTGCTAACTGGTTCAACATAAAACGTTGACAAAGGCCAGTGCAGATAGTCCTGAAGAAGGCCAAGAGCCAGGCACTCTCCCTTTGTCAACGTTTTATGTTGAACCAGTTAGCAAGCAACATCAAAAAAGCTGATGGGCTACACCTTGAGGTCTTCTTTAGTGCCAAAACACACAAGGAAGCCTGCCCTTTCCGAGCAATTGTCACCGAAAGAGGGTCGTGGCAACGGCAGATGTCGGCCTATCTTCAAAAGCACCTTTCGGGTGTGAAGATTACGGATCCCTTTAGAGTCTGCAATTCGGAAGCCATCGTTGAAGTACTAAGCAACAATGAACTTGCCAATCATGGTGTTTTCAGCGTGGACGTTCAAGACCTGTTTTACTCGCTTCCCCATGAACATCTACTGGCCTCTGTTAAGTCATGCATCGAGTCCCACGGTGAGCTCTCGTTCCAGAACTCAAGTGGTGTACCCATAGAAAGTTTTCTTGAGCTGCTACATTTCTATCTTAATTCGACATTCATTGGGTGGCAAAACGGGGTATTTTTGCAAAAGTCGGGAGTCTGTATAGGCTCTTGCGTTGCACCGGTCCTAAGCGATATTTTTCTTGCGGGGGTCGACCGTGCCATTAAGACGGCCATAGCGTCTATGCCAGTTCTTCACGTGTTTAGGTATGTTGATGATTTCCTGTTAGTATACCGAAAGACATTGGACAATAATATAATTAGTAGCATCATGGACATATTCTACAAGTGCGGGTCAGGACTTAGTTTTACCTGTGAAACTCCTAAAGAAGGTGTGTTGCAATTTCTAGACCTTTCTCTGTCTTTGCAAACAAACCACCTATGCTGGTCATTTTCACCCCGTTCAAAAAAAGGGTTACTACACTATACGTCCTCGCACTCCAAAGTCGTAAAACGAGGCATAGCTCTTTCCTGCCTTACTTCAGCCTTAAAGAAGTCATGCCTCCATACCATCAAAAGCAGTTTTAATGCTCAAATTGAGAGGCTTACAGCGTCTGGGTTCCCAACGCAGGTGCTAACTGAGGTGGTAGGAACTCTGATAAAAAAAGTAAAAGGATGTGAAAAAGCTGCACGTAAAGTCGACAAAAAAAGAGTGGTGGTGGTTCCGTATATACACAGAATTTCTCACAATCTCAAACAGGTAGCCAATAGGTATGGAGTCCCCTTAGTGATGTCAGCCCCCCAAAAAATGGGTCATATTTGTTCTAAAGTTCGAGCAAAAGTCGAAAACATTACAAAACACAGGTGTCACACAAAACACGTCCGGCCTTACGTGCCGTGTTCAACCAGAGTGGTTTATAGTTTTCCCCTTTCTTGTGGTAGGTCCTATGTAGGACAAACAGGACGGTGCATTAATGACCGGTTAAGGGAGCACAATCTTTCTCTAAATTCCACGGTGGGGGGCCTCCTACCTCTGCATTGTCAAGCGTGTAAGTGTACACCTTCTTTACAAAAAACCTCGATAATTGGCAGATTTCAAGAAAAACATACTAGGGAAATTTTTGAAGCTTTTAGTATACTCCGCCTAGGCGAGCGTTGCGTCAGTCAACCTTCTGTGGCTTTAACTGACAAGGAAATTGCCTTTCTACAATCGTTTGAGTGTGGTTGATGGTGTGTGTCCTCCGCGTGCTCGGGTGCCCCCGTGCGATTGTGGCCTCGGCTCGAGCTGATACCGCCGGCTGTTCTTTTTTATTCTTCAATACATCGAGTTGTGAGTTTGCGCTTGTCTCTTCTCTCTTCCCTCTTTTCTGTTCCTTTCTGTCTGTGCGCAATTTTAACCATGTTCTCCTTGAGCTTCAGGACACAAAGAAACGCCAGTCTTCGGCGCTAATCCCGCAGTTACTCGGCCTCTCTTGCGTCGTGCCTGTTCGCTCCCCGCGCTTCGTAGCAGTGTTGTTGCAGAGGAGGGGGGAGGGGGGGGGGGAGAGGAGGCTTGGGAAATTTATGGGGTGTTTCAGACTCTCCAACTCATTTTCTTCCCCCCTTTCCTACGCCACATGCTTCCTTCTCTTCGCAAATAACAGCTGATCTTCCAACATCTTGTCTTTTTTTTGCAGGAATGTTTGTTGATAGGCAAAACAACCACTAAAATTCGAAAGTAATTTGTAATTTGAGTTGAAGTTACTCAGAAAAAGGAATTAAAGTAAACTACTAATTACCGAAATGAAAATGTAATTGAAAGTTACTAAACTACTCAGAAAAGTAGTTAAACTACAGTAACTTGAGTAGAGTAGTTGAACTACGTACAAGTCTGCTTGCCACGACCAATCGGAACGAAGGAGCGCCGTTGAAACGGGAGTTGTTTTTTTTTTTTTGTTAACATCCATGGACGCATTTTTTTCCAGACCCTAGCACATAACAGCTCGCTGTAAAAAGGTAATTAATAATCAGGAGTCAGTACCAATATAGAAGACATCAACCTTTTCGAAGATTATCTACGATAAAGGAGTTATTTTTATATATACGATAATTATAAATATGCAATTATGTAACAAATTTGGTTTGCGACCATTGGCCAAGAAAGACCATCGCCAGCCATTGGACAATGCTTACCCGAATTCCGTGCTGCTCGGGTAAGAACTCGACAGTTCTGACATCATCGCATCCCCCGTGCAAGGAGCACACGAACTTTCGCTCCGTATATTCTGCTTCACGGTCAGTTTTTAACGAACGCAGCCAACACCGCGATCTGATGGGTGCAATCAAGCGGAAGCAAAAAATGCGTCGTTACGGAACTCCTCGCCTTTGGGCGTTTGCTAGTGCCTACCAAACGCATCACGCACGGTGTAGCGCGCCGCGGTCCTGCGCTTTTTTCTTTCTACGCGTGATTTGTTTAGCCGCTAATAGAAAACGCGTAAAGACAACGAGCTAAGTGACGATGCAGTTTTGGCGCGACTTGATTGGCTCGATCGGATTGTCGTGTTGACTGCGGTGAGGCTTATGTGCGTCCCACTAGAGCGACAAACAGAAACAGCCGACACTCACTAGCCCCCAACACATGCAGCATGCTCGCGATGGTGCCATTGGCAGGCGTTTAGTCGTTCGGTGCTCGTAAAGTAAGCACGGGAGATTGCAAGCCTGGCAAAGATACCCTCGCGTGCAGGATGCTCGTGTTTTAACATAGCCTTTTTTTATTTTACAAAGCCTGTCCCATTGCGAAATACTCTGGTTTGAGGCTTGTCGCTGTCGTTTGTTTCCGTTTGTCGCTCTAGTGGAACTCGGGCATTAAAGTGAAACGGTGTATAACAACATGTTGGGCTAAATAAACTACTTTCAAGTTTTACTTGGGACGTTTGGAATGAACTCAGACGACGAGCTCTGAAATACGAAATGCCGCTTTGAGAACTTGAGCAAAGTGGAAAGAAATCTCTTGGCAGGGGCAGGGCGGCAGTCGACGTCTCGTCAAGCTAATCCTCTCGGGGAGACGTAGATTCCCACACCGAGTCTTCCAAGAAGGGGGAAGAAAAGTCTGCTTCCATAGTTTCTTTTTTTTTTTTTTACCAGCGTTGTGTAAACGTCAAGAGGCTATTGTGAAACAAAAACGATAACACACACACACACACACACAAAAAAAAACGGGTCTCACAAAATATTTTCAATACGCACACGCGCTTCCGCATCAGAAAACATAAGTACACCCGCAAACTGCTTGCTAAGAAACGAAACACCAGTCCTCGTAACGAAAACAAGAGAAAAGATACGCACAGAAAGAATACCAACGGATTAAAAGCAAACAGGAACATAACGTGGCCGGAGTAAAAGGAAACCCTAATGGCAATGGACATGCCATCGCTCCATTGCGTCCCCAGGAGGTCTGGGAAAGAGCAACGAACCTAAGGGATGCAAAGACAAAAGCGGAGGCCGCTTTTGCTCCCTTTTCTTTCAATATAGGAGTACTGCTCTATCCAGCCCCTCCTCTCCTGAACCCTTACAGTTTTCGCGTGCTCTTTCTCTCTTTTTCTCTCTCTCTCTTACTGCGCCAGGCCTTCGACTCCTTCTCGGCTCCATCCGAACCATTACTGCTGATACAAATGGATAGACCCAAGACGCCGGTTCGTTCCGAGTGGGATTTTGTGTGCTAGATTTCATGCTTGTTCCTTATTTTCCTCTGTTTACTTCGTAGTTTAGCTCCGTTTGCACGTGCTTCGAGCGCCCGACAAAACGCCACGAATGGGTACTGCGTTTAGAGTGCACCTTTTCTTTTCTTTTTTCTTTTTTACGAAGAACAAACAAAAAAAAAATGTGCGCTCCTCGAAAGCAACAGACCTTGGTCATGTTGCTCGGATTCCTTCAAGGGGCCATACACTTTTTTTTTTCTCGGCTGAACACTGTTTGAACATTAATGCTTGATGATCGCAACCCACAAAACGTGCATTAGAGTTGTTGTTTTTGTGTGTTTTTTTTTTTTTTCAGCGCACAGTTTTGCTGCCCGCCGGGCCTGGCGAGTCTCGAACAGCTGATTATCGCACCGCAGCGATTAAGATGGCGGCATTAGCTTATAAGAACGCCGAACAAGAGATCACGAAGTAAGACACGTGATTATAATCGACCACGTCCTGCATTTCTTAGGTTGTCCACGACCATAGTGCACATGGTGTGGCGCAGAAGAAATAACTATGCTCTTCGACCGCAGACAACGCTATGCCCAGTGAAAGTTCGTCTGCTTCTTTTGCAGGGGTTGTGGTGACGTCAGAACACCGAGCTCTGATTGGCTCTGATTGGAGGATAGGGGGTAGACCTCAAAGCAAGCTGCCTTGAGGTCTACTACCCTTCAATCAAAGCCAATCAGAGCTCGGCTTTCTCACGTCATCAGAACCCCTGCAAAAAAAGCAGACGAACTTGCACTCCGCATAGGATCCGACTGAGCCGATCGTGCAGCGGTAAACGTGTGTCGTTACCGCGCTCATAGCCTTGGCGCGTTTTCTATTCCCGGCTAAATCAATCACGCTGATTGAATGCGCCGTCGTCCCGCGCTTTATTCTGTGATGTGATGGGTTGATCCGGTGATGCAAAATGCACAAAGGCTCTAAGCTACAAGGCAAGGAGATCTGTAAAGTTCTTTACGTAGAGTCCTGAGGTGCTTTGAAACTTACAAAGACCTTGTTCATAGATTGCATCAGACACGGAATTCAAGAGAATTCAGGGGTCAAGACTGTTGTAAAGTTCTTTCATATCTAACGAAGACATAGAGTGTGGCTGGGTGGTGGAGTGTACGAAAGTGAGGTGGGAGATACGTTCAGTGGAGTTCGAAATTTTAAAGGGCTGGGGGAGAGTCACCGTGGAGAGATGATTCTGTAGGAACAAGGCCAAATGTTTCCGCCGGTAACCTCTTCCAGATACGGTGCTCCTAAGTGGCACGCCTTTCTTGTGTCTCTTAGCTGCAAAAAATACGGTAGAATATTGTTTTGCAGGTGATACGAGTGTTTTCGTGTGAAGGGGCAGATTCATCAAGGTACACAGTTTGTTTCCATTTGATTAGCGTGCACCTGTATGTCTCCATTTGATTGGCGTGCATCTACTTGGGCTACGATGCACCAAAGACTTATTTTGAATCATTTGCTCGCCGTATTGCCAATTGATCCTACCGGTTGAATGCGTTGGGACAGCTCACTTTAAGAGAAACAAAAACAAAAAAAGAAAAGAGCAGCAAGCACAGAGCGACCCAAGTTGTGAGTGCAAGCCTCAATTTCCAACCAATTCATCTTCATTAACGCCGCAGTGCAACGCCGCACCTCGGCTCACGTCCAAATTCCCTAGAAAAATATAACATACTTAGGTTGATTCTTATATACATTAAAGGTAAAGCCACTAGCAAGAAACACGCCAGGAAGTTTGATAGACACAATAATTATTACTGCTTCAGAATAAAAGCTTCAAGATTCAGAACTATCTTCCACCATATAAACACTTCAGAATAAGAAAACAGAAAGAAATACTTGTCAGTACTGCGTTATTTAAATAAGATAAAAAGACGTTGTGACAAATGAACGCAACCAACTCAACCATCCCTAGCATTTATCGTCGCAAACTCTTTCGGAGCATTAAAATTCTGATAGCACACAAGCAACGAAGCCCTGGCGCCTCTCCCAGACTACCAAATTACACGTTTCTGTCGGGTTACTACTTTCTGTGTTGAGTAGCTCAAAACCAATTCAACTATGTGGCCTACGCTGAACTATTTTAAGTACGACATATCGTCTACCTTTATTCGGGCTGGTCAGTAATCCTCCGACACTTCGCCAATGCTAAAACGTACATGGTATCGTTCCCCGCTCCCTTTAAAAGCATGTCCCGAACTACAATTTCATTCTTACGTTATAATCCGTAGTTGATTCCCGCACACTTTCGCATTACCATAACGATGCCCGCAAACTACGCTGAGAAAGCTTCGATAGTTCTCCACTGCTTTGTTGGTCTTATTATTTGATTGCCTAAGGGTATTAGGTGCGAAGCGCCGCTAGGCATAAACGCACTCGTAACACACAGCGCCGCATTCATAATCACGGAAACACTAATCCGCCCCGGCCTCCCCTCCAAAAAAGGATTAGTCACCACTCGCAGCAACCGTAGCTTGTGCCAGTGTTACAATGGAGCGCGGCGGAGGCTCAGACTCGTTTCAACCAATAGGGTATCGAGAGGGACGCAACACAAGACGTTGCAACTGGGTGCTGAGATCACGTGACAAGAGGCGTGATTCCCTTCGATAAGGCTAGTACCTTCCCTCTTTGTCTCGACCTATACTTCGTTTCAGCTTAAGTCACAGGCGCATCCGACCTTACGAGGTGATGGGACCAATCAATGAAGCAACGCCGAAAACGCACGTCACTGGGCCTACTCCGTTTATGATTGGTTCAGCTATGATAGAACACGTACAGAAACATGCCGAACATCATGATGGTGCGCTTTTGAGGCTGTCTGATTGGTTGCATCAGAACGTACGGCTGAGTGTGAACTTTAGGTAAAACGAAGAAGAGTTCAGCAGGGGTACAGCAATGCCGCCTGGAAGATAAAGACGTAGTGCTTAATTTTTAAGAGTCCACCAAAGAAGCTCAAGGCGAGACGCTGATTGGGTACGACTTCGGCGTGAAAGTTCGGTTGGAGCTTGTGTTCTCGCCTATTGGTCACGAATCTCTTGTCAGATCACTCGCGTCCAGTCTCTGCCTCGCCTTGGCCTACTTAAGGCCACACCGAAATCTCTACGCTACCGCTTTGTTCTCTAGAGGCTGTTTGATACGGCGTCACCCTTAGCCGTTTCTTTCCTGCTCCAGTGAGGATTTCGAAGCATGCAGTAGAAATCTCACTCAACTTCGTTCACCCAAAAGCTGATGGTGCGGTGGGAGCCACGTGGTCGACGGACCAATCAGTCGCCTCCCTTTCATCGTTTGCCTCTCTCTGCACGTGACCATGCGCGGGAGCGTGATCACGTGGAAAAAGATAGACGTATGAACGGTCATACGAGCACGTAGTTTTCATAGCACTGTCAGTGTAGGGACGAACGCAGTTTTATAGTGGGAGTAAGAAGTAAAATTCCGAGCGACCGGAAATCCGCCCGGCGCAAACAACGGAAGCTCTTAAAACAAGGAAAAACCGGCGCCCCATGCTTCCAGTTTAGAGCTAACGTACCATGAAAAAAGTCACTGCTCAAATCGGAAGTGGAGTTATCGTTTCTAATCCTCTCTGTGAGGGCGTCTGAAACGGGTGGTTGATGCTTAGGTCCCCAGCGTTTTTGTGTGTGAGTGTGATCAAAATGTCGGGATTCTAAAGGGATTACGCAGGGTGGATTAAGGGTTCTGGATTAAGGGAGGGGAAACGGACCGGCGGAAATCTGTGCCGGAGGTATACGGCTGCGGAGACAAATCCAACTTCTGTTTTTTTTTTATTTTATATTTCTTTAAGCCAGGGCTAAAGTTTCACGTCGGGAAGCTTGAAACCAAATATAAAGACCAAGCGACCATCTAAATTTCGTTTTGACTGTAACCCGAGCTACAATAAAGGTGACTATAAGTTGGTTAAGAATCTGTTCAATACACTTTTAAATTTTTCGCAGAATTCGGATGGTGCAACACATAAAGGACGTACATTCAGACATGGTTTCGCCTTTTACCCCAGTATTGCAACAAAAGTAATCATCTCCAAGAAACACACAATATGAGATTTTTTCGCATAATTTCTTTTGCTATTTGTCTTATTTTCATTCATACTAATCAGCTCGCCGCTCCGACGTATAACGCCTGAATTTGCGTGGCAAAACAAAAAACACGATACTACGACAACCATACTAAACGAAAATAATCACCTCAGTCTTTGTTTCTGAATTCCCAACTTCTTATAGGGCCTTTAGCTAGATGCTACGTTAGCTCTGAACTGGGCGCTGCGTCTCAAATCCTTGAGGGAAGAAAAAAAAAGACGCGCTTATGCAGCATTCCCAGTGTCGTATCGAGCGGGGGGCAACGGATTAAGAGCGTCACGGCGGCACTAATCTCCTTTAATCCCCTTAGATGGAACGCGGCGCTCCTCATTGGTCGATGGCGGTCGCCAAGAGGGAGAGAGAGAAGAGGCAACTAGAGAGCAGTGTCACGGGCGCATGACCCGCCGCGAGACGGGAAAATGACGCAGGAGAAACAACGAGACTGGGAGTAGCGTCGACGCCGACGCCTTCTGGCCTGTTTGTGAGGGCGTTGAACGCCGCCTTCTGCAAACAGACGCAGACGATGCCTGTCACGGCGTCTGATCTCTTGGTGAAATGCGGCGACGTTGACGCTTTCAAGTTTAGTCTTACCTACGAGGTTATTCTCTGTGATACACATTCAGATAACGTTGGCTAATGTGTGCGTAAAGTATATAGTGAAACTCACCGCGGAAGAAGAGAGGTGCGTCTGGACGGCGCCTCCTCACCACGGAGAAAGTGTTTGTAAGGTTCGCCCCCCCCCTTTCTGAGAAAACTGCCACGAGATGGTGCAGCATAGCCGGACTTTGATGAATCGTCCTTATTAGCGCCCACGTTCTCAAGGACCTGAGGCGCGCGGAGCCCAAGCGGACAATGCCCCTGCCCGACGACGCGTGAAGCCCGAGTGGAATTTGGTTCCTTTTTTAGCCTTGTTCAGACACCGGTCTCTTTTCCCGTGGTCAAACTGTTTTCTTAGGTAGCAGGTACTTATAAATGTGCTGAGTTCAGTTGGCAAGGCGGTATAGGATAGCATACTTATAAATGTGCTGAGTTCAGTTGGGAAGACACAACTTGGCTAAGTATGAAGTCCGAGGGTCACCAATGATATGCCGAGCAGCGTCACGGTGAAGTGAGAAAGAAAAGTACAGGTCTTCACTTTATTTTGATCCGGCTACATACGCACGTATCCACATATGTATACTAGTAAGTGTGGACGGAATCGTAATAAGAGCTAAAATTTGTACTAGTGAGAAACACGTCGAAAAGAATACGAGCATGTTAAACTAAAATCCAGAGTTTGAAAGAACCACATGTCGTGGAATTAAACGAACGGCACAACAAGATGAAGTAAACGCGATGGGCGAACAAGCAAAGGTGGCCTTCTGTTTGCGTATAGACAAACACTAAACAATGAGGAGCATACGTCTGCGTGTCTGTGGACACTAAACGCCACCGACAGCTTAATAAGACAGGGCGCGACTACCACCAGATATCTTACCATCAATTCGCAGCTAATGACATTGTGTTATCAGACAATAATAATGACCAAGAACAAATCCCGAAGCAAGGAGCTTGGTAATAGTAGACCAGGATGGCTAGGTTGGACATTTACATGTACGATTGAAATTGTCTTGGAAGTGACGTAATGGTTTTCGATTTCTGGAGCCAATCGCCTTCACGAATCAGACGCCATTACGTCACTTCCGTGACCATTTAAATCGTACATGTAAATGTACAACCTAGCCATCCAGGCCCTGAGCTTCTCAGACTGCCCGTGGTTATAACTGCTTAAAAAACGCAGGGTTATTATCTTCGCGTTTCTTGCTTTAGCGATTTGTTCTCCGACCTTCTTATCGGCTCGTGTCGCGATAATATTAGCCGCGGATAGACGACCAAAATGCTTAGGAATCACCGCGCCCCACGTATCATAAAAGATGTCGGTGGCAACGGTCGACGTGCATTAATTGACCGCTGATGATAAATAAAAACCACCAAAATACGCACCCGCGGAGAATGACAGAGGTGGCCTTTAGGGACGAATATCACTAACTACGACATATACGTGAAACGCGTATCGGACGCTACTGTATGACAACGGACCAGGTTGTAAGCAGACCCAAGACGTATACCACTCAGGCGAGATCTGCCTTACACGTAATCCTTACACCGTTTACTTCTGCGCTCGTTAAACGGCAGACGACGGGAAGCGGCGGCAGAAAGCGCCCGATCGAATTGGTAATCCTCAGCAATCCGTTTAATCTCCAGTGCTCGTAATCTTTCATTTAATGACGAGCTTACGCTCCGAGAAACTGCGCTTCTCTCGGAATTTCCTTCGTAGTGAGAAACGTCGAAATGAAACTTATCTATTTGTCTACTTTCAAATAAAAACTGTATTTTTTTATATCTTTTTACAGCTCAAGGTGTGTATATTGTGTGTCGTGAAACCCGTGAAACACGCGGCTAGAAGTACCAAGCTCTATTACGTTTCACTTTAATGCGATCGCACTCAACGTTACTATCCAGTGGAGCCAATCAGGTAGAGACAAAACTGCGTCGTCACCGCGCTCGTCTCCTTTGTGCGTTTTCTATCACCGAATAAACCAATCACGCAGAGTAAATGCGCAGGGATTCCGGGCTTGTTTTCCTGTGTGATTGGCTTTAGCCGGCGATGGCAAACCCGCAAAAAAAAAAAAAAACGAGTACCGCACTTTTTGACGCTGCTTAATCGCCTCCATCGGAATCGTAGCGTCGATAGCGGTCGGCCTGAAAGTGAAGCGGAGTATGGTCATTCACTGGGTGTGTGTGTCCGTGTGTGTCTGATACAGTGGCAGAGATGAGTTCGACTTACATCTGTAGGCCATGATCACTATTGTCACTCTCACGGATATATGCCAAACACAATATGCCGTTTGTTTGGGATCTCCGCAACTCGTTTGACGGGAAACTACCGATGGCTGTCTCTCCGAAAGAGTGGCACACACGAATATCAGGTCTTTACTTCGCAACTATTTTCAGAAATAATCGGGTATTTATTAATCGCAATCGTACCTTACTCGACATCGACAGGAAGCAAAACAAGCCAATCCTTTTGTCAAGGGTCCGCCAATTACGCGGAGCAAGGGTCTGTTCTTATCTTCACGACAATATTTTAAAAAAAAAATAATGTGTGTATTAATCACCACCGAATACCTTAATCAACAAGACCGCACCAATCAGGAACGGCCTTTCATTACAAATCCGCCAAACACACATAAAAAGGATACCAGTTCGTATCTTCACGGTGATATAATTTATTACTTCCCATTCGGTACCTCATTAGACAGGACCCAGCCAAATCAAAGACTCTCTCCTATTAAAAGCCCGCAAAATATACCTTGAAAGACAGGTTCTTATCTTAGCGACAATCTCCAAAAAGATATGCGCTCTGACAATTAGTCTTGTACCTTTTTCGACAAGACAGCGTATATCAGGGACTGCGACTCGTACGCCAAAAAAAAAGAGAGAAGTTCTTATCTTCACGACAAACTCCAGTGAATATCTGTTAGTTGTCAATCAACCCCGTACTTTATTCGACAAGGTAACCCCGAATAAGGACTGCCTCACGTCACAAGTCACAATTCCACCATAGTAGGCCTGGAACCACACAAAAAAACAAAATCTAACTTTATCGAAGCTTATGTACTGACTATAGGGCACCAGACGACCAGATCCCTCTACCAGAAGCAATGGATAGCAGATACCAGAACTTGTCGTGCCTACCGTTTCCACGCACAGTATAGAAATGGCTAGATCAAATAAGCTATGTGAGCAACAACAACAAAAAAAGATAATTTGAGCCAAGAAAAATAAAACATTGAACGACGCGGTAATCTCGAAACGCCTAATTGGCAGGAAAATGAATGCTCCAGACAATACGAAACGCCAACGAGCGGAGGAGATCGAATCTACACCCGCCCCCCCCCCCCCCCGCCCCCAAAACAAAAGCAAAAAAAGCAAGCAAATCCAAAGCAAAGGCCCTGCGACTGGGAAATACGAGGAATGTCTACTTTTTTCGTATCAGCTCGAGTTAGTCTTATCGGCAGCGACATTACGGAGACTCCCGGACAAATTAGATTAGGCCGTATCGTTTGGCTGTCGCTTGAACCTCGGTCGTCAGACTGCGAACGTCTGGACTCAGTTCTTTTGGGTTGGCGTACGGTTCGGTCTCGAGGGAGCGTCACAGAACTCGTGATCCTCCTAAAAAAAAAAGAAGACTGAAACCGCTGAAGGCTCAACGAAAAACCACAAGATGATAAGTGTATTTCACATCTAAGGGTGTGTACTATAATCAGTTACGACAAAACGAACCGCAGAAGAGGCTATGAATCGGAACGGACCTTTTACGAGTAACGAGCGCATTGTAGAGAGTCGTCCGCGAACTAGATATAAAGTAAATTTGCAATGCAGCCGGATTGGTTCATGACTTGTTAAGCTATATGCACCTCACAGAAAGACTAAGACCGAGAGAAGAACGCGGGACGAGCGCTGAAAACGTGACTCGGCGATCGTTCCGTGCTCTCTCCGCCTTCGTCATTCTGTGCTCTGTATTTGACAACAAATGAAGAGGAGCCCATCATATATGTAGCCACCCGTCAGAACAGATTGACATTGTGGCATTGTATCGGCTTCCGTGGCTTTTTATGCCCCATACTGGCGATACTAAAAAAAGGAAAAAAAAAGAAAAGTAATCGTGAGGAAATACGGGCGCAGATACGTTCTTAATATGCTAATCGTGAGGGAAGGTGCCCGTCGAAAATGGCGGCAGCGGAAAGCGAGGCCAGAGGAGACCATGTCAGCACGTTCAGGAGCCTACTGTAAAAAGGTCCGTTGCCGATTCAATCCGGTCAGCTAGCGTATACACGCCCCACATTTATTTTTAATACAGCATTCCTACACGCAATATTTGTTTTCAATACACTTTCCAAAGTATTCTTCTTTGCGCTATTTAAAATACGCAATGAGAATATACCATCGGTGTACTTTGTCTTCTCTGTCTGCTTAGGAACGTTCGTGGAACTGCACCCGACTTCCACGTTTTGCACTGGGAATCCTTTTCTTGCAAAACTTGCCATCAAAGTAGACAATTAAATATGCTGAGAAATCCCCCCCCCCCCCCAATATGTATGGACCATTTGGGGGTTTAGAAATTAGAAGCGCATACATTCTAAGCTTACTCCACGATTCTAGTTTTATTTTCAGAAACGAAACGGAACAAATTGTAGTAAAAACCAAACACCAAAACACTCAGATCAATACAAAAAAAAAGTCTCCAAACAAACAAAAAATCTGCCGAGTTTTGAATTCCCCGTCGAAATTGGCTGATTCACCGCAAGAGTCCCGCGACCCTCCATCTCTCCCCCCCCCCCCCCCTTCTCGCCCCCTCCCCTCTCCCCACCCCCGCAGCGAACCGTACATACTGCAGAGCGTTTGTCCGCTATGGCTGAGAGCCGGGCGCCATCTTGATTTGTTGCGCCCCCGTTTTAGTGATTCATTGTTCCGCACTTGCTGGGCTTCCTCCGTGACCTCGAATAATTTATTACAATGGCGGAGACCATTAAAATGTCGACCAGGACATTCTGGATGTTAAAAGAGCTCCAGCATCCGTATTCTGTTCCTATGTGCCTCTGAATTACTTTCTTTATTCCCGAGGAGAAATAGCTCGGCCCCATTGTTAGCGGACTTTCCATTCATAAGACGCAGGAAGTCTCGCTCCAGAAAACGGTGATTTAGTCTTTCCTTGTTTATACTTTTAGTGCATAAACGTCCCAAACGTAATGTTACTAACTCTTCAGTATTATATCTTACTAGTATGTGTATGTTAATAGGACTGCACGTTAGAAAGACTGCCCAATAAAAAAAAAATTAAAAGCTTAAATAACACACAATTAAAAAAAAACGCATAACATTAGCGGAATATTTACGACGCTACGCTCAATTAAGGTGGAGTTCACCGCCCACTTTACGTACCGCCCACAGAACGGTGGCCCAGGATATTACTACTGGATTGGCTTGGCTGCTCGTCTGAACACGTTCGCTAGCCTAATGTTTTCCTTTGGCGACGTCCGGTGCGCCTAGTCTGTCGTCTGACATCGTCTGCTGGTATTGCGGGCAGACGCGCGGCAGTGTACGGCATCGTCTGCTCCTAGAACACACACTCTGCTACCACCTGAAACGGCCGCAGATGGGGCAATGAATACGGCGCGTCAGCCATTGCTTGCGTCCGTCTGATATTCCAACACCCCCCTCTAAAAGAGTCGGCAACACTCGCAAGAGGGGACCATGTAATCGAATAAAATTACTCGACGTTCGCACTAAGCACTCTTTTAAACTGCATAAATACTTCGTCCTTTAAACGCGTACCAACCAACTCCCCGAATTCTCGACCTTGCTAAGAATACGAAAGGTATGCATTCTCATGTGTATGTCATTTTTATCTCTTCGCAATAAAATGAAACCCACCTCTTTTCCCATCTTTCTTTCCGCTTTCCAACCGATAAAACCTTCACTCGGTATTGCACCAATCAATAATCTAATTTTTCCAAGGCGCGAGCCGCACCCCTTCTCCGAAAAGGTTTCTTATCGAAAACCCAAAATCTCCTCTAAATTCATAGGAGAAGTCCGTCGGCAGCGACATCGCAGTACTCGTCCGCTCACACGCCCCCTTCCCTCCTTTGCCGTGAACAATTAGATTGAGCAGGGAGATTAATTAGCCATAAACACAGGCCCCTTTAATCAGTGTTCGCTCGATCAATCGACACGCAGTGACAATGAACGATCGAAACTTCGCCTGCTAATAACTCAGTACTTGATCGCCCGAGTCAATAGGCTCGTTCGTTGCCAATTAACGGTGAAAATAATTAGCTGGTCCGAGCGCACGATTAACTGCCTAGTCAACGACCTACTGTGCAGACGAAGCGCGTTGAGGAATCACCTAATAACATATATTGCGCTGTGGTGAACGCAATTAGTCGGCTGGATTAGACTCGGGGCTACGCCCGCAAACCAAATTTCGCTTAACGAAAATAAACTAATGCAGTGCGCAACCGCCGTCCCGTTCACTGTAACAGCGCTCGACAAGTGGCGTCATGCGACTGATATGTTCCCAGAAAACACAGAGGCGAAGAGGAAAGTACGATTAAGCCTGCTGACGCTTTTCTATGGAACAGAATGTCACAATATGCAGACCTGCATCCCCAACTTTCTTGGACATCAACGCCTCGCTAAGTGCGCTAAAATGAGAATTACAACTGAACAACAAGAAACATCCCAATGTTCCCGAAAATATATCAGATGGCACCCATGAAATATTAATAAGCAGTATTTAAACTTTTGGACGCGTACAGTTTTTATTCTAAGGCTCTACCGCTTCTTCGCATTGAATCCTATATTCCACATTCACAAAAATTTACAAATTTCTGATTTTCTATATAAACAAAATACAGATAGTGATGTACCCGAGGAGTGTAATTGCCTGCGTAACATAGAAAGCGAATAAATTGGAATCATAATATTTCCTTGAAAACCTTTTATTTCTTTCACGGTATATTTTGGAAAGTTGGCCATGTCCGGCGCTTATCACCCGGGCGAAAAACGCTGAGTCACTGAGTAGTAGACGCGTGCGCAACGTCCGGTACAGCGTACAAAAGAACAACAGCGCGTGGTCAGGAATCGTCCCACAGGCCAGCAGACAAAGATGGCGGCGTGCAGAAGGCGTTTTTTTGGAAAGATCGATACTGCAGTTTCTAGTAAGTTCGACCGCAGTCAACGCTATGATCTGGTGGAGCCGATCAAGCAGCCCTGAATGTGCTCCGTCACCGCGATAGTCGTCTTTGTGCGGTTCCAATCACCAGCGAAGCCGATCACAACACACCCACACAAAAAAGAAGGTGCGCGATCGCGCACATTCACTGCGTGTTATTTGTTTAGCGAGTGAGAGCAAAGCCGCAAAGATGACCAACGTCCGTGACGATGCACTTTTTGCGCGCCTTGATTGGCCGCTCTTTGATTGGCTGTGGTCTGACCTAATGTGAAACGAAGTACGGATCAAAACGCCGTTTACAAAACAAGCCCGCCTTCGCCCACAGCAGACGCCTCAATCTGGATACTTGGCGAAAAGGCCGGCGAGGAATCCGGCGGCCGTGATTGGTCGGTGCCTGGGCTTGACCTTGACGCCGTCCAATCACGGTGGCCGAATTACTCGCCGACTTTAACGCCAAGTGTCCAGATTAGATCCTCAGGCGTGGGCAATGCGAGCGCCCAGAAACCGTTATTTGGGTGAGGGGAACCGCCTGCGCATGCGCATTACCGACCGTAGCGCCACCTCAGCGGAGTGCGTCATAGAGCTGATTTGGTGCAAAAGAAGTGTGATGCGCTTACTTCTCCCGGAAAGCACTCGGAAGAACCAATCGCTACAAAGTTGCGAAAGAGACGCGGTGGCTAACGAAGCTTAGAATATGTTTAGGCCTAAGAAAAACGGTATGTGCTGTTATTCTAAGTATGACGCTTCACGGGCCTACGTCATACTTCCTTATCAGAACGCAGACCTCTTCTTTTTTTTTAACGTGAAACGTTTTTTTTTTTTTTTTGGCTAGGTGTGCGTGATGCCCTGAATAAAAAAATGCAGCGACATCATCCCCCTCCTCCTCTGACGCGCACATGTTTTATCTTTATGTTTTGCTTTTTTACACCCCCGTGTCGACTGTAGCGCCGCCTGGTTTGGCCCAAGATAGCAGACGGCCTTTTTATACTCGAGTCAGAGCGCAGTCAAAGACTGAAAGACACGCAAATACATATACACAGGCTAAAAGCGCACTATCACGGTTTACCAGTCTTGAAGGATGTGCTCAAAGAAAGACGGTGAAAGCCGTGGCGTTGCACAGCCTGCGTTATTTGATTGCAACATAAACTCATAGCATGCACTGCACTCCGACAGCACAGGCATTCCTTCTCCCTCCCCCTCAGACGCGCACACCTTTTATGTTTATGTTTTGCTTTTTTACAACCTAGCGTCGACGGTAGCGCCGCATGGTTTGGCCCAAGATAGCAGGCGGCATTCTTCAAAGGATGTCGCTAATTTTCCGTATAAAGGGGCTTTAGGTGTGCGGCGTTTTGTGAAGCCCGGATAAAAGCATGGCCACGAAACTCAACACTTATTGGTTGAAATGTGGGAGAGGAGGACAATTTGCCATTTGCCATAATTCTATTTTTCGTGCCTAAACATATTTTTAGCCTCCTCATTCGCCGAGTTATCTGAGTAGATTGCACGTTTATTGGGCCCTGTAAGTTATCCGAAGGAAAAATTCCTTGCTTTCTTTATCGACCCCTTTTAACAAAACTAACTACATTTTTGAACCGCCCGCGCTCGGGCTATTCTAATTTACCGGTGCAAAGCCATAATACAATGACCGCTAGTACGCGAAGTTAAGTGCGCGCAACCGCGCAGTCATTAAACGCTCGCTCCTCGGATACGGGAATAGCTTTCGGAAAGCAAACTCGTATATAAAAAAAGCTCCGAGGTATGCCAGCGATTCTAACATGGAGGGGATCCGATATGTAATCAAATTACGTAATCAAATAGCATCCCGTTGTGAAGTGTGGAATTCGTCTATGACGACACGAATTTGAAGCACATTCTACGGCATGTCTTTTTAGTTTTACTTCAAGATTTTTTTTACTTTCTTTTCTACGCATCAGTCAGACTCCTAGACCAAAAACTTTAATTGAATTTTTTTCCTCTTTCTTTTTTTTCTTTTTTTTTTGGGGGGGGGAGAGGGGCAATTTGATTTTATAGGACTTTCGTCATATAACATAATTTTAAAATATTACTCCTGTTCCCAACTTTTCGCCGTTCTTTGATGGAGATAGCGTTTTGGTCGGCCCACCACCGTCTTAAAATTCACAACATATGCTGGAAAAACTATTTCACTGACATAGATAAAAAATGCATGTAAAGCTAAAATTAAACAAAAAGTAGATATTTGTTGTTAACCGCCTTCAAATGGGCAGTCGTCCAATGGTTCACTCGTGGCACCCACATGTGAATCCGTAATAGGTAATGCAAAGTTCTAACGTTTTCCAGCTGTTCTGATTGCAAGAGTTCCGATCATCAAGCCCAACCCTCTGAAACACGCGATGTTATTAATATTTCTAAGGTTACACTGTAGCTAATGGTACAATGTATTGTGACTGATTCTTGAGTATAAACTTGTGCATATGCATACTAGAGGGATCTCAACTCTGTTGCGCTCGTTGGTGGTGTTTAAGCTTTCTTATATAACATCCATTTGTTTATGTCCTAAATGCTACGCCTAAAGTACGATGTTTTCATCAATCTGCATTATAACTCTGGTATTTTAGTATAACCACATTATCTTCAGGATACGTCAACACTGAACCTTAACTGCTTTCTTAGACATGACTAACTATTTGGTAACTACACATTTAATTATTATTTAATGGCCATATAACCGTGCTGGCGGTTTCAGTCGCAATGTTGTGGTAAGTGGTCATTGATACCGCTTTCAAAGTTCCACCGCCCCTGTCCAAATTGAAATGCTGACAGTGTTATTTGTTCTGGCGTCTACGGATCGTGCTCGCTCAAAATAAATTTCCGCAGCCCTCTAATCACTGGTCATACTGAAACGACCACGATCAAGGTAAGACAACGTATAGTAGTTAGTCTTTTCTCACCCATTTCGGGGTGTTAACAAATCGACAGGCAAATAAACTTGTATTACCACTACCAAAATAACAACAAACTGTAGATTCAATTGGCGTGTGTGGCTTTTATTCACGATATCACGTAAACTAACACCTTCAACCTTTGTATCCACAGGACTAGTCCCGTAATCAGCAAGAAGCCGTTGGGGTGTCATATACATTTTTTTCATCAATGGTAAGTATGTTATTGGTAGGGTTGATCGTTCTCTATATTCCTTTTTTAATCATAGCACGAACACTTCAAGTAATCTATACTATTGTAAACACAGACAGACATATGGTCGAACTAACAGACTGGAAACTTTTGAATCACAATCAATCTTTTGCGAGGCAACTTATAGACTCAGACAATTTTTAAAGAGAAGCAGGACATGGCGAATCTTGAGCGGCTTATTATCACTTCCAGAGTCAATAAGACTGCAGTAGTAGCCGACAAAGAACTCAACAGAACAAAACACAGAGCAATCAATGACTATAAATAGGTTTTCGCTGAACTATAGAAGGTTCCAATTACCAATAAAACGTCCGCTACTATCTCCCAAGATCCCTGTTTGTTACATTCAAAGCCCTTGGTGCACGTTTCGAATTGGTTTTCTGTTCTGTTTCACTATATCTACCAGAACATTTATCGACGACACCTTCAGGGTTTCGGCGTGGCGTGTCATAGACTTCTCTAGCCAGGGAAACTACTCCTCAAGTGGTCATCGAACTACGATAGAAACGTCGATGACGTAATTGTGGGACGATAACGTGGTCTGGGTCTCATTTATGTCCTGCCGTGCTTTTCTCGTCTTCTGTCCAGTTTTCTTATTGATTGTGTTTTGCATCGCTTTTCTTAGAAATATCTAGAAAAACAATAACTCCATAGTGTGCCCAACGCTAGATGTGAGCAATCGTAGCAATTGAGAAATAAACGTACATACTAAAGTTATACTAATGTTTAACTTGTATATGAAAGAAGCAATCAACTCGAAGCATCATTAGGTACACTACATTATGCTTGCATTATCCAAGGTACTCTTAAAACCTGGTCTTACAGTGCTTTTTTTTTTTTTAATAGCTCGTTGATTGAGTCCAGAAGCTTGTAGATACCCAGCTATAGTTTTAAGGCACAATTAAAATGCTCGAACGAAAGCCTTTCATATATTTAACCAGTAACATATTTCGCCTCGAGAATTCGTAAAAAAGTTATATACGTTTACAGCACAATGTTTGCCACGGGAATGCAAAGCTTCCTGAAATATTCTACCCCTAATACAAATATCGATCGGCGCCTCAAAAGAATGCGAGACCAGATTTAAAATAAAAAAAGTTAGCTGATGGCAATTGTCGTGATTCAACTAACTCCGTCGCGTCTCGAGCTTTCTCACGCCCGGTCGAACAAATCGGAGCAATGACCCGTTCATCGTCCGCCGGAGCCAATCAAAAGACAGCGACGCAAATTAAACCAAAGAAGAAATTGAACCAAAAAAACAAAAAACGATAAGGGTGCGAGTTTAAAAATGCCGATTGCGCGGGTCGGAAGGGGGGCGAACGCATCGCGCTCTGGGCCGCATTCCTCCGACTATGTCATTATCTGATTTCGCTTCATATGGCGGGCGTGCAGCGGACTCCTTCTTTTGTTCCGGTGCTGCCCAGAATCGTTAATGGTTAGTTCGTACCTTTCGCCGTTTTGTGTTCGTTTATAGTTGCGCGCGCACAACGATGTTCGCGCGCATTCTCGAGCGAATTCGTGCGCGTCCAATCGAAACGAACAGTTGCGCGATTATGATACGAAACAAAATAAGTCGGAGTTTGTAAAGCTCCCGATTATGCGCCTGAATATCGACAATGAAAGGGGGGGGGGGGGGGGGGTGCTTCTCGTTTATAATACGCAACATAGTTTCTATCTTATATTTTTTTTTAATGCGCTAGCATTTGTTGTGTGACTGCATGAGCTCATCTCGCGTGTAAATCAACGTTCCGTACTTTACAAGAAGCACAATATCGAGGAAACTGCTTAGTTATGAGAAGTCGGGCGCCACGCAATTCAGGTATATCCTCGGCACGGCAGCACACCCAACAAACATATATCATTCAAACATCGAAGTAGAAAATGAAATGTAATTTTTTATTAGGGATGGGCGTCGATTAACTTTTTAACCCGATTAATCGCCACCCTTTAATCGATTAATCGGTCTCGTTCAGTTTCGTGCATATTATTTTTCAAATGCCTTTCTTTTTGCTTTTGCTGGCAATATGATAAACGGCGCAGTTTACAATTTCGATTAGGAATCAACCTTGATGTGTAGTTGAGAACAGTTCAAAAACACTCGCACTCAGAGATTCTTACTTCAGCTGCATGAGGCAAAGGGGTTCTTTGATATTCTGCGGCAAGGCTGACCTCTCTTCATGGTTCACAATAGTATCTGCGGCACTAAAGCTGTATTCACACGGCGGACAAATTAAAAGAACCGGGTCGGCAGACCACATAAATGTGCGTATCACATGGCCTTGACGTCATTACGGAGAAATCCGCGCTTAGTCCGCGGATCTGACTCTTAAAAAACCCATGGTTACCGTGGACCAAAGTAAGGACTGCCAGTCCGAGCTCGTAGCTTCGGTTGCTGCTTTCGCTGCAAGTGCTGCCAAACAAGATCAACACCTCTCAAAGTTGCCACCTTGCGGCCATAGCTTCCGCTGCACTCCAAGCTAAAAAAAAAAAAAAAACGCCAGGCAGCGCACTTTACGTTAGAGTTAGCGTCTGGCCAATCTGCCAGTAAAGACGACAGAGATGAATTGCCCCAGCGACGAAACGGCGTTCTTTCTGATTTTACTCGCGGAAGGATTTCTTCAACTGCAGCGCCTCCAATACGATCGGGACCGAGACAACGATATCAAATGCCAACTCTGGCCTCAGAGAAGAAATGCAGTGGCTGCTCCTGCCGGCATGGGCCTTACATGACAGGTGATGTCATGGAACGTTTACCGATTCTTGTGAACCGCGCAATTCCATTTGCCCCGTTATACTCGTTTTATATCTTTAAAAAAGTAAAACTTTGCTTTAAAAAAATAAACACTCTTTAGACTAGAACAAAAAAAAAATAAAAAAATGGCCAAGTCACCCAGGACGAGTACGGTAGGAGGAGATACCTTGGCCTCCAGTTCATAGTGCGCCCGCGCGTCCATCGAAGAAGACTCACGGCATAAGGATCCTCACCGAGATGAGGATCCTTATGCCGTGAGTAACCAAAAGACGATTCGATGACTCCTTGTTTTACTTTGACGAGTGTTCGCGCTCCCTTTCAATTAATGGAACCCACTGAGTTACATGCGAAGCAAGCCTGCCGATGTCTAGCATAGTTATAGCTTTGCGTAGCACCGCTGGCTATGAGCCCAGCCATGACGACGCTCTGCGTATTTCGGCATTTATTCGCTCGGGTAGGTCACGTTTTTCTGAAATGCGAAGTAGACGCCGAGTGCAGCTGCTAACGCTATTATTGTCAGTCACGTCTTGCGCCGGAGACACGCTCCATGAAGGCGATAAAGTTGAAATGAGCATGTACAATCATAAACGTTGCCATGGGGACTATAAATGCCTAAAGACGAGTCAGAAACGCATTTAGCAGTAGGTTTAGTGGGATAACTGACAGGAAGGGGCTGATGATACAGTTCAGAAACGGAGTAATAACTTATGAATTTCTTTTTACTTTACATCTAACCTGCGAAACAGAGTTGGGACTTATTGTGGCTGATCCGACAGCATCCTGCATTGACACGTCTCACACACATCGTGTCCAGCAACCGGCCCGAGTGTGGAAACGTCAGGCTTGCTTGGGAAGTGCCCAAATAGAAAGTAAATTGGAGACAAATACTCTGCCTCTGGGTGAAAATGGCGCATCGATGCGTTCAGTAAATGTACCGCAAGCTTCGAGGTAAAGATGTTTGATTATGTGGTTGGTAGTTTTAAGAAAATAATGGCGGACTACATCTGAATCTTAAACGAAGGACGTTTATTCGGTGTCACATAGAAGTGTATAACTAATTGAATATCACCTAGACCATTCGAGAATAAATAGCTATGTATCACTATTCCGGCTAAATCCTAATTCTCCCTGAGCCACAAACATGTTTAGGAACAGAAAGTATCGATCTACAATGTCAAACCAATTTCACAGCATTTTATTCTTGAACACATTGAACATGTTTCGCAGTTATAATTTGCCTGTTTAATTTATAAACTAATTAAATGAAAAAATAATTTTCAGAACGTGAGATAAATAATCAGCTGATGAATCGAGCTAGAAGGAGAAATCTAAGCACATTTACCTTTTTTCCCGAAATAAAATGTGTTTTCCACGTTTCACTATTACTTTTGATAGCCATAACTGACCACACGATTTAGCGTTGTGGTATTGGCCCTCATTGTTACATCTGGCTATGAGATTGCATAAATACGTATTATAATATTGATTGGGGTTTTTAGATAACTACTTTTGCCTCTTGTAGTTAATATAATTAGAATTGGTGTTTGTTTTCGTCGACGTCGGTTTCTGTAATGAAATGTTAAAACCTATGTCTGAAATTTGCACAAAACAAAACGGCTTAAACATCGTCGATTTTTAAAGTTTTTTTAAAGTTTCTTTACATGCGGCAGGAACGAAGACAATATTTACAAGAAACAGCATATAAACATATTCGGTTTAATGAGGTGTCACCTTGTGTCAACTGTTACATAAAACACCGTCAAGTAATCCCTGTTACACGGGCACTTTCAACGATCTTTGAGTCAACGATTGTTAGCATCTCCCAACTGTCATCAAGCTCAACTAAGTTGTTCGATGTTACCAGGTGTTCTAGGGTACATAGGCCTAACAACCACAACTTTCGATCCCACTTGAAACCGGGACAAACCAAAACTAATGTCACATTACTTTTTTCTAAGTGATGCGAATAAACTAAATGCACGTTTTTTATTCATTATAAACGTTTAACACAAAATATAATATACGTTTCTTTCATTCTTAGAGCAAAGAAGCGATAATCAGAACGTTTAACAAGCATTTAAGCAAGAGAGACGTAACGAAAGTCTTATCGATACCGACATCCCAATGGCCGAGCGTGGACTTCCGCGACGTGCCGTGATTGATTTAGCGGCAGCTCTTGCCCCGTATCATACCTCTTTTGATAATGTTTCCTGCTACGATACTTTCTAGATACCTCCCGCAATCTTCCGCAATAGTGAGAGCTTCGCTGGCACTGGCAATCGGCGGCAATGCGGTAGGCGCCGCCATCTTTATCTCTATTGGGGCGGAACCCCACCAGTGAACTCAGGTAGACCAACTTAGTTCAACTCATCGATCGTTCGCGGCTCAATGAGAGTTGGCGCCGCCGTTAAGCTTCAGCCGATCGGGATTGAGTCAACTACTATGGCTCAATAACGGTTGACAGCGCTCGTGTAACTTGGGTAGCTATAGGGAGTATTCACTGGGGGCCATATCTGTGTGCGCGGCTGCTGAGCGCGTGCTGACGGCGAGCTTCCGCAGTCCTTTTGGAGCGTGCATTTAGCACCATCAAGGTTGCCGGTCTTAGCAGGCTATTATAATGCGAGCTCGTTCTGGGGCATGCGCTCTAAACATCGCCCTAAAATATGGCGTCTTGTGAATACCTCCTATATAAACAAACGCTAAAAGTGATCCGTAGGAAAAAAAAAAAGAAAAAAAGACTTGTACAGCCAGTTGTTGCGCGAGCAGTTTGGCGTCATTGGTTACTTCCGAGTTAGCAGAGTCCGCGGCCCTCGCACAGACCTCGCCGTACCTGGAAACGTCTGCGATTGAACGGGTTTAAAATCTCAATAACCGTGGTACGAAAGGTCCGCGGATCTGTTTTATGAAGTTTCCCCACGTGCTACACAACATTTAACAGGTCCTCGGCATCGCCCCCGGAAACGTACCTATAATACCAGCTCTCGAGCTTTGCGTGTTTTTTTTTTTTTTTTTTTTTTTCGCCTGAAACATTGCGATATTTTGTACCGCCAAAAAAAGTGACGTCACCGGTTTCGTGAGGACTTGTCTGGGGACATGTCACACGTGTGAATACATCATACACGAACACTCGCACGTCGTTGAAATGGCCGGGACACGTGTGACCTTCTGCACCTTGCCTGGAGTTAAAAATCTCGTCCCTACAGTTTACTTTAAGTTAACATTTCACCTAAAGATTTTCCTTCATCTGGGTGTACACGTCCATGCCTGCGTGGTGAAAGCGTTTTTTACTTATTTTTTCGTTCGTCAAAAAATTGTACCGTTCAACCGATTAAAACAAATAAACGCTTGACATGGTGGGTGTAACAGCTTCAAAAAACGGGGACGATAAAAGGAACAGACACGACAGGACAACAGGTCTTGTCCTGTCATGTCTGTTCTTTTTATCGTCCCTGTTTTTTTTTTTTTTTGAAGCTGTTACACCCACCATGTCAAACTTTTACTAACTCGCCCAGTTCAGCACCTTGATACAATTAAACGTGATAAAGCATTAATCGATTAATCGGTAGGCCTATCGATTGACTTCTCGGCACTAATTTCTGTCAAAGAATCCGATGATGATCCGACGATGATCAAAAGAGCCTCGAACAATATATTTATATTCGAGGAATCTAGAATTATTAGGAATTCAGCGCTACGACATTCATGCCAGAAACAATAATGTCGGTACACGCCTCGCCTTACTTAAAAAGTGCATCCGTAGCAAAATCAAATTCAGCGATATGTGCGTTCGAGTGAAATATGATCGCTAATTTCCTTCTGAAACGAGGGTTATTGCGAAATTCCAATTTAAATTGGATTCAAGAACCCAAGAGAAGAACGAACTAATTTACCGCGCGATCCACTTCATCCATCCGAACATCGAGACTACTCAAGCATGCATCCATCGTTACCGAAACTACCCCTTTATCTCAGAAACAATGCTACCGAATGCATGCGGAAAGCAATAGTCGGCCCGCACAAAGGCGGAAATTCCATTTGAGATCACTCCGCAGTCTTGTAAGAGATGACAGAGTTTTCAATTCTTTTTTTTTTTCGCCTTCCGCCGAACTTCATTTCGAGGGTCTTACGAAACTGTGGAATGAGTAGCGGCCGTCCCTTTGTTCCTGGTCCTCGAAAGAGAGAGTCATTCCCGGGCTTCGCTTAAGAGCCGCAGAAATTTCGGAGAGCCGCGTGTACTTCCCTCAAAGAAATCGTGTCGCCGCTAAATTATCCGCAGATGTCTGACAGCTGCCGCAATGATGGCGGAGGCTTTTCTCCTAGCAGAAGAAAAACACTAGGCCTAGACAACGGCCGTTTGTAAAGTAGGCGACGAACCTTAGGCCTAGAGCAACGACCGTTTCTAAAGCAGACGAACAAATGTGAGTCCCACGCAACGACCATTCGTAAAGCAGAGACTTCTGGTGAGAAGAAGGTTGTTCTAGCGAGCAGACGGTGGTTTAGAAGGTATGCAACAAGCAGACGACGCGCTTGAAGAAGGCAACCGCCTTGCGTGCGGAACGACATCGAAAACTTTCTGGGTCCCATTCGAATGGCCATTGTACCTTGAAGAACAGAACCGTAACGATTAAAAATTTACATCAACCCTTCAAAGTCGTATATTGCATAAAATATACAGTTTTTAGGAGTTTTTTTTATTATTTTAATTGTTCAGAAGACATTAAACAGTCTTTCCGGGAATGAAAGAACTTTCTTTTTTCTATTTGGGGGAAAATTAAATGGTGTGTCACACGACTAGGGCACAGTAGGACGTTGAGGAGAGGGAGGAAGAGGGAGAGGAAAGAAATGGGGACGTAAACAGCTGTTGATGTAAGTCGCCTCACTTGGCAAGGAAATCTATCGTATAAAATTGCTGGAGAATATCGAGCATTTCTAAGCTTTAGCGTTAACTAGAACATATGGTGGGTGGGGCTATTTATTTTTTTACGTTAAAATCCGTGTTTTTTCTATGCAAAATGTCAATTTAAAAAGCCTTCCACATAATGGGACAATTTCTTCTCATCAAAACTCTACTTTTTGGCAATAAGAACTTTATTTAAATAAAAAAATAAATATCTAGCCCCCCTTCCTCATTAAGTTCAGTTCAGAAACATCCACAGCAAAGAATACATTCAGCGATTCATTGAAATAATAAATTTCCACAAACGAAAGTTTCTGCAAAAAAGTGGAACTGAGAAAAACCTGTTTGAAGTTTCCACACCGCTACATTTGCTTTTACTGGTGGTGGTGGCAACTAAAAGGTACCAAAAGCGTAGATGGTGCCTTCTGCTTACACACAATCTCCAGCATGGCTTTGCTGAGTGAGTCCGAGCTTAAAACGCTTTCTTTGAGTGTCTTTTTGTTGTCGTCATGTGGACATTGATTGTGAAACGAGTGAGGAATTGGGTATGCTTGCAATACACGAACCAACATCAGCAAGTATGGGCGGGGCAACCATCATCGCAATAAAAAGCAGACAAACCCACGTGACTTTCTATGAATGAATGCTGGTTTTAGTCACTTTTGTGTTCAATCAGGGTGGGCTTTTCGATTCTTGGCCGTATGCATAGCCTTTTTTACGTGCAAGCTGGACTTCTATGGTGTTCTCGCCCAAATAGAGTTTACTCTCGAACAAAGATATTTAATGTACTGAAACTGTGAAGAAATGATCTTTCCAACGAGAATATGATCATCATTCTAGGGCACACAAGTTCAAAGCTACAGCAGTTTGAAAATAGAAAACAGAAGTTTCACATTTCAAAAACATGTGATTTTGCATCGTTGGCTTACCGAAAATGTTTTATTTCTCTGAAAATATTTCAGATATCGCAATAAAAATTTGCAGGAGTATACACTATTAGTTGTGGAACCACACTATGTAAAAATAGGAAAATTCGTTTTTTCTCAAAAATTGCAATTTTAAGGTGGTGTCCCCCCTTAAAAAGGAATGCCCAAACGCTCACTATGGAGTGACCTAGTTCCACGATTAAAAATATCTGCTACAGCACATTCCAAAACAAACAATTCGCCTCACACGGCATTGTAATATTGGTTCAGTTTTCGAACTTAAAATACTAGGGCCATACGTTTTAGCGTCGATACAAGCCCCAATTCGCTGCCAATTTCAGCGCCTATAGCCCCAGCAACTCAAAATAGCGTAAGAAAAAGGCCGTAGACAATCAAATGGCCCAAAAAAGCGTTCTCTCGCCTTCCCTGCGTCTGGTATCCAAACAAGGAATTCGCTCACGCAGCGTGTGTCAATAAAAAAACGCAAGACTTCCACGCAACAAACAAAAAAAGGAATTCGGAGGAAGGCTTCGAGAAAGCGGGGATCGCACGATCCAAACTCGGTTTGGCGCATTACAAACTCCTTCCGCATCCCTAATTTCCCCATCTTTCCCCCTCTCTCCAAAAGCTACCGTTACCGCTGCGTGAAACAAAGCGGGGGAAAGGGAACGTCGGGACCTCTCCCCGCATCATCGATCACGGGCAGTCGGTGCAATTCAAATCGGGGTTCAACGCGTGCGAAAGGCTTTAGCACCGCTTAAAACAACACGCTCTGTCCCCCTTCTTGTCATCCCTCTTTTCCTATATCCCCTTTCTCACCGGCCATGCCTAAATGAGAAGTGGAAAGAGGAGTGAATAACCTCCTTACCCTCTATAATCATTCTTCCTTTCCATTTTATCGCAAGTGTCATTCTATCCTCACGGGCGCTTGCTTATCATTTTAAATCAGGACCGGAACGAGGGAGAAACGCGAACTCTCTTTCCACAATTCCCTGTTTTTCCTAAAGGCAAGAGGAAGTTCGGGCCTTTATTATCAGATCTGTAACCTCCCTTTCTTTTACATTTTTACCAAATAGAAGGACAGGAGAGATGTAGGGAAGGAAAGATTAGAGCGGAGCGGGAGAAATGCGGGCAATAGTTGTTTCCTAAAACCAGTACCCCCAACACGTCTGCTTCCTTTACATACGAATGAACAAACAAATAGGGCGGATCCCGGCACACGACATCCTTCAAGCGAACGCTGGAAAGGAGGCGACCTCCTCTCCAGTGTTTGCTCTGCTAAAGTGGACAGAGGTGGGAGGAGCTTCCACTTCATTCTTAACCTGTCACCAACAATAGTTGAAAGATGTCGTGTTTTGTGCTCCACCCTATTTGTTTATGCTTTCGTGTGTAAATTGAACTTTGCCAATGCGCTCGGTTTTTTTTTTTTTTAAGTACGTTGGCTTCAGCTCTTGTGAATTTGAGCAAAATGCAAGAGAGAGTCACTGAAGAGCGGGTCTGGGTGACGTCAAACGTTTTTCCTCGCTTATCGATCAGATGTAACATGACGGGTCAATGGGCGGTGTACAACTACGTCACGTTCGTCATTCTGCAGAAGAGAGCTACGCCGCGCATGCATGCGGTCTGCAGTTTAGTGTAAAAATGTACCCCCCGCGCAGAAGGTGAATCTTGAAGTTGTTTATATAAAAGTCAAGGATGGAGATAGCGTGATTTTTTTTTAATAATTGCTCGCTTTCGTTGTTTTAAGGAAGGAACCCGTGATGCGTGCTTGTGAAACATGCCTTTGAAACTGAGTACTATTAATGCCACGTTAAAGCAATGCATGTAAAAGGGTTGGCTAATAGTACCGATACAGAGCTGCGAAGGTCAGAGATAGCATATCAAGATCCAGAAAGCCGAAATGCATGCACAGTTTTTACGACACTTAAAAGAAGCCCTAGACTAAATTTTGAGCTCGAATACGAGTAGGGGCCACAGTAATAAGATAATCTCATTAAGTAGGCAGGAAGCATAAGTCCTGGTCACCATTTCAGAGCGTCACAAGATGCCACACGCTGGATAGGCGACTCCCGACGCGGGTCGTCGACGAAAACACCTTATAATGGGCATGATGTCAGTACAAACTGGGATACTTACCTTGGACCCATCGAAGCCCAACCTTGGCCCAGATGACCGAAATGGGACACAGAGGGAATCGATTCTCGTGTCCATATTTCGGCTGGAGCACAACATGCTGTCGAATACCAGAGGTATGAAAATAGAACCATCGCGCTCATGAGTTGCGCTATCGCTCGTACTGAGTAAAACGCCATTCAAGGTTCATTTAAACTCGAAGCACAATATTTATTTTTATACGTACGCAAGGTACATACTCAACCTTATACATACCCAAACATCACACATTTTCCACTTTGTCATAGTTGTAAAAAAAATACCATTTGACTTTTTTTTTTTTACTATAATTGTTTTCGAGTTAGACTTCGAGTTAGCAACGGTGTACAACTATGATGCCATTCCATGCACCTCCTCTATGTAATGCCCCCAGTGGGCCTTTAGGAGGTAATTAAATAAATAATAAATATTTCGTTCAATTGTGGACGTGACAGTGCGTTACAAGTAGACTGACACATGTCTAATTTGCTTGGTAACAACATTGGCCATAATTTAGCTTTTATTTACGTTACGACAATCATTAGGCAAATATAGTGCAAGAATATTTATCGACATCTTCCAGGTATCGATACTCTAGAGTCTAGAAAAAAACAGTGGCTAGCAAGGCGTAATGAACGTTGAAATAGTGGTAACTGAATGAAAGTCTAGATATCTAGAATAAGGAAGATTTAGTTATGGTGACATAAGCACGTTGTTGTTGTTATTGTTGTTCTTGTTGAGTGTTGTTATACATGGGAAGAGGGGATGCCTGCCTGCAATTTTAGCCTCCTTGGGCAGGGGCAAGACTCACACAAGCACGTTCCATCTCGATTCAGTGACAGTCCATCTGAATATATGCAACGCACTTTTTTTTATTTATTGAGTAGTACACCGCAGTGGTATTATCTTGATAATCGAAACTCATGAATGTGAGTTTTTGTTTATGTATCTGCAGCTTCTTATGCTCAGCATGCTATACCCGGGTCCCAAGAGTTCGCGGCAGAAAAATGCCATGAACACTCGTGTACACTCTTAAATGCCTCTTATTTTTTTCAGTGACATCTTCTTATTTTAAAGCAGTGTTTAAATTCTGCAAGACTGCAAAACCCGAACTGCTTTCTAGCAAACGGCAGTTGACAGTGTTTCTGCTGGATCTAATACTTACTGGCCTTTAACAAAGTTAGGGAAACTGGGCCCGAAAAATTTACTGGTGTGAACGTTCCTTTCAGAAATATGCAGATTAGGGTGTAACAAATAAGGACAGTTATTTTGCTTTCACAGCACACACTGAAGCATTTTATCTTGTCTTCAATTTTACACGGAGTTATTATGAATCACCTTGAAATCGGCCAAAGTGTATCACTCGCTCCTCTCAATAATAATAAAAAAATCAAAGCTGAACTCCTACTAAGTAAGGAAAAATACGGCTTTTATGTGAGTAACTGGTATTTCGAAACAAGCAAAAAATTCATAAAAATTGTGAAAAAGTTTGGTTTGAAATCCTCAAAGTTTTAAAGCCCTCTAGAGAACTTCGAAGTAAAGAGATCGTGCTCTTAGCGAGAACAAAACTGAATACGCAAAGAACACAGAGAGAAAAGACACATTTTATTCACTTTTATATATATAAGCGCTCCATGCATAATACCTTCAGACCCATTGAACCTTTTTGTTTTCGTTTTTTTTTTTTTTTTTGTCAGCGGCCAAGTGGCGTCCTCTTTACGAACGGCTCAACTGTCGCCTATTTTGGGTTTTTCGCGCGTGAACTTCGCATGCACACGGCAAGCAGACGATCCTTCTTCAACCCATCTCACCCTCGAACCCCGACGCTTTTACAACCGCCCCAAAAGTTTTCCTTCCATTATTATTTTATATATCTACTCTCGTTCTAAGGTCTCGCCCTGAATCTAACGTGCGCGCGCGCCCCTCTGCCGTTCTCTCACGGTGCCATAAGCGCACCCCCACTTAAGCCCGCTCTCAGTCTTTCAGCTAAGCCTACTTTCAACGTGCCGCCATTTAAAAATAAAAGGAAGCAGACGCAAAAACGTTAGCCATTTTGGGAGGCACTTTAGCACAAACCCCCTCCTGGTGCTGCGGGACACACAGCTGTTCGTTACAGCAGCGCACTGGCTACGGCTCTGTCTAGGAATAGGTCTTTGGCTCCGACTGCTTCTCATATGGTTGCGTGATTCAACTTTACGTCAAAGTGCGAAAGATGGGAACGAGTTTTGTTCAGCAGCGACTTAAAAAAAAAAAAAAAAACTTTCAAATTATAAAAATACAGACTCAAAGTGAACACACTGATCCAAAAAGTTACCATCCTTCAATCCGAAAGAATTGACTTCACCTTGCAGCTTCGATGGTTCATCAATTGCTGTTCTAGGAAATAGGTCTCTCGAAAATTTCTAAACTTCACACGAAACTTATCTCTTCCGTGCTTTGACAACGTTGAGATTTTAATCAAATCGTGCTTCCAGGCAACTTTTCTTGTCCATTTGACTTCTGTTTGACTCCTGGTAGTCGGTTTACCATGCGCCAGTCTGTCTTTCTTATTACTAACTCTACTGACAGTTTCATTTGATAGTGCATATAAAAAAAGTTGAGAATGTGAACTATTTGTAAATATTCACAGCAAGCGTATTGAACGTATAAGTCTCCACAAAGTTGAAAGACGACATCCCATTGGACTAAGCCGAAAGGATACTTTGGACAATCCAAAGCCAATCACGCATATAAAGGAATACAGAGACATCTCAAGTCGACCCAAGATCGGTCTTCACCGCCATCCTGTTTAAAATCTCCTTAACCCAATAGCAAGTCTTGAACAAAATGCAGCGTTTCAATGATATCCACTACAGCTTAATTAAACGCTCAAATATAAATTGTAGATAACATTGTTTTGTTTAGTTTTTTTATCACATATCGCCTGACTTCAATACACGACGCAGTATCTACGTTACAGCTCCATTCCAGCCACGCACACATCGCCTCGTGAAAAACTCATTTCGTTGGAACATATTCCTTCGCCTCCACCGCGGTATTCTTTTAATCAGCGGTCGGAAGGACCAAGAACCACCATCCACAAAGAAAGACAGACAGACCGGATTACGGTAATAATTGCGCACGTAGATGCGGCTTCCCGAACGGAGAAACGGGTGAACCCACCCACCTCCCTTTCTGTCCCCAACGAGTCGGGTCGCATTAGGGACGCCGACGTCGCACTACAGAAAAAAGAAGAGAAAAAAAAAGAAGGGAAAAATGGGGACTAGTCATCGAGCCAATACCGACGCCAGCCAAGACATACCGGGACCTAGCGCGCGCGGGCGAGACGCCACATACCAGAGGATCCCTCCGCTGCCGCACGCCGATACAGTTCGCCGTAAGTAGCGAGAAGACAAAAAGCCGAGCACAACACCGATGTGCGGGGGAGAAGGGGGAAAAAGGTGAAGAAGGGATTCTTGGGGAAGATACAAGGGTTGCCCGGAATGAGGAAGAAGGCCGTAAGAGGGCTTCCAGTCCGTTCTCGGCGTGACACGCGTACCCTTTCCCCTTCATCTTAACATCCATCGATATCGATTGCCCTAGCTTCTCGCCGATGGCTCGACTGGAAGGAGGTAGGGGACGGCTCAAGCTGGACCGAAAGAGAGGCTGAGAGCGTGGGACTTGCGTGCTTGAAAAATGCGCAACGTCATCCTTCATCCGAAAGGGTTATTAGGTCCAGCCGTCTGCAGGTTGGAGTGGCGGAGCAAGCCTGCGGCCGCCGATTGATTATTCCTGTCAAACAACAGAGGTTACGCAGGTAATTATGAACACTTCATTGGGTACACTGGCCCCTAGCATTGGCTGCGGTCCGTCTTAAAACTTGTGGGGGTATAGTACAGCAGTGCTATCAACAAGAGTTGAGGAGATGGCAAAAAAGAAATCAAACACAAAAAAGGGAAGTATAGGAAAGGAATGGAGAAGCCGGGGGGAAAAGACGAGGTAGCAAAGAAAAGGAAACGACCAAATCTGGAATGTGAGTAAAGTGCGGCGACGTCATGGGGTGTGAAGGGAAGAAAGGGAAGGAGGTAGAACGGCCGCATTCCCTAACCCCTCCCCTGACGATTCGCTTCCTCGCTAACATCCGCAGCGTTTCCCCAAAAAGCCCCATCCCGAGTAGGGCCTGGGGAGAACGATGCATCGACAACTGGCTCCCGCAAATGTGTCCCAAGTGTGGCCAGGACGAGAAATAAAATTTATAAAAAAAATTGTCAGCGCATTGCGCGCAAAATATTAGAAAGGAGGAAGCTCGACTGTAAGCAAAAAGCAAAGCACTACGGATAGAAGCCGAAGCAGGTGGAAAGAAACATCTGGATGTTTTGAACCTCGACTGCTAGGTTTGCTTCCCGATTTCCCGATTTATTTTTTAATAAATTTGTTTGGTAAAAACTATTAAACGTCTCAAAAAAAATTGGTCATTCCCGCATTTTCGAAAACCGACGATTACGCTGTCCTACACAAAATATAGAGAACGTTGCATAATAGATTATTAATCGCATAAAACAGAAAGGAATATGCCAAGGAACGTCTACGTCACGGTATTATGCTTATATGGCAGCTGTAGATCTCAACCAGGTTTCAATGTTCAATCATATGCGTTGGTGCATTACAACCTCTCTTGACAGAGCCGTAGGTCACCCAACTTCAACCTTTGTATACTTACTGCAGTTCAACCGACGAATACGGTATGTTGCAACGTCTATGCCACGTTATTCGAGCGACTGGGATATGGTGCGCCGCGGATATATGAACTCCACGTTTATTGTATCTCACTTAATCGCTGATATATTGTTAAAACAACAAAACATTCGTCGCGTTTTTTTTTTTTTTTTTTCACAATACAAGGTATCAAGAAGCATGGTCCAGCGTTCAGCACATTTCTATATTAGTTGAAACATCAGACAATTTCCAAAGGTAAAACCTACAAACGTACAGTTGACACCCATAGTTTTCAAACGCAAAAACTGGTAGGGATGATCCACCCAAGAATTCCCCAGAAAATAGGGTCGTGATTACGTCGCGCAAAGCGGACACCCAAATTATTTGACGTCACGAAAAAACATGGGGAGAACCCGTCAGGGCCACCTTTACGATATTACGACCCCATAAAAAAAAAGAAATTCCCGCTTAATGCCATATCTGCCGAGGCACACTGGCTAATATGTTCTAGTTTCTAAGCAAAGCAGTCCTTGTTTTTTTTTGTTTTTTTTTTTGTTTTTAAGAGAATAACTTTGTAAATGCGCCCTTACAAAGCTATATAATATTGCTCTCAGATCGGTTCTCGGCGACGAAAGGAAGTCAATTTTCATTCCTAAATATATTTGTGGGTTATTTCGAACGAAAGTTACGTAGGTTTCACTGTTGATGTGAAAAGCTTGGAAAATAAATCTTAACTCCACTTTCCGTGAGGTACACTAACATTTCACTTTACTCCTGCTCTCCCCAAAGCACGCATTAAGAACGCGACCAACACAAGAAGAAAAGGAAACACGGATTCAACATTGACTCCAACATCACATTAGTCAATTCCCTTTCTCGCCTTTTCCTACGTAAAAATAAAACGGTGCTCTTTTCATATTCAGCTTCAATGCCTTCCGCAAAAAACCAACAAACCATTCGTTCTAAAAAAAAAGCGAGAGAAAAACAAATAGCAAGTACAACCCTCTTCCCCAAACCCGATCTGAAAGGCTTTCGAATGCCGGTCGCTCGTACCAGAAAACCTCGTGTCTTCAAAGGTCTAAAGAGGTCATTGACTCTGACGGTGCTATGGGGGGGGGGGGGGGGGGGTCGAAAATATTGTGTTTATTTTCTTTTCAGTTTGTAGTAGCTTCCGCCTTTCCTTCAACTCCTTTCTTCCCCTGACCTCTTCCAGTAAACCAGTAAAGCCGTAAAAAAGACAAATCTCGTAGTTTCACCACGTCCGCGGTCATCAATCAACTATATCTCCGGGCGCCCTCCGAAGGCTATAAAAGAGCTTGCTGCTTTGCGTCCAATGCCGAGCTCGTATTGACTGGGAGAGGGGGGAAATGGAAGAAATGGCGGAAAGGGGGTTTTCCATTCGACTCCTTTCACCTCATGCTCGCTTCTCAATACGACGAGGCCATATTGTTGGTCCGGGCGACGCTACAGAGGCACGCTCTGCCTCTGGTCGTCTGCTTCTTTACTTGACGTCATGGCTTCGGCTTGGTCAGAGGATGTTGGAGTGTCGGATATGCTTCGGGTCGGCTGCGTGTTTACTTGGCGTCTTGGGCCGGCTTCGGCTTGGCTAAAGAATGTTGGACCGTCGCACGTACTTTTGGATGGTGTACTTGTTTAGTTGGAGTCTTGGCTTGGTTCCGTCTTGGCTTAAATATGCTCAACTGTCGGATTTCCTTTTCGTCTACGGCATCCAATCAGATTCCTAGCATGGTGTTCCGCTGGAGATGCAAACGCAGACCATCAATGGAGCGGTCCTGTGGTCGTGGGCGTGTTTACTTGGCGTCGGAACCGCGCCCTTTATGACGATTATTCCGGCTTTGCTTCGGCTTGGCTAAAGGATACCCACTCCCGGATATGAATTTCACTCGGTTTCTTCCCTCTTTAGATGTAGTAATGTTTCTCTACGCTTTCCTTTTGCTTCGCTTTTTGAACGAGTTCTTGCAAGCAATTCTCGTTTGGCTAAGGTTCGGTTAAAGGACGTTAGAGGGCGCGATGCTTTTTCGGCTATGGCTTAGACCTGATCTTCTGCTATGGCCTCTCACAGTCGACTAAGGCTGTATTTCTGGGGGTTTACTTGCTTGTCATACACCCGATATTTCCTAATGCTTCCAGTCCTGACTTCGGCATGGCTGCAGGCCAGTCAGTCCGTCATGTCAACGTCTACGGCTTTTAAGGGGCTTTCAACCATGGATCCAGACAAGTCCATCCCAACCACCGCGTACTGATCAATAAGCAGGAAGTTAGGAAAACGTTTGATTTGACTTTGAGTTAACTGTTTAAAAGGCGGAGCTTTACTCTTAGTATATAGTTCCAGCTTTGCCTTGGCTAAGTTAACTGTAGAATAATCCTGGTTAACACTGAAGAAAAAAATGAGAAGTCCCACATCCTTTATAATACTTATATCGAAATACTGCAATTACTACACAACAAATTATAACAGTAATAAAAATCAAATTAATATTAGCAGGAATCACCTTAATACGAACTGTATAAATTAGATAGATACGACGCATTAAGCCACAATCTTTTACCTGAAAAAAAAAAACACTTTTTATTGATTCTTTGTTTCTGACTTTCTTTACACAGGGTCCAAAGAAGTAATAGACCACCTTAGAAATTTCACTTTTAGACAAAAATAAAACGAACAGTTTTTGGGCAGAATTACTGTGTAGACTACAATAACCTTCGGCAGATGCAGACACAAATTAAGTTAAACAATACCAGCTCTGCCCAAAACAAGATACATGGCCAAATGTCTTGAACTTAAAAAAGGCTTGTGCACTGTCAGTTAAGTTGAAATGCTGAATTTATTTTAATTAAGCTGGGATGAACCGCTATATATTTTCCTGAATTACTATAACCTTCCCTTTTTACACGTCGATCCCTCAAATTCGCTTATCTAAAAAAACAGGTATGTATGACAAGCTTCAGAGATTTTAGCAACCAGGTACTTTCTGGTTATTTATTTATGTGAAGTATGCCATGGATCTAATACAAGAATCATAGCCCTCGTGGAACGAAAGTTCCACGCACTTTAGCAAAAGTTAATTGCAGGCAACTGTAGTAATTTACATGCTGATGAGAATCATTATCTATTTTAGTTTACTATAAAGTATCTTGTAATTTATCTCCATCTTAAAAAAAAAATTGTGCAAGAACAAAATTGGCCAATTTCGTTGTGACGGAAACTGTAGTTTGAAAGGTTGATCCATAATAAATGAATCAATATGGCTGCTACAAAAAGCATACCAACATGTTCAGTGGCAACGGAATTTTTCGCCGGCTTTTGTAAACACGCATACGCGTAAACATATACGCAAAAACGCGGACCAAGCGCTGGACACCTCGCACAAATCAACTAAAAAAATCACGCCTTTATTGTAAAGGCACGTAACTGGAAGGGGCGAAGAGTCGGAAATTGCGTACTTTTGCGGTAAATTGAATGTTTATTGAACCTATATGCGGGAAGACGTATTTGAGGCAATGAACATAACCAAAGGCTCTTTGGTCAGAAAAATGAATTCTTAGGCCGGAAATTATGACCACAAATGCTCCCGTTTTCATTTTTGCCAAAAGAAATCAGTTCCCGCCCAGAAAATGAAGGTGCCGTTTGAAATCAAAAACAAATATGCTGAATACAGAATGTGGAAGCGCATACGTATGCGCAGATGTATAAAAGTTGGCAATACGCGAACGTATGCGCAGATGTATATTAAGTTTGCAATAGAAATTTATACGCGAACGTATAAATCGTCTCAATTGTGCAACAAAACAAAGGTGGGTTAATATTTTTCCACTTTATACGTAGGAATCTGTATTAGCTTTCTGTTACCCTATACACTGAGAGATTGTTCATTTATTCGGTTGCAAACTTAACCCTAAGTTATCACGCGGATAACCTGAATCGTTTTACCAATTCTATTCAAGTAAACAGCACCCTATGCTACATTTTCCGCCCTCGCTGCATTGCGTCCACAATCATTTTGTTATTTGTTTATTGGTTATGAAGAAATATTTCAAGAATGCATTCGGCTCATATTAAGTGTTATCTTAATATTCACATTTCTGCCTAGCGGATCATTAGTGTACTGCTTCTACCACGATACTGCCCAAAACGTTTGATAAGCACATTTGACGACATTCAGGATTTCCTCGCTACAATTGTTTTGTCGTCTTGCTCGCTACCAAAATTTACGTATAATTTCATTAAATTCATAATGACGCACCCAAATAAAGTGCGTATCGGGAGGCTGAACACACAAAAAAATAAAAATATACCGCGGAAACTCGCATCAAATAAATAACCCCGCCACTAAAGCACGCGCGAAGAAAAAAAAAGACAACGCCTACTCTAAGACAAACAAACGAAACTTCAGACATAAACTGAGACATGCGCTCGCAAGCTGGAAAAAGCTAAACAGGCTGATCAAATGTAGTGGTGCAAAGCCGCCTTTACAATCAACTGACAGCAGGAGCATAAAATCACGTTACAACGCCGGATGCACACGGTACGAACGGTAGTAAACAGGCGAGACTGCGCCCAATAGATGCGCAAACACGGCTGCGTATTCGGGCGTATTTCTTCGCCGCGGCGCCTTCTATACTTCGGTTTCGGCGAAACTCGGCAAACGGCGAAAGCTACGACCCTCGGCCAACCACTCGCAGCATCGGAGCGAGTCAGATGACAACGTATCGGTCGAAACGCACGCCTCCCGCTGGAGAGGTGTCACGTGTTTTGCTACCCTTTACGATTGGCTCGCTGGAGGTATCTAACCTTCGATTTTTGCCGGGTTACTTTGAAACGGAGTATGGTGATGCTAGGACAAAAAATAAATAAAAGCAACGCAGACAGCCGTGCGGGGCTCGCGGACGGAGGCGGCCATATTGTTATCTCTGTTTGTGCTCCTCGCCGCTAGCGCATAAGTTAATCATTCTTTGTTCTTCAAAAACGTAATCAGCGCGTTTTCCTAACTTGTTGATCTCTTTCTTCTGACAAATAAGGGAAACGCGGGGGCATGAAGACGACTCGTCCTATATTTAGAACCCCTGAGTCGCCTCTGGGTGCGTAAATGCTTTTTTGTAGTTTTTTTACGACTGATTTGTTCGCATAACTGGTACACAAACGAAGACAACTTCAAATTAAACAGCAAGCAGTCGAATGCCTGGCTGTTGCAATCGACATAAGAATAGTATAATGGCAGAGACCTGAGACTGGGTAAAATACAAGTAAAGAGCACAAACACCGAAACAACATATAGCTGTTTTTTGTTTTCTTAAGTATGATTGCATGGCAGAAGACGAAATATTAGCAGCATACAAATAGTATCTGGCAACGCAAATAAATATAGAAACTAGAAACATGTCGGGCTCAACGTGAGTGGAAAGGGTAGCATTACAAAGAGGTATAAAAATGTCTTGGAAAACTCGAAAAGAAAGCAGGAGAAAAATAATTTGTGACCCAATATTAGCAACATGAGGTAAATGTGTTTAGAAATGATAGTATAAATACCTTGTTAACAAAGAATATTACACCACTCGTAAAACAATTATACACCATAATTCACACTTCTTCTGCGTTAAGTATCGCAGAACAGACAAATAACAACATAAATTCACTATTAACAAAATGAGAAGACACAATTTGTCTAACTTGCTTAATTCATTTATTTATTTAAAAAAAAAACTCTCAGTGTAGTACATAAAATTTGGACTGAGTCTAAATAAAATTACAAAGAGCATGCTTATTTTTAAGAGCATTTTTAAACAATACAATATCGGTGGTGTTAGGGAAAGAAGCGGGAAGGCGGTTCCATTCTTTCAACGTTCGGGGTATAAAAATAATACGAAGAGTACATTGTTTAGACATTACAAATACAAACGTTATTCATGACTATTACCAATGCCGGAGGAGACGAAGAATTGCGGATTTCTTCATCTATGACAAAATACAGTGTTCCGATGAAGTTTTCATTAAAACGACACAAAAGAATGATTTTACGACGATGCACTAATTGAAAATTGCAGTGCTCAAATAATTTCATGGTAGTAACACGGACAGTACGGTGATGTCTGTTCAGAATAAAGCATGCTGGGCGATTTAGGATGAATTAAATTGAAGTTATACGCGCGATGTTTCTCTGTCAGCAATCATAGCGCCGCAACAACAGCCATTTTAGTTTCCCCAAGTGCTGCGCAAGGACGCCAAAAAGGTAATAATTGTTATGCATAAAATGCTCTTATATCTATCCGCAATTGCGTATAATTGCATCATTAAACCTCACATTTGGCTTATTTTTAACTGGAATAAACGGCAATTATAAAAGTTCAGAAATCAACCACAGCCTGCTCTATGAAATGTAACAATGCCGTATGCAAGGGATACTATACAAACGACTTCGATTTCGCGAGGACCTAATTTTCGCGAATTTCGCGAATCGCCTACAATTCGCGAAAAATAGGTCTTGCGAACGTTTCCGCTTAAATGTGAACCTCCTGGAATCTATATTGAGATCCCACACCGTCGCGAAAACCAGAACCCGCTAATTATTCCAAAACTTCAGCTTTGACCGAAATCGCGAAATACTGAGCCCGCGAAAAAAAAAAAGTCGTTTACAGTATAAATATATATATGTAATGCCGAAATTTCAGTATCTAAAAACATGTTTCAAATAAATTGCAAAAATAATTTTGTTACAACTTGGATGAGATAAATATGAAATAAAACTTCTCCGTACGAAAATACGCGGTAATGTGTGTTTTCGCGGAAAGCTGGCTCGGAACGAATCAGAATTGGAAACTAAATCAGAGAAAGCGATCAAAGTTTCAAATGTGTACTCATCTCTTCAATAATATTTATCGTTGCTACAATACTCAGTGCCCACACTTCTGGGGAAGTAAACATAATATCAAGCAATATGACAGTTTCGTACATTTTGTTTTTCTTCTTACATATAAATTATCGTGCCTTCAATATGCTGTTTGTGTATGGTTGTTTCTAACCCCTACAAGTTCGTTATTATTGTACGTATGCGTATACTAGTGTAAAAACAACCGTTCAAAACAAATTGTCTGCATTGTGAAATCTGTCCAAAATATTGAACAAGAAGTGCACAGTATATAAACTTGGGAGAGTGTTGGTTTTTGGACAAATTTATTTGAATTAAGAATGAGATAGAATTCCACATGGAATTGGCATAATTGCATTTCATCTTCCATCCGTCAATGCCATTTTTTTTCTGTCACTCTTTTTCTGTCCTTATTTATCCTGTATTTACTATATCGTTTTATGTTTCACACCCCTTTGAACCCACCCCTTTCTTCCGGAAAGGGGTGGGTTCAAAAATATTCTTCTATGAGATTCACTCTATTTATGTTGTTGCGAGTTGAATGAAGTGTCCGTCGTTCCTTTGTTTTAAGTGTGTTATTGTTTCTGTCGTTTAAGTGCACCGTCTCTGCGTTCAAATCGGTTTGATAGAACGTCGTATTCCTTGGATCTCATCGTAAGCCGATAAAACGACAAAGACAAAGCATAGCCTATCCCCCAAAATTCTGATTGAATGCTCCAGCAAATTTTCGCGGATTAGTTATGTTTCTCCTCTGTCGTCTTATTAGACATCCTTGGCCATTATCTTGATGTTGAAGGGCTCTACAGAAACTTATTATAAGATATTTAAATGTAGGTGGAAAACACAAATTATACAGCTTCGAAGATAAAAAAACGATTGCTCTTTTTTTTTTTTTCTGGCGGAAGATCCCAAATGCAGACGATTCAAATTGCACCCAAAATACTGGAAACTTTACTCTTTTCATGGAAGATAGATTGCCAGATTCAGTCGAGGCTTTATTACATTAATCTGAAGATATAATGTCCACATATATTGGATGTTTCAAGCCGTTTCAATATTCTGCAGTAATCATCAAGCGTCTCTATATTCTCAGTAGTAACCAATGCATGAAAAATAGAACATAAACATAAAAAATCAATAACAGTTAACGTGAATAGTAAAATACCCCTCACGTGAAAGAAAAAACAATACCGGACGCCGGGTGATAGATAAACGTAATCATTATGATTTTCATTAAAGGCGTTAGGTCACACCAAAAATAAAATATGAAAAAACGCCACTGTTAAGACCCAAAGTATGTTCCCATATTGTTGCTAGAATCGTTTTGAAAATGACGCAACAGTTTCGTGGATAAATTGATTTATGTGGGGGAACATTCGGATCCACCCCATTCGGGAACGCCGCCATGTTTGGTGGGTCGGTGACGTCCTTCGCCCAACACGCGGCGTCCCCTTGCACGCACTCGCAGACTTGGCTCTCTCGGCGTCTGAAGCGTCAGATTCCTCGACTACCTTCCGCGTTGCGAGCAGGTGGTTTCGAAACGATGAGGTCAACTCCATCGCTCGCTTCGTCGCAGTCTTCGACACTGATCGCAACAGCGGTAAGAGGATTGTGATCATGCGACGATGGAAGATGGTCATTTGGACTTCTACCCGCTGGCGACCGACTGCAGCGACGACGACGCGACCGTCACGGATGAACTCGCCGTCGTCCTGGACAATCATGCACGTGCTTGCCGGGTGGAAGGTCAAAGGGCAAGGGGGCGAGAGCGAGACTAGCGTTAAATTAACCGCATTGCGTGAAAGCGTGCGGTTGTACAGTGGCTAGGCGAGATTTAAGCGAGCCTCGGGGCGCCTGGAATGAGAGAGCGTTGGACCACACATCATGATCACGTGGTTTATAAGCACCATAGTGTGACTAACTTGGGCGGTGTTGCCTGGCCGCAAAATAAAAACGATTAACATTCGTAAATTGAATATTGCAATAACTAGAGCTCTAAATATCGCGAAAACTGTTGTATATACAAAGTAGCATATACGTATTTCATTTGAAGATTAATCGGCCCGTTTAATATTCGTATTAACCACTTGAATAACTATAAAAAAGAGAGAAGCAAAGCTTTATTTTCTAAACAAGAAAATTGGTGGTTCAATCTTGACGATAAGTTTATGTACAAAAGATTGTGTTTTTTCCCTAAAATTCCACAGAAAGTGTAGCGCAAAAATATAAAACGCAATTTCTCCGCTAAATGTTCGGGTAAAATAAAATTGGCGTGTCATAAAATACAACTTCACGTTCTCTTCTAAACTAAACAAAAAAAAAACAATTCCCGCTAGTTTCTTCAACAGAAATAATAATTGAGAACGTAACAAGCGTAAAATCATTCCTGCTCACCTCAGTTTTATTACATACAGTTCAAGCACCAAACATAGATTTGTTCGTTAGGCGGAAAACCAATGACCATTCAACTCGATTACACTCTTTAAAACTTTAACTAATCAGCTAGCCTAACTACGACCAACAAAACGGTGACCTGGTAACACAAAGCGAGAAAATGCATGTTATTGGTTAAAAGGGGCTTCTAACGAATAAAACACGTAAATTAATAAAAACATCCTCAAAAACCTTTTTTTTTTTTTTTTAAGGAGACCATTTTAAACATTGTGTTCTCGAGTCAAACCCAGTTCCCGACGAACGGTCAGCGTTTCGACCAATGAAAAAACCAGTCGCCAGTCCAAAACCGACGAAAGGGGCCACAGCTAATACAATTAAAAGCGGGCGAAACGATTGAAATCACCAGAAATAAAAATGACAAAAAAAAAACGAACACTGCACTTGCCACACTAATTTAAAGACAGCCTCCCCCCCGCTCAGGCGGCCCCATTAAGTCTCACTCTACTTAAGGGACCCTAGAACAAAAGAAGTAACAAATTTAATTTTAAGGAGATAAACAGAAATTAAACGCGGCCATTGACCGGAGACAGAAGACGAAACATGATAGAAAAAAGAAGTGAATATTTCTTATCTCCCTTTCCACGTTCTCCTAACTAGATTTTCCTTTTTATTTGTAAATATCTTTGGATTGTTTTTGGTTCAATGGAGCCTTCCACGGGCACGGAAGAAACAAAAATGGGGGCCTTTGTGTTCATTGTATGAAAAAAGCGGTTTCAACAAAAGATTACGTCGTCAGGCTTTCAACTTTTCGCGACGAAGGCATACGTTTATTTTCCCTCCGTGGTGTACAAAACAGACTCGTGGGTTCTAATTTAGGTAGAACGTACCATTCTAGCATCGAAATCGCTCGAACCAAACGAGAATTATCTATAGAATTCCGCGTTTCCATTCTTGCTTTTTTTCACTCACGTCCAATAATAGTAGGCTGTCAGGTGTATTGTGTATCTATTTTCTCTGGGTGTCATTGAAACAAAATATTGCAATCGTGACGATTATTTGCAAACATTTTAAATACAACTTCGAGGTAATACCTTTTTTTCTGAGCGTCGTCATTGTGACGGCAACCTCGTATATATTTGCCACATTGTTTCTTAGAGTAACACAAAAATGGAGACGAACACTAAAGTGCCCAGGGTGCCAGCTCTCTACTGGCTGCTCGGTGTATTATCCATTCATTTGCCGGTTATCATTATCATGATTGAATTATTAAAAAATTACGAGACATTAATGACCCCTGACGCAACTCAATCCGTCAATTTCCTTTTTACTGCTTTATTTAAACCTAACTTATACTATGTCAACCTTAAAGAAATGCCGCCTTGCCGGAAACATGTCCCAAGAAAAAAAGAAACTATACTCAAATCAGTTTGCATTCATGAGAAGTTATACCCTCGAAGGAAACATCTTCGGAGTATTAGGTTCCTTTGTGCGTTGTTTTATTCTTTTTTTTTTCGAAATACTACTGGTCCATGTTCAACACCGACACAGCAATTTACAGATAAATAAAGCGCCCGACTGTAGACATGATCAAAAGATTAAAATGGGACCATGTTCTACATTAAATAAAATTATGAAAGAGTACTTTGAATTTATAATTAAACATATCGATTCCAAGATAAACTTTCTTTGCTATTCTTTTTTTTTTTTTTTTTTTAATTGTCAAATAGCGTACGCCTTACAGTTTACATCGAACCCCCGCCCCTGTCAAAACATTTCATGTAAAGCATACTTTGCCTCAATGAGAGTCTTACCGTGGGGAAGCCAACCTAAATTCAGTTAGGGTTCCGAAATTTTGTCTGGAACTGCACAAAAATATGCTTTAACTGACTGGTGGCCAGCGGACGGCCGCAAATAATAACGTACTCAAACCAATATTAAAATACAGCTTTGAGTGTAATTTTTGCAGCTGGTTTTCAAATTCATTAATGCTGTAAAAATACGCGTAGCTCGAAGCGTGTCTAATAAACTTGCTAATAATTCCGACTTAAAGACCGACGACCAGGTCGCGCTTTCCACTTTTATCCCGCTTCCTCCTCTCCCTCCTTGTACCCTGTCCACCGTTACCCGTTTTATCCTCTCCCAAGGCGAGGAGGATCTTCGGCCTTGCAGAATCTCGAGTCTGGTCGTCGGCCTTTAACCATCAGCACAATTGTTTTCATAAAATTAGGGTTAACGCTAACTACTTCAGGTTTTCCTTTTATTTTCTAAACAAAAAATAAACTTCAAGTTTTTTTGTTTTTTTTAAAAAAAACGGAACAGTGAAAAATTACGTATTATGTTTTAAGTTAGTACTGTTTACGTGTAAAAAAAAACACATGGAGCAGGAGTTCTCACTGCCAAAGTAGCTAAACGGCACAAAGCGAAAGAACGACATTGTTAGTAATAACTTACCTGTTTTTTTTTTTTTTTTTGTTTTTTTTGTTCAGCAATTAGGTCACGTGACAATGTACTTCTTAAGTAAGAATAATAGTAATTCTGAAGTCCCAATCTCGGAGCGTCGTCCAACAATTATACACCAATCCCCTTTGGATACGTAATTTCATTTTCACCGAAATGCAAACTCAGAGTTTGTGTCGTCTAAAGCGAGCCTTCAGAGGAACGCGGAAAAACAGCAGAGTCGACCGTCTGACAAACTCCCTGTGCCGAACAAGCGAACATTGTGTGTTCGCACGCGTCGCTTGTCAGCTAGCAATGGGTTTACCCCATACTTCGCTCCCTCGCCCCAGTCTCCGTTTGGTGCCTGGAAACCATCCCCCCACTGGTGTGTGTTTACGGCGCCTTAAAAAGTAGTCCCTCGATTTCCGCCTCGTGACGTCATAGAAACGTCACGCTGTCGACTGCAGCGATCCTGGCAGTGTTACAGCAGCGGCGATAAATCTGGCAGACGATTGTTCAGCTTCGCTTTCCAGCTTGACAGTTGACGGAAGCCTTTGTGGCAGTCGGGAGTTGGGACGCCGCGACGACAGCGACACTCGCGATCGCTGGTACTTCTTTGCCGGTACTTGTAGCACCAACCGTCAGGCTCGCGACATAACATCCAAACAGCACGGCACGCTGGCTTCTGTGACGTGATTTGTTGCCACTTTAGGACACGCACTTTTGATGTATGGTCAAGATTACACGAAAAACACATCAGTCGAAGACTTGTTACAGGTGACGGATTCTGTGCGTTTATAAAGAAAGAAGAAAAACGAAAAGGAGAACAACTAGGCGACGCTTCAAAAAGACGCGGCCATTCTTCGTACGGTGGTTTGTTCAATAAATGGAAATAGAGCTGCAATTAATTTTTTATTCAGAGTCATTAGCCGCAAAAATGAGACATCTAGAGGACAAATATAAGAACCAATTATTTGATGTTTTATGTTTTCAGTACAAAACAATCCGCCTACCCGGGGGTACGTTAAAGGTATAGGCTGCGTTTATCAGTCATGTTTGTATTGTCGGTCCGTAAGTGTACAAGCGTGCAACTGTGCAATCAACATATGGTCATATGGGGAATTCACAAATACCGCGTGTCACCATTACCACCGGTAGCGTCGCATTAGTTTTACGGATACCACCACCGAAACTGCGACATGTTCTTGCGAAATATCTAAAAATTACAAGCAGTGGAGCTCCAATGTTTTTGTCAAGTGTTATCTAACATAAAAAAAAACATATTCCAGGTGGTATATTCTACTGTTAATAAAAAAAGTACACTTGGGTACTTTTTATCCTGATTATATGCTTTTACGTTTACTTAAAACTCCATATACCGTGCTTCATTGTGACGAAGAACTTCTAGATTCAGGAATAAAAAAAAACAATATAAAGGGCGAAGATAGGAAAAAAAACTGTTTTAATGGAAAGATATTTTGTCCTGTGTTCGTCCTCAATGACGGTTTTTTTTTTTTATTCTTGTAACTTACCAACGCATTCCGAATCCCCGAGACCTGCAGATGATAGTTTAAAACAACTATCCCAAATCTAAAGTTTACCTAAACGGATCAGGACCGGACCAAAAAAATCTTCCCCTCAATTAGTTTTTTTTTTTTCTATGAGCTTGCAATGATTAAATATTTGGCGCGCACTTTATGTTAGTTCTGACGACGCGTTTCTGAAGTAAAAAAAACGCAAACTGGACTCAAACGGTTTGCTGGTGAAGACAAAAAAAATTAAAAGGCTTTCCCCCCCTCTAATATTTATCCAAGGTGTCTTCTTCAAGCCGATATTTCTCCGCAACATTTATGTCTCGGCTTCTGGCTCTCCCTCAAAGCAATTACCAAGTTTTATTTTAGAAGACTCTTAATTAAAACGTAGGCGAATTAAGCACACACTCAAAAAAAAAAAAAAATATCGGAGAAAAAAGTTTAAAAGGGAGGGCTGAGAATTTAATTAAACATTCACTGGAAGAAGGCTGAGAGTAAAAACAAATATTGACGGCCATAGTCCGATATTTCTTAAGAGAACTTATATTCACAATAAAACGTTAAAAAAAAAGTCCACAGATATTGCTTAGAGCTTAATTAATCAGGGACGGATAAAATGAGATATCGCTCTTTCGTGCGGAACGATATCAATGCCACGTAACAAAAAGGATGCATTGTTTCGCAAACTCTCATTGTGTGGAAAGTCGATTGGGCGGTTCTAAATTAGAAAGAAACTTTTTTTTTACTGAGACGTTTGTTAACAATCTCCTCTATAGGGAGTATTCACTGGCGGCCATAGCTGTGTGCGCGGTTGCTGAGCGCGTGCTGACGGCGAGCTTGCACAGTTATTTGCAACGTGCATTCCGCACCATCAAGAGTGCCGGTCTTAGCAGCCTATTGATGTGAGCTCGTTCTGAGCATGCGCTCTAAACAGCACCCACAAATATGGCGTCCAGTGAATACTCCCTATATTTCTTAGTGAAAAAAAAAATATATATATATTGCAGGGTTCGGTGCTACTGCTCACCCGAAAAAAGGGCCAACGAGGCAGAGCTCAAAACGCACACCTTTAAGGCCGGTTCAGACACTTGCGTTTGAGTGCGTTGGACTGCGTTGCGTCGAGAACCGAAAGCGAGTCACCGGCACATCTGTGCTTCGAATGAAGCGTGGAATCCAATTCAAGGAATCCTCTTGGCACGCGATATAAGCAGCAGGAATGTCCTGGTTTCTCGTGGCCACAACGCAGTCAAACGCAGTCCAACGCAACTGTCTGAACAGTCTGAACCAGGCTTTACTTTCTGCTTGCGGCGGACGAACTCCCGCAGCCCCGAGCCTCGAGCGTGGCTCGCGCGCACGTTGCGCACCGGGCGCCGAGCACGAGTACTTTCGCACGGTGATGGGCCGCAAAGCCCACAATATATATAGTATAGACAAGGTGTTTTTTTTTTAAGCTCAACAGATTTTTTTTTTTTAAAAACCATGAAAGCTAGAGATATGCGGTCTGCGCAGGTGAGTTATACGAGCGCAGAAAAGGAATTAATTACATTACTCATTTCAGAAAAACTAATTTAATTACGGTAATTTCTTTGCAGTAATATCATTACTGCCATTTCTGGACCTACACCATATCCAGATAATTAAAATATACTTCAAAAAGTGAAAGTCGTTTACAAGTCCCTGTAACGCCGAATTAGAGCGCAGCTCTTGAGGAGGAGGGGGGGAAGGGTACTGAGGGGGGGTCATGTGACCTCGGGGGGGGGGGGGGGTCACGTGACTTCGGAGAGGAGGGGGGTCACGTGACCCCCCACTCTCCAAGGTCACCGAAGGTACCCGAGGTCCTCCCGAGGTCCTCCCGAAGGAACCCGAGGTCCTCCCGAGGTCCTCCCGAAGGAACCCGAGGTCGGGAGGGGGGGGGGGGCGAGGTTACGCCGACGCCACTCAAGCCGGAAAAAGGCGCCTAAGAGCTGCGCTCTAAAACAGGACGTTAGCAATCTATTATATAAATAAACAGTTAGAGGGCCAACAACTTGCAAATACTGAGCACTAAGACGGAGGATACCAAGTAAGAAAATATCTCATACCGCCCGTAACTATAAACCTCGACAAGTCACTGCTTTGCCAATACCAAAGTGTGACTACAGAAACATATCTCTAACTTATGCTATTTTAAAAAGTGGGGTGTTTATTGGCGGTGATAATTAGCAAATGTGAACATAAAATTGCTTCCTCATGCCTTTAAAAACAATTAGGGTTGATCTCCTGCTGGCTAATGTTTATAGCCCTATCTTGTTCGTTTTGTTTTTAAGTTTAACACACGATAGAGTTTGGGTTACATCGGGAATAAAACGTGTCTTACGAACCAATACCTCCCACAAGTATTTGCGTTAATATCAGTAAACAAAAAGCAAGATAGGTATCCAACCTTTCCAACATCTCGCAGAAATTGGCGTAAAGACGTCAAAAACTAATCCCATGCAACGAGGCCTATATTTTTTTTTATTATTATTCCGTGCCTCAGAACAACTGAAGTCAGTCTTGGCTACGGCCAGCCGCATAACAACCCCTCCAATCATGCCAGACACAATGCAGGGGACGTCAGTGTTCATTTATATCTCGTGCTCACTCTCGTCAGCGAGAAACAGTGAAAGAGAAAAAGAAAAAAATGCAATAACGAAAAAGATAAAAGGCAAAACAAACGCAGCCAAGTATATACAGAAGAAAACTATTGATTCAGAAAAAGTGTTACCTTCACAACAAGCCAGACAATGAGCCAAATCTAATAGGCAACCTCTTGTAATCCAAGTCGCTAGCCAAGCCGGACCAGAATGTGTCATCGTTTGACCCATAGAGTTATTATAATGTACGCTAGAGGTTCAAGTGGCGCTAGTGTGCTGACGCAAATTGAAGCAGACAGCACCCAGTCCAAAATTAACTTCCGGTAATGCATTTCTATGAGAAAGAGTGAGATGCATTTTCTCCCTGCGCTCGATCATAAGAGCAAATATCCCGAATAATTCGTAGGTACTAGGTAGCTTGTAACATTTCTCAGTCAGGCCGATGAAATGATTGGTCAGTTACGGCGTTTATCTTTCAAATTCATCGCATTAAAAACGGCGCATTAACTGCTCCGTACGTGAATTTATGTGCGCTGTCGGAGACTGTTAGCACGAACACGACGTCGGCGCTTTTCAGCATGAGGGATATACGTGCCAAACGTACAATGGACGTCTGGAAATTAAGGGAGACGGCACGAACTACGCAGTAACATTGGATCAGCCACTACCCGTGCATGTACGATCAAAATAAATTGAAGGCCACGTAATATATTCCAATTTTAAATAAGTAAGTACCGCTTTATTCTTTCTGCTCTGTGCGAAGATGCTTGTTCTAAGTTCAAAATATCACACGCACGCTCGAAATCTTTGAGAACAAGTGCCCGATAAAAGCTGCCCTGTAGAGAAAACAATACAGAGACACCTTTCACAGCCCACGTACTTTATTCTTTACGTTTTGAATGTTTTTATCCGCTCATGCACGAGGGGGTCATTTTCATATAGTGACAGGACTGGCATATTATCAATATGTAAGCGTCACCAAAATGCTGGCGAGCCTTGAACACACTATACGAGATATTCCTTTCGATTGTAATTTTGCTTTGAATCGTCGCTTGTTTTTACACACCTGCTGCGGAACACATGTTTGGGACTGAAATGTAGCGAAGTTAAACATCGCTCACTGATGAAGAAAAATGCGCCAACTGAAGCAATTGCACCTTTACAATGTTAATCAAGGTACATACTATTCGGTACGACCCAAATAACCAAAACGTTCCGTGCTATTATTCGGCGAAGAGACAAAATGCACGCGCGTTTTCCCATAGGAATGCGCAGGAGCACCGCAAAAGTAGACTGATTGCTGTCTGCTTCAATTTGCGTCACGGAAGTCGCATAGACACTAGCGCCAGTTGAACTTCTAGCGTACATTATAATAACTCTATGGTTTGACCATAACCAAGTGCATGCCTTAGCCAAGCCGCTAGCCACTTCTCTATGACTGGCAATAAATCCGGCACCTTCTTTTAAAAAGCACAATTTGATCATGTACCTACTTATTTCTAACCGACCGTTCAAGAGAAACAAATTTTGATTATGCCTCAAAACTCTTCGGTAAAAACGCTGTAGTATACTCTTGAATATCCCAATTTTTTTGTTACTGTTTTGTTTTTGTTTCGGTAGTCCTGATTTGCTATGACGTATCCCCCGAGCGGCGAGTGACACGCCACACCAAATCAAAGGATGACCTCGAAATAAACCAGTCAGTCGTTCAGCCACTACCAGACACGTGCCTTTTTGACGACGGGCCTTCGGCTAGTTCGTAACACCTCCCAAGATAAGAAATATATATAAGCTATGAAAAAGAAAATCGAGAACAAAAACTGGGGAACTTTTTTAGTCAACTTTTCGACTACTGATAGTTCGTAAGCTGAACCCGAATTCAATTGAATGCAAGGCAATACTCAAACAAAGCAACTCAGATCTTAGTTCGTTTCAGCTTACGTCCAGACGCAGCCGAGGCTAAGACCAATGAAGCAACGTCAAAAGCGAAAGTCACTAGGCCTTTTCAGTTTATGGTCGATTCAGCGATGATGGAACACGTACAGAAACATGACGAATAACATGACGGTGCACTTTTGCCGCTGTCGGATTGATCCCATCAAGTCGTAGCAAGTCGTAGCAAGTCGTAGCAAGTATAGAACCCAAACATTAAACTAGAACTATAACACACTACTTAACTCTTCTGTCAATGAAATCCTCAAGCAAGACTACCACAATCTACGATTCGATGTAATCCGAAAAAAAAAAAAAAGTTTTTCTTTTCGGTGTTATGTGTCAAAACAATCGACACAAATTGAACACAAATATGTTATGCGAAAGTTGCATGTAGCCCTACTACATGCGCCATCTCATAAAGTGTATACACCAACACCAAAGGATAAAAAACAAAATTTGTTTGGACTGTCTTTGACAAAATCTAGGCGCGAAGTGAAAGCTGAAGCTAACCTATTCTATCGAGAATATGAAACGCGGTCTTTCAGGCCGCATAAATAAACTACGCCTCGTTGAAACCTGAAACTGCGTGATAATGCGACGATATAGGGGGGGGGGGCAGGGGGGGAGAATGCGAAAGTTTGAGCACATGGTGTTACCTGGATCAAAAGATACGAGAAAGAAAAACTGAATGTATCTGTTAGCCGACGTCCACCAAAGTCTCATATTTATCAAGCCGAAATTTGAGATTGATGTCGCCTGTAGCCATTATGGCAGTCAACAAACGTTTCAACAAAATACAACACATTATTGTCTTTCTAACTCACAAGCTCTTTCACTGAAATTAATGCTACGGGCGCCCACAATCTCGAATTTCCGTTTAGTCAATATTAGGCTTAGCTGAAAGTCGGCTTTTGGATACCTTTTTTTTTGTATATTTCGATTGATTAGGGTAACATCATGTGATCGAAATTTCGCATTTTATCACCACCACTAGCGTCACAGTCTCACGGAGGTTAAGCCTTTTGCGATGCGAAGGTTATTCATGCGAACCGAGAAACCGCGTTTCATTTGCTCTATATCAAACGTCGTAGAGTGATATGTGCCTGTGCCTCAGCGCTTCCTCCACAAAACGCTTCGCTCAGACGTCTCCCAGCCACATTTGAAACGGTCAGCCGCCATCCTCGAACGAGGCAACGCAATCCAATCCTCGGCGAGTCGACCCGAGCCAATCCAGTCCTTGAAGACTCGAGACAAGCCGAGCCGGACCGGGGAAGAGAAAGCAGGCAATGAACGTCACGCATAGAAAAAACGAGGTCGCATCTACAAAGCGTCCTCAGACGTCCAAGTTTAATTAGATGCGAAGGACACATCGGGCCACGTTAAAATTGCAGCCCGACGGCTATATAGGGATGTCCCAAATGGGGACACGAACGGAGGAGGGGGGCGGGGGCTAAATCAATTTGGGGAGAACCCCTGACGAGAAAACCGCGGCAGGGAAAGCGTTTCCAGAATCGTGGGACCGTGGTAAGAAGATAAGAGTGGTCGGCGTGTGTGCTCGTGCGTGCTCGCTCGTGCGGTGCGCATTAGCGAGGTATAGTTTCTGGTTAAGATTAGTGGATCTAACTTCCGGGAGATGTCAGGTCGGTAAAGGGGGCCGCGGCGGCGCATAAACTTTTAATAAGAGGTGCTATCGGAATTCTGAGAAACCAGATTAGAAGAGGCGATCTATAGCGGTTATGAATGGCGAGTGTCTTGGCGTTGGCATTCCCGGAGAACGGCGAACTATATAGAAACGCTCTGATGGCTCTAAATTAAAACAAAGTCGACCTTTTTTTTTTTTTTTCTCTGCACGCAGTATAGTATTTTAGGTATTGGTGTCGTCAGCCATGAACACTTTTCTTGATAAGTTTTTTTTTTTCTACCGGACTGTCAATCGCTTTCCCAGCGTGCGCAGGAGATTACCATTTACCATTATAGATGCAACAATTTCCGATATTTGAAACGGAGTGTGAGCTCTGCTCTGTAACTCCCAGTCGAACATGCCCTGCAGTAGTGTTCTTTGTTTAGATAGGCTCGAGGGAACAGAGCGAAATAACCCTGTCAGTTCGCGCTCAAATTGCTCACGACTCCAAGCCTGATGGAATATCCATATATTGAAATATCTCAAGAAACAAACACACACAGAAACCTTCTATCGCCGACGACGAAAGCTAGACCAGACCAAAGCAGCCGAAACTGGACAACCCACTTTGGCACTCTGGGAACCCCAAATGGACAAAATCTGCGAACCAGGAAACTATACATGAATCTCATCTTGTCAACGACGCACAGAGGCGATGCGCACTGCGATACATAAACAGCAACCCGACTCTCACATAAACACTCGCCCACTCGCACATGAACAGATTTTCTCGCGTTTCCGGGAACATCACCCGCCGCTATATCAACATCTTCGCGCGTATGTTGACTGGCACGCCAGAAACAGAAACAAGATGCTTGCACGCTTTTCCACGACAGACTCGCGAATAAACACTTTTTTCTCCAGCGCGCGAATATTGCTGAGAAAATCAAAATACGACGTGGGAATACAAAAATAAGACAAATATCAATATCCAGATTTGATCTCGGTAGCGAGATCCAATTTCCGATATAACTCTTTCCTTCCTTCGTCAAAAAACAAAAACAAAAGTAAAACATGCAAACATTAATCTCGCGCTCCTAACCCTTACAACCTACTTCCACTTCAAACCAGAATTCCAGTTTTTTGGGTTTTTTTTTTTTTTTGAGCAAAACGAATAAGAATTTGGAATTCCATGTCTGAACAAAACCACGAAAAAAAAATAAGCAAGGAACAAACAAAACGGCGACAAAAGAAATGCTCTCGAGAGACATCAGAATAACATGGGTCGTTTGAATAAACCTCTTCCGTGGCTCTCGGGCATCCGCTTGCTCGTTTCCACCAAGAGTGGGTGAGGGGGCGGATTCCGACAAAAAAAAAAAAAAACTGCGAACAAAAAAAAAACAAAAAAAAATACAGAACCGACAGGCATCCAGAACTCTTTTTCAAAAATCGCTCATGAATACGAGCTCCAGAAGCGCGAACGTAAGCGTGGTTTTTTTCCCCAACAAGAATGGAACATACTTTTCCCGTTCCGACATAACAGCGAGCAGTGCCACACGGGTGAAGGCAAATCCGCATTCGTGGAGAGATTTTCCTCGGAATCAAAGCATCCGTTCCTTGGAGATGTTTTGCCAGTGTCCGGTTCTGTGATCGGATAAAGAGCGGATGCCTTGTTCGCAAGCGAACGCTCGTTTTCTCGAAACGGGGTGCCACCACGAGGCTTAAGGAGGAAGCAAGTATTGGGACAGTACATGCCCCAGTGCGCAACCAGCGCCACCGTTGCAGTGACATTAGAGGCCCGCGTTATTCTACATATATTTCTACATGAGAAAGGCCCTAGTTAAATGACGCAATTTCGGTTGTGTGTTTTTTTTTTAAAGGACAGTTACGTGTTGCGACACAACGCCTGGCATCTAGAAATGCATCTTGATATATCCGAAGTAAAGCTAATTCTATTTAAATATTTCTTAACACTAAGACATAAGCCCGAACACAAACTAAAATTCAACTTAATTTTAAGCGTAATATCAAATTACTAGAAAAGGACAATTACGTGTGTCAAAACAGCCCATGGTTTATGAAAAAATGCTACTTTAATATATCCTGGGCAAATCAAAATGTCTGCCAAGTTTAACTTCAAACTTAACTTAAGCTTGAGTTTCACCGTAAACTGTAACTTAACCTTAAACTTAAACCTATATTAAAATAACAATAAGAATTACAGCTGCGTGCCTCAGTAAAGCACATGAAAAGGGCAGCTGAATAAATTCGAGGTAAAGCAAAGTCTGATCAATTCGCAAAAGGAGAAAACAAAAGCAGACGCCGGTGAGTAAAATAGAATTCTGATGAGTAAATATTTCTACATTGTAGTCTTGCTCTTCTCTAAGTTCGAGGCGCGCTTTATTTTATTCTTTCGAATGCGACGTTCCGTTAGGTAACAGAGACGGCAAACTACAATGAACAATTTCTATGCTGAAACCGGTGGTTTCGAGCCCTCTTGCTCTTAAACCAAAAACAAAAAACAAAAAAAACTAAGTAATGCGGGTTTGGATAATCCATATAGCACTAAAATAGAGATTCTGAAGGAATGGCCTCTGGTTACGCAAAAAGATACTGTCCCCCCATCAGACCAAACATTGCACAGTCTTTGGCGAAATACATTACAAGAGGGAGTGTGGAGAGCTCAACATTGAAAGTAGAACTGTGAGAGTTTTTGCTATTGTACTCTGTCCCTTGCGAAGCATTGTGCAAACGGGCCCTAAGAACCGAGCACGTGTCTGAGACGCGATGTACGTTTCGAAATACTTTCCGAGTTTTTGTTTACGTTCACTACACGTATTTATGCGAAGTTGGAAGCATGCCGTCTTAACTCGGTGTCAACGTTTGCACATACAAAAAACGATAATAATCCCTGGAGAAGGGGAACAAGGGGAATAAGTTGGACAAAGGGCAAACAGAAACGCAAACAGGATCAAGATCCTGGACTCCCTACTCACCTACCTTAAGGCAGTGAACTTCACACACCTCATCTAACACCCCCCCCCCCCCCCCTCCTCGTCATACCCTTCATCTCTCCCTAATCATCCCGTCACACCAGATGACTTCAGTCAACAGGTTTGGCGGAACCCAATCATTTTGATAAACGTTTTCTGATCTGATCTGATACAAATACAGCTAGGTGAGCTAGGCAAACACAGCTGTTCTTGTCCAGCTCGCTGCACCTTCGCATTAATTGCACATATAGAAAACGTCATTGAGTTAACTATGATACAGAACGAGCGATTATATTATTTACGTTCACACAGACATATGCGAACCGTTATACAAACTGATTAAACGCAAAACGACACGTTGAAGTTAGGGATACACTTGCCCATTTTGTGCGAAAAAAATGCCTAAGCACCAAAACTAATATACAAGAACAAGACTTGGTGGTTTCTGTAGAAGATTTATCACAAAACAAAAATAGAAAAATTTTTACTCACGCTAAAGTATTATTACTATTACACTAAAACTATTTTTTTTTTCTGAAGATAACAGTCTTCTTGTGTTAGTATCAGCAAGCAAAGATATCCTCAATTGTTATAACAAAACTTGAATCAATGCTACCTTACATACCGTTTAAAAATATAGATGCCTTCGCATTCGTTTACAAACACATCAGCGGCGCGCAGCCTGAATTCTTTTGCCCGCTTGTGTAACAATCCCTCGGCCACTTAAGCTCAAACGTTAAAGTTACGCAAACCTGTCTTAAGACATGCTTCATGCTTTTCAGACATGCAATATGTCACAAAATACGGGGGCAAAAAAAAAAAAGAATTCTAGAAGGCCATTGCCGAGAAACTCGAGGTTCATAAAGCAAACCAGTCACAAGACATCGCAGAAGGAAGCAGCCCACGAAACAAAACAAGCTAAAAAGAAAAGGACGAGGGCGTTGGTTTAAGATGGCAACGACATGTTCAAAGGCAGTTTCGGCATTTGTCGAACGACATTGCCTCAGGCAAAAGCGGTCTTTGTCAGATATTTGAGCCGCTTCACGACGACGGGTCATCGAAGATCAACCCTCCCTTTGATGTAATATTAATCGATGAACTATGTTACAGAATAAATCGGTAAATAAGGAACGCGGTGCCCTGCTTCGCATTCCGAGTTACTATTCATGATTGAGTTATATAGTCGTTATATTAACTAATATATTGACTAAGCTTTCTTGAAAGTCTCTCACAAATTGGTTATAAACTTATAAGCTGCGTATTTTATTTTATTTTTTCTAGTAGGGAAGCAGGAAGTAACAAACCTCCACTGTCCGAATATTGGGTTATCGCACATGTGCGGGTAACTATATAACTTCGAAACGTTTATACTTAGTGGTTCGAAGGGAAGCTGACGTTGAGGAAGAGCGTTAATTAAACAAAAAGTCGCATGATGCAATTAGTTTATAAAAAACGTTTCATGCATAACCAGGTGATTTCATTTAGATATGTTTTAGGATATGCAAGCAACCCTGAGGTGAAGCAAACATGAGTGCCTGTTCGTTTAGCTCACTAAACCTTTAGAGGTTGCTTTTTTGCATTCGTTTTTTTTTTTTAAGTTGATACAAATAAAAATAGCACCAGAAGGTTCGTGGGTAGAATTGGTTTGGTGGAAGCAGCTGCCAGTCCTTAGATTAGAAGCCGTCTCTTCCCATATATCTACTCAGCAACTCAAAGCTGATAAAGCACGGTTTCTGAGCCACGCGTCGGTTACCAATTTGCCAATGCCCAGTTTACAAGCTATACCGCGTTTTCCCGCACCAGCCGTAAGCGCTGCACGAGCACAGAAATCAGATAAGCGTTAGGTGAGCTGTATACACATGCGCTGTGCCGACACTAGCGCCACCACAGTAGCGTGACAAGATAGCCGTGCGTCAATCTATATCGTGCTTTCTAGGAGGTATTCCTTGAAGTTACGCTGAAGAATCTATTAGTCACTGTGTCAGGCATTTATTTTGAGACCTCTCTCATGTATATTCATTTTTTTCATTCTCAAACAATATTCCCCATTAAAATCTAGCTTTCCCATTATTATATAAAGGCCAAGCTGTTCAAGAGTTTTCGTTCAATTTCAGCACGCTGTATAAAAAAAAAAAAAACATTTTTAATTTTTTTCTTGCTTCGCGTTTTTTACACTCTCATTTTACCCAGAATACATTCCGTTAGAGGTATATGCACTGGCTTTGAGTTTTAAGCCTCTAAATTTTCTAAAAAAAAATTATTCTGTTCTGTTATCAACAGGAATTTCGCATTAAAAATATAAAATTTCGCATTTAAAAATTTAGGTTTCCAATAGGAAGTATATTTTACTCTAATATTTTACAATATTATATTTTGATAATTCTAACGTAGTGTAGATTATGTAGCGCATAGGGTTTAGGCTTGAGGCCTCTCCAATGATGGCACCGGCGGAAATTGTCTGAAAACCCGCTTTCGGCAGTTGCGATTTTATAGTGTTTAGACGTTTGGAATTGAAAACTTGTTATTGTACGCCTAACGACATCAATGTCTTTAATATGATTATTTATTAACCGTCCTTTAGATTATTATAATAAAAAATAAATTATACAGCTATAACCCATAAACCCCGACAACCGGCATTTGCTTTTTTTAGCATATTTAGAGGCTTAAAAATGTGAAAAGAACGCGACACAAAAAAAAAAATTAATTTTTTTTTATACAGCGTGCTGAAATTGAACGAAATGTGAAAACCTTCTCTGTTTCATAACTTATTTCTCAGTACTCGTACATGATAAAGGCACAACCTTTGCTTGGTTTAAAAGGCAATGAAAGGTTCTACACGTGGTATTATTTTAAAAGCAATACTAAACATAGTCGACTAAAAACAAAATCCGCAGTTTAGGTCACACTTGTTACCGGAGGCATGTTTGGGGATTTTTGCAAAAATTGAATCGACGAACAATAAATAGTTGGAATGCCATTTTACCGACTTGCATATATTGTAAACGACTAAATTTCCACGGGGACCTAATTTTCGCGAATTTTGCGAATCGCCTAGGATTCGCGAAAAATTCGTCCCGCGAACAATTCGGGCAATATGTGAACGCTACGGAAGCTACACTCGATTCGCGCAAATTAGAACCCGCGAATAACTTCAAATTTTCAGCTTTGGCCAGATCCACGAAACTTTGAGCCCGCAAAAATTAAGTCGTTTCCAGTATATCAGAATACAAAAATATAGAAGCTCCCTCTTCAATGCTTTGAGATTGAGAATGGTTCAAAAACGCCACACGCGACAATCGTCAAAACCCACCATCGACATTTGCTCTTTTTTTAGCATATTTAGAGGCTTAAAACTCAAAACCAGTGCATATACCTCTAATGGAATGTATTCTGGCTAAAAGAAGGGTGTAAAAAGAAGGCGACGCGAAAAAAAAAACAATTCAAATGTTTTCTTTTTTTTTTATACAGCGTGCTGAAGTTGAACGAAAAGTGAAAACCTTCTCCGTTTCATAATTTATTTCTCACTACTCGTGCATAATAAAAACACAAACCTTGCTTAATTTGGAAGGCAATGAAACGTTCTACACGTGGTATTATTTTTACAAAAAACGACACTAAACATAGTCCACTCGCAAAAAAAATCCGCAATTTAGGTCACAGTTGTTCGCGGAGGCATGTTTGGGGATTTTTACAAAAATTAGAGCGACGAATAATAAATAGTAGTTATAGTGTCGTCTTACGTATTTGCATATATATAAAACTAAAAAAATATACACGTTTTCTTTTGAATACTTTGAGATTGAGAGTGATTCAAAAACGCCACACACGACAATCGTCAAAACCCACCATCGTTCTTTCCCGTTTATTTGAGATTTTGTTTTCTCAGAAACGAAATATGTCAGGACATTAAAATAAGAAGGATTGTTCTTCTTGGAACATGTAGCCTTCTTCAACTCCTTCAGTTGAAGAAGCCTTTTTTCATTCACAAATTCAATTCGGTTGCTTGTGGTATTAATGCAAGTCCAGGCGTACTCACTTGGCTGCCACGGTCTGTGTAGGGCCGAAGCCACACAATTATTTTGGTTCCGCACGCACTGGGTTAGCCGAACGCGTCGATCACATTGTTGCGCCAAAGGCGCCTGCCATCGTGAGCTCGTTCCACGCCTCTCGTGAACATCCTCGTGAGCGTGCGTCCCGTGGTAATCCTTCCGCTCCGTTAAATTCCTGGGCGCGTAAGCATTATTAAAATATGACATAAATACTTCATAAAAAACCGCCACGGCACTCTTGCGCTCTCTAGATCTCCGCTCTCGAAGCGGTGTTAATCCCGAACACATCCTCATTGCTACTTTTGTGTGCGCTGCGGTTGCTCGGGGGTGATTGTGCTCAAGAACTGTAACAAAGACTGTGGCAAATACTGCAAATCAATTTATTTAGTTTTAATGCTTTGAATTAGTATTTTTTATACTTACTAATTTCAAAGATTTACGATCTCTTTGTTGCTCCTGTTCCAAATATTTTTAATACCCTTCATAGCCACTCTTCCTCTTCCACACGAACGTCAACAAGAAGAAGAGGACATTTGACACACCATCCCACCCTGAAGAAAAACGGTCCCCCCTTGAAACGTTGGTAGAGGCCTTTCCTGGAACTCCTCAACTTTCGTTGCACGTCCAACCGGCCCGTTGAACCTTCTCACCGTGTGTGTATATATATATATATATATATATATATAAACGAGCACCGTTGTGTCCGAAAGTTAATTTACCTTCCCTCCTTTTTATCACTTAACCACCCTTTCCCCACGAGTGCTTCTTCACGAAACAAAAATATCCCGAGGCCTTGATGGGACACTTAACTCCCGCGAAGCTTCTAAGAAAAATCCCCCTTTTAAAAAAATATTCAAAAGACAAGAACTTAGAGGCAATTTCAGAACCCCACTCTTAAAATAACAAGAGCGCCATCACAGTTCAAGAGATGAAGCCAAAACTACCAAATACGAACCGACCGACATACAAAAATTTCCCAAAATCAACAACAAGACAAAAGCCACCAAGGCGATAGCATATAACAAAAACACCAATTCCTCTAAGCACCTAAGCTTTAAACAAAAAACAAAAAAACTAAAGCTAAAAGCCTCGGTTCCTAACCATTGCGTTCCCGGTACAAATTGCGAAAGGCAAAAAAAAAAAAGAAAAAAAAAAGAAAGGAAAAAACAGTTGAGGCCAAACGCTTATCAACCACCATAGATTTACGAAGCAGACATCAGCAGCTAAAAGAAAGAAAATAAAAACACTCATCGGCCGAGGGAATTCGCAGATGCCAAACGCTTTACTTCACTCAACCCGGCGAGAGCAGCTAGCAAAGCACTTCGAGCCGAAGTACGAGCAGAATCGAAAACGACTCGTTCTAATTAACGCTCAAGCCTCTCTCATCGACGAACCCGAAAGCAATAGATAGAAAGTAGAGTGAGACTGAACGCTTAAAGTGGAGAAAAAAACGCGCATGGGTAGGAGCCATATTTGAACACCCACTCCAACGAAGAAAAATAAAGAAATCAAGAGCAGAAAGAGTTTGCACCGCTTCTATGAACGAGAGCAGCGCCCTTAGGTTAATGATAACGTAGGGCGGCCGACTCAAAATGAAGTCGAGACGATGCACGAGAACGGGAATTACACCAAAAACGCAAACGGAGGAAGTAAGTGGATTTAAGATGTAGAGAGATTCAACGAGTGGCAAATGGAGGGGTCTCCATCTGGCGGCAGCCATCGTAAGTCGCTGAGCTTCAAGGTATTTGGAGAGGCTTTAATGGTTTAATACCTGCGAGCATTGAAACTAAATTAGAAAAGTCATAGCGGGATCGAGGGTCACCTAGATTTTATTTCTCGGTGATCAAAATACTTTAGTGCAAGAAAGAAAAACACTAAGTGGAGTGAACGAACTTATTCTAACTGACTCTTGAACGCCGTCCAGTCTTGACAATTGAAAGAAACATATGTCTCAGCGATCATGTGTGTGCGTGCGCAATTCAAGGACGTTCCGACGGTCTGTTAAAAGCAACGCACAGATTTCATTGGCGCTGACCCTTGGTACCGAAAGATGGTCTATAACAACGGACCGATCCCACCAGCCAGCTATGCTATACTCCGCCGCTGCCGCGATGCATCGAGGGAACTCTTTCCGCACGTGCGACAACTCCACCGCGAATCCCCGCGAACGGAGCGACGACACTGTACGAGTCGCCGCGAGTGCTGCCGCCCAGCGCCGGCGGATTAAAGTTACGGTGGTGTCGCGCATGCCCCGAACGCTTGGCTAGATCGGTCTATTCTTCTACCCACAATAGTGCACTCTGCATGTTCGAGGTTGTCTTTAATCGTTTCGTAGTTTTAGCAGCAAATACCCACTATATCCCGCGTTCCTTAAGCTGTCACCAATTATAAACGTTTGCAGTAAAAAAACAACTGTCTATACAAGAAAGCGAGTTCTTTTTTTTTTTTTTTTAGAGCGCAGCTCTTAGGCGTTCTTCTACGGCTTGAGCGGCGTCGCCGTCGGGGTTGGCGTAACCGCGCGCGTTGCATTATGGAAACATTTCCCCTCTAGATAAAAAATTTTCCCTTCAGTTTAGTGGAGAAATTTCCCCGCTAAACTTAGCGTAAAAAATCGCCGCTAAATTTAGCGGAATTTCGAGGAGAGAAAATCTCCCCGCTAAATTTAGCAAAACGTTTTCGCTAAATAAGAGGGGAGCAGGAGAGGAGGAGGGGAGAGTACGGATGGGGAGGACGGGCATACCTTCCCCTCCGTACACTCTCCTCCTCCTCCTCGAGAGCTGCGCTCCAATTCGGCATTACAAAGAATAGACCCTTTCCGAAATTCAGTCTGGCCACTTTGATCACAATCATTATCATTATCTAAAAAATGGCATATGTGCCGTACTAATGGCGGCCTTCTGTTTACTAATGAAGGAACAAGTTGAAGATACTCCTAAGCTGAGGATTCGGGGCCTATGCGTTCGAGACGCTAGCACGATGCAAAGTAGGAATTGAATGCAAGAGCTGTGTAAACGTTCATTTCTAACTCGGGCCCACTCAATTCGTTAGGAGAACACACTCGACTTCAAAGCCACTCAATGTATAGAATTTTATCAAGGCGTCCATCTGGGTTGGCCCTTCATTCTGACTGGTTGCATCTTTGTGGCCATCGACACTGAAAGAGATGAACGAGAAGGAACTGTACAGCGAAGAGCACAAGCTCGTTTGCCGTCGACTTGCGAAAGTGACGGTGCCCGATAAAATACTGCGGGCTACAGGTTCATTGCCGCCATTAGTACGGCAGAAGTTAAACCCCCATTTCAGCCAACAGATGGCACTGAATTTCGGAAAGCGTCTATTGTAAACGTCTTTTTTTTTTAATTAAATTGTGCATCACCGATTAGGGATAACCAGCGCTCCTCTAAAGAAAAGTACAAGTAATGAACGCGGTGTGGTAGCAAAGCCTCACAAAACGATTGAAAGTACGCACTACTGTACACTTGGCTTTATTTTAAGTTTGAGCGTCGCCAGCACTAGGAGCGTGCAAAACCAATCAAATCGAACCAAACGAAAAAAAAAAGTCGCCTTTTTTTTGCGCTAGTTTCCTTACTTGCTGAGCAAATAAAGCCCAGTGAACACTTCGTTTGACCTTAAGCTATTTTCTACGAGCGACTGTGTTTGTACAGTCTTAGCCCAAGCAGCACATAAACGTGAAGAAAACGTCGAAAGAACGTCGAAGACGTCTGTAACGTGACGTCGTACAACGTCGAAGGTCCGGACGTTACCTTCCTTCGACGTCGATAAAACCTTTAAATGTCCACGAGAAAAGGTGCACAGGAGGTCGAGAAAACGTTTCCAATGACGTTTGTCACACGTCACATGCACGTCTCAGTGGGCCGTTGCGTCCTCCCTCGACGTTTATGATACATATTTTACGACATCCGGACTACCAACGACGTTCATAGAACGTCGAGACACCATTTCAAATTACGTTCCCTAGGCGTCGTGGGGAAGACGTTGTGTCCACCCCCCCCCCCCCCAACTAAAAAAAAAGAAAGTTACTTTTTGAGTATTATTGCGAAGGCAAGTTGCTCTCATGCAAGTACGAAGGAAGTAACTAAAACATAGGTTTGGTACGAACCGTTTATTTTATCATGTTCAGACACGAGATGCAATACGGAGCGCCGCCAAAAGACGTCCCTGGATGTGCCAGCCAGAAGTATATAAAACAAAAAAATTCACGTAAAGAAATGAACAAGGGACGATGTCACGCTGTGCGGAATGTTCCACTGCTTACCTTGTTCTGCTTCTGATTAATCCGCTGACGCGCGTGCTTTACCCACCCCATCGCACATAGCTGGTACTCTCGCTGCGTGCACGGGAATGGAGGAATGGATTCAGAAGTGGGATCCCGTCCGCTGGGCGTTCTTGACTAGGATCGTCGGAGGCGTCTGAAGAGCCTTGATCGGAGACTGGACTTGACGCGCCATTATCTGCACTGCCCCTTCTTTTCTGGGGGGCGTCATTCATATCCTCACAGGAACCTTGATCCGAGCAGTAATACGATTGAACGTGTGAAGCGTCATGGCCTTGAAAAAGGTCCACGAGCCGTGACTGAACACGACGGCGTTTTAGGCGATCACCGACTTCTTCCTAGGGGCGACTTGAGCGACTCCGACTCGACAGCATTATAAAGAAATCCAATCGCAGCACTTCCACTGTATGCAGACTCGAAAAAAATCACGGCGACAAGCAGCCTGCCTCGTAGACCCCGTAGACTGACTTTCGGAAAAAGCTGGACCGGGTTATACCCAGAGCTGTTCTCTCTGGGCCAACATAGAATTCAGTGAAATATTTTAGGAACGACTGAGAAAATGCGTGCACCCGGAACTAACGCTTGTCGATTGTTCGTCGCCACTATCTTCTCCCACTTTTCTCTCTCGCCCTCTTCTTGCCGAGTTTCCCGATGCATCGCATGGGGCTCTATGGAGATGCCACTAGCATGGGATACGGTCCATTCGTCACATGCACACTCGTCACAGGACGATTGGTCACAGGACGATTCGTCACACAGGAACATTCGTTATAGGATGACTCGTCACGCGGCCAACCGCTCTCACAATAGTTTGTCCCCCCAAAAATGTATTGTTCAATTTGGTTCGGGCGGACAAAGTGGCTCAGCTCATATCTTAGTATGTGTTTGGCTTCTGAAAGGCGAAGAATATTGTAACCAACGTTTTAGCTTCTGGTTCGGTCCCGAACATTGAATGTTGGATCGGCCTCACAAAGTGGGTCACCTCTTACCTTAGCATGTCTTTCGCTTCTCAAGGTCAACAAATTTGTAACAGACGTTTTAGCTTCTGGGTCCGTCCCGAACGGTGAATGCGGAGGCCATATAACAGCGACTATTTTTGAGCTTGGACTACATTAAAAATAATGGAGGTCATCGCATCCGAGAGATGTAGAGCCATGATGCTGCACGAGGGGTACTCGTACACATTCAGCAGAAAGAATTCCGATACTTATTGATTTTGTCGAATAGTTGTTAGCAAGGCAAAAGTAAAATCTGATTTGGCTGCCAGTCAGATTATTGCTCGTTCAAGCCAGCAACTGAGATCAACCTGCTGAAAACTCCTAATATAATGAAAGTAAAAGTGGAGGAGTATTGTAAGATTAGTTTTCCTAACCATTGGTTTATGTGACAGTGGGAAGTCGTGAAACTCCTCATCAGAGAATGTGGGCAGTTGTTGAAATTTGCGATTTACTATCGTCCCCTGCCCGATCAATGTGACCAGTTGCCCGCATGACAAGTCATCCTGTGACGAATTTTCCTATGTGACGAATCGTCCTGTGACCAATCGTCCTGTGACGAGTGCGCATGTGACGAATCGTCCTCATCCCCACTAGCATCTCTTCTGCCTGCCTTTCCCCCTCTCTCTCGCGCCGCGTTGGCGCCGGCTCTGCTTTTTTTTTTTTTTTTTGCCGACACGTAGATGCGGGCTGGACTTGAACGCTTTTTGGACCGTCATCTGGAACATTCAACGGTTGGCATCATGAGTTCCAATATACACAAACTGTTGACAGTATCTACCGGATTTCGTCATTGCCGGGCATTTATTTTTTGGAGTAGAGTTCAAAAATGCGCAAGTGTGCAGTGATATGGTGTGTGCCGGCGTGCGATTTTTGTTTGGGTACGTCATCAGTGCCCAAGAAAGCAAGATCTGTTTTGACAGTCACGTAACTAGACTGCGCACTGATCTACCGAAAGCGCTCATGTGCTGGAAGTTGGTGTTGTGGATGAACTGTGATGTTGATGCGAATTTCGTGGTTGTGCGCAAGTGAGCATGGGTAACAAAACACGAAGAGAAATTGCCGAACCTTAAAACAATGCCAGGTGGTCGTGGAGCAGTATGGATGCTCCCTGGAAATGATGCATGCCTGAAATCACCTGGAGAGAAGATAGTGTGGTGACGCGCCTGTGGCGCGTCCAGGACCTAAGGAAGACGACAACGCGCGTGCAAAAAACAAGAATGGCACAATTCGATCCGTTCTAGACGCCATGGGCTTCACTTCGCAATTCAGAACCGTAACAATATTTTAAACAAACCAAAAGTATAACAAGCACATGTAAAAGGAATGATATTCCCAACATGCCTTCATATTTTTTTTTCCTTCAGTGTACATTGAGTTTTGTATATGCCCCCCTCTAGCGTAATCCCATGTGCAATTAATAGAATCTTGAAATAAATAAATAAATGTATAAATAATTAAATGTCTGAAGCTCTCAAAAATTAAGTTTTGCTTGCGGCTCTTGAGCAGTGTCACCTTGATCACAGCTGTGATTATGCTTTTAACAGTGAACACATATTATACGTGATTTACGGCTGGAGATGGAACTGGAAAAGCTAAAAACAAAAAAAAACAAAGGTTGCGACACATCGCCAGGGCGTCACTGACAGGACAAAAATGGAACGTAATTTAAATATGTCTTCAACGTTGAACAAAACGTGAGTGGTCGACGTTGCCAGTACGTCCTGTATGACGTTTACGAAGTTAGGTGTGAACGCGACGTCGCTGAACCGTCACTGACGGGACAATAATGTAACGTCACTATATGGACTTTATTTTAACGTTGAAGAAACGTGAGTGTTCGACACTGCTAAAACGTTTTGTCTTGACGTCGTGGCGACGATGACGACGTAGAAGTTGAAACATAACGTCGCCAGCACGTCACGGACAGGACGATAATGGAACGTCATTTATAAACTTCACTTCAGCGTCAAAGAAACGTGAGCGTTGGACGTTGCCTGAACGTCGTGCCTCGACGTCGTGGGAACGTTGACGACGTTTGAGTTGAAATACAACGTCGTCACAACGTCCATGATTGGACTATAATGAAACGTTATATAAGGACGTCACCTCAACGTCAAAAAAACGTGATCGAAGTCACGCGGGACGTCACGGACGTCAGGGACCTTTTCTCGACGTTTCCACGACGTTTTTGGCTGCTTGGGAGCTTTAGTCTGGAATCTGACGTGTGGCGAAACGAGGTGTTAGCGCCGGATTGGCATCTGCCTAGCAGTGATCGGCAGAACCTTCCTCGCTGTGAACCGGCGATTGGGCATGCGTCATATTAATACGGGAAGCAATTGTTTAGGCCGATCGCTAACTTTGACCATGGTTACGTTCTTGTTCGCGCGCGTCTCTAATACATGCCGTTGCAACGCAAGAATAGAATGAAGCACTGATCCGTCATCCGATTTCCAGTGAGAAATACCGTCGCTACAACCCTAAGTACGAACGCACTTTTTTTGTTTTGTCACGTAGAAATGATAGCATTTCGGCACATTTTTCTTAAAGTATAGTGCACAAGACTCACGCACACACAATAAAAGCTTAGTGATGCCCAATGCTTATCAGTATAGTATTAGGCCTTGCGCGAAGCCGAGATGAAGCTCTCCTGCAGTCGGTATATGTTTCCAGAAAATTTAATGCATGCAACTGCGGTTGAAGTGCCCCCCCCCCCCCCCCTCGGCTGCAAAACAAATGTCTCCGACAAAAATTAACATTAGAAGCGATTAACTACATGATGAGGATGGCAAGGAAGACCGAAGACCTTCCCTCTGGAGACTAAGACGTTCTGCTCGGAGAGAACGCGCGCCGCTCCCACTTAGACACACTCGACTTTGCGTCGGCTGCAATTTGCTCTAGAGGACAGCTTGGGGGAAGAAGGGGAGGTGGGGAAGGAGGGGAAGGGGGGGGGGGTGAACTTAGTGAAGGCAGCGTCGCGAAAGCACTAAGCGAGGTCTAACGAGCGCTCTTAATGTTCAACAAAGTGGAGCGTTATTAGGGGGAGCCGTCTGCCGGAACTGCACTTGGAGACAACCATCTTGGAAAGCTGTATTAAGAGTGTTTGGAGAATAAAGCTGCGGCGGGAAATGCCGGCACTGTGCGCATTCATAGCGCCTCCAAACGGGAAAATCCGGAAAAAACTTTCCAGCCACTTAGTTCGCTTCGAGGTACACGCCTCCCCGTATTCAATTCTATTTGTCTATTATTTATTGCAGATGCCACTACCTTCTATTGCAGAAATGCTAGAGACTGGGCTTCTTTATGCCAAATATATGAAAGTAGAATACATATTTTTTCGCCACAGCAAACTAATGAACAACAGTTGTCTAGTCTTTGCATTTGAGGCTTTCACTCAGATACCGCGTCAGGCAAAGCCAAGTAAGCGACCGCATTAGCAATTATAAAGAAAGAAAAAAATTGTCCGACGCAATACTATCCGTGGCAACAATATCAATAAGCAGTCAGAAAACATGTTTACACTCACCTGTTTACAGTAAAAAAGCAAATCAAGCAGTGCACAAGCGTTATATAACAGAATCGTGTATACCCAGGAACCAAAAAAGTTCCCCTCGCAAATTATCTGTTATTAAAAAAATAATAACAAAACACTGCACAGGTTACGCAAAAGGCTATCAGTAATAAAAAAGACTGCCCGCTACAGAACAGGAATATTCTGGGATTCGATTATGTACTATGCGGGAGATTTTATTCTTTTTGTCACGTCCTGCGTTGTCTTTTTCATAATTTACTTGAGAAATCATTAGCGCCGACATTTTTCGGTAATGCCCTTTATATTTCCTTCACTGACGTCACCACAAGGATTTACCTCGCTGTTTGTGACTCTGGCTATACTTACGTATGATCAGTTGCAAACGGCAAGTTCAGTTGTGTGTGCAAAAAGCACGGCAGAAGCTCGGATTCCTCCCATTCTTTAAGCAAAACACTCTCAAAGTTCACAACTCGACATTACACCTATTTCTGCGCATAAAAGCAGAATTAATCTCAGTGCCGACGTCGCACCGAGCGTTTAGCCAATAGGGAAATACCGACCATGGCGACGCTTGTGGTCGGGCCCAGCGCTAATAGACCTTTTCCGTTTGCCCCCATCCGCAGCCACGTACTTCATATATATATATAAAAAAAGAAAAAAAACATTATTATATTAAAACCTTGAATAAGTAATTTGATAGAGACGAGGCAAAAAGAATAATGAGTGACAGTTACGATTTAAAACGTAAACAGATTCTCAGTGGCGAGGCGGGAGCCAAGCGGCGATCGTGTCATTCAACACCTGAGAATGTGGTACAGAAAAAAAAAACTTTTTAGTCGATGGTACAGAGACAGAAGAGAGCATCTCAAACACAACTAAGTGGTTTATTTCTCAAGCATCCTATATATACTCACACAGCCACTTTAAACCACCTTCTATAGTTTCTACCGTTCGGCGGTGTTCAACGACACGACTATAGCTACCACCAGCTCGCCTGCGCACTTCGTCTTTTCAGCCAAACGATGCTATATCCCCGTACCGAAAGTTTCGCGATTCAAAGACAGCGACGCCCGCGTGGGAAACGCCTGCACACCAGCTCGTGCATATTACGTCAGATATGAGGAATAGAATAGAATAGAATGTTTATTTGCAACACATACATTTTCAAGAAGTACTATAACGAGCCGGTGTATGCCACGGGAGACTTGTGTACCTGGCTCGGCACGTCAGAAGGCAAATCTAGTACGTAATACAAAACATGAAATGTTTATACACCGATGAAATTATACATTCGACCAACTGAAAACAGCAACACCGTAGAACAATAGAAACAATATCCTGGAAAATCGTGTATCTCGGGGAAAAAATGACAATCATCTAGCAGTCGAATTTCACTCATCCACATTTTGTAGTGCTTTTTAAGCTTTTACCTCGATGTGACAGCAAGTAATGTTTCTGGAATGCTATTAAAGATATGAAGCACATAATATGTCCGCGTACATTCGCCATATTTTGTTCGGTGTCGCGGTACGCTAAATCGAAGTGATTGCCTCATTCATCGCCCTTGAACGTACGAAGTAATAAAATTTGAATTCCAGAAATGTTGAGCTAATACAGTCTCTTCAATAGCCTCCGAAAATACGGCAGGTGTAATTTTTTTAAGTCACAAGAGCTAGAGACCTTGGCCCTGTCAAACGTAATACTCCGCAAAATACCCTCGAATAAAGAAATAATTCTCGCTCGCCAAAACAAAGAACACCTTGCAAAGAGTGTTATACCATATCGTAAATATTTATATGCCAAAGCGTGCGTTATCATTTCCCTAACAAAAAAGGGTAAAAATATTTTAACATTGTAAAGACAGCATGAAACACTTTTTAACCGTCTGCACAAGTGCGTCATATGCGTACACCCCACGAACTCGCTGTCAAAATATATTCCTAAGTATTTTACTGAGTTCTCATACCAAATATTAATGCAATCGCATGACATGCAGCTAGAGGTATGCAGACCGACAGGAGCGGAAAGTTCGACTTTCTTAAGCGAGGTGCTTGAAGCAAACGAGCCTAGTCTTCGAAGAAGTCACGGCGAATAAATCTAAATAAAACCAGTCCATCGAAGAGATGAGGTCATGTGACATCACATGTATGACGTCATACAAGCGGCGCATGCGTAGTGTTCACCGGATTTGCAGAGATAAACGCTCGTTTATACGAAATGAGTTGGTTTATTAGCACAATATATGAGCAACAAAACGATACACGGGAATTTAAGACCGTGCGTGGACAAGCAATAAAATATCCCGAATGTATTTACACCGAAGAAACGTAGACGAACAAAAACGCTTATTTTTTATATTTTAAGCTTTAGAAATAGCCGGAACTTTGGATACGCAAACCATAACTAACCTGTTTCTCGTGCTTAAGCTTTCTTTCCTTATTCTGCGAACGTAGCCCGCCATTTTGCAAGAGTACGTTAGTAAGTACTCTAATAATATTATCGTCCTGACTCTAAAGTAAAGTAAGTTAATTATTTCTAAGACCGGGGGAAACGTTCCCTACGAAACAAGAACTCCATAAATCGAAAGTCGGCGATCCCAGTCTCGTAATATCCACTGCCACTTTTATAATGAGAAAACATGTTATTACATTCTGTTTAGAAATGGTCCGCAAACCCCATTACGGCCTAGCTACATCTAAAAGAGACAGTTTGTAAACCCGAGACAGCTTGATGCGTTTCATAAAAAGAACTTATAGTAACGGAAGTTTTAAAAGCAACGCAAAGTACTTTACGCCGTAGTAAACACGGAAAGCAATGGTTATGGTTACGGGAATAAACTTCGCGTGGGTCGCTTAAGTTATAATCATCCGGAGTATCTCTGCCTAAATAATTAATTGCGCGCCATTAGTGAACATGCAGTAGGCAGTTTCCTTACTCAACCTAGCACCAGAATCGGCAACAACGGCCTTAGAAAACAGGAAGGTCTAAGATAAATACCTGAAATTACACAGCGGTGATTTTTTGTATTTCATAGGCTGAAGTGCAATCCCCCCCCCCCCCCCCCGCCAATGAATTTTTCTAGGCAGAAACTCATCAGACTTCTCATAAAAAATAAGGTTGGGAGGGCCAGGCACGAGAGGGGGGGGGGGGAGCGTATTATAGCAAACTAAGAGAGAAGAAACCGTTCCGGCGTTGCCGCACACACACCTCTTTCACAAGACCGTATTTTCTGCGTCATTTTCTGGGGTTTTGATGCCAGCGCGATGCATGGATAGAGCGCTTGCTTAATCCCAAAGCGCCCCGGACCCCACTCGAGAAATCATGGGAACGGTGTTCCTTTAGCTACCTAGTGATCCGTAATTTTTTACCAAATCGACAGTTCCACGCTCTTTAAGTGTAATCCGGAGTCATCCTGAATAAGCGTCGTGTAGAGCTCGAACACCTGTCATATCACTTTTAGAATTTCTCGTCATTGTCAGCGTTTTTGATAGTGTGCATGCAATCCACCTTTCTACCTGGCTTAGCTACAGAAATCACTTACAATGTAATCATTCCTGTGATGGTTGCTTTAGCAGGAATTCGCTTAAAAAGCCGATACTTCACGACAACCAAAACCAGGAATTTGGCTTGGAGTCAGCGGGGCTGTATATGGCATTTTTAGCGTTTCTAAGTTAATATCAGCGTCCTCAGCGTCCTTGAAATTGTACGAGTATGATAATATTGTAAGATATTTCTGCAGCTCAACCAGGTTGAAAGGTGGACAGCATGCACAGTATAAAAAAACGCTGACATTCACGAGGAATTTTTAAAATAATATCGCAGGTCTTTGGACTCTATACGACTTTTATTCAGGATAACTCCGGATTACGCTCAAAAGTATGTAAGCGTCGAATCGGTCTAAATTCCTGATATTTAGGGTTTTAATAAAACACTGTACTTATGATTCCTCGAGTGCGGGCCGGGGCGCTGGGGGAATTTAGCAAATGGTCTACTGAACAAGAGCGAAGCGCCAGCGGTCGGCCGGGACTTACGCCTGTCGTCACTGATTAAACACGAATCACAGCTAAACACTGGCGCAGCACTCGTGGTAAGTCCGTGCACATACTGCACTGGGCCTCCCATAGATGACGTAAAAAAATCAGGCACTACAGCCGTATTATTTAGAAGACGCTGGCCGAACTGTCCGGGGAGGAGGTGGCAGAGTGTGTGTGTGGTGGGGGGGGGGGGGGGGGGGGGGGAGAGGGGGGGAGAGGGGGGGGGGCGTTGTGGTAGGAAAACCACACCGAAATAGAAAGGGTAAAGTGTACGCAAAACCTAAACTTATGTCCAGAGTTCACTCGTATACGTCCAGCGTTCCCTCTATGTCCACACTTTCTTTGTATAAGTCCAGAGTTCCCCTGTAAATTTTGTGCAGCAGAATAAGAGAACATCCTCCACGTGCTCCGGATCATTCTGCCGGGTAAGCCGTCCGTGGCAGAAAGTGCTTCAGACAGACGTCCAAATAAATTTCTCATAATTTTCTTTCTCTCTCGACCTCCATCTTTCTGCGGACCAATCTAGTTGAAGTGAAGAAAATTTGATCAAATGTGTAATGGTGAACCTCGTCAATCACACGCGTATATAGTGATTTAATTTACTTAATATGCATATAGATATTGTGAGAATTACACAAGCAGGTGCGAATAGACGTCATTTCGGTTCTATATGACATTCGCTAAAGCTCAGATAAAAACCGTAAACAATAAAAAAAAAAAAAGTTGGGAAACCGGCCATCACAGAAACGAACAAAGCGAACCTGTTCCGGGCAAGATAAACTGAAAGCCTTTTTAAAAGTAAAAACTAATATTCATAATAAAGACGAGTAGTCTAAGGTGCCTCTCTGAAAGCATTATATAAAATCAAGAAAAAACAAGATCATCGAGCTTGGCAATATACGAAACAAAATTTCTGCTTAACTGAGTCTTCACTTTTTTCTGCTCTTGGTACCCTTCTCCGAAACTGAAATTCCGAAGACAAACTCCACAGATAAAAATAATAAATAGGGCAGCCAAAAAAAAAAAATAATTTCACCCAAAAATATAAAAAAGTGAAGACGCGAATGCAGTGACCGCGAAGCTTTGAAAAACGATGCGCCACCGCCGCTTCACTCTTACCAACTTATGTTATCGTATTCCGAGACAACGCCGAGGACGCAGGGCGGAAAGAGATCTCTGGCGCTTTTTAAAGCAGCCACCATCTTTCACATTCCCATCGGCGTCCATTTTTGTTGTCTCCTTTCTTCATTCCAACGCTTGTCCCTTCACTCTTTTCCCGCGTGATTTCGTGCACTGAAGCTTCAAGCCTTTTATTTTTTTTTCTTTCATGTTTTCGAGAGTCACCAAGATTCAGCTTCTGATATTGATTATGCATGCACCCTAAAAGATCCGCTGGAACATCTACATTGTATTACTTCCTTCGGGAGAAGTTTTTACTCCATGAAAGGGAGTAAATATACCACCAATGGCGTGTCATCGTTTCGAGGTCGAGAAGTTGCTCTCTCGTAAATTAATTGTTCTTTTCTAAAAATATATATAAATTTTTACTAAATTTCAGCATTCTAGGTAGGAAAATATAATAAAGCGCAAGAAAGTTAACACGAAGTAGCGATCGCCGCTTTTCTTCTACAAGTTGGTAATAAAGCGCGCAATAGACAAGGACAGAAAAATGCAGCACCCAAGACTAGCGCTTATCTTCAACTTAACAGATATTGAAACTACGTCCAACAAAGAAAAGGACCACATCCTAATCGCCTCAACACCTGCTCAGAAACGCAACGTATGTTGCGTGTAAAAAAACAAATAGTGGCTTCAGTATTTATCCTCTCCCTATCTTTTTATCTCGTACGCTTTCAAAAGTTCTGTGGTAGTCTCATCCGCCCCCTCCAAAAAATCGCCATGTTGGTGAATCTCAGGTAGACACCTGCATGTGCCAAAGCGCCTTTCAATTGACAATTGAAAGGCTGTCATGAAAACAGGTAGTGGGATCGAATGTGAGGGCACCAACTTAAGTAGTACAATTTGCCATAGAAAATAACCCTGTCCGAGCAATAGAGAAAGGAGTGTCAATGTTGCGTTCAGGCTAATAACTGTTCCACGTAGTGAGGTGCCTTTTGCAAAATATCAGGTGATTTTGTTCTATTCGCGCCTTTCTGTTAGTTCACGTTAAACATCGTAACAAATTTGAATAAAGTATTTTATTTTATTTGAAATGCAGAAACGTTATTTTCCTTGAGCAAATATTTTGCTTTGTTTGGTCGCTCAAGTTATGGATTCTCAAGGTATTGAACGTAACCTCAATATCATCCATTATTTGTCGACACTAATTACAAGTTATAAACTTCACATAGAATTTACACTGCACGTCTTGCCTAGATACTCTAACCTCCTATAAATCGTAGACTATAGAGAGGACGCCAACACGTTTCTATACAAGCGAAAATCACCGAGTGCAATAATTAGGCACTCAAACACGTTTGAAATCGCCAGTCCATGCCCGCATACATGTAGAGTTGGGCACAACAGACGAACAATACGACATTTGTGTCAATCCACGTGTGTGTTAGACATTTTAGTCTGTAACACTACCTTCTGCACATGCGCGCTGAAGGCATTGCCAGGCATGATGGCACATTTATGCGGCGATGCACGAAGCAACTAATATTTCGTTGGTTTGCTTCATTTCATTTTAACCCAACAGCGCATGAACTACGTTATGAAATATATTCTAGTATGATAAAAAAGAGGCCAGTGCTCACTGTAGTCCTGAAATTTTGTTTGAAATTTTAAACCAGAGGCTAACTCAAAAACAAATCGAAACATAAATAAAAAAAAAATTATCCGACAAGCGCGAAAGTTTTTTGAAGTATGGGGATAAAGATATCAACTCCTCCACGCCAAACCGAGAAACCCCCTTTCTTATCCGTTCTCTAAATCCGGCTTTAACATAAAACCTGAAAATAAAATATTGTGAAGTCGAACTTTTCAACTAGAAAAGGAAGAAAAAAATATGAATATCGCGGCAGAAACAAAAAAAAAACTTTTGAAAAGTTTGAACCGATTTCCGATATCGACGCGGATTTAGAGCTCTATTTCAAAGGCTTCGTGAGTCTGCTTTTTTCTCTTTTTTTTTACTTTTTCTCTTTTACTTATTCATACTCTCTAAGTATTTGAAGAGCTGACGGATTCAACGCCATTAGAAGTTTGCCACCCATGGAGGGGTATATATATACTATATATATATATGTGAAGAAAAGACTTCATTTTCTGTGGGCACACAAACTCATGCCATAGCACGCAAGAAAACGGTGAGCACAGATTTCATGAAAATTTACTTAATTCTGGCTTTGATTTTTTTTATTTCACGATAAAACAAATTTCACTGCCCTCGACTGGTGTTTCTCTTCCATCAAATAGTAGCCTTTCACGAACAAACAAAGTTTTGTTAAAAAATAATAAATAAATCCTTAATTGCATATAAAAGTTAATTACAGTACCATGTATCCATTCCGAGTCAATCTTTGTTTCCACATGGTTTAATAAGCCACTTCACAAACGACCACAGTAGGTTTCCATTGCAGAATAAGATTACGCACTCACAAAACAAGTTCGTCAATAGACGTTTGCATCGAAAACAAAGTCGCTTGGTGGGACCTTTTTACACGTCAGCTGCATACACCCAAGCACCATCCCCAGAGAATACAGAAAAGAAAAACCTTGATATCACATTTTTTTTTTTTTTATCTAAGCCAGAGTATTAACAACGAGCCGCCACAAGTCATGCGTCAAAACAAGCAGTGCCACGAAGCCAGCCAAAATCTGATTTACTTTTCTGAGACAACCACGGGTACTGTGGTCTTACTTAGCGATGCTATAGGCCTTTCTATCGCTTATCAATTGTGCGAAACATGCTGAGTCACTGAGCTGTGGACGCATGCGCAGCGTCTGATGTACCGCACAGCAGAGCAACCGCGCATGTTCAGAAGGCGCTTCACAGCCCAGCAGACAAAGATGGCAGCACCCAGAAGGCGATATTCTGCAAAGGTCTATACTGAGTTTCTCTTTAGGGCCAACGGTAGCCGACACTAGACGTCCGACCCAGTCAATACTGCAGCGCCCAAAAGTGTATCGTCTCAACGTTCATCACCTATGTGCGTTTTACGATTGTCGGCAAATATATGCGTTGTTAGAGAGAGAAAAAGCGAGAGAAAGAGAGAGGCACTAAATTACGTGATAATGCTCACGAAGTCATCAATTAACGATTGGGTAAAACCCGTTTGTCTTTTTCATTGGGAGAACAAGTCGTGCGCGATTACCTAAGTCGAAGTTTTATCTCATAAAGAAGCCTTGCTTCTTTTCTTTCTTTTTTTGTTCTCATAAATCAGACCGTGCTAACAAAAGGAAACCTCCACAAAATACGAGCGACGCTACGGATCTCTTAAACGAGCTCTCGCTTCATATAGCCCTATAGATCATCGTTATCGGAGCGCGAAGCCAATACCTTAAAGATAACGAACGGCAGTTTCCTACCCCGAAAGAAAGATGCATTGTTTGTCGAGGTTTCCCAACTTTGGCTATCGCCCAAAATACTGTCTATCTCTTCAAAATATGACTGTTTCGTAAGACGCGGCTCGACACATTTCGCCACCGGGGGGGCGCTGGAAACCGCCCAGACGGGAAGCGAGCGTGTTTAAAGATAGCGCGTTCCTCTTAATCGCCATAGGCTATGAAGAACACTCGAGGCATGGAAGTTTCCTTCGCGAGGTGGCGTAACAACCTGGTCTCCTCTAGACTTTCTTAGAACCGTGGTCCGTCTTTAATAAGTAACAACAGCCACCAGGCATAATAACGCACTTTTTTTTCGAAGAAAAAGCTTGGCGACTTCAAGTTAATTCTGCAACAATATGCTACCATTTTTTTTTAACCGGCACTTTTGCGTGAGTCGGCACCGAGACAAAAACAAATGTTCACACCTGTAAACACTTAGAGATGCTATTAATCTCAGAAATATTATAAATTTCTATCGGTTCTCAAAAGAAACCGATCAATCTGAATGATAATTAGGTTCAAAAGACGTCATATCATTTTGTTTAAGTAAGGTAGCAACTAGTCTATCGCTATATTTCGTCAGTTGCCCACTGATTTACCCGAGGCACAGGCGTAGGAACGCAGCTTTATCTGTCATACCGAATTAGACCGATTTCTCGCACTCAAAAGTACCTTGCGTAGTCATGTGCTTACGTGCGGAAGTTCCTTAGCACTACAAAACACATTTGACATGGATCGTATTAGGCTTCTAAACCAACCCTCCTAAAAACATATCGAGTGAATAGCTCCAGTTCTTGTTGTACTTCTTTTTTATCTCAACCAAAACATTATCGGTTATCTGAAAAACCGTATCAACCTAGACTCTATTTCACCTTACGATGTACCACAGTAAAGGTTACAAGCGCGAGCTCCTTGCTTTAGGGCACATCTCGGCAGCACAAGCTCTCGTGGAGCAGGAACAGCTGCCGACGCCATGAGCTCGCGCTTCTAGCCTTCGCTGTGATACAACATAAAGTGAAACGTAGCATAGTATAGGGGTTTCCGACCCACACTTTAACCGTAGCTTTCCATTATCATGTCCGGCGATCACCACTTCTACACAAAATTTCAGAACAACTAGGCACTGGGCGAAACCTACGGCCTACATGAGGAAAGCATAATGGCTAAACGAGACACGTGACAGCGTACCCTCACAGTAAACCCCTATGCATCACTCCGCCGCTTCGATTGGATCACTATGATGTCGTCTCCTTCACCCTTTGAGCAATCACTCAAAAACAGAGTAAGGCTATCCTTATTCGGTCTTTTCCCTTCTGCTTCAGAAAAACAAAACAAAAATCAGCTGTTCACATAAACAAGATGAACCACCTAGTTTGAATCCCGTGACGAAGTAGTGCGTTGCATAAACGAAATTCCAGAGAGCAAACGCATTTATTCAAGCTCAAAACAAAACGCACAATTGCATAAGAAACGAGTCAACTCGTCTCCGAGCAAAAACTAAAAAAAAAAAAAAACGACCTTACGTAATTTTCTTTCCATCCGAGCTCCAAGGTAGGAAAAGCGAATAATAGCTTTCTCGGGGCCATCCAGCTCACAGTGGTGCATTAACCGGGGAATCCCGGCGTACTACGTTAAGTCAAGCGAATACGGGACTCCCGGGACCTCGCAAATCCCGGCGTCGTGCCGTCGCGGTGATGACGCAACCGTATGGCCGGTTCCCGCGAACCCCGCGTTATTTACGCATCTGCACTACGCCCCTCCTCGTAACGGTGGAGCGCAGTGGAAGCTACGAACCATCGGAACGAATCCAATGCCGCGTAGGTATCACGTGACCTTCGGGGAGGTGCCACGTCGACGCACAGGGGCCCACACCTCCTATAGACCTTCGCATCGCTCATCACTCCACCGAAAAATGCTGATTCACTAAGCTTTGGACGCATGCGCAGCGTCTGATACACCGCACTGCATGGTTACAGCGCATGCCCAGAAGGCGTTACACAGCCCAGCAGACAAAGTGTTCAGCGCGCAGAAGGCGATTTTTGCAAATGTCTATAGACTTTTTCGGTTTCCTGTCGTTCTCAGTCACGCACGTTTCGCGGTCACCGGCCGGAAACAAATAACGCACATTGAATGCACCGTGATTCTACACTATTTTCTGTTCGTGACTGGTCAAAAGACAATACCAAACCTGCAAAGACGACGAGAGTCCCGTGACAATGCACTTTTGGCCCCGCTCAACTGGCCTTCATTAAATCATAGCGTCGGCTGCGCTCGGGCCTATAGACCTTTCCAGCGGCAGTCTCGGACGAAGCGCCCGGGCGGAAAATGCTGAGTCACTGAGCTGTGGACGCATGCGCATCATCCGATATACCGCACAGCAGACCAACAGCGCATGCTCAGAAGGCGTTCCACAGCCCAGCAGACAAAGATGGCAGCGCGCAGAAGGCAATTTTCGCAAAGGTCTATAGCCAGCCGGCATCAGCCTGGCGGCACCAGCAGAGTGAGAGCCCACAGTTATACTCTATCTCGTTGTAAATTGGCAAAGGGTGAACGATAAGCCCCACATTGAGGTGACGGCGGCTTCGATGAGCGCTACGTATACGAGCGAGCGCAACGCACACAAATTAGAGCATGACGCAGCGAAAAGCTTGATACTTCTTCGCAGTAAAAGCGCACTCCGGTGATATGTAGTCGCATTCCGATTGGCACGCCGGGGCCGTAGCTTCCGCCGTACTGGCATGTTAGGCGATCACGGCTTCCTGGTCTACCCAGTATTTCTTGCTTCAGACACTAGGCTGACCAGAGCCACCGGAGTAATAGCTCATGTTTGAACAATGCAGCCGCCACTCCCAGGCATACCCATCATCCCTTGCTTCCATCGCTAGATAGCGCCGAATAAGACAGCATTGCAGGTTGCCTCTAAAGTGAAACCTATTAGCGGCGAGATGTTTTGGTGGCGCCCTCCTATGGTTCCCCCTTGTGACGTCATTACCTTGCAAACAACAAGTTCGATGGTGTTTGTAAATAGCATGGTGGAAGCTTGAAATCATTGCGCTTTCATAGTAACACCGCCAACACCGTCAAAATTAAAGTTCTTTCATTCCTCTTATTTCCGTCGATGATAAATCCTTTTCTGACGTCATAGTCAGCGTTCGGCCAATCATGGAAGGCCGACCACAGCGACGCTTGTGTTCGCTCTCGGGGCTAATAGTAGACGTTTTCCAAGCACGCGCCTCTGGGTGCCGCCATCTTGCTACCGGTGTGGATGGATCGTCCGATAGCCAAGCATTGCTGAGGCGTACACACGACCTCGGCAATGCTTGACGATCAGACGATCCACGCACACCAGCAGCAAGATGGCGGCGCACACAGGAGCGTACATGCAAAATGTCTATGCGGAGAGCACGTTCGCCTGCTTCTTTTAGCGGGGGTCGTGGTGACGTCAGAACGCCGTGCTCTGATTGGCTCCGATTGAAGGACAGTGGGTAGACCTCAAGGCACCTTGCATGCTTCAAGGTCTACCCACTATCCTTCAATCAGAGCCAATCAGAGCTCGGCGTTCTGGCGTCACCAGAACCCCCTCAAAAGAAGCGGACGAACTTACGCTACGTATAGGAAGTGTCGGCGAGTCAGGCAGTCAGGTGGTACCTTTACAGCACCGTCACGTGACAGGTGTAGAGCGCAGGATTGGCTGGACGGCTGGTAGCGCCTGCAGCGGTCCATCGTGAGGTGAAACTCGATGGTGCGAGGTCGTAATCCAAGAGCGCTCCCCGTCGGCCCTCGTTCGCAATCCGGACCCGCGGCGCTCAGTAATGAACGGTTGCCGCACCAACCGCTCCGTGCCGTCCCCGGTCGGCTTGAAATGCGATCGAAACTTTCGTCGGCGGTTACGTTTCGGAGCGATTAAATACCGCCGAAGTTGTGGCGCGCGATTAAGGCGTCCGAATCGGTCTACAATCGGCCATGTCTCCGGCAAACTTTTGATCCAGGGAATCGCCCGTTGCATCGATGGGATGGGAAACTTGATCTCCGTCGTGGAAAAAAAAAAAACGTCTTGAACTTCTCGATTTTGGGTCAAGCAGCCCTATACTCGTTTCATCTCAATAAAATAATGAAGTTTTGCTCATTGATCATACGCCGCGTGAAGTAGTTCTAACAAAATTTTGTTGTCAGACGAAGAGGCGATGCTTTGGCGTTTGATAAGATACAGCGTATTCATCTTGATAAGATAACAAATATTTAATCTAAAATGTACCTATATATATATATATATATATATATATATATATATATATATATATATATAGGTGCATTTTCTATACTTGTAGATAAATACTAAAGTATTTATATTAAAATAAATACTGTAGTAAATTCTTGAACAAGTAAATGAGTGTTCAAGTACTATATACGACATATTTTTCGCGGGCTCAATATTTCGCGATTTAGGACTAAGCTGAGGTTTTGGAATATTTCGCGGGCTCTAATTATCGCGACGCGGTGGGATCTCTATATAGATTGCAATGTGTTTACATTTTACCGGAATGGCTCGCGGGACCTATTTTTCGCGAATTGTAGGCGATTCGCGACATCCGCGAAATTTAGGTCCTCGCGAAAATGAAGTCGTTTACAGTATTTAATTATTGATCTCTAGAATTCGTTCACCTTTTTAACTATATGTGTATTTTGCAATATTACAAAGGCGAAGGCTGTACATGGGCACAAATAATAAACACATAAATGAATGATTATATTAATTATTATTTAATTCATTAATTAATTTAATTATTGTCCGGGGAAATTAGTAATACTCCGCGAGGTGCCGGATTTTTTTCAAAATGGCTCTTGAGGTGAAAGCGAGAATAGTTACCATGACTAGAGTGAGTAAGGAAGACACGTTTGAGGGTGTCGACGCTCCAGCCATCTTGGTGCTCAAAAATCGTAGTTGCTAGTTCTATAAAGACTTAGCTGAAATCGCAGGAAACTTTTTCGCCCTCCAGAATTGTTAAAACTGTCCTCCATAAAGCATAGATTTCCTGAGCTTCCCGACTCCGCGTCTGAAGCTCGGGACGCCTCATTTCTTTATTCATAACAAAGCCCAATGCCCTCGCGTTGTACTGAGAACCAAACTGGCGGCGTCCGCAAGGCAATCGGAGTATGAAGTACCGATTTTCCTACGCAACACCTCGGCAGTGGCTTTAAATCTGTCGTCAAATGAGTGACTTTGCGTTATTCGAATCATTTTTTCTTCTCTAATAAGTCAGTCTTGTCGTGCGTTCTCGGCCCCGACTGGCTGAATCCAGTCAATTGTTTACGTATCATCAACCATTACACCCTTGTATTATGTTTTTGACGTTCTCAAATCAGATCACGGGATGGTAGCCAGTCTATAACAAGATCACGCGCTCTGGAACATTCTCACTCATGCTTGAATTCTCGGCTTTTGAATTTTAAAAATTGAAAAGACCTTTTCCATCTTCGGCGTGTCCGACTGAATTAACAATGCACGTGCCAAAAACAATATAATCTTAGTCCGTGAGAGAGCCTTATTTAAAAACAAGGTTAATTATAATTTATTGGCAATCAACGCATCAAGCGCGCGTGACCAAAATAGCTGAAGGTGGAAGAAAAAACAGCTAGCTCTTCGCTCATTTTTATTTAAAATGAATCGCATGAAAAGTGTCGCTTTATACATGTTTCCTAGTTGACGACTTGAAGGAGGTACCCCAATCATTAGTTAGCCAAACTAAAAGCAAAGAAAGCAATCACGTCATGGAAGATATTAGCTATCAAACAGTTCCCTTAAAACAGGGGTCTTCGAACCCCGGCCCGCGGGCAAGATCCGGCCCGCAGAGGCCTTTTGACCGGCCCGCGGTAGCCCGCGGATGACCGCGGTTCTCGCAATGACGCCCGGCCCACTGCTCGCGTCCACCGCTCCGCAGCGAAAAAATGGCGAGTTTTAGTAGATCGTATGCTGAGGAAAGCGGGTCAAAGAGCGCGTGCTCTACATGATATACCATAGCCTCCTCTATACACACAAAGCCTGGCCGATGGACGACGGAGTCATAGAGTGGCAGGTTGCAGATTTGGAGCGCGAGGATCTGGTCGCACAAAGCACCAAAGAGCCATTTCTTGGGAAGTTCGACCTCAGCGCACAGCTTTTGTAGCGGCGAGAACCTGAAGCTCACTTATTCACTCGGGAGAAGCGTGTTTCGGCGTCTCGCCGCAGCGGGGCGCCAGTCACGTGGCTCTCCTCTCATTCGTTGTGTGCCACTCCACCTTTTCCATTTCGGCGGCCGCTTCTCGTGGCGATCTGCCAGTCTTTATCAGTATATAGGAGGCTATGGTACAATCTACTCAAGGTTCTTAATAAGCGCGCGTAATTTATAACGGCGCCGCGGCGTTAAGCAAATTCATCGGATTCGCCCTGATACCTGGCAGATAGAACTACGTCAAATAACAGAAAACATTTATTAGCACGTTGTTATCACTAGCATCACCATTCTTGGCAACCTGTTTCATAACTGTGTAACTATGTAAAATTTATCCGAGTTATCATATATACATTCTCAGTGTCCTGAGTCAAAGCTATTGCATTGCGTCCTTACCAGTACTACTATTCTCATTATTTTTTTTTCTGCCGTGTGAATAAGCTTAGCTCCCTCCGCACTTTTATTTATATGCATGAAGTTCCTTGTTAGTAATTATTGTATAATGTCATACTTAACTAAATATTGAATTACGAACTAAAATGCATTTATTCAGTCACCAGGTTTTTTTTTTTTTTTTTCTTAACTCTCATTTGAATGCTTCTACTTAACCACCTCTCTAAGTTTATTTATTTAGTATTTAGTATTTTTACTTCTTTATTTACTTTCCTGACCCTCGAGATTGCGGCAGATCCCAAATCCGGCACCTGAGCCATAAAGTTCGGAGATCCCTGCCTTAGAAATACAGATCACTATTCGACGGTTTCGGATGGGAATAGGGTATAGCTTTTTCCGCGTTCTTGTCTTCACAGGTGCCAACCATGGCTGACTTGGGCATCTGATCCAGCCGCGACGCCAAGCGAAGCCGCAAGACGACGTCGTTCAAGCCAAAGTCGAAGCCGACGCTTGGCCACCGCACCCACTGGGCGTGCCGGCCTGCCTGAGGAATGGGATGGCCGGTCTCCATCGGTGGGAGCCCAATCGGCATCGCATCATCATCCACGTCACATCTGGGTAAATTTACATATAAAAAAATACCAATACTAAGCACAGACCCAACTAGAACTGTTCTTTTGGCCAAAATGAGTTCTTGTCTCTAGGAATTTACAGCCATAAAATCCCGAAGAAGCCAAAGTAGAGGGATCGATCGAGAAAATAAAAGCCGCTTCTTTTTCTTCTTTTTTTTTTTTTTTTTTTTTTTGGGGGGGGGGGGGTTGTATAAATAAACAGTGCATCGCAAACAACTGAAGCTCCATGAGAGCGTGCCGCGAGCGGTGGTGATAAAACGTTAAAGTGTGAACACATGACGTTTACCCAATATTCATCAAACCAAATTTTGAAATTGTGAGTTCATGTAGCATTTATTTCAGCGAAGACACCTGTCACTACGAAAGACAACATTGTTGTTGTCGTTGTTGTTGTTTTTGCTGACAAGTTTTTTTCTTTAATAAACGGCTTAAATGAGGTTTAGGTAGATGTCGGTTTATACAGAATTTTCTTTTGTTCATTCTAATTCAAATAACATCACGTGCTTAATCTTTCCCATTTTAGCACCACTGCTAGCATCATATTCTCACAGATTCAGTTTTTTTCTTATTTCGACGCGTAGTTTAATTACGCGGGATGAAAAAGCGGATTCATTTTCTCGATCTACTGATCCCTGTAGAGCCAAACTTGACCTTCTTCGGTCAGAGTCTGGGTGTCTTGGTCCTAATTCGCGAAACAAGTGCCGAAGTTAGACTTGACTGAAGGTAGCATGGCTGTCATCTGTCATCTTTGGGCCTAAATTGCCAAACATGTGCCAGATTTAGGCCTCGTTGCCGGGTCATCGGTTCATAGGTGGCATCTTTAATTCATATCTTAAACTTCGGAAATTACGTGGCGAGCCATAGAAAAGTCATAAAAACTCCAAACAAAATCACTCTGGCACTAACTAACCCACAAGAGTAAAACCGTATTAGGCCCGAGTTTGGCCCGTAGGACTGCCAAACCTGTACCTGGTCAGTCATTTCTTTGCCGTGGTACTCTGAAAAGCCTTTTTTAAGCGTTTAATATTCATGCATAAATTTTCAGAAATGTTAGCGAGCAACGACGTTTCAAAATCTAGTCTGGTCAAAGGGGGCAGAGTAGGTTTCCTTGAGGCTCCAGTCTGTCAACAGTGGGCACGGCCTAGCAAGGTTCACCTGCGACAACCTACACACACCATCATCAAGATGGCTGCTCCCAGAGGCCGTACTTGCAAGTCTCCATACCAAAATCTTTTTGCTCGACCATTCGATAGCGAGCCGCCGAGAATACCTTTAATTTGCCCCTCGCTAGATCGCTTGAATACATCAGCAGCGGCGGGGCCTCATCACTTTTCTGCGTTTTCTTTTGTACTCTTAAGGTCGATGGTCACATTTGTTGCATGAATGCTTTAACAAGTTGACCTCACTCGAAGTTTGAAACAGGGTGCCCTGTATGACCAACCAGTCTCACTGTACGTCTCGCTCGATGCTTCGATAATTTTAGCGGAGGAAAGCAGGGAAACAAAAAAAAATATATTGGACTATCTCTTTAAAACAAAATTACAGGAGGACGCTTAAGCTTCTCTTTTAAGAGTAAATCGCGATAGCTAAAAAAAAAAAAAAAAATTCCGCTGGTTCCCAAGCCGTGCAAGCGTGTCTGCGTGGCCTTGTCAGTCTGGCTCGAAACCGAGAAGGCGCGGGTTCGAATTCCGCCTAAAATTCTTCAACTTTTTTTCTTTAAGGCAAATTACTTACATCATAAAGTAAAATCGTTTGATACATGCGGCGAGCTTTAATTCGAATTACATGTCATGCTTTAATGACTTTCATTTTATGTGTGACGTCACGTTCCACGTAAGCGTTTTGGGTTGTTTGAAATTCCCGCTCGAAGTAGTCTGGCTATGACGTCATGACTCTATTGACCAATCAGTATTTCCGATCCCGCCAACGCCAACGCCGGCTTTTCTGCGATATGAGCTCCTTAACGCTATCGCCTTAAAATATTAGTTTTCTGAAGAGCACGTCCGTGCAAACAATGCTGCAATTGCCCATATGAGGACATTGAAACTAAAAATACCCACTGTTTTACGTATTGTATCTTCCACGATTTTTAATCCTCCAGCCACTCAGTTATTGGCGTACGAAGCGATCCTCAAGTTGTCTCCTTTTACCTTTTTTTTTTTTTTTCGTGGAACTAATTTAAGCATTAGAAGTTACTGATTCAGGTTACGCTGCCTGAGTCAACTAAGAAAAAAAAAACGCCCACCTCCTGCTCGCGCCAATTCTGTCGCGCAGTGTACTTCCGCTACTCTGTCCTATACTGTAGTTTAGGGGTTAAAAGCGCTAAAAACGACGGACGAGTAAGAGAGACACACACCACAGAGCGCTCTGTGGTGTGTGTCTCTCTTACTCGTCCGTCGTTTTTAGCGCTTTTAACCCCTAAACATGTTCATCCAACTAGCCCAAATCCAAACCCTTCTGCAATACCTTTCTTCTACATGGGCCTCTTTTAACTTTTCACCGTGTTGCGCTCTGTGGTATGTGTCTCTCTTACTCGTCCGTCATTTTTAGCGCTTTTAACCCCTAAACATGTTCAAACAACTAGCCCAAATCCAAACCCTTCTGCAATACCTTTCTTCTACATGGGCCTCTTTTAACTTTTCACCGTGTTGCGCTCTGTGGTATGTGTCTCTCTTACTCGTCCGTCATTTTTAGCGCTTTTAACCCCTAAACATGTTCAACCAACTAGCCCAAATCCAAACCCTTCTGCAATACCTTTCTTCTACATGGGCCTCTTTTAACTTTTCACCGTGTTGCGCTCTGTGGTATGTGTCTCTCTTACTCGTCCGTCATTTTTAGCGCTTTTATTCCCTAAACATGTTCAACCAACTAGCCCAAATCCAAACCCTTCTGCAATACCTCTCTTCTACATGGGCCTCTTTTAACTTTTCACCGTGTTGCGCTCTGTGGTGTGTGTATCTCTTACTCGTCCGTCGTTTTTAGCGCTTTTAACCCCTAAACATGTTCAACCAACTAGCCCAAATCCAAACCCTTCTGCTATACTGTAGATTTGAATAAACACCACGTTGAAGCAAACGAGCATAGAAGTAGCATTGACTTCAATGCGGATAGCAAGTCGTCTGCTTCTTGCGCAGGAGTTGCCGTAGCGTCAGAACGACGTCGAGCTCTGATTGGCTTTGATTGAAAAGATTGTGGGTAGACCCTAATGTTAGATGCCTTGAGGTCTACCCACCATTTTTTTTTTTTTTGTTTTTTCAATCAGCCAATAAGAGCTCGGCGTTCTGACATCATCGTAACCTCAGTGCAAGAAGCAGACGACACTTGCGCTCCGCATATCTTGCCCATGACCCCCCAGGCCACTTAAAGGGCCCCTAAAAAGTTTTAAAAAAATGTTTTTAACAGTCTAATGTGGACGCACGTGTAAAAAAATTACGCGAACAAAAGATTTTTTGAGCAATATTGACGGCGAGAGATTTATTTGAAATTCTGCACGCAAAGTCCATGACGTCACGGAATGGTCATTCGCTCTTTCGACTTCCATCGAGATTGTCATTCGCTCTTTCCACCTCAACGTGAAGGCGAAGCCGATCCACCTCTCCTCCACGCGCCCGAAATACCGAGAGAAAAAACAAGTGGAAAGAAGGTGACTGCAGAGTAAATCGCGTCTCGTGACGTCAATATTACTCTATTTATTTATTTTTCGCTCAAAAATTAATTTTTTGACACGCGTGTACCAACCAAACTGCTGAAAAAAAAAAACTAAAAAAAACTAACTTTTAAGGCTCTGGAACGCGTTCTCAACGTGTGCTGTAGATCTCTTCTGCAAAAACTATGATACAAGACCCAGCCGAACCCTGACGCAATACACGTGTTCTATCTGTGTCTGCTGTCGATCTCATCGTGATAACTTCGAAATTCTAGTAATCTGGCCTCAATATTTCTTACGTCCGAGGACTACCAACGCTACGAGCTAATAGGGTCTATCAAGGTTCTTGGAAAAGCGCTAGATCAAAAGAATGTTTCATGTTCCCGTGCGCATGTCAGAGAGTTTTAGAATCGCGTATATAGGAGCAAACGCAAGCGCTCTCCGTTTAAGGCCCATGCGCACATTCGCGTTTGAACGCGTTTGACTGCGGAGCGGCGTCCGTGCGCTCAGAAGCGGTTGCTTGCAGTAGACCAGCGCCGTACCGTACCCAGGTCGACCACCGAGGTCGACGCGCTGTGGCTGGGCGCCGGCATGTTGCCGTGGATTTCGCTTACTATTGGCGAGCCGCAAGCGACGATAGCGCGTTCTTATTGGCTCTTGATTGCGGTCGACTGCGCTTTAACGTAACTGTGTGTACAAGCGTTGAGCAAACGCTTTCCGCAACGTTCTGCAGCCGCCTTCCGCTACTGAAGGGCATCGCGCTCGAACGAAAATTTGTGTACGGGCCATTATAAAAAAACGCTTCCAGCTTTGCCTTCGCTCGCACATAAGGTGAAACGAAGTATAGCGTTGCTTGCTCCACGCAGCTCATGCGCGTCGTCGCAATGCGCCGATCCAAGGGCGAAGTTTGGGCTCAGAGCACGCACGGGCAGTGAGAAACACGCAACGCTAACGCAAACGCAAAGTGTTTGCGTTCGGTCGTATACGCAATACTAAAACTCACTATCACCGCCAAACTCATTCAATCAAGCGTGACGAATGCGTCGTGGCATCGCGTGTTTAGACTAAGCGTTTATGTTTCTGCTGCGACTATTTTTTGGCCCCGTTCGGGCCTAAGATTAAACAGACTGTGGGTGCTGTTGCCTTAAGGCACGACCACATTGGCGTCCCAGAGGCCTGCGGCGCGAAGGTCGGCGGGGCCGGCTGCCGACCAAAACCAGTTTTCGGCTTCAGCGGCGCGACGCACAGCGCCGCAGAGCCGACCGCTCCTTGCGCGGTTCAGAGCTCGCCGCTGCTCGCCGCAGAAGAGAGGAGCCAATGGGAGGTGGCGTAGATAGTGACGTTGCGATGCCATGGCAATGCTCAAGCCGGTCCTCCGCGCGTCTTTCACGTTCCGAAGGATGTAGCGTGGTTTCGTGTCGTCTGCTATCCCTATTTCCCCCGATTCCCTCCCCAACGGAGCAGTTCCTTGAAGCTGTGCGACTGTTTCCCTTTTTATATGACAAGACGCAGCCAGACTACCTAGATAATGACGCTAAAAACAACCGCTGGGAAATTATAGGACAGGAATTCGGAATTACAAGTGAGTCTCTCCGCGGCACTTGTTGCATGTCGTCTGTGTTGTGACGGATGTCGTGTTGATTTGGTGACACTTTCGAAAGTAGCCTTCATCTCTGGCGCGCCGCCGGGGCAGCAAAGCACTGACCTGTCCTTCGGTGTTTTGGTAGAACCAACTCGGCCGGACCCAAAACCTGTGCCTCCTTCCCTTCAGAGCGCGGCGACGTCGCAAGATCAACGAGCAGGCTAGGATAATCACATTCACGCTGATCGTCATGGACCCCTACCATGTAGGCAGCGAGTGCGGTTTCGATACTGATACATGCGAAAAATGAGAGCCGAAACGGAAGTATCTAACGAAGAGCAGACGACGAAAGAGCGGAAAATCCGGCGGAAAACACGCGCGCGATCGCGAGAGCCAGTGCTGTCACGTGACGCACGCAAAACGGAGGCCAATCTGGACTCCTCGCGTTGGGACGCCGGACGGCGGTGCCGGCCAGAGGCGCCAACCGGCGGCGCCGTTCACGCTAGTGTGGTCAGGCCTTTAAGCTCGTATCTCTTACAGCGCCGCATACTCATACTGTGTGATATTTTTTTTCCTCAGCCCCCGCATGCCTCGCGCTGGCACTTCTGGCATTGGTGGTGCGAGGCGAGTCTACCCCGCCCCCTTTTTTGACGTCACCGTCGATGGCACCACCGTGCCGCCTATCAGAACTGGCCTGCGACAACGGCCGCTGCGTGGCGCTCTCCAGGTACTGCGACGGCAGCGATGACTGCGGCGATGGCTCGGACGAGCCCATCGGATGCTCAAGTAAGGGTTTGACTTACCCGGATGTAAATAGTAGACAATATCAAAGGTAGAAAGTTTTGTGACAAAAGTGAAACATAAAACGGCAATGTATTTGCCAACTACACTTCAGATTAGTGTCTCGAGTATGACCTAAAAAGCGGCATACATTTAAGCACGCAAAAATAATAGAGGTTCGCAGCAGAAGCGAGGGTTTGAGTCATCACTACTTCAAAGTGGCCTTAAACTGCTCATTCCTCTGTACCGTTTTCTTTGCAGACTGCAACCGTACGCTGTTCGGCGAAGTGGGCAGCAAGAACCCGCTGCGCATTGCGGAGCCCTTCCAGAGGAACCTGCCCTTCGTGTGCAGTCTCTACTTCGTCGCAGCCGGAGGAGAGTTCGGGGACATCGTGGAGCTCACCTTCCTCAACTTCCAAGTGGGCTCTCTGGAGATGGACAGGTGGGACTCAATACCATATCATGATGCACCCATAGTCAAGAGTCTCGTTCTTACACGTGCAGACCGACGCGAAGAATAACAACCGTGCACATTATAAATACACGGGAATATCAATGACTTATCATTTTATGCATGGCACATGGAGCCTCAACAATATGAATTCAATAACTAGAACACGAATTTAAAGCCATTTCTGAGTAAAACTTAAGAAATTGAATGAAACTCGGACATGCCGCCATCCCAGGAAACTGAATCATGCAATAACCCGTGGGATAACTCAATCCATCGGCACTTGCAGGCGACGCCTACAAGTTCCCCTGGAATGACTCCTACCATTATAAACGAAACATATAGATTTTTGTTTTTTTTTTGCTCCCTTTGTGCGTCTGCTTGTTGGTTATCTGCGTTCGCTTGCTATTTTGCATGTTCATTTTAACTAATGACGGAACCTGCTTGACTACCTAATCATTTCCCGTTCATTCGCGTGCTCTTCCTTAAGCTCGTTTATTAATAAAGGGCTCGTAATTACAATAGCATTCTCCAAAGACACATGTTAGTATACTTGCGTAACGTATACCACCGTCCATGGCGCTTGTGTAGTAACTAGCAACTTAAGAAACTGAGCACTTGGCCTGTCATGTTCATAATCTCACTAACTGCGGAGATATAATCAGACGCTCAGGAGACTCTACGGCCTGCTTTTCTTAAACTCTCACTGACCACAGTCGAACAGATGTGCGTAAGTGCAACCCCGCTTCGAACTTTGTACGCAGAAACCAGTCGGCCATCTGCTTCAATGGCTACCTCCAAATCGTAGAACCAGCCACATCTTCCCCGGTGGCCCGAACTCCGCAGACCAGGGGCTTCAGCCAGATCCTGTCGGCAGTGCGCGGGGAACCCGCCAACCCTCACCTGACGTCCTTCTACGACGGCAACGCCGGCGAACCGGATTTCGGCCACTTCTGCGGCGACATGGTCAACAACAACCCAAACAACGACAACAACGCCGGCGGTCGGAGTGGATCCGGAGCCACCTTCTTCTCCGACCGCAACAATGTCACCCTCGTGGTGGCCGTTCCCAGCAGGGCCTCTCTGCACGCGTTCAGCTTCAACCTGTACCTCACGTACAGGTTTCATCCCAAGAGGCCGTCCAGGACGCGGTACGGGACGACAGAAAGTCCTAACGACCTGGGGAACGCGACGCCCGGAACGTACTGCGATAGGGTCTTCGAGAACTGCGACCGCAAGCGTTGCAAGATCAGGTCGCCCAACTTTCCCGGATTCTATTTGAGAAACTTTACATGCACCTTCACGGTAAGAAGCGTCGTCAGCCCGATACAAAGCATGCGGCTTAACTTCGTGTTTCTGTCACTGCGTGATGCAAGTAAAACAAACCTGGTGAGCAATCGCATTGCCGTAGTAAAATGGCCTACTTACAGCTGCGACACCAGAAGTCGTTACCCGATTTCGCTGACTGAACTTTACTGACTCTGTGGAACCACCCTCCTTATATTTGAAACTTAATAGAACACCTAAACATTTTCGAAATGTGACAGTCACTGCTTACAAATTATTTATTACCAGAGACTTGTCCAGTTTACCTTGTGCAAATTTGTTTTGCCCCAGTTTCAAGGCAAATTCACACTTACGGATATAGCTCTGCATACTAATTTTGAAACATGCGTCCTATGTCATAAGTGGAACGCTCTTGGATACTATGCTGCGACAAACAAATATTGTTAGGTTGGCTGTCACACCGAATTGTGTTTCTTCGCATTTAACCTGGAGCTCGTTGTAGACCTACCCACTAGCGTCGACTATTTATAAATCAGTTTATTCAACCCGAAACTTCGCATATTGTCAGAGACACAATTAATGCGGTCTTCAAATACCGTGAAAAGTTCACCATTTCTCTAAGATCAGCACAAGATTTATCCTTTCTTCAAATATTCTTTATCAGTAAACTTTCTGCATCATGCAATAGCTGGCGAAGGTCGTTTGTACAAGGAAAACTACTACCCTACTGCAGTGGCGTAAGGTTTTACCTTCTGTTACTAAATGACGACATCAATTACAGGTGAGGCAAATGGCGGCACCCCCTGGAAAGCAAGCTCAGATCGTCCTGTTTCAGGACAACGAATACAAGATATCGATCTACACTGGAAGAAGCACCGTAACAACATTCTCCCAGCGCAGCCTCACTGTCGACTGCCTGGGCGACGTGGTGCGAATCTATGACGGACCCAGCAGCCAAATATCGCCGCTTCTCTCGGAGTTCTGCGGGACAGGCGTCCTACCGGAAGTGGTCTCCAGCGGACCGGAAGCAACAGTCGTCTTGCGCAGTGCTCCGGCGCAGCAGATGCACAGCTCGAGGGTGGAACTAAGCGTAGCCGTTCGGTTTGTGGACGTGGACGAGTTTAAGGTCGGCAAAGGTCGCTGCGACTTCAGCATTGACGGGAAGGCGGAAAGACGTGGACTCATCAAGACACCGAGTCACACCATGCCGCCGAACACAACGTGTAAATACCGGTTCATAGGTCGCTCCCCCAGCGACCGAGTGTGGATCTATTTCCTCTCGTACTTCGTCGAGGACAAACATAGATGGGCGGCCGAAGAAAAGTGTGACGTGTCCAGTGTAGAAATCGTCGATGGCATCGGTTCAGGTAAGCTTATCGGTGGTACGAACTCAACAGACTTTAGTTCTGGCACGAACAACGGAACGGTGACTTCAGTAGCTGACGATACCGGGAGGACATTTCGGTTCTGCGAGAAGAACTGGCCTCGAATCTGCGCAAGGGCGGCCGAGTACCCGCAGTTCATTCCGCTGCGGCCCTGCCGCCACCCGGACGAATCTTATTTGTCTTCAGGACCCGAACTCCTACTTCAGCAACATTTCTTCAAGACAGTCGAACTTCCGGTACGCCGTAGCACCTTCGCGGCAAGATACGAGTTTGTCGACACCGAACAGCAAGGCGCCGACATGGGACCCAGACACGGGCCGTGCCATCGCCACTTCCAAAGCAGCAGTTCCAAATTCGGCATCGTTTCTTCACCGAAAAACGTGTTCCTCTACGGTCGCGGCGGTCGCGAGAACGTCACCTGTTCTTATTACTACTCAGGCATGTCCTCCGAGAAGCTACGAATTTACCTGGTCACGCTGAACCTGCCCACTTCTGGTTGTGAACACTACTACGACCAAGTTACCCAACGATACAACTGCCGCGTCACCGGTAGACCTTCAAGTCGGCTCTCACTCCTTCATGTCATGGATCATTGGGGCGACACGTACACTCCCATCGGATGTTTCTGCAACGTCACGTCGCAACCCCGCAAGCCCATACTCATCGAATCTGTGGGCAACAACGTGACCCTGACCTTCACCATCAGCGGGATGACCTCTCTGGAAGACTTCAACAACTACGGCTTCGAAGTGACCTACGAGTTCCGGCCGGCCACTTCCTGCGACACTGGAATGGAGCTTCGTAACGGCTCGCAAGGCGAGCTCCTTTTCTTGGCGCCTTCAAGCGTGGCTGACCAGGAGCTGCCACTGAGATGCCGCTGGTTCATCGAAGCCTCGCCGCGAAAGTACCTCTACCTCAAATTCCAAGGTAAATTTCACTAGTTTCCTATATGAACATCCAAAAAGAGCAAAATAATTTGCAGTACCCACAAAAAAGATGCTTTATTTCAATATTTTTTATATGGGTTCCTTCGTGGAGCAAGAAAACCGGACCATAAGACAAAATTTCTTTTGGCGAAAATTTAACCTCCACTTAAATTTATCTTGGCAGGTTGTTTGTGAAAAAGAGTTTTAAAACTTATCCCCACAATTGGTAAATATTGGCCTCATTAAGTAAACGGCAGTATAAGGCCTCGCTTATTTTACATCTATCATTTAATGCTAATTAAATTTTCATGCCGGTAAACAAATATGAGCACTCGATCATTCGCGTTTAATTCAAAACAGTGAAGCTAAAAATCGTAGTTATGAACAGTATTCTCCACGTATTACGACAGCAGTGATTTCTTTAACCAACATAAACTGTTTTAATTTTTAAAGCAAGGTAAAAAGACAGTCACCAAAAGATGCTCATGAATAGTTCGCATCCGATGAGGGATAGTACAATAAACGAATGCTAACGATTTATGTAACAATTACATACGTGAGCAAACAGACAGAGGACACTTAACAAAATAATTAAATCGCAACATTTGTCTTTTGCTTCCTTTAAAGGTCGAGACGGCTCCAGAGGGTGCCCGGACACCGGCAACCGATTCGTCGTGTACGCGGATGGCATCATGCAGCCCGTGGCCGTCGTCTGTTCTGGAGGCATTCACGAGGAAACGTCGCTGTCCTCGTCCACGGACTTCGACATCTTCTCGGCCTCCTGGTACAACGAGACGTCTGAACGCGGACATCATGCACTCGCAGACCGCGTGGTCATCGAAGTGGTCGCGTTCCGGTCGGGTCAGTTCAGGCTACGCTGGCTGGAGGTCACCAGGCCGTTCCTCAAGACCTCTTCTGGACTCACGCTCCGCAACGTCAACTGCCTCTACGAGTGTCCGGAGCTCAGCGCGTGCATCTCTCCAGAACTATGGTGCGATGGCACGGTTCACTGCCCGTCTGGACACGACGAGAAGCCAGAACACTGTCGAAAGTTCCCCACCTTCTACGTCGCTCTCGGAGCCGGAGCTGGATTCGTCGTTGTCTGCGTGAGTCTCGCGGCTGTCTTGGTATGGTGCCATAAGAAAGACAAGACAAAGGAACCGAGACCGGCGCCCACGGACGACCTTCAGTTGGAGAGTCCAAACAGCTGACCTTGGAGGTCGATTCTGGACTCGGCGACCGAGGGTCCGGAATCGCAGGAGACGACTCCCGTGGTGCCCATCGACGTGGTCATGTCCTTGATGCCTGCAGGACTGCCCACAGGACTGGGTTCTGGGAGGCCACAGAGGAATGACTTGTCGCCACCGCCCGCCTACACGGCGAGCCCTGTACTAGACGTCTACGTCATCAAGTCCATGAGGTCGCCCTGCCTCTAACGTGATGTTACCGACGATGTTCTCTGGGTGTCTGTGCTCCTTGTGGACTCTTGAGTTGCGAAAGATACGGGGAGATTTAGTACCTGCTGTGCTCATGGTTCTTGTGATGCTTCGATAAGACGAGAAACAATGTGCGAAGAAAGTGATAAGTGTTTGAGACAGTGCGGACATACGGAATAGACTACCGTGCAGGAATTCATGCTCACGTCGTTCATTTTGTGTGGTTCTTTATATCTACGCGGTCTTCGACGTTGCCTGTGTACCGTAATATATCATACTAGCCGAAAATTTGTTTACGTATTGCGATGGTGGAACGACCCGATAAAAGACGCATTAGTTTGGTACCTCATCATAAAATCATAAGTTAGATCTCCATATTGCTTTGATAGTTATTGCCTCATTAAACAATAACGAAAACATCAAAACAATACCAGAGTCCACAAGATAATTTGTATGTTAAAATACGTCCAGTTGGACGTATGAATACATTTTAATGTGCTTTCGTAGACAAACGCGATCGGAATAATGCGAAGATAATTTTACAATTTTCCAAGTTGCTATCTCATGATTGCGGCATAAACCCTTTCACTGACGCGAAGAACGAACGCGAGAATGTTTACACCTGTACAGCTTTTCTATACAAAGAACTCGAATCTTAAAAGTAATTATATCCTGCAGTTTTCCACTGACTCCATTCCAATACCTTATGAATCGCTATGATTATTAGCAATCGAACTTTTACTGTGTTTTTCTGTTTTATACAAATAAGCGCTAACGTTATTTGAGTGTTAACACGGCAAGTGAATTGAAATATGTTAGACACACGACTAATGCTCACCAGTTGTGGTATAGTGTCATAAATCGTCCATGCAACCAGGTTTTTTTGTTGTTTTTCAATGGGACATGTTCAGCCCAGAGCCATAAGTTGTGATGGCCGCTGAATAACCAAAATACACTCAATCTGTTGAATCACGTTACAACTCTCAATAGACTCAGGCACATGTGCTACGTACTAGAGTGTGCTGGGTTCACCCAAAAAGTGCATGTCGGGCACTAAGCCAGGTGACGGGCACGGTGTGTAAATAAAGTTTTTTTTTTTTTCTTGATAAAATTGCTAATCTCGGTTCTATATATATAGACGCAAACCCACAGGGTCTGTCTTTAAGATAAAAAATTTGGCTAGCATGGTGCTGCTGTTGCAAACTTGTTGTGCAGTGATTTTCTCTTAGAATCTTTATTGTGGCTGCAACGTTATTGTAGGAAGGGAGTGGTAAAACTAAAAAAGACGCCGTCCCCGGTGCGCAGAAAATTTCGACGTCACCACCCACGAATAATTACGTCAGTGATAGCGCCGACGGACGCACTGCACAGACGTGTATATTGATGATGCCAATAATTTTGTTCGGAAACAACCTTAGCAGGGATCTTTTGTTTGAACGCTTTTTCGAACTGTGGTTTTTGCCTGCTTTTTCTTTTTCTGCATTTAAGTTTCGGGCATTTTTTTAATTTCGATTTGCCGATAATTAAACATTTTCTCAGTAAAACCTCTCCTCATACTTTTTTTTTTCTTATGAAGAGTCAAAAATATCATCAATATCACTAGCGGACCACCTTTTGCACCCGAATTTCACAAAAGAGCGATAAACTACACAGACAGGAAATAAAGTCGTTTGCTAAGCTTCGAGAGTATTCTGCATGGGCAAGTACTTACATAATTGCGCACGAAAATTATTCAATTAAATTACATTGTTATTACTTACAAATGATTGTTTGAACTTCTTTCCCAAAATCAGGGCATGAAGCTTCAAATATGTTTCTCGTTATTTTCCAAGAAAATTTCACCAGGTGATATCCAGCTGTTTCTATCAAATCAGTTGTGTGACTAGTTAAACTTATTGGCTAGCCAACTCCAAGCTTAATTTGTAAAATAATATAAGGAGTTGTATTTATTATGCAATGCAGTGTATTTCAATCGAATTCATTTTGGCAGAAACATTTTTTTTATATTTTTTGTAAAATCCATTTGGGATATAACAAATTTAAATGTAGTATCATTTTATTTGTGTGACAAACATCTCCTAGAAATGGTCGTTTACATTATTCACTACGCATGCGGTTCAACCGGAACAATATTTCTACGTAAACAAAAAACAGAAACCAGAACCTAATTTAAATTTTGGAGAAGATCCGTTTTCGAAGACTGGCCAGTGCTTCTGGTTTCCGAACCTTTTGACGCATTATTGATAAAACTTTCAAATTATAAAAAAACACGTTCCCAAAACACTAGGCAAAATTCAAGATAACAAGAAATAAAGATTGTTTTTTGCATAAACTGCAAGTTACCCAGCACCAAGTACGAGTGAAACAATTTGGCAAAAAATGCGAGCGTACACCTAATACAACGCTGTTTTTACCTTCATTGTTTTTGTTACCCCTAATATTGGTAGCTTTCGCTAAACAAATAAATCTAAATTCGGCTGTATTGTTTTTTTACTTTTTTCAAAAATCGCTATTTCTGTTTTCTTGAAACTAAAATCAGCGTTAGATTCAATAAATCTGCGTTACATTCAGGAAACAGAGATTAGCACCCACCTTATCACCAAATTATTACTGCTAAATTTTTGTGGTCATGGTAAGGTTGTTCTTAGTTTAAAAAAATACCTCCGATTTAAATTGCTTGTGTATGCATAAAAAATCATAAAGACCATTAGAAAATGTTTGTGAAAGAATAAGTGTGACAACTCTACAAAAAAAAACAATTATACGAATGGGTCTTGTCGTTAGAAAAAGGTGAATCGCTCTGACAATAGAGAGCTGAACGAATTGTACACATATAACTTTTTCAATGACTATGTAAATAGTATATATTGTATATATATAAAAAGAAAACGGATGTGACAAATTGAATGGCTCTAGTGAAGCGTGATTCGTTTCAATGTCTTTTGGAACAATAAAAGATGATCAATTTTACATCCGCGTAGTTACATTATTTCAAGAGTCAGAAGGAAATTCGTTGGACGAATCTTTTAAAATATCGAGAAGTAGTTTTGCTGAAGATAATGACCTCAGACGTTTTGTGTGTGTGTGTGTGTGTTTTGTTTTTATGTTTTTTTAACAACGCGTACTATTGTTGCATTTTGGGGCACTCTTGCTCGTAAGGTGGTGCCATTTATGGGCGAAGAACAACATTTGTGTCATTTCACTTCAGGGTGTAATCACTTAACCTTTTTGAATGTAAAAGTAATAACTCGTCTCGAACAAAACTATGTACTTCAGTAACTTCCTCACATATCACGTTTATATGTGAGGAAGTTACTCTTATATGCTTGGATTGCTGTAATGCTGCTAAGGGGAGCGGAGCCTCGCCGGGTACCTTCGGGCAAACGTTTTGCTCCTTCCTCCCCGACATTTTCTGGATGTCAAAATAAACTTCATTCATTCTTTCATTCCAACGTGGGACCAACTCAGATACCACTTTTCTATCAAATTAACTTAACTCTGCCTTAGAATGGGAACTTGTTAATACCCGAGAACAAAAAGATTGGCAACCATTGCAAACCCAAATAATTCTTTGGTAAACATTTTTTTTTGTCATTATTTAAAAATATTTGGAAGCTTGCACACAGCAGTGTAATTTATAAAAATACCTCCCTCCGTAGTTTCAGTAGTAGGCCGTTGAAGAAAGGTGGATAATAAGATTTCGGTGCAGGCCAAATATAGCAAATTTGAAATTAACCCTTTCTGGAAAAAGCGGAGTTATCAAAAATATTTTTCCTAAGATAAACAAAAATCAAGCTCTTCCTATCAAGATTTATCGATAAATTACAAGCGGCTTTGAAACAACAATGTATGAGATGAAAACAAACTGTAATTGATTCTGAGTATATAATGAGCACAAAAAGCCCTAAGGAGAACCAAAAAACATGCTCACGAAGAGAGGACTAGCGCTTCGTGTACACATCCTCGTCCGTAATTTAAGCTATTTGTGTTCATTATACTTAACCAACTAGCCAGCTTTAGTACTTTAGTACAGGATGATTTCAGATAAAATCGACCAAAGGGTCGCTGGTCAACATTTTTGAATCAACTGATCTTTTTATATGCCATTGTCTAGTGTCGGGAATAAACGAATCCACACTTAGTTTTGACCAGAAAAACATTTGGGTACAGGAAAAATCGTAAGGCATGAAGAGGTGGACAGTTGCATTAACGCGCACTGATGGAGGGGGCACGTTTGAAAGTGTATAACTAAAAGGGTAAAGTTAGTAGAATTCTAATACTATTTAAAAACAAACTATGTGTACAGCTTGCTTGTAATATAAAGTAATATATTTATTTAAATTTTATTTATTTTCTAAAAATTGCCAAACATCCCTGGTCGAACGACAAGTTGCGAAATTTGGAGGCCTGTATCTCATGAAATAATTTAATCATTATCATATAATTTGCAGGTAGTATTCTACTGATATATGGCTATTATTTAAACAAAAAGAAGGTATCTTAGTGATACGATCGTCGGGATATATGCAGGCAAACATAAAAAGAAAGAATAATTCTGAGGCAAATAAAAAAAAAAACACAACCTTCGATTTTTTTAAATTTGGGTACCCTGTCATACTCTATTTCGGCATTCATGTCTATTAAAACACGTTGCATTATTTTATTGAGAAAGATGACACAACTCCACAAACTAGGGTACTTTTTCAAAGCCTACACTTCGCAGTGCCCCATACGAGGTGTGACTCTGAGTTCCAGTTTCAGTAAACTAAGACGCATCTCTCACATATTTTTACTCAGATGAGGTCACTGACAACTAGAGCAATCGGTCACACTCTAAAACGGAGGAGAAACTACATACAGTAGTTTACATATGGCGTACAAAGAGGTACCATATTAGAGACTAGTGATTCGAGAAAAGATGATGTAGTGTGAAAATTTACTTTCCGGTATAAATTATATTTAAAATAAAAGAACCAACTTCACTTCAACACACAAAAAATAAAGATAGAATAGTAAAATTGTTTAGGTTAGTTATGTATTTCCGGTGACAAACCATTTCAGGTGAGCGCTGGCACCACGCCGGACTGTAAGAGCTTCGATACTCTCGGTGTACGAATTGATCGTGGCAATCCGAGATATTTTATCCCGCGCGGGGATAACGTTTTGTTATTCCCATATTGTGATCAGATAAAGATTATAAGCTATCACCAAGTAAAATATTAGGATAAATACCCCGCGAAGAAAACTGTGATAAATAAGATAACCCTGCATTCAAAATGAGCAATCCTTGGGGCATCAAATTCAGCTTTTTACACTAAGGCTTTCTTCCATGTACCCATTTTATAAAGTTTCTTCTAACCAGATGCGGCTGTCCGTGCTACATATATGTCACAGGTTCCTTCTGTTGATGACTTGCACAGCCGCCACGCGTGCCAAGACTGAATGCCAGGAAAGGCGCGCACCGTCAGCCGCTCTTCTTCTTTTTGCTGGCGATACCGAACAAGCTCATTTTCGTCCAGATACGCAAGATGCACCTAGTTTCTTAAATAGAACGCTCACCATTGTCCTGCCTGTCTGAATTGCGTTTATTGAATGTTCTCTCAAGTGTTCAGCGTGGCCTGGTGCTTCACAGGTCCGCCAACTCCGTCGCTTGCATTTTCCCATGTCCAGATGCAGAAAATTATCACTGGGCTTGTGGGCAATCATTCTGTGCAAACTGGTGAAGCTGGTAGCGATTCTTAAAATGACTGGCAGCCCCGTCACGTACGTATGTTACGTGCGAGTATACCGAAACGTTGTCTTCAACCCACTCTTTCACTCTTTATAGAGCCAAGCACATGAGAGCGACGTCGTCACACAGGTCCTTACTGATGATAGCAACGCTGTTTGTAGATTTTCTTGTCGTCACTACACATGTAAATATCGTAACTTTTTTTTTCTTCAGTGGTATGCTTTAACTTTGTCAGGAAGCACGATGGTTCAGTTTTCAGCAAAGTCAAAATGAAAGAAAATTCTCCCGCGTTGAATGCAACTGCTTTTCATCGTAGATCGCTATACCTGGCGTTTGTCGGATATGGTTGTGAAATATCCAACTTTCAGCCGTTACTTGAACGACTTTTAAAAAAATCTCAAAACCCTATGGGTTTTTTATTTTCATTTTTTTTACAAGGTCGCCGCACTCTTATGTTGTAAGCACAATCTTTTTGTCCTCTGGAATATGAAGTTCCTCGAGTGTGAGACTGGCCTTTTGGGCAGTAATCACAGTCTCCTTAAAGACACAGACTTGTTAGTGGGTCGCACAGAAATGCTGAGTTCATTTCACTAATGTTCAATGTTGAGCATGTAACCTTCTCTATAGCGGCAATACAAAGGTAATAATTGGCGCAGCGCACACAAACGCACACTTCCTGGTATGGTATACATTTGATCCATCAAGGCCGCAAGGAATAAAGTTTCGTTAGCCCAACGCCGGAATCAGGATGCTTGTCTTTGTATACACGAAAGGCCTCTCGGATTGAGCGTGTCAGGAAGCGCTTTGGCACGAACGTTTTCCCCCCGTCGAGCATGACAGGGATCACGTCCTTCTGGTTGAGACCTTGGCGCGAACGTTATAGCTCGTCTTTCGTGAAGTACTCTAGGGCAGCAGACAGGTTCTCAGGGCTCACCTTGTACCTCTTGTAAGGATCCGGCTCATACCACGCGCCATGCTTTTCCTTACCTAAAACGTAAACACTGTCGCCATGTTGACCTTTCCTAGCTTAACATATCGACAGTGTTTACGCTTTACTGTATTTAGGCGGGGCTCGAGTATTTGGGGGTTCTGCTCTCTGTCGGTGTGCCTCTTTGTGCCTGATATTATCGCCCGCGAAGCCAGCGGGTGAGAATGCGACAGGCACGACTGCTCAGTAAACAGGCATCGGTGGCCATATTTTGCTGCTTGAAGCGAACCCCCTCATCCTTCACAGCGAGCGGGGAAATGCGAAAAAAGATTGTATCGGCCGTTTTTCCAAAACTATCGACGAGTGTCGCCTGCTACTTCCGTCAACTATTGCGCAATAATCGTGATCTTCGCGAGGAAATTATTTTTGCTAGCCACAGAACACTATCACGCAGAAAGGGAATGCTTGAATATATTTTATTCTATATATACGTCAGGGATATATATAAGAGCAAGAGATGGAAATAGAAGGTAACAGAGAGGAGCATATGGTGACGTAGGAAAATAAAGTAAACAAAGTTCCCAGTGGCCGATGGCTGCGGGATCTTTTCTCGGATCACTAGTTTGTAAAGTGATAGCTCTTTGTACACAGTAGTTTTTCCTCATTTTTAGTGTGTGAATGATTTTTATAGTTATCAATGGCCTCATCTGAATAAAAATATATAAAATATGTGTGTTAGTTTTATGAAACTGGAGTTCAGAGTCACTTCTTGTATAGGCTTTGAAAAAGGACCCTACTTTGGGGAGTTGTTTCTTCCTTCTCAATAAAATAATGCAACATGTTTTAATACAAATAAATGCCCAAATAGAGTATAGCAGGGTACCCAAATTTAAAAAAGAAAATCGAAGGTGTTTTTTTTTTTTTATTCGCATCGGAATATTTTGTTGTTTGATTTTTCCCCATGTTTGCCTAAATATATCCTGACTATCATATCACTCAGATACCTTATTTATTTTCAAATAATATCCATATATAATTAAAATATTATCTGCAAATTTTATAATAATAATTAAATTATTTTATGAGATACAGGCCTCCAAATTTTGCCATTTGTCGGTAGAGCGGGCATGTTTGGCAATTGTTAGAAAAATAAGTAAAATTTAAATAAATATTATTGCTTTATATTACAAGTAAGCCGTACCCATAGTATGCGTCTAAAAAGTATTAACATTCTCCTAATGTTATCTTTTTAGTTATTCGCTCTCAAACGTGCCCCCTCCATCAGTGCGCGTTAATGCAACTGTTCACCTCTTCATGCCTTACGATGTTTCCTGTCCCCAAATATTTTTTCTGGTCAAAACTAAGTTCGGTTTCGTTTATACCAGACACTAGACAATAGCATAAAAAACATCAATTGATTTAAAAATATCGACCAGCCACCCTTTGGTCGATCTTATCTGAAATCACTCTACAGTGGTTTCCAGTTTTTTTTTGTTTTTTTGTATTTTTTTTATGTTCTCGCACCCGATCTAATTGTCAATATGACAACCGAATCAGATGACACCGTTCGCTTCCATGACCAACAATATTCAGTTTCCGCTTTTCTGGATGACAATACCCGGCGGAATTTAACACTCTGCTTTGTTTTTTAGTACATTAACGCTTCCAGCGACACCACTTTTATCATACAGAGTGTCACATTAAGCCGGCCCGCACCCGACGCTACAGTGCGAAGAAGCAAATCAAGTGCGTCGTCACGGTCTCAGCTAGGTGGCGCAAGCTACCGCCCGTTACAAAGGGTATAGCTATTAACATCCATCCATCCATCCGGTGCTCGTCGTCCCTGTTATTTTCGTCTCACCGGCTGAACCAATCATTCATAGCAGAAGCGCGAAGTCGTGGGGCATTTACTGGGCGGGACTGATGTAGCTAGGTTTAGCGAACTTACAAAAACGACAACCGCCGTGACGATGCACTTTTGGGCGCCTGCTTGATTGGCTCCAATGCATCGCAGCGTCGGCTGCGGCCGAACTTCGGAGTAAAACTGAGTATTAATCGACACACTGTTCATAAACAAGCCCGCGTTCGCCCACCAGGCCACCAGCTGCTGGCAATGAGCGTCCGCAACTGCGCATGCTCAGTGCCGACAGCAGCGCCACCGTAGTAGCGTGGCGTCAGAGAGTAAATTTGGTTCGTATATTTAGGCACTCGTGGCCATTATAGTCGCATCCTCGAATGAAGTCGAGATGGCTCGATCCAAACATTTGCGAGCCTTTCAAATATTTGATAAGCTGTAATATGTACGTCGAAGATAACGCTTCCGGTGAAATCTATTCGGCACGAGTGGGTGCGCCCCGAAGGAAACCTGTAATTTCTTTCGCCTCTTCCGAAGAAGGGAGGCAGTTTATCAACAGTCGACACTTTCTTATTTGAACAGACAACAGCCACGCAGGCAGTGTTTCCATTAAGTCAGGACAGCGTAACTTATTACGAGCGGGAAACCGGAAGTAACTTCCAACTTGTTCTTCCGCCTTGGAGCGGAAGTCGATGCGTTGCTTCGCCGCCTCGCTTTCACGGGCTTTAACACGATATCAAAGGCATTACAAATGTGCAGCAAAGGGCCGAAACAAAACAAAACATTGGCCCGTCCAAAGTTTTCCACAAAAAAAACCCAAAAAATTGGGAAATGCCTTAAACACGGCGCCTCTACAGGACCATCAATGGAAAGAGGCCCAATCCCTCCGGGATCCTAAGCGATCTGCGCCATCTTTGATACCCGAGTAATTCATCTTCCTTTATGCCCCCCCCCCCCCTTCCCCCTTTTCTTACAGCGCTGATTCGGCCTGCTGTCTGCTACCCCTAGAACTTTCTTCGGCTTTATGTAGCTCACTTCCCGCGTCATCGCCATTTCTTTTCTTTTAGTCTAGGGTCTTTGTTCTACTTTCTTTAGGTCAGATTTCTGCTCTTTGTTTTCTTAATTTATTTCGCGCCGTTGACTCCTGGGAATGGCCTATTTTTGAGCCCACTTCTTTCGAAAAATATCTGGTTGGTGGCACCCCTAGCGTCGACCCATTTCGTTGTCGCTTTCAGTATCCACAAGGTTGAATGCCTCTTGGAAGCTCTCGGAAGTTTCGTACATTTCGCGAACGTGACGTTTAAATTTGTTGAACTGTTAGGGAGATCGATACCTCCGTAAATCCGCTTTCTTTGTGTGCCTAACCGCACCCAACCTGTGTTTTGTTTAATGGACCTATTACAGCTATCTCTTTACAAGATGACGATGGTCCATGATTCGTCAATTTTATAGGTGCTTTTGAGCCAGTTTGGTCTAGCAAATCTCTCATTTTATTATAGTCCCGCAGATGGAACATTCGAACTTACCCCCCAATTCGGGAACTTTATATTTCGTATAACGTTCCTACTACGACTATCTCTTTTGAAACTGACAGTGGTGTATGATTCGTCAATTTCAAAAGTACGCTCAAGTTACTCTGGTCTAGCAAGTCGCTCATTTTATTATGGTCCCGGATAGAGGATTTGGACATCCTCTGAGTATATTTGTTCAGGCAGGGGGCAATGGCAGAACAACGAGACAAATGTACCAAATTGTAACAATCTGGACAGTTGAATTAAACATTCACAGTACCCAGAAGCAAGAAGAAGAGCCCGTGAAAACGTACAGGAAAACGTTGCACCTAATTTGCTCATGCCCTTTCAAAATTTTATTCCTTCATGTCGAAAAAATTGCATGTCAAGGAGCTCACGAAGTCGCTTATATCTGACACCCGCCTCTCATAAACAGGATGACACGGGTAACCTTTCTTTAAATGTAGACCACGCTTATTTTTGTTTTACTCCTACCTAATCCCTTCGTAAGTAAACGGTTATTACTACTTATTATTTTTTATATAAATGTGGTAATACTATTACTTTAATTTGCAACATAAGTATAGGTGCTTACAAACTTCAGAAATCATACTTTAGTTGGTTTGATTGGCAAAAAATACCCCTGTCCCCCCAAAAAAAAACAAAATTGAAGTAAAATTAACGAATATCGAAAATCGACGCTTTCGCGCCAACATAAAAACCGGCAACCGACAGCGTTTTCTATTTTCTTCCTGACTTACTTTTAACAAACAATTTAAAAAAAACGGAATTGCTTAAAATTAGTCACGGTAAGACAATGCAGCCTCAAATAACGAGACTTTTTGAACAGAGAACTTGTAAGAAACGTGAGTGCAGGCAAGCTGACAAAACAAAGTTGACATCACTGCCCCTGAAGGAGGGAAGGAAAAGAAAGACACATAAAAAGGAAGAGGACAACGCACAGCATCTCCGAAAAACACGCAACGGGATAAAGGCGTGAAAGCCTTTTACATGCGCGACTGTGAGCTACCAACCGGTATTCCAGAACAACTGTAGCCAGCCCGTCATCCCACGATGAGGAGTGGAAGAAACAAAAATGCTCCTCCAATTTATTTCGACGATGATAAGCAGCAAAACGCGGCCATACGCCGTAACCTTTAAGAGTTCCTTCACCAGCCCCATTTTTTTTGTTTACTCCATTTTGTTTGCGCGTCGAAACAAGCGCCTCTTCAGGACGCGGCCGTCCAAAACAAAGGAACCTGATAAAGGCAGAGCTGGGAAGCAGGACGGAAAGGGTTTAGCGCAAGCAGGCGGACGTAATATTTATACGCAAATAATAACACACACAGACACAAAACAAAGAGGGCAGCAGCCCACTTCCGCCAACATAACCTGGAAGAGCGATATCTCTAGAAGCGTTGAAGGAGCTCTTTCGGCCCAGCAGAAAACACCGAGAAGAAACCGCCCTTCCTAGAAAAAAGCAGAAATGACAGTCTAAGCAAAGGCAGGATTTCACCATGACTGCATCTAGCCTTCCTCTTCTTCGTCTTCTGCTTTCCCTTTTACCTCCCTCCCTTAAGGCGTGTCTTTTCTTTCTCGTTTTTTGTTTTAGTTTTTTTTTTTTTTTTTTATGTCGTCTGCGATGTAACGGCTTCTGTTTACCTTCTCGGAGCACTCTTCTCCGGCAAGAGGCCTCACTGTTCAAGCTGATATCGGCTGCTCTAGAAGTTGCCGGTTTATTGCTTGCCTTTGTTCCGCGTTGCGCTATTTGTAATAGTCCGCCCTTAGATCGGCAAAGACGCCTGCTATTCGCCTCCACTTCGTTTGGAACGCTGTCGTCTGCACTGTCTTTCTTTCTTTTTTCCTTGTTCTTCTATTTTTTTTTTCCTCTCCAACGCTTAGCTTTCTTATCGTCCGCACTCAGTGGCTGTTGTCTTTTATTATGGCTCATACGAGAAGAAAACCTTCCAACGTTGGTCCGTCGAAAAGATGCGCTTGGCCAATTTCCAATTTCACCTGTGAATACGTTTTGGAATCTTACAAGCCGTACGAAACATCGAAATTCAGAAACAAGCAACCCTACCACCAACAGAAAAAAAAAAAAAAAAAGTTATTGTTTGAAAAAAAAAAAACATGACAAAAATGTCAGGAAAGAGCATTAACGACCTGAGCTTTGAGCATGAAAAGTTATCCTGAAAGGCTTGATGAAATCTCCATCAGCGCGAGTATGTGCAACTTGCAATGTTTATGAAACGTCGCAAGCTGCAGAAGATTAGTCTGGCCGACGCGGTAGTCCTTCAAGGTCGTAAAGAAGTAGAGCATATAACTTGCATAATGCGCGCAGTATCTAGGCCCTGCTCAGCCCATCTACGTGTAGTAACCAAGGGTAACCACAATAACGAGAAGAAGACCGGAGCCTGAAAAGACATGCTAGAAATGTACGAGGACTTAAATGGCGCCTAGTTTCAGTCGTACGAACGCCGGCGGACACCGGACCAGGCAGACACGCAGACCGCCCGAAGTAACGTAGAAGCTAAACTCACTGAGTAAGCAAGACTTCGGAGTGACGGCACTCCAGTCATCTGTATGGGTGCTAACCGCTCAACGAGGTAGAGGGGCTTAGACAGATAAACCGGGGTTCCGGTCTGCACTCGAAAGTGACCCTCATAAGGCCGCTGCCACTGTACGCAAATTTGACCACTCGTCACGTGACCAAACTAAATACGTTACGTCACAGGACATATGGCAGCGCCCAGGCAGCGGCTGGCCCCAGCTGGGCCGGAGCATTGGCCGGAGCTTCTCGGGTGTTTTGTTCGTTGTCGTTCGTCTCAGCGAGCTGATTTTAGACGCGGAAGCCGTCATATGAGGCCGGTCGAAAGCGACTTCAGAGTTCAGCGTAGTGTCTGACGTAGGTACAACGTTACACGTGAAAATACGGAGGAACGGTGTGCATTTCGCAGGTGACCGACGGGGATATTGCCACGAAAGAGACAATCGGCCCTACGTTGCTCGGACCTCGGATTGATTGGGATACCGCTAAGATAAATTTTAAGGCGACGTTTCTGTGCTCTCGTTCACCACCGGAATCTTCGAGGTCTGCAGTGAAGCGTGTGCAATATATTTGGATACACAGTTTAGCAACGGAAATTGCGTGAGTCGTGCTTGGCAGTGTGCAATCGTGGTGCCGCTTCGTTCAAATGACCGAAGGCTCCCTTTGGTTGTGCGGTGCACCGGAGATCTGCCTTGAAGCTTGTAGTTCCCGCGCCGTACTAAATGATACTGTGCTGCTTCCCACATTGTTCTGACGTAGACGTGCACTTTCACGGAGCACAGGTGTTGCATTTGGTATTGATTCCTCTGGTCTGTCGCACGTTTCGTCGACACAAAAGTTTCATCAACACTCGTTACGCGAATTGCAAGCTGTTTGGACATTTCCTCACATTTCATCGCGTGTGTTACCTACTCAGTACACCCACAAGCTTTGCGCTGACAGTCAGCATCGGCTCATTACCAGAAAAGTAGTCCCACATCCATTTCAATTCCGCTCGACAACGGCAGTCGCCAAACCCCGAAGAAGAGGATTTATTCAGACAAAGTGCCACTAAAGCAATGCAGCTTCTTTAGTGGTCAGGATAGACTCTTCTGTCCGTTTTGTTATATTGTCACGGATGCTTGCTCCAGTCTTACTTTCTATCAATATTTACTATTCTGGATAGTTCCAGGTCATGCTCAGATGTCATCGTATGTTCTGGTGGAGGTGCTGCGCACTTTACCCATAGCCCTTCACTCTGTGTGGACCCAGGCGGCATAGCCGAGTTGCCCGATAACAAGACACGGGTGGCGGATTATCCCGTGTCTTAAATCCTCGGCCAGCCGTCAATCAAGTCCTATCCCGAGCCCGGCAGAAAAACCGCAAGACAAGCAAGTACCACGAGGACGAACCTCGGACATACATCACGAAGAACCTGAAATCCAAGCCAGTCGCTGCTACCAGCAAGAACCACCGGAATTTAGTCTTTTGCCAGAAAAACCGAAGCTGACTAAGCCAACAATGACAAACCTGTAGCAGCAAACCGCATCCGCTCCCACCATTGTTTGCATGCCCGTCGCACCTCACACTCCGATGCCCTTTCACGCAAGGTTTTTGAAGACGTCGACGGCTGGATTGAACAATATGATTGTGTCGCCCGCCACAGTGGGTAGACGGACAACCAGCTCCTGCAGAACCTATACTTCTCGTGGAAGAAACTGTCAGGCACTGGTCTGAGAACCACGAATCCTCTTTAACGTCGTGGAAAGTTTGCAAGATCGAGCTGAAGTGCACGTTCATCAGTTACCATTGACGAGAGAGAGCCGAATTCCTGGTTCTGTCCAGGACACGGCCCCAACGAGAGCGTCAGCGCCTTCTTGGAGGATGTTTTGCGCCTGATCGAGCACCCATGCCAACCCTGATGCTACCGAAGGCAAGAAGCTAAGACTCCCATGTCCCTCAGGTGAGGGACAACACCTTCGGCTGCCTTTTCCGCAATTTCACGACAACAGTCTAAGGGTTAATATCACCGAGGCTTCCAACATTGAATGTACACTGCAGGCCCGAGCTTGTCACTATCAACAACTTTCCAGCGTTTCGACACTCGAAACGTCCAGCTGCAACTTCGACGCCAGCCTCCCAGGCATCAGCGCAGGCACGTATCCAGGGGGGAGGCCCATGGGGCCCGGGCCCCCCCCCCCCCCCGAAATCTTCCATTTTGCTGGAACCTCCTCTCCCCCCTCCCCCTCATACAGCATTTTGTCATGGGCGGCCCCCCCCCCCCCCCCCCCCGAAACAAAATCCTGGCTACGTGCCTGCATCAGCGACATCATCCACGACGTTGTCCGGGCGGAGATCAGGAAGCTACTTGCTGCCATCAGTTGCCCGGCTTTTATTTTGATTGCCGAGATTGTTTCGGAACAAGTTCAACAGGAATTTCAACTGGAGACTTCTTCGAGCGAAGCAGCATCTGACATACCGAGGGCGACTTATGCCACAAAGTCACGACGACCGCCACCAGTTACCCGTTAGTATTCAAGGCCAATTCAATGAGACACACCGACGCCGAAGCATTTCCGACATCGGGAAGAACAAGTGTAGGTCCGCGCTGAACAAAGTACACCAAAGAAGACGGAGGTACTGCGAATGGTCGACCGAAAACCACTCTGCTACCATTGCATGAGGCCGACCATGCCTACTGGAGGTGCCGTACCAATGAATTGGCCTGCAAGGGTTCAAGCCAAACGACCCTCGACCGCGTCTCGATGAGCGTCCGCAAAACATTGAAAATCATCTTCGGCGGCCTTTGTCACTGGTGCCGACATTGTCCCGAAGCTCCTGATCCCCTTCACCTCAACGGGAGATAAGCACAACAAAGCAGGTGAGCGGCAATGCAAGGACAGTTGATTTGGTGTCGGTTGTCGTCCGAAGGACAGTACCTAATAATTTGCTGACACTAATTATCTGTGTCCACGCCACAAAACACACAATTTCCAACATTGAGGGAGAATGCCACTGAGTGACTTGAAGAAATAGAATGGTTGGTTGTTCTCAAAAGTGGACTCCAAGCATTACCAGACTTCACTTTTTCACACGAGACTTACACAAGTTGCAATGGTCGCGGGATGCAGAAAAAATCGCCTTTACAAAATGGAAGTGAAATGGCTTGGATAGCAAACAAACATTGCTGCCAGCTATCAAGTTAACGGTACAGTAAAAGGCACAGCCACGTAAGCAATACATGCCCGATTATGCTGCATTTAATGCAGAAAACTACCAGGAAAATTTGCGGATTAGAAGCCAGCCCTGCAGCTTCAGTGCATCAGATTTCGGTGGCCGCACATGACGTATGATTACAAGACGTTATCAGTCGGTCAAAGTTGCCACTCGACCAAACTGAAAACACCGACGTGCCAGGAGCGCCATTCGACAACAAAGAGCACAGGTACTACGACTGAACACCTGACACGAGACTGTCGCAGAAAGAACTCGTTATGGAACCATTTTCAAAGAACCAATAATTATGTAATCAAGCGGAAATAAACATATTTGATACACTAACCAAATAAACATATTTCTGCTCGCCTTTACGCCTTCAGAGCCTATATACAAAGAATTGTGTTCACCGCGCGTGTTGGACCTTTTGAGGACACTCGTATCTCTGACCCCTCAATATTAATTAATGTGACATACCAGACTGGTAGACTGGTTGCATTGAGCTGCACTCGTTCCACTTTTCCTGAACATGTGGCGCACCCGAAAACCAACTCCAGTGATGTGAAAATGTTATTAATGTATTCCCTCCAGGGGCCTTTATAGGCATTGCAAAGAGGATACTTAAATCTACACATGATGATAACATTAAAGCGCACTGCTGTAACTTGTTAATTGCAAAAAGAAACAAACCTCTGAGCATCTAGTTTAATAGAACGTGTTGATGCATTGGTATATAGCATCACACTTCCTACACGTATGACACAATAGACCCTTTGCAAAACCCCAAGCAAGCAACACAACTGTCACCATTTTTTTTCGGCGTAAAGCTCACGAATGGGCCCCTGTTCACGTCGAACGCTAATGCAGCATTCGAGTCCAATAGGCGATCAGCCGAGTTCACAGTGACGGCGGACATAACATTCTTGTCGAACAAATAATTCCCAAAGTATGAAGGCCTTGGGTAATTCGAGTAGTAGCTACTGTAATTCGTTCCATCACAATTTCGCAAATGGCAAAGGCTACAGTCTCGGAGAGTCAATATGCACGTTGGAGAGGGGCACATGACAACATATCATCAGAGTGCTCGTCTGCACAGATTTGTCACACACCTTCACTCCATCTCTCTGATTGGCTCGAGGGGGCTGTGGTGGTTGCCATTTTCGAAGTTACGGTGATACGAAGTATAGGCAGCCCACACTTTTGAAAAACGTATATTGTAGAGCCTGAAAGGAATGGTAGTCAACATTTTTCAACAAGACTGCTCTTCGGGCCAGGGATGAGCACAAATATGAATTATCTTGGCCAGGTAATTCGAAAAACTAAATAATTGACCGACTAATACAATGCACTCTTGATGAAAAAAAGTATTGCTGCAATAAATCCAACGAAAGAGGAAAATGTGCAGTTAATCTATGCGTACACCAAAACGGTTGTTCTTGTAGCAAGTTGAATACCTTTGAAGCAGGTTCCTGCAACGATTTATTCATCCCCACACTCAATGAAACGTCATCCTCGCAGCTGGAAATAAGTGTGCACTTCGCACTCACAAAAAAAAAGGAAGAAAAGCCATCGAATGTAGAATCGTCGATTAGCACAAAACGCAAAGATCGCAGGAGCTTTCTCGCTAAAAGTTGGCTATTATTATGCAGTTACCTATGGCTGAAACGAAGTCCCCTAGGCCCTACGTCCGGCGCATATATTTCGCGTCGATTCTCAGACATTCCAACGTTCAAACAAAGCCAAGAAAATGAGAAAATTGCATTCTAAAAGCAATCAAAGCTCTATCGATCTTCGAACACATCCGGGAATCCGTGCACCCGGTACGGCGATACGACTGATGCTGTCTCACAGGCGTTAATATCCAGATGATCAAGAGCGATCTTGCGCAAAAAGAGTATAAAGTCTCATTCCTTCATGTTTTCTCATTATAATTGCGTCAGCGAGCACGAAAAAGCCCGAAGTCGTCGGAAAGCAGCTGCGCATCACGGCTACCACGCACCGAACTAACTCGCATCCGCCAGCTCTGGGCGCTGCCATCTTACCGATGACGTCACGGCTCTTGTGAGGTCACGTGACGAGTGGTCACTTTTGCGTACAAAATGGCGGCAACCGGAGGGGGGTGCCACTTCCGAACTTCCGGTTCCTCACCCTAAGCCCCTCCACCTCGTTGTAACCCCTGTGGCAGTTTGATACTTTAGACCCATGTTGCGGATAAAAAAAACAGGACGCGGGATGGCCAAAAAAACGTGCTTTTCGTGTAAGGCTCGTCAAATTATGAGGCGCTGGAAAAATTCAGCCTTCTGCGTTAAGTCCTTATTTCGAACTCTTTTTGTTCGCCTTCCGCCCATTGAAAAGCATGCGGGAAGGGCCTTAGAACGCACCTGGTATCGCTGCGCCGCAGCGTTCTTCCGCACGTCTGTTTTCCTCGCCGTCACCATGGCAACGAACGCCGAATGAATGGAAGCACGCACGGTACTGCCGCGTGAAGCCAGCAACAGCTGACGCCATTTTACGAACGCCGTCTGCTAGCTAAAGCCGAACGCGGTATGTCAGATCAACCGCCTCCGCCGGTGCTCGATCGCCGACGGCGATCGAGCACCGGCGGGCGATCGAGCACCGGCGGAGGCGGTTGATCTGACATACCGCGTTCGGCTTTGGCTAGCAGACGGCGTTCGTAAAATGGCGTCAGCTGTTGCTGGCTTCACGCGGAGGTACCGTGCGTGCTTCCATTCATTCGGCGTTCGTTGCCATGGTGACGGCGAGGAAAGCAGACGTACGGAAGAACGCTGCGGCGCAGCGATACCAGGTGCGTTCTAAGGCCCTTCCCGCATGCTTTTCAATGGGCGGAAGGCGAACAAAAAGAGTTCGAAATAATGACTTAACGCAGAAGGCTGAATTTTTCCAGCGCCTCATAATTTGACGAGCCTTACACGAAAAGCACGTTTTTTTGGCCATCCCGCGTCCTGTTTTTTTTATCCGCAACATGGGTCTAAAGTATCAATCTGCCCGGTGAACACTTGTCCCGGTTACTTTTTCGTTACGGTCGTTTTGATTGCATGCGAATGACACCAACGCAGATGTGTGAAGCAGACTTGAAGCTCGTGGAGTCAGATTTCTGACTCCTAGCAAACGCCATAAACCTTTCGGGAAATATGTGGCGCCCCCACCATCTTTGACGCGTTATGACGGTCCGATGCACGGCACGTGAGGTTAACAAGAAGTGCCTCAATTACAAACGTTTTATTCGGAGTTCAAGTCGACTGTGAATGTGTGTTGTATACAGACATAACATTGTGACATAAATAATATGCGTATGTAAAGTGCACAGTCAATTTATTCGGGCCACTAGTATCCACACTCTGTGAATAAAAGTTTTAGTTCACGTTGGTGATCATGGCGGCACTTAAGCCCACTCAACCGAAAATCTTTCTTTCACAATTTCGTGCGCTTGCGAAAGCCGAAGAGCAAGAAAAATTAAGGGCACTAAATAAATTTTCTATATTATTTTTTTTTTCTGGTGAGATGTTCAGGCTCTAGAGATGTTCGTTAAGTTTAATAATGCAAAGTTAGTAATTGCACCGTTGCCCAGTGATATCGTTACCGAGGTTCAATCCTCATGAGAAAACAAGAGGTGGTTTCCACGTAAGACAAAATACTCGAGAAACATTTCTTCATTATCTCCTGCTCCTCCTCGTCAACGTGAAGTCCAAGGGATCAAAGAGTCTCCGTTCAAATAGTGGATCGACAGGCCTTCAAGAGGAACGTTTAAGGCAAATAATAAAAAAATTAAAAAAGAATCATTCCAAAATGAAAATTGGGGGACAGAAAAAAAAAGACAAAACAAATATTGCGAAGGAAAACATCGACGACAAGTGAAATCGAAATAGTGACTTCCTAACCGTGTCGAAATTGCGGCACAACCGCGCATGCGCACCGACACTCTAAAACACATCAATCACGCGACTTCGACCTCAACGATACACTGCGAGAGCCCGGAGGCTGCGCTACACTTCGTTCTACCTTACGATGGACCGCAGCAGAAGCTGCGAGCCGTTCCATCCAATCCAGAGCTGGGAATGCACCACGTGACCGCGCGCTCCGTGCCGTTTAGCGCAATCCACGGAAAGGTGAAACGGAGTGCAAAGGTTACTGGAAGCGAAAATAATTTCGCTCGCGATCACTCTCGCCCCTTTTTCTTATGTCTGTGTTGATCTCGTTTTATCTACTACCCGTTATTTTGTTTTCGCTTTTTCCTCTTTCCACGCGTGGTCTGTAAGAATGACAGCCAGGAAATTAAGAAAGTGGGAATGCCTCCGAAAGAGGCAGCGGGCCGCAGCTTCGCTTTAAGAAGGAGGGTATCGTATAAAGGTATTATATAATAATAATAATATTATTATTATTATTACTTTATTTTTATCCGTTACGATGGTGGGGCCCAAGAAAAAAGTTGCAGTAAGCAGCTGGACGAGTCCCTGGGCCCTACAATGGCCAGCAGCAAGCGTGCGGTAAGACACACAAAAAGCAACGTACTAGCGTGCTACAGGCAACGATGTAACAAATTAGAGCACAAAACTAAAAGCACCCTTTGCAAATGTTGACAGAGAAAATTATCACGTACAAGCATACAATAAGAGCAAGGTTCTAAAGGTTACACTTTCTAGATCAATGTTACTGCTGCTAAGACTGTTTAACAAAAGTAAACAGCAAACTTGGAGACGTATACACCTTGGCGCTCGATTCGCGGTGAGACGCTCGCCGGTGGGGTGTATCTCGAAACAACCCATTCCGATTTGAACCCTTCTCGTTTGAACCCATTCGTGAAACGCCCTTCGCGTTTCAACCTTTCGCGTTTCAACCCTTTCTCATTTATACCCGTTTCATTTGAACCCATTCTGATCTGAACCCTTCTCGTTTGAACCCATTCGCAAAACACCCTTCGCGTTTTAACCTTTCGCGTTTCGACTCTCTTTTATTTGAACCCGTTCTCATTTGAACACCGTATTTGAACAAAGGGCAGTGAGGTACAGAAAGAAGGAGGAACAGTTGAGAATGAAAGTTGAAGATGAAGCGAAGGTGGTACATAGGATGCTGCAAATTGGCACCATATATCGTGCATAGCCCATGAAACAATTTTCCTTATGCCTGCGTGCCGCCCCGAGTTTCTTGACGTAGTTACCTGGGCACATGGTGACATGGTGACGTAGTTTCAAAAGTGATAGAGCTGGTACTTAATTTTCTCTCTGGCGCTGTTGATGACGTTGTTAATTTGTCGTCTTGTGGAGCGGATGAATCATTGTGCTCGTCATGTGTTATTGATTGCAAGTACCGCAGAAAGATTCCGAGATCATGATGTTGGATTAATGTGGGTTCGGTGGTCACGTCGAGAATGCGAGTATTATATGCAACCTCTTTGAGATGATCACGTCTACGCTGGGGGTTGTTCATTGTTCCAATGTTGGGGGGTGTGCAGGCCATAACCCGGACAAACGTTGGGAGTTGCGGTTTTTTTTCTTTTTTTCAAAATGTACATGTACGGATGTTGCGTGGCTTGAGGGCTTTCTTACCAGGCACAGCTTTTTTTCTTCATTTCGGTTGGGAATCATCGGATGCAAATTATGCTCATCTGGCATGCCCTGTGAGGATATCGAATTATTTACAACCGGTGGCGGAGTGGTTCTACGGATCTACGATCATTGTATATTTGCCTATGTGTCGTCCGTCATGCAGTGGATTGGCATGAGCTCTAGATGTCATCTCCAAGATGCATGTCAAGTAGGGCTGGGAAATTGATCGATTAACCTACCGATTAATCGCCTAATGATTTAATCGTGATTAATTTTTTTTAACCGGTTGATCGGTAAAATTTTGACGAACCTAAAGAGGTAAAAACTCAGCGCTTTCACCACGCAGACGTGGACGAGTACACCTATATGAAGGGCAAACTTTAGGCTAAAGTTTAGCCTAAAGTAAGCTGTAGGGGCAAGATTTGTAACTCAAGACAATTGCAGTAGGTTGCACATGTCCCGTCCATTTCAATGCCGTTGGAGGGTCCGTTTAGCGCAGCAGAGACTATTGTGAACAATCGAGGGAGGTTGCTCTTACCGCAAAATATTAATGAACCTCTTTTCCTCATGCAGCTGAAGTAATAACCTGTGAGCGTGAGTGTCTTTGAACTGTTCTGAACTAAACATGGAGGCTGATTCGAAATCCGAATGGTATATTCCGCCGTTTGTCACAAATTCAACAAAAAAAAAAAAGTTTTTTTTTTTTTTTTTATATTTTGTATGAAAATGAGCGAGGCCGATTAATCGAATAATCAATCGATTAAACGGTGGAGCTTAATTGGGTTAAACGTTTTAAGCCACGCCCAGCCCTAATTTCAGGGCGCAATGAAGCTTCAGGTGCCAGGACTTCATAATGTCATTGGTTCCTTTATTTCGATTTCCCGTGAGTGTATGATGAAATTATTGCTTTTCCTTAGCCTGATCACGTACATGGCTAAAATGAGCAAAGTCGTTTTGAGAATGGTCGAAACCAGAAATTATGTTTTAGTAAGTTTGAAATGAGAAAGGTTAAAACGAGAAAACGTGTCTTTGAGAATGGTCAAAACCAGAAAGTATGTTTCGAGAAAGGTTAAAATGAGAAAAGTAGTTTTGAGAGTGGTCAAAACACGAAAGTATGTTTTGAGAACGGTTTAAGTGAGAAAGGGAGAAAATCGAAAGTTGTTTCGCGCTGGGTTGAAATGAGAAGGTACAAACGAGAAGGTAGAAATGCGAACGGGTTCAAATGAGAACCACCCCGCCGGGGTGAGGGGGGGGGGGGGGGGGCGGTATTTTCACTATGGGTAGTGCACGTGCTACCCATGCGGTTATGTTCTAATTTTTTTTTTTTTCATAGTATCTAGAGGCTTGGTATTGCACGTGCTTGCACCAGCAGAGGAAGTTGAAGTTTCCTTACTCTGGGTTGTGAAAAGAGTCCACCGGCGACGATACCCAAAATTCTCGCTGCGAACAGGCCTGTTTCTCTGGGCCAGAAGTCGCGAGCGCACCCGTAAGAATATAGACTTTTTCTGTTTCCTGTCGCTCTCATTCACGTGAGTTTCGTATCTGGTATGCGGGAGGAAAAAATAATGAAAAGTTTCAACCTGGAATATGCGAGGAAATATAGGAGAGTAAAAAAAAAAAAGGATGTGTGACATGCACGCATTTTTCGTAAACACCTTCCAGCGGCGAGGAGAGATCAAAACGATGTTCTACCGCATACCAGAAGTGACGAGATTCAAGATGGCTGCGCCCTTATGAAAAAAGTGTATAAAGTGCCTACGTGTATGTCTGTCTCAGGGTAAAGCATCCTTTGTGGCGCTCAGTTGGCCAGCCCGTGACGCGCTAGCGCACTCAGTGCGTGACTTATGCGGTAAAATGGCGTCTAAACGTTAACCAAGGCTACGTGCTCGAGCTGAGTCACACCACTATGCGCGCACTTCAAAAGATATTAAAAAAAAAAAACGATTGGGCGGAAACATGGATTAGATGTTACTACTCAAGCAAAAGCGTGTCTGCATATGAAGGAACTCTACGCAAGGCGCGACCATGTAATGCTTGCATCCAGCGCAAAGCGCCACTTGCAGCGTTCGATCATACATGGGCAACGGGCGTGCACAAGCGTGCGCCAACATCCGTTCACGCGCGGTAACAGAGCACCCGAAAAAACAACGCTCAATAAAAATACAGCTCACGTTGTTCTATCAAGACGAAAATAGTGCTATTCGTGTAACCTTCTTGTTTTCGTTCATTTATTTCTTTCATAAAATTTTATTTATCGACGAAATTCTGCCAGCTTGGCGTCCGCGGCCACCGCGAAACAGCGCAATCATGTGCAACCGAAACGCGACCTTGAAATATTCGATTTTACTCGCCAGAGCCGCTGCCAGAATTTGAGGGCTACAGGCCTATATGTGTAACGTGTTATTTTCTCGCCAAGTTCTTTTCCAACCGAAACCGTGGAGATACTGTCCGCAAGTCCTGTAACAGAAAATGCAAAGTTTGCTCAATACCATCCCCTGAAAAGAAGGCCGACGACCAACGCCACGGACTAAAAAGCTTTGCTATTATGTGCATTATCTCATCCATTTGTCATAGCTCTTTAATAAATCTTTACATAACAACAGTTCAAAACATAAGCAGTCAGAATCATACCAATTTATCTTATTTCAATCGATCAAGCGTATTACGTTTGAACAAAATAACAGTAACGAAGAGTTGTTATTTAGGGAAATCTAACAGAATTTTGTAGAAACTCCCGATTGATGCAAACTTGTTCGCGATAATATCTCCAAACGTTGTGACACTTGGGTTAAGGCATAGTTGCCTCTATACTGACGAAGCCTGGCAGATCGCCACGAAACGCGGCCGCCGAAAGTGAAAAGGTACAGCGGCAGACAACGGATGAGAGGAGAGCCACGTGACGGGCGCCCCGCTGCGGCGAGACGCCGAAACACACTTCTCCCGAGAAATGGAATGTCCGCTCCTGCTCCTCGTGTTCCTCGCGCTACCGCTTCTTTTCTCGTCGAGTTTGAAAATTGTGTTTCGGGTCCTCGCCGCTGCAAAAGCTGTGCGCTGAATACAAGGTTCCCAGAGAAATGCTCTCTGCTACCAGATCCTTGCTCTCCAAATCTGCGACGGGGCACTCTATGGCTCCGACGTCAAACTGCCAGGCTTTGTGAGTTTAGAGGAGGCTACGGTAAAGGATAGCAAACCTTTCACCGATTGTACATTGTTTTTTAATGAAAATATTTTCAAGCAATCCTAAAGTTTTGTCCGTTCAATCCCAAAGTTTGTACGTCCGTCCGTCCGTGCATCTACCCCTACATTTAGCGGGGAAACTGAATTGGTGTATAAATCAAGTTACATCAACTGATCTCACGTGACCTGGCGTCACGTGCCCTAGACACCATTTCAGTTTCCCCGCTAAAGTTAGCAGAAAAATTGACGTCCCGTGACCTATACACCGATTCACTTTCTCCGCTAAAGTTATCCAAAAAATGGACGTCACATGACGTATACACCAATGTACTTTCCCCGCTAACGTTAGCGAGAAAATAGGCATCACGTGAACTATACACCAGTTCACTTCCCCGCTAAATTTACCAGGAAGTTTAATGTCACGTGAACTGACGACACAAGAGCTATACACAAATTTAGTTTCCCAGCTAAATTGAGCGGTAAATTGAGGTCACGTTACCTGGTGTCACAAGACGTAAACAACAATTCAATTTCCCCGCTACATTTGGTGGGAAAATCGATGTCACATGACCTATAAGGGTGATATTGACGTCACGTGACCTATGCAACTAGTTTCCACACTCAATGTAGCGGAGAAATAGATCAAAGTGAAGGTTCTTCTTCCCTCCCCAGAAAGACGGTCTAACGTCTTCTAAACGAAACTGAACGGTTTCACCTTAAATACCGCATTTTCGTGCATTGTAACACATTGAAGATGAAGGTGGCTGTCTACTTCTAGCCAGACCGTTTTACCTATAAACGTTTCCAAGCAGCCGCGCTTCAAGAGTGATAGTCTGGCCACCATGGACGGAAAACGCTTTGTTTGGACGCTGCAGTCTGGATACCCTGGGTACGCCTCAGCAATGCTTGACCATCGGACGACCTACCCACACTAGCAGCAAGGTGGCGGAACGTAGAGGCTATACTTGCACACCTCTATAATCACCGATAGGTGAAGAAATGCATGGCGTGGTTTTTTTATGTTCACGCTTGTTGCTTCTTCGTGATTGCTTCATCGGCGTTCTTATGGGAAAATGACGCACTCTGATTGGTTGCGAAGTGATATGAAGATGTTCAGGACACAAGTTTCTGAAGTTGTCAGTAAGCATAACAGCGAGGCATCCGGGTATAAGAAAGTTCCGCGTCAGATCTCCTGCACCCCGTTATTTTATAATACTGAATTATACCTCCGATAATAATATTCTGCTATGATTCTATCGTAAAGCAACTCCGTTAAACTACCTAAATCTACTGATCTCCACTATATAGGGGACGGGATGACGCATAGAGCAGACAGGTATGAAGTCACCGGAAGTAAGCGGCTTGTCCCGGAAGTAAGCGCTTGATAGGCTTTTCAATTCTTCCGAGTGCTGGGTCGAACAACGTTCAGGGCGATAGATTTTTTCTTGACATCCCAATAGAGCATGCTAGTTGCGGAGTAAAAGCGCATGCGGACCCGAGAAGACTCCTGGGAAGCCATTCGATGTGAAAATTTTGAAATTCTAGTTGCTATGTCCCACATTCAATTGCCTCATTCTCGGGATTGAATTCAGAACGGGAGTATTAAAACCCAATCAAAAACACAAACAAAAGCATGGACCAAAATATCGACTGAATGCCCTAAAAAGCCCAGCACACGCGCGACTTCCGGGACAAGCATCGAACTTCCGGTGACTTCACTTGCGCCAGGCTCGGAGAACAGCTAAGCGCCATCCAGCCCCCTATAGTAGAGATCAGTGCCTAATGGCGAATTCCACTGGGCGTTTTGGAGCGCGCCGGGATCAGTTGACCACATCCGGAATGGAGCACACGATCCGAACGGGGTCGCGCCGCCTACGGATCCCCTGCGGAACATGACCACTCCTCCGGGATCGGCAGATGCTTTGCCGTCATTCAACTGCCCGGGAATCCCCTTTCCGCGGCCGCCGCGGTCGTTTCGAAGACGTTTTTTGCAATCGCGGCGCTAAAGGCACGACAACATTGCGTCGCGGCGATGTCCGCGACGCAATGTGGCACGACCACATTGCGTCGCGGAGGCCTGCAGCGCGACGGTCGGCGCTGCCGGTTGCCGACCGAAACCAGTTTTCGGCTTCAACGGCGCGACGTACGGCGCCGCAGAGCCAACCGCTCCTTGCGCGGTTGAGAGCTCGCCGCCGCTCGCCGCAGAAGAGAGGAGCCAATGGGAGGTGGCGTAGATAGTGACGTCGCGATGCCATGGCAACGCTCAAACCGGTCCTCCGCTCGTCTTTCACGTTCCGAAGGACGCGTTTCGTGTCATCTGCTATCCCTATCCCCCCCCCCCCCCCCCCCCGATGCCTTCCGCAACGGAGTGGTTCCTTGAAACTGTGCGACTGTTTCCCTTTTTATATGACAAGACGCAGCCAGACTACCTAGATAATGACGCTAAGAACAACCGCTGGGAAAATATAGGAGAGGAATTCGGAATTACAAGTGAATTTCTCCGTTGCACTTGTTGTATGTCGTCTGTGTTGTGACGGATGTGGTGTTGATTTGGTGACAGTTTCGAAAGTAGCCTTCTAGAGTTCCTGTATAGGCTCCCTACGGGAGCCAGAGTTGCGCGTTCACGCATGGCATGTGGATCCAGCTCCTCACGTGACTGAATTCGGCGAATAGCAGCGCCGCGCGTTCGAGGCGCGCGGCGGGCTCAAAAGCCTGGGAACGTACGCCGGGGCTCGTGCAACGTCTACTTTGCTGCACTACACTTGATACGGCTCCTCACGTGATCGGATCTCGGCGAATAGCGGCGAGGGCGGCACGCGGCATGTGGAATCAAACGCGCAACTCTGGCTCCCGTAGGGAGCCTATACAGGAACTCTATAGCCTTCATCTCTGACGCGCCGCCTGGGAAGCAAAGCACTGACCTGTCCTTCGGTGTTTCGGTAGAACCAACTCGACCGGACCCAAAACCTGTGCCTCCTTCCCTTCAGAGCGCAGCGACGTCGCAAGGTCAACGAGCAGGCTAGGATAATCACATTCACGCTGATCACCAGGTCATCATGGACTCCTACCATGTAGGCAGCGAGTGCGGTTTCGATGCTGATATATGCAAAAGATGAGAGCCTAAACGGAAGAATCTAACGGAAGAGCAGACGACAAAAGAGCGGGAAATCCGACGGGAGGCGCGATCAGGCGCGATCGCGAGATCCAGTGCTGTCACGTGACGCCCGCAAAACGGAGGCCAATGTGGACTCCTCGCGTTGGGATGCCGGACGGCGGTGCCGCCCGGCGGCGCCGCCCGGCGGCGCTGTTCACGCTAGTGTGGTCAGGGTTCGACGCACGAGCAGCAGGAATGGCTCAGGAGCTTCTATACTCTGTTTCATACTTAGTGTGCAACGCTGTCAAAGCTACTGGCACGAGCGCAAGGCTCCATCTGTGGTTTTGTTTGCGCGAGAACTCGTGCAAATGACCAACGAGATCAAACCCCATGCTCGCGCCAGTAGCTTTGACAGCGTTGCACACTAAGTATGAAACAAAGTATAGCAAAGATTGCCGGAATGCCTGTAGCGCGGCAAAACCTTCTCTTCTCCTTCCTGGAAAACGAGCCGGCTGACGAGCCAAGGCGGACCAAGGGGTAAGCAAGCGGCTATTACGAATTCTTCTGTGGCGAGATGGGCGAGATCAGGCGAGATGTTCCGCGAGAAAGGAAGTCACATGTGTGCGCCGAGGGCTGGCCCCGCTGGCTTCGGGTTGAATCCGCCGAAATCGTCGGAGCGACTTTTCTCGGATCCAGATCGAGATCTGGAGCGGGAGCTAATCCAAAACGACCAGTGGAACACGTCCGTCTCGATCCCGATCGCCCAGTGAAATAGGCTCGCTCCAGAAAAGTCGATCCCGGCGCGCTCCAAAACGACCAGTGGAATTCGCCATAAGTCTCGTTGCAATATAAAATTAACAAAAAAAAAACGGTAGTAGGTAAATGTCGTTACTCTGTTAGTCGGCAAGAAACGTGCCATCTTTCTCGCATTACAGGAAATGGGTATAAATCATTCGACGGTGCCGCTAATGAAAAAATTGCCCCCCTCCCCCCATCCCCCCCCCCCCTCCACCCCCCAAAAAAATATCTTATGCGTTTAAGAAGTCTCGTGACGTTTTTGGGCCCTATGAGGAGCAATTGTTCTTGTTGGTGGAGCCTTTTGACTAATTTTTAGCGTCCTATATATTCCGCCCACGCACTCAAAGTGGTCCCGCCGAAGTGGCAACAATCGACGTGACAAAAAATCGGAGTGTTACTGCTGCCGGTTGTCGCAATATTGGGGAGGAGATCGAACAGTCACGCCTCTAGCGGTACGCTTCAGCTGTGGGGACAACAAACCAAACTTTCTTGTTTGTTTTTGATCAGAGAAATCGAAGACGACGATTCGAAGGCCGCTCCTCGTGCAACTAAAGCACTGGTCAGAGCGAAGCGCTCGTGCCCATACAGTGCTAGGCGAGGTTCAATTTCTTTGTTACGCTGTGTTAGTAAACACCGGGCTGTGGGGACAACAAGCTCAATAAAGCGCCCCCTATAGTTCGATCTCCTGCCCAATAGTGGTTAACCGTAAAAGATTAGAAAGAAAAAAAAAAAAACACGAGCAAGCGCGAGGAGTGTTTGTGACGTCGCGGATGCCCAACTCCCTGGCTGCCGAAGCCTCTTTTGAACTGTCAAGCTGGAGGACGACCGGCAGCAGAACGTGCGTCTGTCTGATCCACCACCGCTGTCGTTGTGACACCGACAGGATCGCGGCAGGCGACAGAATTATGCACTTTTATGACGTCATCAGGCTCAAATCCAGGAAGCACTGTTTGGGACCGCGGTCAGCGCACCGGTCGGAGACGCGTTCAAAGCACCATACTTGCCACTCGCACCTCCAGAAGTGGCGACGCCATCCAGCGGACAATACGCAAAGGACAGAAGAGGTAGTCTACCGCCTGTCCAAGTGCGTAGCAAATACTGGCCGCGCAAATGTAGAACAGTGGAGACGAGGATAAAATGCGAGCCGTTCAAGTTAAAAAAAAAAAAACGAATAAAACAACGTGTCCGTCGTCCCTTTGTTTTAAGTGTGTCATTGTTTCTGTCGTCTTTGTCCAATAACCCACACGCACCCAAGTGAAGACCCCTGTTTGTTCGCAACCTGAGATTACAATACGTACGTAGGGTCTTATTTGGTGACACGATAATTGCCACAATTCAACAAAGGTAGGCTCCGACGGTATACCACCCAAAATACGGTATCTGTTGCACCCATGGTTGCACCGACCGCAGGTCTGGAAAACCCGGATGCGCTATTTTTTAGTTAACAATACCCTAGAGTTGCCGGAAGTGGCCTAACCACGCGTACTTCCCCTGTCTCAGTCCGGGTTGTATATCTCTTCGAGTTTTTTTTATACATCTGCTTTCGTTTGGTTTTGTTTTTCTCTTAGTTTCTTCTTTTTTTTTCTTTTTGGTCTGGCAACAGAGCGTATCTCTTTTGTTCTAGTCTGCCACATTTACTTTCGGTTTGAATTGTGATTAAGTTGCCCGGTCGTTTTTTGCTGATACCGATGCCAACTTGAGTTCCGCCTGCAACAGAGGAGACGCATGCGTTGCATCCGTCCGACAGACTGCATCGGAACGGAAAGATAATGAGATATATAGAGGAAAAGAAAAGACGAAAGAGTTGGGAAAAAAATAGACGTCACAGATCTCCGAGAATTAAGACTAACGACCGCGGTCTGCAAGCAGCACTGTTCGCCGTGATCAATGGTCTCTTCTCCGCATGCTCCTCGGCATCGGTGCCGATACCGTTGCCTATCGTCTTCAATCCAGACTAGATTTTAAAAATCAGAAACATTCGAAGAAAACCCCCCCAAAATGCCTTATTTCTCTCCGACCAACTTATAAACTCTCAGACAATCCGACTTGTAAAAAACTAAAAAGGCGGCCCTTTAACTTGATATAAATAGTGGTCTTTTCGACGTGAAATAAAACCGTCTTAGTCAGCGTGAAGATCATTAGTTTTAGTTATCAGATCTTATATTCCCTTCCTTTCTTTTACTATATCCTAGTTTGAAAGCCCGACAAAGACAGTTTGAATTAATGGTAGACTTTAACAGATGGAACATATCGCACGTTACGGTCATAGGCCTACGGCGTTTTAGCTCTATGTACGAGCGATATGAAAAACTCTCGTGCTTTGAATAGTTTTCCTTGGAGCATTAATAAATGAACTCGAGGGGACACGCCGTTGGAAAGAAAGTAACACACTAAACGTATACTAATCTCGCACGCAAATCTCAAAGCGTGTAATTGTTTTTTTTTTTATGTATTGAGTGTTTGGTAGAAAAGCAAGCCGCGTTTATCTCACTCCAAAAATCAACTACGCATCACGGAATGCTAAATTTCTGCTAGAGTGTAGCACTGTGGTTGGGACCATGTCTTATTAAGTAGGAAATCTTACCGTTTTCTGATTCAAATGTAATAAGCGATTTCCGGAAGTTTTCGATGAGGAAATGGGGAACGTTCCTGGTAGCAGACGCCATTCATTTCAATTTAATCGCTGCCTCCCGTTGACCGCCATTTTTTTTCCCCTCTGCTAAGATTTCTGAAGATCACCTCTGATGTTTTATGTTCATCGTTCACGTACTCGCGTCCAAGCTAAAATCACTAATTCGTAAAAAGAAAAACTATCTTCGGAGACGGTAGATTTGGCGTGTGACCAATTGCATATCGCTGGAGTGTCGCCCATCATGTTCACTCGTATGAACTGTTTGGTACTACGGAATTAAGGACACAATTTGTTTACAGAACATTCATACATTCAAAGCAGTCTTTCTTTGTTGTTGTTGTTGTTTTTTTTGCCTAAAACTTTTTTTTATAAAAGGCATAGAAGGTTGTTTATTTTTTGCATAAACAATTTTTAGAATAAAATTAGCAAATGAATAGTTCTTCTTGCTTGGCACACGTGATCAAACTTGGGTTTCCTTTGGGCGCTTAAGAAAATAATATGACACCGAAGCTGCACATTAACTAACTTTGACTCGAGCAGACTCTCTCACAACCTGGGCTATGGTGACAAACGGGTGTAGGACAAAATGGTCCCGGTCAGAATGGTCCCGGTCAAAATGGGCCCGGACGAAATGGTCCCGGACAAAATGGTCCCGGACAAAATGGTCCCAAGTGCCGACCCGGAAAAAATGGTTCCAGGTGAATTTATCCATACTTTGAGCGCTCTATAGGACAAAATGGTTTGGTACTTTTATTTTGACACACGTTCAAGGATAATATCAACATTTTCATTATGTTCATTTGAAACAAATTTTAAATTCCTTCTATTTATATCATGTAGCTCTATTTCTCGAAGGTTCTTGATTTCTACCGATATATTCCACGTGTGTAATCAATATCTTTCTATCGCCAGAACCTGTTTTCAAATTAGCGCTATCGAGCTTCAAAACGATATTCGGAATGAAAATCATTATCATACACGTACTACAGGTTCTTGACGTGGTTTTTTTTTTTTTTTTAAATGAACCTGTCGTACCACCGTGTTCTATTTTTGAGAAACAGCATCACTTTGTCTGAGCATTGTATATTAAAGGAATCAAAAATTGATTTCGCAATTATGAGCGTATTTATTACATAGACCACTTAAGAGACAAGAAGTCGACGCTGCTGAAGCGAAGGCCTAATACGAAAATGTATTCATATGACCCACACCCCTCAAAAAGTCGTTCAAGGGACGGAGCCCTTGCACGTACTGTGTGCACAGAGTTACAAGCCGCTGCTAATATCCATCAAAAGTACAAAATTCAAAAAACCTGCAAACAGCAAATAAATAATTCCACGCTGGGACCATTTTGTCCGGAATGGCAGTTGGGACCATTCTCTCCGGGACCATTTTGTCCGGGACCATTTTGTCCGGGACCATTTTGACCGGGATCATTTTGACCGTGACCATTTTGACCGGATCCCGTGACAAACAGCTTAAAAAGCACGGGGCATGGCTTATTAATTCACGCTTTGCGATTTGTCATTTTGCGTTTCTATCGATTAAATTCCGCAATCTCAATGCCAGCGGAGTCATATTAATTCACATGACCAGGACTCGAGAATCCCGCAGTGACTACACAAATTGTTGTTACTGACATCAGAATATGTTTTACATAAAAGCGAGTTAAGAGGATACGTAAGCCCGATCACACCTTCGAAAGAAAGCGCACCAAACACCGCTAACCAATTTCAAACACCCGCTCACCCAAAAGATCCGGGTAAACAGAGCCCCGACTCTAATGACAGGCCGTTAAGACAACACGTCTCGAGCACCGGAAGCGAAACCGGAAGTACAGGGTGTGTGTGTGAGCGAAGGTGGACGACGGGGGAAAGGGGTCAGGGAAGATACACCGAAGTTGCAATACTAGGGAACGTGTTCTCCCCCAAAAAACTTATTCCCAGTCTGTCCAAATTCGGCCTCGCTATAATTAAACCGCTTCTCGGAGCTCGGCCATAGTCAAGTCCTCGGTTGTGCAATTAGCCGAGACGCGCTCGTCACGTTTCTAGCAGAAGTCCCTTCTCGGGTTCCGCGGGCGGGCGGGCGGTCGTTCAGCGACGACGACGGCGGCGGCGGTGATGACGTTGATGATTATGATGACTTCATTAACACTCGATTGTCGGAACGACCTCCAGCCAAATGGAAAATGAGCTGGGTCGTTGACGAGATTGTGAGGAGAACCATACCATCAAGGGGGACGTGGTCGCCAAGAACGCCGCCGGAGTGCCCAATGACCGCAAACGATCTGGCTGCCAGAGTAGACCACACCGGCGTTCCGGATTCCGGTTTAGGCGGTGCTAAGAGACTGCGGGCATACCCAGGCCTACGCTTATGAACTACAGTTTGTTGCAACCTAAACACTTTGGGACGCATTGGACATTAGGCGAAGTAGAGTATGTTGCATAGTTTATGTAGTATAGTCGGAGTATTGTCCCAGACATAGTCTGCAGAATAATATAGCTTGTTACAACATAAACCCAGAGGCGCAGTACGCATTAGGCGGAAAATGCACCAACTCTGTTACGTCACGCCGCGGTGGTGGCGCTTCGGGCGCACTTCCGGTCTGAGGGTGTGGGCGGAAGTCGCCATGCGTGACGGGCATTTCCTGTGTTGTTTTGAAAAAAAAACAGACTAAAACCTTTTTTGTTGTCAAAACATCACGACTATACCAAAAGAGCCGGGAAAGGTGTGAAGATCAGTTTTCATGAGCTTTCTGCCTGCTCGGCTCGTCCGAAACCGTTGATATTTGGCGTGAAAAGGCAGAACCAGACACCGTCAGACCAGAATTGCATATACGGGAAGCACTTTGGGTTCAATTCACGGACACGTCTGGTCGTCAGATTTATTTGTTTTGTTCTAACATAAACGCAGAAAAACCGACAAGTTGTGCGGACCACTTTCAGTGCGTCTTCTCGTCAAAACGGCCGTCTCATCTCTCAAACTGTCGTCTGCACTTTCAAACTCGTTCAAAATGTCGTCTGTTCGTTCAAACGACAGCGGCCAGTAGACCAAACGTTGCAATAAGAAGTAAATGCAGGCCTCAAAAGTCTTTTAAGTTTCATGGTTGTTTGGGGTTAGTATAGGCTATGTGGAAATAGTGGATACCAGGAGATGCTGATCGTTGTTACCAGTGGCCATCACCGACTTGTTATGCCTGATTCACTTGCTCCTACTCTGCTTCCGATTTTTAGTATAGACTTCGAGCATCGCGGCTACCGTCCACGCTTTTGCAACCCGACTGACGTCGCGACTGAAAATAGCGAGCAGAATCTCATCATGTGAATCAGGCTTTAGCGTCCATTCTTTGGCGTTTACATGGAATGAATCGCTGCATATCACATTATTTACATTAACGGTCTAACGAGCCTTGTTAACTTCGCTCAGGCCACTAAGGTAGCAAGCGTTGACACGCAAAAGTAGAACCACAAATACAAACTCGAAAAAAAGCACGGGGACTCAAACTGACGCCGAAAACATCGCATATTCCAGTGGTTTGTTGATGCGGGACGCGCCGCCTCTTGCCCTCACTCCATCGCGCTTGCACGGCGCCGGTAGCGTGCCGCTAGGTTCGCTCAGATTTGTTGTAAACACGAGTCGGTATATAGTCCGTCACAGCTTTCTGTCCTATAGCTCAGTCTGTTCCGATAAATAGACTATATGCCCAGGAATGGCCAAACTGCGGCTCGCGAGGCGCAGTTTGGCCATTCCGGGTCCAAGTGCGGCTCGCAGCTCGTTGGTGAGCGTGCCCCCCCCCCCTCCTCTCCTACCCTTTTCGCCTCATGTGTCCCCAAAACGAAAAGAGTTCTAGAATTAAAAAAAAAGCCTCGCAGTTTTGGCCAGCTTTTTACTACACTACGTACATACAGCTGGACTGCTTTTTGACACATAGATGTATCCAGTGACCCTGCTTTCTTTACTTTTCTAGAAAGAATTTCGAACCGTAAATGAATAACGGGCGAAAGGGGCAGTGGCTGGCTAGCGAACCAAGCATTCATTTTCGCTTAACGGTTGAAGAAACGTTCTGTTGCCAGGTGTTATTTGTTGTAGTCGACAATTATACTTGCCCCTTTTGGAAAAGACTGTTCCCTCTATATCGTTTCCTGTTACAAGTAGCCCCCCCCCCCCCGCCCCCCCCCCCCCCCCCACACACACACACACATTTTTTTTTTCTGCGGCTTTCGGAACGTTTGTTGTTTTGTCTCCGGTTCTAACCGCATGTCACTCTGGCCACCACTGCTATAGACTATTGTTTGTCACAACATGGCTAGTCCGGGGTGCATCGGCATTAAATAAAAAGAATTGCATTTTTTTTAAGCCTTGTAGGTGTAAAGTATGTTGCAACAAACATTAATGTGATTTGTTGAAAAGAAAAGAAGACGGTGGGGCTCACTGGGCGTTAGGAGGAGCCAATTCTGTTTTTAGCTTCTTTGTAGTATAGGAGGATTATAGTCCGTTGCAACAAACACAGGCTATAGACTTGTCTTTTACAACGTGAGTACACTGGAGTGCATAAGTTTTATGTGGAGTGAAGGCTCTTGCAGCTTTTTGTATCACTGTAGGGTAGGAGGACAGCATGTTGTAACCAAAACACTATAGATTGCGGTACGTTGCAACGTAAAAACTGTGGGGCTCACAGGCCTTCAGCGGAGCATAGTTTTTGTAGCTTCTTTGTAGTATTCTAAGAGTATAGTCGATTGCAACAAACAAATCGGGAAAAAACACAGAAGGAAGACGTTTAAGCACTCTCTTGTTCAGCAACGTCAATTCGGAACGGAGTTTTCGATTTTCCACCGTCAGGCACTTTAGCTCTGCGGTGACTGCGTCTAACTTTACAGATATTGTGCTGAAGACGCGAAAAACATCGATGAAACATACTTGCCATCAAGTTGGTCGGCTAAATGCGATGACAAGGCTGAACCACGCACGTTGATTTTGTCGGTATCCGGGTCACAGTCCGTCGATTGTCGTCGTTGCCGGGTACAGTCTTTGCATATAAAAGCACTAGTTCCAATTTCCATGAAGATGTTATACTCTTCTGTGCCGATGTTCGGGCATCTTCAGTGGAATCGCCGATTGCAACCAGCCGAGCAGATAAGAAACTGCTGCTTCCCATAGAAAAGAGCAGCAAACGCGCCACGAGATTGTGGAGCGCTGTCAGATACGTCTTTTTCCTGTGGCGTCATTCCTCAGAATGACGCCACAAGATTGCAAGAATCTATAAATTATAAATTGTTGCAACTTATGAACTGTGGGGCGGCCGAGGCGCGTATGGCATTAAGCGGAGGACTGATTTTGTAAGCGGTAATCATTAAAAAAAAAAGGCGCTGGCGGATGCTTTTATCATTCTCTACCGTGAAAAAAATTGTGCGATCATACTGAGTGGCATAGTGACTTCATTTCTTTTTGAACATTTGGGAAAGGAATCTTTTCTGCAGTTTTCATTTTGCAACAGACTATGGCAGCACTAAGCGACCTCACAAACAAAACTTCTCGATGACGTATATTTTGCGGATTTTTTGTGTCCCTAGTTTTCAGCGTAACACCTTCGCAAGTCCGTTCCTTCATCAAAGGTTTATGACGCTAGAGTAAAAGAAAGCTTGACAGCAAGTGGCATCCGGCATGCAGGTCTGCGAGTCGTCTTTGTTGAATGTTTGTTCAATGTAAACTACGTAAACGCTGTTGTCCAAACAGTCTACCTAAAACGGTAAACAACAAGCTGGTTCACCAACAAAACAAAACAAGGTGCTTGGCGCCCAGCAACCTCTCCTAGTACCTTTTGTTCACAAGCATGTTCCTTTAATGCCACTCGGGGACTGTTAGCCGTATAAACTTTTGAAGACAAACTGAACCTGGCATGTTAGCGAACGGTGCTTTCTTGTCTGCAGCTCAAGTGTGAAGAGAGCATTAAAGTGTATGGTCTTGTCACAGCAAGAGACGCTAGGAACAGTTAGAGAAAGGTAAAAAGGCTTAAGTTTAAGCAAACGTGAGCGTTTTCAGCTGTTCACAAAATAAAGTATATGTGCGAAGAAGCTGTCCTAAAAAACGTTGCAAAGAATGTAAAACAAAAAGGTGTTTTTGCAATGTCGCCTAACAAAAAGTTGTTTCAACTTTCCACTTTCAACATTATCGTTTCTCCCCAGTGTACGGGGGGGGGGGGGGGGAATAAAAAAACAGGCAGTTGTCGCTTGACATAGTTCTCCTCCCCACCAGCATCATATAAAAAACAGTATACACGGTACCGAATTTTACGCCATCAACATACAGACATAAAAAACGGCACAGACGATAAACCATAAAATATTTTCCTGCACAGGGACGATCATATTAAAATAAACAAAGTCAAACGCTAGATAAAGAGAGATCTAATAACTCTTTTGTTGAAGCTTATTAAATCTATTCCACATCTCTGCATACTGTGTAATACCTTTGGTAGCGAAAACTGCATCATCTGGAAGCCATGGCCTGTTCTTGATCGAGGCGTTGACAAAATGTAAACACAACGGCTGAAATATGCAGACACCACTTGGTTCATATCAGCGATGGATAAAAAAAAAGTTGATTTTGGCTTACAGACATCTGATACGTAAGACGTTTATGAGTAGAATCTCGTTAATTCGAACTCTAGGGGGTTGAAAATTTGTTTGAATAAAGCGAAGTTTAAATTACCTGTAGTTTCCTCCCATAGAGACGCATAGGCGGGGGACATGCATGTTAGTTTGAGTTATCCACAAGTTTGAATTAACGAGATTCGACTAATTGAAAAATTCTGTAATTGGCGTAATACCAAGAGGTTTGAATAACATAGAGCGTGAGCATTGAATTCTGCATTGCACATAATTCGAACGATTGTTTCTGAAAAACATGTAAGCGGTGAATATTTGTGGCCGTTGTGTTGCCCATACAGGAAAATAGTAATTATAGCACGAGTAAAACAGGGAGATATAAGGAAGGATTATGACTCACATGGGTAATATAGGTCGACAATTATAAACAATGCCCACAACTTTTGAGAGTTTGCCCGCTATACATTGCACTTCCGAGTCACAGCTCAAGTACTCGTTAAATATAACACAAAGAAACTTTTACATTTGGAACAAAATCAATATTGCGTCCGCCGAAAGCAAGCACATGAGTAGATAAACAAATTGTATTTCTATAACGAAATAGTATAGCCTTTAAGGTATCGTGTTATCTGCATTTTTACTAAAGAGTTGAAAATCGTCCCAGCCCTTATCTTCTGTAGCAAGCAATTCGCCGTACACACAACCTGATGAACAACTTCCCCCGAAATTAACAAACTGGTGTCGTCCACATATATTATAAAATCTGCTCGGTCGCCCATATTTACTATATCATTTATGTATATGGTAAAAACAAGGGGTCCAAGGATGCTTCCCTGTGGCACCAATGACGTCAGTTTCTTTAGGCTACAGCGCTATCTATTTAATACGACACACTGATGACGCTGTTTCAGAAAGGTTTCGAGCATCGTTGAGGCGACACCTTGTGCATCTTGTGCATTTAATTCAAGAAGAAAAGCTTTATGGGTTATACAGTCGAAAGCTTTTGAAAAATCAACGAACACCCCCAAAGTAATAAAAAAAAATTACGTTCTTAATATTTAACGCGATAGCGTTAAGGAGGAGCTCGTGTTACAAAATAGCTGGCCTCGATGGCGAAACGCGAATCCTAATTGGTCTATGTGGTCATGACGTCACAGCCACATGACTTCGCGCGGGAATTAAAAAAAAACCCACGATGCTCACGTGAAGTCACGCGTGGAATGAAACTGATTAACAAACATAGCATGTAATGCGAATTAAAGGTTGCCGCATGTCTCAAACGATTTCACTTAATATAGTAATTCATTAGCCTTAAAGACAAATTGTGAAGAATTTTAGGCGGGATTTAAGTCCACGACCCCTCGGTAGCAAGTCGGGCACGCTACTGACTAGGCCACGCAAGGCACGCTTGCACGGCGAATGGGAAGGCGATGCCAACGGGGCTTCATAACGCTATCGCGTTCCACTCTTAAAGGTGAAGCTTAAGAGTCCCCCAAGTTTTTTTAATCATTTCTTTTGTCCTATGTTACTCTCAGTTATTAGATTCCGCATTATCAACTATGGTCACTGACAGGGTGAGAACATCAGAAAGAAGCTCCAGTGCGAGCTTTCTAACTTCGACAAAGATTTGACGTCCAGGGCACCCCGAGCGCGTGCGCGTAGCCAAAGCACAAAGCGCGTGCTGGAGACCGGTTTCAAAAAGACACGCCCTACCGTTCTAACTCTGTCAGTGACAAGGGCTAAAGACGGCAACAATAATTTTTTTTTTCGTTCCCAATACGACAGATTGATCCTTAAAACGCGAGACCTCTAAGACGTGACCGACGATCAATCGCCGAGCGATTAAACCCGAGTCTTCAAAATAAAACGGCAATAAAACACGGCCTCCGCGTGTCCGCATACATCTCGAGTCGCGCCGCACTTTTCTCTAATCCCTAATCACGCCGGATTAATCACCCTCCCGGCTAATTACCCGGAACTTCGCAAGGGAAGGAGCGCCGCAAAAATGGGGAAAGTGGCTGGAAAAAGAAAGGGGGAGGGGGCGGGAGAGGGAAGGTTTCTCGCCATTTCTAAACCGCAGTTCCAGAGAAGCGCGGGAACCGGTGTTAACTCCTCACGGGCGTTCATGCATTTATAACGAGCAACTCTTTCCAAGTTTCTGCGCCGTCACACACACAGAGATGGAGCGAGGCCAGTACTGCATACTCCGGGTCGGTGTAGATTAGGGAACGTTGAATGTCGTGGTCCCATGGGACCACGACATTGGCCACCTGCAGGTGGCCAATCACAGCGTCGGAACGAGATACGTCACAACGCACCACCGAGGTAAGCATCAGTGCAGCACTGTCACGCGACTCCCACCAGCGTTCGCACTGGCTGCCCGGGGCCGTAGCTTTCGTAGCCTCCTAACATAAGTAGAACTCTAAACGCGAGTCAATCTATTCATAGGTCGTGACTCTTTGCCATCTCGATTTCCTTGACATAGACGGGCAAATAAACCGTCACAAAAGGTGTGACGCAGCAGAACATCGTCCAATCACGAGATCGGTAAGAACGAAAACGCGGTTGTTTGATCAAAAATGTGTGTATGCGTGTGTGAGTGTGTGCCTTAACTGAGGTCCAACTCTGCGCTAAAAATGGACTTTAGAGTTGCCGTACGACGCGCCATTTGAGGCTCGAGAAGTGGAGAGAAAGAGGGGAGCGCGGCGCTGGCGCCATCTATATTCGTTTTGGGGGGTCGGTAAAACTACAGTGTGTGTCCGATGTCATTTAGATGGTCGAAAGGAACCTAACGCGCCGTGTTTTCTTTTTTTTTTTTTCTTGGCAGAGACGGCTCGTTTTAAGCTTCGGCGATGCTGCAGCGTTTTCTGTCGGAATGATTTTAGGCTACACCCGTGAAGCCAACTCGCTTGGCAAAATAACTTTTCTGAGAAAGCGCGCCATCTAGTAACTGCTGTGACAATTATATGAGTCCTCCATCGTTTGGGCACCTTTTGTGAGCATCTGTTGGCCACGGGGACCCCGTCAGCGTTCGACGTGAATTCTGTTCAGTTCATGTCAAGAACGAGCGCAGTGTCAGCGTTCCGCGAGGACTTGGGCCCCGTCACACGCTTTGTGACCAACAAATGTCGACAGTCAATGTTGCTTGATGGAGTTTTCAAAGGGGTTTACCACAAACATAAAGGGCACGGAACGTACTCCCGGGCAAACAGTTAATAGCTCTACATCAAATTTCATCTATTTTGGTTTCAGTAGTTCTAGCTTAAGTCAATAAAGTTGCAAAACTTTCTCAACCCTGTTGTGCAAAAAAAAAAAAAGATACAAATTGGACATTTAAAAGGCCTATAGCTAACAAGGCGTTGTGTGCGATGTAGGACAAAAGACTGTTGGGATGGTGCAGTTAACTTTTTGCAAGACTCAAATCCCGATCTTAAACAGTTTAATCAGCAATTGCAGACGTTTTTTATTAGATAAACAGTCGATGTCACCAAACGTTATAAGAGGGCAGTTAATCCTAAAGTTATATAACGTACAAGCTTTCGAGTTGTCTTCTCCAAGCACAAGCTTATAGCGAAAATTGAAGATGTAATCCATCACCGACGAGATATTGACAAGATTTTTACCGGGTTCGTTCCCAGCATTAAAACTTAACTTTAGGAAATTTAACGGAAGTCAACTCACCTCTGGTTTCGGTTTAACGAATCGCACATACCTTAACAAGCTTTATTAACAAAGGTATTTGAATAAGATCTTTTCTAAATCAAGTTCGGGCAAAAATATTTAGGACCCACTGGAGAAGAATCTGCCCCACTCTTGTTAAGAAGAAAGCAGTTATTTTTTAGATTTCGCTAGTCATCCGGCCTCCATCTCCTATGTCCAACTCCAGACTGTCAGCGACACAACTGCAGTTATTATGTGATTCCATTCGCTACGCGAGCTGACAGCCACACCCTCTGACACGCCAGATGCCGCCATTACTTCAAGATCAGAAACCTTCGACACCATCACACTCCATTATCACTCACAAGGTGAGAACGGCCGGAGACAGTTTCAGTTCTCCCGACTCCAGTACTAGCGTCTAATCTTTCACAATGTTTCATGCTACACGAGCCTCGAGCGTCCACTCGCAGGCAAAGCACGATAGAAGGCCACGCGAAAGTGCTGCAGGCGGGGAATTCAAAAGAGATTTCCTCCCGTTCTTTTGCTGTCAGTGACTTAGAGCAAGCATGTCCCTTTTGTCACTCGTTGACGATGCTCAGCGTGTACGATTGACTACAGCGTGTTTTGTGTTCTGGCTTTACGAATTTGTATTAAAAAAAAGCCGTGAAAACTACACGAATGTGGTCGGTGCAGTTGAGTTATGCGGCCAAAGGGGGGCGGGCAGAACAAAGAGGTTAGTCGTCAAGATGAGTCTGCCTATTAACTAAGACGTGTCAATTAACTTTTAATTCGTGAAAATAGACATATGGTTTCAAGAAGAAACTTGCTGATCGCTATTAAAACGCACTAAATTAATTTTAGAAAGACCTGTAGTGCATTCGAAGTACGGTGGACCACTAAAGTTGTCCCTCGTGCCGCAGGAGCGAGGCTACCAAAACAATGCCCCCGCCCGCCCGGTTTTTTTTTTTCGTTTTTTTTATTATTTGGATTTTTTCTCACCCCCAGCCTTGTAACTGTAACACGAGTGGTAACTGTATCGTACCACTGCGCTTCCCACGCCACCTAAAGCCTGTGTAGAAATTACTGCTTCAGTGGTTTTAAATGACGCTGTGCTTGTTTCTAATAGGAACAAAGTGTTTATTTTTACTAAACAAAAAAGATGATTAACAAATATTAGTTAATTATTCAACTTCTCGTTACAGTTAGCCCCATATTCAATGTCCCTCTGGCCGTATAACTCGCCTGCACAGGCCACATGAATGAAGCTTTCGCGCCTTTTTTCAAGCAAATATGAAAAGCCCGTGGGCACACTGGCGGCACCCCAGCCCAGTTGCCCGACTGCGAGGCACAGGTCGCGAACTTTTCCCGCGTGGCGGCGACGTCACGCCGGCCACGCGCACATCGTACGCGTCGCCTAGATAAGTCGGAAGAGAGGCAACACACGGGGACTCGCTGGCTGCATTCAGGCGCCGCCGGTGCTTCCTGGTTATTCTGTTATTATTCTTCATCGTCTCGTCCATGTCCAATTATATGTAGCTTCTCGTCGTTGAAACCGTTGGCTCCGTGTTATTCCTCCGGGTCGGGTATGCAGCAAGGCAAACCGACCACAAGCCTTACAAAAATGTATCGCAAATTGCCCTGTAATTTTGTTGCTACGTGAAACGTTCTTGGTTAAGCGTTAATGACCTCCAGGCTTTTCTTCTCTATCTCTGCCTCCAGGTATCTCCACCCCATTGACTCCACCCACTTGACTCCAGCCCGTTGACTCCACCCACTCCTTTCCACCCACTCCTCTCCACACCATTGACTGAATTTATGAGTAGGTCACGTGACGTCAATTTTTCGGCGAAATCCAGCGGAGAAACAGAATTTGCGTGTAGATCACGTCACAGCGCGTCGCGTGACGTCAATGTTGCCGTTAAATTGAGCGAGGAAACTGAATTTGTCTATAGGTCACGTGACATGGTCATGTAACATCATTTTCCCCGCTAAATTTAGCTAACGAACTGAAGTGGTGCTGAGGTCACGTAACGTCAATTTCCTCCCTAAATCTAGCGGGGATATTGAATTTGTGTAAAGGTCACGTGATCATTTCCCGTGACGTCACTTTTTCCGCTAAATTTAGTGGGGAAACAGATTTTGTGTGCAGTTTTCGTGAAATGAAGCCGTGCGACGTCATTTTCCCCGCTACATTTTGCCTGAAAATTCGCGGTTACGCTTCTTGAGGCTTCACTTCACCTGAAAACCTAGCCTAAAAACGTTTCACGTTAAAAACGTTATGTGCATAGTCGGCGACAATTTAAGAAACGCTAGGGGAGGCGAGTTCCGAGCAACTTAACCATTGACGTTTCGCAGCCAATGAAACTGTGGCATCGAATCACGAAGCCAGAACCTCAAACACAATAGACCGCGTACACCCTCGTTTTCTAAAGGAAGACGACCAGGCACCAGATTCTGCAAGGCAGAAGATCCTCCTCACCCTGGGAGAGGAGAAAACAGGCAACGGAGAACAGGGAAGAAGGGCGAGAGGAAGAAGCCTAGGAAAAGAGGAAAGCGCGAACTGGTCGGTTGGTCTTTCACACATGCAGCGGAGCGCTACAAGCATAGCGCTTACCTCGCGCTAAGCGCGTGCTGACGGAAGCATTCACCAGCTTTGTATCGCACTGTCAAAACTGTTGCTCATGGCAGACAATAAGTAGCTGACGGCACGTGAGAAGCGCTACATGAGCGCTTCGCTGCATGTGAGAACCGGCCTTAAGACGCCAGTGACTGACACAGGGATACACTTGGTGCCCCACCAGAAGCGTTTCCTGTTTGTTTACAACTTACTACGCGTGGGTCATTACCAAATAGAAAGCTGCTGCATGCACACGACTGAACGTGTGACTTCAAGCGATAGATCATCATTTCTTAATGTTAGTGACAACTTAATAAATGCCGGGAGATACTTATTATGTTCGCGCACGCGCGGCTGCAGCCAGGCCCTACATTTGTTGAGCTCTCAGGAACCACGGTGTCAAACTTTACAGCAATCGACGACGACACCTTCGGGACAGTGTATGGACACGAAAGGCTTCCATTAATGACGTATCGCGATCTTGGCTCAATAAAAAAACTCGCTGAAGACACTTAAATCTGCTTACGTGTAGGAATGTGACAGCATTCGTACACGCAGCGCATTCTTACAAGCACCACGCCACGTCTTCCTTTTTCACACGGCGCACATCACGCTCACCCACTGCACATGCGCGGCGAACCCCGCCGGCCTCACGACGGCTTCCGTGACAAAGCATCAACGTTGGTGTGCTTTTCTTTGCATTCTATTTCTGAGGATCGTGTTTGATGACGTAGTTTTATTACCATCTTTCGGGGACAACGCCGACGGCTTTTCGCTTAATGGGACAAGTAAGGCTTTTGCCTTAACAATCTAGAAACAGCGAAATTACAAGACGCCACCCATTCGCCACGGCCTTTATCTTCATCCTCACATCAATTAACTACGCCGGCGAAGCTCCTGGCCTTCCTGGTCCGATCCCGAACCAGTTAGAAACCCCTTGGTGTTTACATATATACCGCACTTCCTCGCGTACATCATAGCGTTCCTCTTGGAGCACTGATAAAGCGTCGGACCAATGTACCACGAGGTTTCTAGCTGGTTCGTGATTGGATACGGCGATCCGTAGCTTTGATCGTAGTCCATCGTATGCTGCAACGAAAGATGGGCGGTTCGATTCCGCGTCCTTGTTTACTTTTGCCCGTCACATTTTTTTCCCCTAGCGTCAACAAAGACATCGGGGGTGGGTCCGGACATCGACCGCTCCGCCGCCGACAAGAACCGACATCTCCGAACAGAAGCCAACGAAGCGTAAGAAGGAAAAACAAACATCCGAGAGAGAATCCAAAATTTTTACGTAAACAGAAACGTGGCAAAAAGGAATAAAACCCGCGCGAAAAACAAAACAAAAATTGAAGGCAGCATAAAAACAGATATGTCGACGGACACATGACCAAATAAAGATGGCGTCGGAGCGGAGCAGAAGAAAAAAACAAGAGATGGGGCGGATCTCTCTTTGAGTAGCTGCCAATTTCACGGTCAAGCAGCTTTCCTGCCAATGATTCCGTCCCAGCCTAGCTCCAGTACGAGACGAAGACCAGCTTCTGCCGCTCAGGAATCTCCAAGTGCGTGCTTTCTCGGTCTGGCGTGATCTAAGGAGCCAATAACTGTCGTCCGTTCCCGCCCCCTTTTCTAACCTCTTTCCTTTTTTTCTTTCTCTCTACATCCGCTTTTCCCACACTTTCCCTCGTTTCCCTAGACCCATTGTATGTTCGAGAGGAAGAGCGAGAGTGCTCCGACTTTGTGCCTTCCGCTTCCCTAGCTGTAATCCGTCGTTGGAAAAAGTAGTTGGACGGAGAGTGTACGGGAAAGCAAAAGAGTAAAAATTACGACCCCAGAATGGGATCTTACAAAGAACAGGCTCGGTCGATTCATCGATATATATATATATATATATATATATATATATACCGGGTGTTCGTTTTTAATTCGAACAGATTTATTACAAAAAATCCGTAAAAGATGCACTAGTACGGTTTGTTCAAGTGAGTTATACGGCCAGGGGGACATATTATAGGGGGCTAATCGTAACAATCAGTTGGCTAATTAATTAAAATTTGTTAATTAACTTTTTAATTAATGAAAATAGACATATGGTTCCAATTAGAAATTTGCTCAGCGTCGTCGGAAACCCCTAAATCAGTTATTTTCAGAAAGACTTTGAGCGCGTGAGAAGCGTAGTAGTGAACTGAAGTTACCACTCGTGGAGCAGGTACAAAGCTAGAGGTTGCGATAAGGCGCCCGTGCGATTTTTCCGTCTCTTATCTAGCCCCAGCCTTGTACCTGCTCCACGAGTGGTAACTTTAGTGCACTACTACGCTTCTCACGCGCTCAAAGTCTTTCTGAAAATGACTGAATTAGGGGTTTTCGATGACGCTGAGCAAGTTTCTAATTGGAACCATATGTCTATTTTCATTAATTAAAAAGTTAATTAATGAATTTTAATTAATTAGCCGACTGACTGTTACAATTAGCCCCCTATAATATGTCCCCCTGGCCGTATAATTCACTTGAACAAACCGTACTAGTGCATATTTTACGGATTGTTTGTAATAAATCTGTTCGAATTAAAAACGAACACCCGGTATATATATATATATATAAACAAGGTCCTGTTCTGAACGGCGCTTTTACTGGAAATGAACGGCAGGTCTGCCACGACGTGTGCATTCCATGCAAAACGCCGTGAATCGTGTCTTGTTTTCGAATATGTCTCTTCATTTATTAAAGCGAAAGTTGTCGACGTCACACGTACGACCCTGGCTGAAAAGCAGACAATCATCTTGCGCGCAGAGCCGCACTTGTTCGACGTCGAGATTGTGTTCCCTGGACGCCTATCCTCGTGTTCACCTCAAAACCCGTAATAAAACAAATATGGCAAATTGCTAGGCAATTGAGTTGGATACATGAAGCGTTCTTGCACAACAAAACGTGTGACGAATTGGTGTGTAGGTCACGTGACGTCAATCTTCCCGCCGTGAACGCAATGACGCAATCGCGAAGAGTCGACGGAGAAGTGACGAGTTGGCCACGCAGGCGGCTCGGGCTAGTTCGCGCGTCGCGCGATTGTTGGGTACCGCTGAGTGGTTTTAGTGTTTATTCACACTTTTGCGTGCAGGATGCCGCGATATTGCGCGGCAGAGGGCTGAGGCAAGAGCGTGCTGAACTGCGAGACGCCGACCCACGGGTTTCCAAACGATGAGAAACTCCGAAACGTGTGGATCCGTCTCGCGCATCCGTCGTCTCATATCTGGGCGCCGGTAAAAACAAATAGCTTGTACGGTGACCACTTTCGCAATGAGGACTATAAAAGGCGACCCACTGTCCTCAGGAGTCTAGGTCTTCCTACCAACAATATTCAATTGCTACCAGGTGCCGGCCACCAAGTGCCGAGTATTTTTTTTTTTTTTTTTTTAAGAAAAGAAAAGCAGAAGAGCTTAGCGAAACGCACGAAAAGCGAAGCAAACTGGTAAGTGAGCACGCTCTTATTAAAACACCTCAAAGCACATACCTCCAAGTTAGCCAATCATTATTAAATGCGAGGCATTTCTGGGCGTCCCCGACAAACCTTGAGATTTTTTTCGGGTCGGCGGTCGGTCTGTCGAATGGTTCGTACGGTTCTAGCCAGGAACGCCTGTCGGTCATCATGTGCGAGAGTGACTACTCGTTCACGCTGACATCAATTCCGAGTCCCCTTGATAGTCAAAATTTTCGTCGTTCTCGAGTTCATAGATCATGGCGCTACGCGCCGCGGACTACAGGGGCCGAGATGAATACGTCACGACGGTCTTCGGGCAGCTGTGCACTCCTTTGCCACTCCGAAATGCGAGATTGTAACAACCAAAGGCCACCGCGTGGCGGCGCTCAAAATGGCGCCAGCCTTTGGCTGTACTGAGGATCCTGACGTCACGATTGTGACGGAGTTCCCATGACGCATCGCACGCCTCGATGGCCGATTTCGAAGCGCTCGCTAGAATAGGATGCTTGAAACGAAAAATATAGCCATCCGCTCAAAATACGAACATGCGATTGTCATTTACGGATATCATAGGCCACATTTCACCCAAATCGGAAAGGTTTCCGTATTTTTTTTTGTTTTTATTTTTTTTTTTAATTTCATTTTTTGTCTTTTTTTTTAAGTAAAGGTTGCTGCGATTTTGTTTTTTAATTGCGCCGTTAACGTAGTATAAACAAGCAACTCCGCGTCCGCAAGCACCAAGTGTGTTCGTTGCACGTGCGCACAAACCAAAACTCGTCTGATGTCAACCGTCTCCGCATGCGCCGACTGCAGCGCCACCACAACGGCGTGACGTCAGAACTGCGCGTTGATGTATTTCATGCATAGCCTTCATTCACTCCATTCGGTCTAGCATGCTGGCGGCTGACATATACTGCGAACCTTTATATTTTACATCGAACACGTGGTTTTTTTTAAGAAAAAAAAAAGGAAGCGAGTAGCAATCACCACCAGCGCTGCGTAAGGAGGCCCCGCTTACATCAACGCGTGACTCTAACGTCGCACGGCTGCGGTGGCGCTGCCGTCGGCACGACACTTGCGCAGACGCCTCACGTCGCGGGAATCTGGTTTCTGCGCAGGCGTACAGTACGCACCTGGTTGTGGCAAAAAAACGCTGACACGTTTGTAAAACAGTGCGTTAGTCTAAAAAAAAATAGGGAAGTAACAGTTTAACTATACAAGTCTCCAACCTCTCGAGAACAAAGTCCCAACCAAAAACGCAATGGGGAGCAGGGTCGCAATTACACGCCCCGGACATTCCAAACTTTCGGGTACCCGCGAAACCATACAAAACAAAAACCAAATCACTACCACAGGCACACAAAAAGAAACCGAAAGCGCGCATTAGACAAAAAGCAAACACAGCCGACCAAAAAAGAAACAGGAAAAAAAAAAAAGAGACAAGTTTGGTCACCAACAAGGAGTTAGTGGAACACGAGGCCGAGGATCAAAGGGTCCCGCGGAATTGTTCCTGGCGAACTTCCAATTAAAGCAGCGCGCTTCTTTCATCTTCAGGGAAAGCCAGTGTATTAGCCTCTCGGTCGAACGCGTCACACGGTTCGCTTGAAATTGATGTGCTTCCCGGGTCGTCCATTTTTCTCTCTCTTTCTTCCCCACAACTTCCTTTCTCGCGCTTTTTTTTTTTAGCTCTACCTCGCTAGCGTCCCGTTCCCATTCCTCTCTCCTTCCCCACTGCCAGATTCCTCTCTTCTTCTTCCTCTCTGCCAGATTCCTTTCTCTTAGCATGCCTCCTTGGATGGAGGACCAGATGTAGCTGACCGTAAAACAACGGCGTCCACTTCTTCGCCGCGACTTCCTCTTCCTCCTTCTACCCTCTCTCGCTTTCGGTCTCTTTTTCTGAAAGACCAAAATCATTAGACGAGTCAGTCAAAACCGCCACAACGATGTAGGGATATTCTCATCCACTTCCTGTAGACGAAACTCTCACCAGTAACCGCGGCGTAAGACAGTTCTCCGCTCCTGCGTCACCACTGGAGGAGTATTAGGAGAGAACGTGACGAAAAGGATTTTCAGCCTGGCAGAAAGAAATTTCTCCAACGCCGGCCAATAAACGCCGGCGCACTCCTGGTGCTTTCGTCGTTCGCTTTTTCCTCGTCTCCCCTCTTTCACTCCCCTCCACCCAAGACATCTTTGATAAGAAGGCCGAGATGCTAGCGCTTCTACGTCACTCAGCGGAGGCCAGCACAGAGTGACACACGAGTGCTACGTCAACGTTTGGTTCGAGCTCGGGTCCAATCAATGAGAACACGAGTACCAGCCGAATGCCGACGCAGCGCTCGTATTCAATACGTGTTCCGTGCTGGCCTCCAACAGGTGACGTCACAAATAATAATAATAATTATAATAATACTTTATTTCCATCCTTTATGACGGTGGGGCCCAAGAAAAAAAGCTGCAGTAATCAGCTTGACGAGTCCCTGGGCCCTGCAATGGCCAGCAGCAAGCTGCGGGAAGACACACATAGAGCAACATACTAGCGTGGTGGAGGCAACGATGTAACAAATTAGTGCACGAAACTAAAAGCACCCTTTGCAAATGTTGAGAGAGAAAATGATCACGTACAAGCATATAATCAGCGCATGTCTCTAAAGGTTAGACTTTCTAGATCAATGTTACTGCTGCTAAGAATGTTTAACAACAGCGGGAGTGTGAAACTTATCATTTTGAGAGCCATAATTTGTTCGCTGCGTGACCATCCTCCCTTACTCTGGGTTACGGGTAGGATACGGTGGAGAAGTTTCACTCAGAGACGCAAGGGTTTCCAAAAGACATGTACCTCTCGTTGTTGTTGTTGTTGTTTTAACTTGTATAACTACATACTACAAGGCCCATATTGATATAACTTGCGAATATGATTATTTGAATGTTCTTAAATAAATCAGCGGTGTCAAAGTCACGTGGCACGTGGCATAGACATCTCAATATTTTCTTTTGTAACATAAACCGTTTTTAAATATTAGTAAATGTTAATGTTCTCCAAACAAGGTGGCAAAACGTCAAGTGGGAGAAAAATAATGATTTATCAAGCAACAAAATAGCATTGGTTAGTAACACAGATCTGTATCAATTTATAATCCCACACTCGAGCTAGCTTTGAGATAACATCATTTATATGGCTATCCGAAGATATACCTCACTAAAAATGACTCCAAGAGTTTTAAAACAACTAACAATTTCGATTGGAGTAGAGATAAAAGTGAGTACTTTAGCCAGCACTAGGGGCTTATTTATTGGACGAAAATCACAGCTTTTTTTATGAATATTACTTTTCAAGGAGTTGCTGTCTTCCCAACCTTTTATCTTTGATAAGGTCAAATTTGCCATATCGATGAAATGGTCGCAAGTATCGTAAGAAACAAATACGCTCGTATCATCCGCGTAGATCACGAATTTTGCGTGCTTATTTACGTTAACGATATCATTAATGTACAAATTGAACAGAAAAAGTCCCAATACGCTCCCTTGCGGGACCCCTGACGTAATGAAACTTTAAGTGGATGAGCTATTAACCGTTTCAATTTACATACTGTTGGTGATATTCTAGATAGGACTGTAAAAGTAGCAACACTTGTCCACGGATGCCATACGCTTCAAGCTTTTTAAGTATGACCACATGACTAAGGCAGTCAAACGTCTTTGTAAAATCTGAAAGACCCCTAAAACAATTTTTTTTTTGTTCTCAACATTTTCCAATACATATACGAGGGGCGTTCATAAAGTTCGTGTTATCGGCACAAAAAAATTAAAGAAAACGGAACAAAACAGGCATCAACATGAGCGCGCATTCCTCTAGTTTCCGCACAGTATAAAGATCGCATGCTATAGTAGCTCGGAACAGGCGCTAGGGAGACGAAACAAAAATGGCACCGCCGGTCGGTGCCAAGCACACGCAGTGATCAGTTTTTTTCATTTGAAGGGAAGCAATGCCAAGGATATTCATTCCAATCTGGGAGCGTTGTTCGGGGACAACGTCCCAGTTTACGACACTTTTGGTTAAATGGCAGAGACACTTCTAGTGTGGCCAAATAAGAGGAAAGCATTTCAAGGATGGCGACCAAGTGATTGCTGAAGTGGAGCGATTCCTGAACACTCAAATCGAGGAGTTCTGTAACAATGGCCTCCGGCATGTGGTGCATCGCTGGAAAAAGTGGGTAACTTTCGGTGGCGAACATGTAGAGAAAGCCTCAACTCCTACTCGAGTTTGATTGCTGAATCTCTATTCCTTCGTGAAAATAATACGAACTTTATGAACGCCCCTCGTATATATATATACAGGGTTTTTTTTGTTTTGTTTTAAGCTTAACAGATTTGCTTTAAAAAAGCCGTGAAAGTTACACTTATGCCGCTTGTGGAGGTGAGTTATACGGCCAGGGGGACATATTATAGGGGGCTAATCGTAACAATCAGTCGGCTAATTAATTAAAATTCGTTAATTAACTTTTTAATTAATGAAAATAGACATATGGTTCCAATTAGAAACTTGCTCAGTGTCATCGAAAACCTCTAAATCACTCATTTTCAGAAAGACTTTGAGCGCGTGAGAAGCGTAGTAGTGCACTAAAGTTACCACTCGTGGAGCAGGTACAAGGCTGGGCTAGATAAGAGACGGAAAAATCGCGCGGGTGCCTTATCGCAACCTCTAGCTTTGTACCTGCTCCACGAGCGGTAACTTCAGTTCACTACTACGCTTCTCACGCGCTCAAATTCTTTCTGAAAATGACTGATTTAGGAGTTTTCGATGACGCTGAACAAATTTCTAATTGAAACCATAGGTCTATTTTCATTAATTAAAAAGTTAATTCACGAATTTTAAGTAATTAGCCGACTGATCGTTACGATTAGCCCCCTATAATATGTCCCCCTGGCCGTATAATTTACCTCCACAAGCGGCATAAGTGTAACTTTCACGGATTTTTTTAAACAAATCTGTTAAGCTTAAAAAAATAAACACCCTGTATATAGTCAAACAGATGTTTCGTTTTCCGTTTTCTTTAAAAAAGCAAGCGGTTTATTCATACGACACCCGCTCGTCACCGAGACGGGTACCTACCTTCCAAATCTCGTCCATCTCGAGTCTCCTTCTTTTTCTTCTAAGTGTCCCCACACAGCCTATCTATAGGTGATGTCACACACCGATGATACACCATCGCGTGGACCGGTTGCGGCATGCGTTCGCGGTTCTGACCGGGGGGGTCGGCACACGTGGCCGACGGCTCCCGTCGTTGGACACAGAGTGATGGAAAGGGACGTGGGACGAATCGCTAATACCATTGTATAGGAGGTATTCACCTGGCCGCCATATTTGAGGGTCAACTGTTTAGAGCGCATGCTCAGAACGCGCTCGCATTAATAGGCGGCACAAGACCGGCAATCTTGGTGGTGCAGGAATGCACGTGGCGAAAGAACTGTGGAAGCTCGCGTTCAGCACGCGCTCCGCAGCCGAGCACACAGCTATGGCCGCCAGTGAATACTTCCTATACCCTTGTTACACGGGCACACTTAACTGCAGTTAGGCTAAGCCACAGTTAGCGCACAATACTTGCCGACAATATTCTGCGGCTATGCAGACAAAGCTATGGGCGAACGTGCGCTTGAGCATCTTGAGCACCCATCAAAGCAGTACACGCGCTCTTTTCACTTCTCATAAAACAGCTCTCCTAGGGTATAGTGCAGAATCTGTGGTGCCGCGTAACCGCATTTAAAGCTGAGTTAACCGCGGTTAAGTGTGGCCGTGTAACAGGGGAATAAACAACACGTTAAACCGAGCAACTAGAGCAACACCCTTCAGTCTGCTCTTCAACTTTCGTTCCCGAAGCGCAACAGGTGACGAAGTCGATGACGCTGTTGCGAAAAGTTTGGACGCTACTGTGCTCAAACGACGAGAAAAGGCCATAGAAAGTATAGGGGGTATTCACTGGACGCCATATTTGAGGTCATTGTTTAGAGCGCATGCTCGGAACGAGCTCACATTAATAGCCTGCTAGGACCGGCAATGTTGCTGGTGCGGGATGCACGGTGCAAAAGAACTGCGGAAGCTCGACGTCAGCACGCGCTCTGCAGCCGCGCACACAGATATGGCCGCCAGTGAATACTCCCTATACGTCAAGATCAAGAGATTCAGAGGAAGTATTACAATATGAAACGAGGAGTCGCGCCAAGTTACGCTCATCTAACTATATATATATATATATATATATATTATTTATTTATTTATTTATTTGTATTAACAAGTGCATTTTTGGTTGAACAGTTCTTCCTGAAACCGAACTGCGATGAAGCCACGGGGTCCCATTTATTCGAAAAATATACTAGCCGTAGATAAAGTATTTTCTCTAAAACTTTAAAGAAAACACGCAGTATAAAAAGATGCCTATAGTTACCTAAGTCGGTTCTTGTCAACTTTTTTTATATAGAACAGTTACTTTTACTACTTGCATTCTTTTTGGGAACCACACACGTTTCCATAGACAGACTAAAAATATAACTTAGCACTGATGCAATGAAGTCAACTACATACTTGACTGGGCGGATTTGTAAGCCGCCGGCATCACAGCTCCCGCTGTTTTTATCAGTGTAAACACATTAACAATTTCCGAACTATTATTTGGTTCGAAAAAAATGGAACTACAATTATGGGGACAGACATGTTTACAAGCATTAGCTACATCAGCGTTGACACCAGCGCTAACACTTAGGTCTACAAAATATTCATTGAACACATTGGCCAACTCTCGTTGGTTAACTTTACACCTCTATGCCGCAATGATTCGATATTGCTTAATGCAGGAGCGCCTTTAACCAGCGAACCTAAATGTTTCCCCATTATGTCGGTGTGGCCATTCGCCGACGAAAAAAAGGGAAGAATAGAAACTCTTTTTTGCATTCCCCAGCTCTTTGGTGAAATTGTTTCGGAAATACTTAAACTCCTTAAGGACATCTGGGTCACACGTCTTGTTGAAACGTTTATATGGCGCATCTTTCTTTCGAATTTTTTTAACTAAACTTGATGTTACTCATGGCGTTCATATAGCCTAAGAAAGTGCTCGAAGATAGTGTTAGAGGCATCATTAACAGTTTTTTGCACTAGCACCATGTCCCGAACAGCAGCTGCAATGTCCTGCCTAAATACATTGAGGCTATTTTTATTTATGTGTTGAAAAGCCACAGGTCGGTGTTTCATAATTTTTTTTTTTAGATACATTAAGTTTAACACACAAATATATTAGAAGACGGTTCCTCAAGTCACAGCTTATCATTCCACTACTTATTCTATCTGTGTGAAAATTAGTTACAAATAAATTTAACGTAGTTGTGGAGCGTAAGGTAATTCTTGTGAGATGGGCAATGGAATTAGCACATCCATACATACTGACTGGGTTGTTAATTTCCCTTTCGAAGTGCTATCAAAATACATATCAATATTAAAATACCATTGCAAATGACATCAGATTTAGCGTCATTTATAAAGTCTCAAGAACCTTACAGCCTTACGGCCATTTATCTACGAGGAGTGGCTTCACACATTCCCTCCTCGGTAATGCCAATAGTAGCAAATATAAATATTGTTGATAGTGTTAGCGCCGTCCTCGAAGACGACGAAGAGTACCCCAAGAGCGCTCCACGATCCGCGTGACTTAAGCCTGATTCACATGGTGCGATTTTGCATCCGAATTCGCAAATGCGGCGCGAGCACCGCACCTTCCATCATGCTTTTCGACTGCAAGAACGGCATCCCTCTTGCGAAATCGCAGGCAAATTCGCACCATGTGAATCAGGCTTTAGAGTTCTTTTCTCGGTAGCCATACCTGCCTGACGTATATTAAACGTCCTTTCCTAACCTTCTCTCGGCCGCCCCCGTCTTCAATGTCGAGACCGTAACATCTCAGAAGTGGGATAGCCAGCGACCACGGCCCACTTCGGATCGAATCCTGCGGCTACGACTCGGCACAGCGGCGCCGAACGAAACCTCGACATGGCTGAAGCGAACGAGGAAGGTCAGCGGCGCAGCGAACGGAACCGGACCCGACAGACTGCGGCAGCGGGCCCTCCCCGACTTCCAGTCACCGTTACTACTGGAGCAGGGAGCACAGGCCTTGGCGGTAGCGATGGAGCGACCACGAGCCAAGGTAGTGTGGCAGCTGGAAATCCTGAACTCTCCGACACCGGTAATCAAGGACAAGGAACATCGGTGACGAGCCCATCGATCGTCCCTCCGGCAATTCAGACTGGATTGAATGTACCGACAGGCGACCTTCCTGGACTTAATTCTCTTGTACAGGAGGCCGTACAAGCCGCCGTGCGAGGAGCGATCACGGGCTTGGCTGACCTGCTACGTTCCACAGCTCAGCCCAAGAATGACGCAAGACCACCGACAAACTCTGGTAAGCTGGTACCAGTGTTCAACCCCGTGATGAATCCAGCGCAGACCATCGAACATTGGATAAGAAAAGTCGACGAACTATCTGTGATATACTCATGGAACGAGCGACAGACGTCGTGTTTTGCGCTGACGAAACTGGAAGGAATCGCTAAAACATGGTACGACGGCCTTGTCAGTGTCCAGCGCTCGTGGCTTGAATGGAAGGCGGAGCTGAAGAAAGCTTTCCCACCCGTCATATGCTTACAGCGCCGACACCAAGAGATGGAAGCGAGACGGAAATTGGCAAACGAAACCGTCGAGCAGTACTTTCATAAAAAAAGTCAGCCTAGCTCGACTCTGTCAACTTCCTGAGGATCAGATCGTGGATAATGTCATAACCGGCATCAATGACGAATCTCTCGTTCGAAGTCTGAGCGTCGTCAAGTTCCCAACACCGGAGGCTCTGCTGGAATGTCTAAAATGTTTGGACGACCGACTCGCCGTCATTGAGGAAGCGTCCCACCGGTCAGATGTGGCGACCGTTTCAGCGACTGTCAAGACAGTTACATCGAATCACCGATCCACCCAAAGAGTTGGTAAACGAAAACCGGCCTTCACCTCTAGCGGTGAGCCGCGCTGTTTCAACTCTGCGACGAATACGGACATCTATCTGCAAACTGCAGTAAACCACAGAAGCGAGAACGCTGCAGCAAATGTCAACGGATAGGACATAAAACAGCGGACTGCAGAGCAAGCGCCAAAGGTAGTACGAACGTCAAAAGTCATCACATTGAAGATAAACAGGAAGTGAATGCACGAAACGAGAAGTACTTTCAAGATGCTCTGGTAGACGGGAAGCCCATTCGAGCTTACGTTGACCTTGGAAGCCAGTGCGTTACGTTGCGCAAGATAGATGCTGACGATTTGGGAATCAGCTATAACGAGCCGTCCCGGGGATGCAAGATTGCAGGCTACGGTTCTGGTCAAGTTCTACCGTGTGGAATGACGGAAGCAAGCGTCACAGTGGACCAAGCTACAGCCCGCGTTCCAATCTACATTGTTCCAAGTGAAGCGCAAGCGATTCCGCTTCTCGTTGGACAGCCCTTTACTGAGCAACCACATGTCACAATCGTGCGAAGAAGGAACACACTTCGCATTTTTGAAGAGCACGGCAGCTTTGCTGATGAAGATGACCAGCTTCGATCCGTTCAAGTTCCTGATTTTCCGCCACGTTCTGTCACGCTCTGGGCCAAGGAGTCTGTCGTGATTCCACCGGACTACGTGGGAATTGTTCGTCTGACGACCAAGGAATCCGCCACAGGACACGTCTTCGTTGACGCACAATTTCGAACGCAAGAGGGCAGGGAACACTGTTTTCCTGCTTGCGTAATCGACGTCCCGGAAGGCGGCAACACTGTTTTGCCTATTTTGAATGTATCGAAGTCTGACCTCCATATTTCGAAAGGAGAAGTAGCAGCCAGAGGATCCTGGTGTTCAGGAACAATTGAGACTGCGTGCCAGCGAAAGACGACGGATTTGTTGGAACCGATTAAGGCGGAGGATATACGAAAGGGGGCTCAGGTGACTGCTGAAGAATTTGACAGGCTGCTAGAGCTCATTAACGAGTACCGTGACTGTTTTGCAGTCAACGTGTTCGAGCTTGGCTCTACGAGTGCGGCAGAGATGAACATCGAGACTGTTTCTGGGGCAAAACCAGTATCTTTTCGTCCATACCGGCTGTCCTACGACCAACGCACTCGAGTAAACGAGGCTGTTGAAGAACTGAAAGAAGCAGGTGTTGTCCGCGACTCATCATCCGAGTATGCGAGCCCACTACTTGTCGTAAAAAAGAAAACCGGAGAGGAACGACTTTGTGTTGATTACAGAGCGCTGAATGCGATTACTAAGAAGGATAAGTATCCTCTACCTCTTATCGAAGATTAGCTGGACCGACTCCATGGGAACTACTGCTTTACGACGCTTGATCTGGCATCGGGCTATTACCAAGTTCCAATGGCTAAGGAGTCCCGAGCTAAGACTGCTTTCGTGACGCCTGACGGACATTACGAGTTCTTAAAAATGCCGTTCGGTCTCACCAACGCTCCAGCGGTCTTTCAACGTATGATGAATGCCGTATTGGGACCGTTGCGATATGGTGTCGCCCTAGCGTACATGGACGACGTTCTTATCCCTTCCACAGACTTTAATGAGGGTCTTGCTCATCTCGAGCAGGTCTTCCAGGTTCTACGAGCTGCGAACCTTACGCTTCGTATAAGCAAATGCACCTTCATGACAGAGAAAGTCACGTATCTGGGCTTCGAGATCGGAGCGACTGGACTCAGACCCAGCGACTACAAAGTGAAGGCTCTAATTGACTTTCCAACACCGTCCCGAGTGCACGAAGTCCGACAGTTTGTTGGACTGGTCAGTTACTTCAGACGGTTTGTCAAGAATTTGGCAACTCTCGCACAGCCATTAACGAAGCTTCTAAAGAAACACGCACCTTGGGAGTGGACCACAGAGCAGGACACCGCGTTCAGCGTCCTAAAGCTGCGCTTGCAGGAACGCCCTGTGTTGGCCCTGTACAACCATGAAGCCCCGACGGAAGTTCACACAGACGCAAGCAAAAGGGGGCTGGGAGGCATGCTACTTCAACTACAGAGTGATGGCCACTTCCACCCCGTGATTTACGTAAGTCGCCAAACGTCAGAGGCTGAGGGACGTTATCATTCATACGAGCTGGAAGCACTCGCCGTGGTGTGGACGTTGGAACGACTCAGGACTTATCTTCTTGGAATTGATTTCAACGTTGTCACGGACTGCAGCGCCCTACGGGGAACGATGAGCAAACGTGAACTCATACCCCGAGTGGCACGCTGGTGGTTGCGGTTGCAAGAATTCACCTTCACGGTTATTCACAAAGATTCAGCGTCTATGCAGCATGTTGATGCGTTGAGTAGGTCTCCGACTGGACCAGCGGAAGAAATGGAGGCGTGCGAAGGACTCCATATCTACGCTACAGCGATGGAAGAAACGGATGACTGGTTGGTTGCCGCGCAACTACTGGACGCCGATGTGAAACACATCAAAGAGGTTCTGGAGAAACCTGCGTCCTCGGCCGAGGAGCGCCGCATCCACTCCAAGTATAAACTCCAGAGGAATGTTGTCTTCCGAAACATTGATGGAAATTCATCAAGGCTACTGTGGCTTGTTCCGAAACCACTGCGTTGGCAGGTAGTGCGACGTTCCCATGATGATGTGGGGCATGTGGGGACGGAAAAGACGATCAAACGGATCCAGGAGAAATACTGGTTCGCAGGAATGAAGCGCTATGTACGGAGATACGTCGCCTCAAGCGCAGAGTGCCTCTATAATAAGACGCCAACAGGAAAGAAACCTGGCATGCTTCATTCCATCGACAAGGTCGGTGTTCCGTTCCACACACTCCATCTGGACCACATGGGACCGTTTCCAAGATCCAGACACGGGAATATGTACCTGATTGTAGCTGTGGACGGGTTCACAAAGTTTGTGATACTCACACCTGTTAAGAACACAGGAGGCCAAGCGACTACGCAATGCCTGCGACACATCGTTGGACTTTTTGGACCGCCGACGCGAGTAATCACGGACCGAGGAGTGGCGTACACTAGCACGACATTCAAGAAGTACTGTGAAAACTCTGGCATCATTCACATTTTGACTTCAACAGCCACACCGCGTGCGAATGGTCAAGTCGAGCGTTTCAACAGGACGATCACTCCAGCGATTGCCACTTTGACGAAGGACAAAGGTGAGAAGATTTGGGATGAGGTTGCTGACCTTGTTCAGTGGAGCCTGAACAACACGTACCACAAAGCGATAGACACACACCGTTCAGATTGCTGTTCAACTTCGAGTCAAGAAGCTTGAATGGCGATCACCTCGATGACGCTTTGCGCGACCTGTCTACTAAAACTAGCGAAGAGATGTCAAATAGAAGGAAGGCAGCTATCCAAGCCATCCGACTTGATCAAGAGAGGCAGAAGCGTCGCTACAACCAGAAGCGACGACATGCTCCAACGTTTGAACCGGGAGATATCGTCGTGGTTCAGCGAGAACCGACGTCGATAGGAGAATCGCGCAAGTTGCAGGAGAAATAAAAAGGTCCGTACGTGGTCACGAAGCGACTTCCAAACGATACCTATCGCATCGAGGACATACCTGGCCACCAGCGGACTCAACGTTTCTACACTTCAACAGCTCCCGTCGATAAGCTGAAACGACTCAACACATTCGATGTGGACAGTGAAGAAAGTTGTGAAGAAACATCAAGTGAGGGCACTTGATTGCTAGGATGGCCGAATGTTAGCGCCGTCCTCGAAGACGACGAAGAGTACCCCAAGAGCGCTCCACGATCCGCGTGACTTAGAGTTCTTTTCTCGGTAGCCATACCTGCCTGACGTATATTAAACGTCCTTTCCTAACCTTCTCTCGGCCGCCCCCGTATTCAATGTCGAGACCGTAACAATAGCGCGTTTCTTCGCAGCAAAACGTTGCAGACAGAAAGGTTCCTGCTCGCCAGCCGCAGTAGTTGAAGTGTAATATCGCTGATTATAATACTACTGAAATGTAAACAAATTACCGACGGAAACGCGAGCAAACTCCAACCACTTCAATTATTGTACTGCATCGCTAAAATTGACGTAACAATTTGCACACAGTTAGAAGCTCACGTCTAGTAATGTGTTTTGTGGTAAAAACGTTACACGATATCGAGTAAATGACGACCACAACGTAAAACAAGCAGCGAGTATCTAATTTTTTTCATGTAACTGCTCTTATTAATAAAAAAAAAAAACATTCTGGGGTTTTGCCAACTCGGAGAAGAAAAAGTTCAGAGTCAATAAAAAGTACAAGAAATGAGAACGTGTTTTCTCGTGTAGAAAGAAATTAGAAACCAACGTTCAGCCCCCAAAGACAAAAAAAAAAAAGATCAAACCCCGTCACCAGAAACGGAATAGGCGGAATCTAATACCGTCGCCACTCAAAGACGCAAGCTAAGAGAAACAATGTTGTACAAACCCGGACTATAATTTATGTCAACGTGCTCGTACAAAAAAAAAAAGCATAAACTAACCGAATTGGGAACGCCACCAAGCAGAACGACGGGGCCAGCGAAGTTTCTCCTCCGAAAGATATACTTTCTTCTCCGGAATATATTCCCGATCTCAATATGCATATGAGTGGCGACAAGAACATCCGACCGCGAAATACTCCTCTCCCATCTTCCGCTACCTCTTCCCCTCCGCCTCTCCTATATATTCAGAGAATAATCATGCGCCTCGGCCCCCAAGATGCCCGGGCCTACGTGCGCAAATACGGGTTCCGAAGTTCTCTAACACCGCACGCAGACGAATAACTATATCCACAAACGCGCCACATAAGCATATCCTGCAGTTCACGCAAACACGTGCGCGCATTCGTGATTATACTAGGCCAAACGTGAATGGAGCTCGGGGGAGACACTTCCACTCAAACAAACTATAAGCAATGATGTTTTTTTGTGGTTTTTTTAGCTGTTTCGATTACGCTCAACAAGTTTCAGATTATAACCACGTTTATCTTCACTAATTAAAAAAGGTTATCAACACATTTTAGTTAGCTATGCGACTTATCTTAACGATTATCCCCCAATGTTATGTCCTCTCGGTCGTATAAACCACCCACAGAAACAGCGTTAGTGTTGTTTCCTAGTTCTTGCTTTTTTTATACAAATTTGTAATGTTTTAAATACCACCCTGTATACGCGGCAAAAACACAGGAGACCACGTATATATGGTTAATTTCACATGAAATGCCGGTTCACACATACAATGAAACGCTAAGCCAACATTAAGAACAGCGCTGGTGAAACGTAGACTTGAACCTAAAACTTAGCATTGGTGCAGCGCTGATTCAACGCTGTATTCATTTACAGTGATGTGATTGGCCTACGCCTTCTTGGAGCACCTTTTGGAGCAGCCAAAATGGTGTTTTGGAGCAGCGAAAGTGGCCTTTGGAGCAGCCTGAACAGTGTTTTGAAGCAGCAAAAGTGGCTTTTGGTGCAGCCAAAACAGTGTTTCGGAACAGCAAAAGTGGCTTTTGGAGCCGATATTCTTAGAAAAATAAAAATATTTGTTTTAAGTGGTGGACAAACGAAAGGCACTTTGTACTGTGTTCTGACGGAACTCGCTGTTTGTGTTTTTACTGCTGAGACATCCCACAAGTGTATTGCAGGTGTTGCCGAGCAATTCCGAAAAGAAAGCATGCTACCGTTTTACTGGTTCTCGACGTGCCAGATTTTGATCAAAAGTAAGCAAACGTAAAACAATGGATTGCGAGCGTCCCGGCTGGTAGTCGTAGTATGCAAAATATAACTGTCCAGCATACGACAAAAAAATAGTCCAGCGGCGCGTGCTTGACAGTCCGGAAGATGAGAACAAGCTAAACACACAAAAAAAAAACACAAAAAAACCTGAGCGCATCGATGCATGACATCGCGAGCCAGGGTCAAAAAGTTCTTGGAGCGTTTTGTGCAACCACTGAACTCGAGACAAACAAGCGCGATGTGCGGGTTCAGCATGCAGACATTGCTTTCTTTGCTTTAGCTCACTTCTCTTCACCAACTTTCTTTCGCGGAAGATTTTTCACGTACCGGGGTTCTCCCGAAAGAAAGCCCACCAAGAGAAACCTAAGTAATCAATATTTCGACAAGCAGTCATTGGCTGGGTTTACATGAATGCGATTATAGCGTATCGAATCGAACAGGGACCAATCACACGCACCCTTTCTTCCTGCTTCTTCGTCTTCTACCCATCTACTGCCAATCAAAATAGTCACATCTCGATTCGATGCGCTACGGTCGCATCCGTGTAAACGCCACCATTGAGTGAAAGAGGGATTTTTGTAGACGCAGCCAATGCTACAAGCGCGAGCATGTGGCCCTGAACAGTGCTTGCACTGCAGGAGCGCGCGTGCTTGGCAGGGACTCTGAAAGCCCGGAGCTGAAACGAAGTATAGACCTTTCCAAAAACGAGCTTGTGGCCGGTGTCATTTTGAGCGTTCGTGCGTATGGCGCGTGCTTTGCTCGCTTTCTGAAGCGACGAACACGCACGTGCTGGGCTGTGAAAATCGCACGCTGGACTGTAATTTTGTAAACATTGGAAAGGTCTATAGAGTATGATTTAAACAAAGACAGGAATGTCGATGAACAAGTTTAGAAAGCACCATATCTGCAGCGACGTGGAGACGGCAACACCCGACGTCGCGCGACCACGGTGATTGTGGTGGCGCGAGCGTTTAAGCTCACAAAGGAACTCTCGCCGCGCAAAAACGTGGTTTTGTTTCACAGCATGACGGCATTGCTGGCACCCGGCACACTAGCGTCTGAGCGTTCGCACACACCCGCGTCTATCGTTGGAAAAATTAGAAAAAAGACGCGAGACGAGATTCCCAAGACGACGAGGGCGCGAAACGCGAGACGGCGAGAAAAACCATGCAAGACCGGATGGACGATTGACGCAGGGTATGTTGTGTCAGGCAGAGCCGTATATTGGTGTCAGGAGGCCGCTTGCGCCACCTAGCTCACGCATGCCCAGTTACGGTTCTCAGTTTAGTTTCGGTTTTGAAAGGCGACCGAAATTGGTCCTTTGGCGCAGGCTGGGCGCAGATTACCCATATTTTGGCAAAATGTAGCAGGATGTAGCAGGGTTAGCCCCTAGGCGCAGTTTGGCGCAATTGGCGCAGCGATCACATCACCGCATTTATTAATTTTAACCCTAAAGGCTCTTTCGGGTATTACATTATATTACGCGCGCAGCCTGGCGCCAGTTCCATAAGTGGTACCTTTAGCGCACCACTACGCTTGTAGCGCACTCTTAGTCTTTTTAAGATTGAGTGATTTTGTGGTTTTTGATGGCGCTCAGCGACACGATACAAAGATTGGTACAACTGAACCACTGTAAAGCTCCTAAATTTGAAAAAGCCCACCTCTGGCCTACACAAACCTCCTCATCACACGCCGTTTCCTGCTCTTCATGGGAGGGAGGAGAGGTGGGGGAGGGCCTCTCTTTCTCTCCTTTGGTGCGCGCCGGTTTGCTTCGCTTGACGTAGCGTGCGCTAGCTCAATGGAGATATGTTTTCGAGTACACTACAGCATTATTTCTGTTTTTCCGCGAGAAATATCTACCGCTTATTTATATTTATTCGGTCTAAAAAAGTTCCAGCAGTAGTTTCGAAAAATATAGTTTCATCACAAGCGGGAGTATAGCATGAGGGTTCCTAGAGAACTGTTTGGTGACGAACACTCGTAAAAATACATAATTTAGACGGAATAGCCAATGATTACAGGCTAATCTATGACATCGACACATCTGAAAGAAAAAATAAAGCACAATGTTCACATAAAGCACAATGTTCACACAACTACGTCACGCATTTAAATTCAGGCCTTTGGATGCGGCAATCCCCGCGTTGTTTGCTAGATTGAGGAGGCAGTGAGCGCATCAAGTTTTTCTGCGAGTGAGCCAACGACCATCTGCAGTAAAATGACAAAACTAGAAGCCCACGATTCATCAATATGGCTTAATGAATAAATTGGTAGTCGATCTGCCTGCTTGGTTGCTGTGCATGGCTCCTCTACCGTTCGGTTGCATGACCACCAGTTACCCTTTGGTAGATATCTTGAACCGGCGTCAAAAATGCGCGACCGGCCAGTCACACGACAACGAGTGACATTTTTTTGGTAACGTTTCAAGCTGAGTCCGAAAATGCGTGATTTGTCGTTTGAATGCGCACAATCAGCCTTCTCGGTTGTACCATGCCGAGTTCTAAGGTACGAATGTATGATGGGAGAAAATGTCGTTCGAGGGCGTTTAGTCTGAGCGAGAATAGAACCGCGATAGTCAACGTGCAACGTCGCCAATTTTGTCATGCATACGCTACCGTTTTAGGTGTCGCGACATATAGATCTTATGAATCAGTAGCGCACAAATAAATCTGAATAAATTCCGAACTTAACAGGGGTACTGACTATCTCAGAGAGTCGCCCTTCTTTGCATCCCACATCCTTTCGCCATATGTGAAGAAGCCATACTTCTCGCTGTTTCAAGTTTACCATGCCGCGTGGCACTGCGAAAAGTGTTTTTCTCCTCGCAATATTGTTAGCACAGTCCACTGCACAGCAAGCCGCCATCCCTACGCCGGGGCAGCGATGTCGAACACCAGACAGCGATATATTACCTTCTCCAAAGCGTTGGCTCAACAGGAAACGAAACTAACCACGCGCTCAAAGATGGTGGCTGACGCCGGCTAGAGCAGAGGCTAGAGTGCCTCAATGTTGCCGGGGTGCGGGCCCTCCCGGAGTGAAGACGGCTCTATCGTCTGTTATCAAGGCCGCCATCTTTCCTCCCACTTGCATGGAACCACCAGTGCTAAACCAAGCGAGTTCAGTGGAGTTAGTGGTGAGTTAGTGCTAGAGTTAGAGTTAGATAGAGTTAGAGTCAGTTAGAGTTATAGACTTAAGGCCCGTTCACACTCTTGCGACCGAGTACGACCGAGTACGACCGAGAGAGACCAGACCGCTTTTTAAGCCTCTTGCGATCTCTTAGGACCAGCTCCGCTGTAGCGCATCCGGTCCCAAGAGATCGCAAGAGGCTTAAAAACCGGTCTGGTCTCTCTCGGTCGTACTCGGTCGCAAGAGTGTGAACGGGCCTTTAGAGTTATAGTTAGTTAGAGTTAGACTTAGAGTTAGAGTTAGTAAAAGTTGGTGGAGTTAGTGGTGCTAACTCCACTAACTCACGGTTACGCTTGTTGTGGCTTTACTTGATTTGAAAACCTAGCCTAAAAACGTTTCACGTTAAAATAATGCGGGAACTTTAAGAGCATGTAACGTAGCGTGTTCCGTCAACTATACGTTGGTTTTGGGCGCTGCACTTAATGATATTCCGAAAACATTGTATAGATCATCGCCTCTGCGATAGGCTCATAGAAGAATCTTCTAATTGCGAAAACACTGCATAGATGAACGCATCTGCGATGTGGTCATAAAAGAATCTTCTACTTGGTATGAATTACCCTCCCGACCTCTACGAATAGTTCATAATTCGGCATTTTTACGGGCCCAAGCTGATCCTCCGGTCTCACGCATAGAAGATTACCGCGTCCCGGAAGGCAAAATGGCGGCCGCGTCCGAAAAGGCGCCACTTGCGCTTCCAAAGGGCGTCACCAGTCTAGCAAGGCGCAGCCAGCAAAAAACATCAAGGTACTCTGACGCCGGCCGCCTCTGACTAATTTCAGCACCACGTGGCACGACGGGAATGAATCCGGTCACGTGATATGCGCCGACCAACCGGTGAGCAGAGGGAAAGAGAAATATTTCTGGGTGAAGGCGTTCAAACGGGGGAGAGCGCAGTACAAGGGTTCGCGCTACTTTCCTTATAGACCGACACGCTGTTTACAAACAAGCCCGCGTTTGCCCACACCAGGTGTGGGCACTGCGCGTGCGCTGAAACCGAATTCGCGTGAAGCGTCGCGTCTGCGCATGCGCAATGCCGTCGACAGCGCCACCGCAGCTGCGTGACGTCAGGGCCGCGTGTTGGTCTATATATACCGCGAAGATCAAGGTGCACTTGTTCTTCGTTTCACCCATAGAGTTATTACAATAAACGCTAGAGGCTCAGGTGGCGCTAGTGTGCTGTTGCATTTTGAAGCAGACAGCAAGCAGTCAGAAATTGACTTCCGGTAATGCATTTCTATGGGAAAAAGCGAGTGCATTTTCTTTCTGCGCTCGATTATAAGAGCAAATATCACGAATAATTTGTACGTACTAGGCACATTGGAAAATTTCTCAGTCACGCAGACGAAATAATTCGTCAGTTACAGCATTTTTATTTAAAATTCGTGGTATGAAAAACGGTGTTAAAACCGCTTCGTACGTGTATTCATGTGCACTGTCGGACACTGTTAGTGCGAACACGGCATCGACGCTTTCCAGCATGGGGGATATACGTGCCAAACGAACGAAGGACATGTGGAAAACCAAGAGAGACGGCAAGAACTACGCAGTAACACTGGATAGGTAACTCCTTGTGCACGCACATGATCAAAATAAATTTAAAGACACGTAATATAGTCAGATTTGCAATAAATAAGTACTGCTTTATTCTTTCTGCTCATGAATATGTACGAAGATGCTTGTTCTGGGTTCAAATCATCACCCGCACGTTCCAAATCTTTCCAAATAGGGGGAACCAGAGAGCAGGTGCCCGATAAAAACTGCCTGACCTAGGAAATAATAAAAAGACACACATTTCGTAGCTCACGTGCTTTATTTTTTGCGCTCGAATGTTTCTTTAACCGATCGTAAAGATGCACGACGGAGTCATTTTCATCCAATGACACGACGGGCATATTAGCAATATATAAACACCACCGAAATGCTAGCAAACCTTGAGCACACTCTACATTCCTTTCGATCGTTAGTTTGCTTAGAATCGTCGCTCGTTTTCACATACCTTCCTCGCAACAGATGTTTGGGCCTGAAATAGAGCGAAGTTTAACATCGTTTAGTGGTAAAGAAAAATTCAGTAACTAAAGCAATTACACTTTCACAATACCAATAAAGGTGCATACTATCCGGTACAACCGAAATGACAAAAGTTATTCATGTCATTTCCGGCGAAGAGACAAAATTCACGCGCGTTTTCCCATAGGAATACACAGGGACGCTGGAAATGTAGACTCCATGCTGTCTGCTTCAATTTGCAACCGGAAGTCCCGTAGACACTAGCGCCAGCTGAGCCTCTAGCGTTTATTGTAATAACTCTATGGTTTCACCTTACGTCCAGACGGGAAATTTAGCGAGAATTTCACCGCTAAACTTAGCGGCTTAAATTCCCCGGTTAAATTTAAGCGGGGAAATTGCCGTCCCGTGACCTCAACACCAATTCAGTTTCCCCGCTATATTTAGAGGGAAAATTGTGACGTCCTATAATGCAACGCGCGCGGTTACGCCAACGCCGACGCCGCTCAACCCGGAAACGGGCGCCTAAAGCTGCGCTCTAAAAATCTGTATGGCAAATTGCTGGGCACTTGTGTTGCATACGTGAAGCATTCTAGCATCACGTGACATGAGGTCACGTGAAGTCAATTTCCCCCTCTGAATTTAGCGGGGAAACTGAATTGGTGTGTAGGTCAGCGTGACTGTAAATTTCCCGCTAAATTTAGACGAGAAACGAATTTGTCGTATAGTTCACGTGATATCATGTCCCGTGGCGTTAATTTCCCCCACTCAATTTAGCGGAGAATCTGAATTGGTGTGCAGGTAACCGGATGTTCATTTTCCTGCTAAATTTAGTGGACAAATTGACGTCGCGCGACCTGTTGTCACGTAACCTACACACCGATTCAACTTTCCCGCCTAATTGAGCGGAGAAACGTAATTGGTGTGTGTAAAGGTTCAGAGCGTATGGTTTTTTTTTTTGGTTTTTTTTTTCAATAGTAGTTCATTTTTAGCCGCCCGACGGCATTGCCCAGAAATCCCTTTTTTCGAGGAGAGGAGGGCTGCTGGGGCACGGGAAAGCGCTAAAAGCATTTTCGTCCGTCTTTTTTTACGAATGTCTCCTCCCCCTTCCATGGCCCGGGGAAACACAGGTCAGTCGGGTGCGGGTTTCCCTTTAATGTTTTGCAGCGCATCCATTCTCCCGAAGGAGTAGACGGGCGCGACAACCCTTGTAGGATTCCCAAAGGTATACGACCTTGTGGACCGGTCGGGGAGTTTTGGCGGGGGTAGAGTTTGGCGGGAGAACTTACCGAAGTTCGGTCGCGGACGTGTGTCGTCCGCCGGCCCTTTGTAAATGAATGTGAAGTTATACCAACAACTCGTCGTCGCTGCCACTGTTTCGCTATCGAAGTTACCCGCCGTGATCGGGGAGAGGACTTTCGACGCCCCTCCTTATACCACAAGAACCTCAATTGTCTAGGCCTGCGACGTCCCATTGCGCTACACTGCGCGCGCGTTGCACTAAGGCACATCACAGGAACGGCTTCCCGATATGCAGCTTCACAAAATCCGGAGCAACCAGCCAAAAGAACGCTTCACGTCAAAAAACCAGCGACTTGCGCTTTTCATGCTGCCTGAACGGTCCCGTTACCTCGTAGCGTGAGCAGCGTCTGGACTTAAGCAGAAACGAAGTATAGACCAAAAGACACTGTTTAGAAACAAGCCCGCGCTTGCCCACACCAGGTGTGGGCATTGCGCATGTGTAGAAACCAGATTCGCGTCAGGCAAATTATCTGCGCATGCGCAGTGTCGACAGCAGCGCCACCGCAATGGCGTGACGTCAGAGAGTTTAGTTGGTCTTAAGCCCGACCGCAGCCTGCGCTAGAACCAGATAGAGCCAATCAAGCAACGCAAAAGTGCATCGTCACTGCGCACGTCGCTTTTGTGCGTTTTCTCTCACCGTCTACATCGAGCACGCACAGAAAAAAAGGGTCAGTATAGTCCTCCCTAAAGGGAGGAACGCTCTTGATACATATGTTCCTTCAGAAAGAGAGAAACTTTCGCCCCTAAAGCAGGGGAGCAAAAGTTCCTCCATCGCCTGCATCTCATTATGGCGGCCACGACTCGAGCAAATCGAGCTCAATAAGGCTTAACGAGAACACGGAGTCTATTGTACGGAGCGAGAGGAGCAGCAGATAAATACACCATCTTCCCGAGGGGAACCATGGGGTGATGCGGAGCATCGCGGATCGTTATTAACGGTGTTATTAACGGTGTTAGTAACGTTGTTAGTAACGTTGTTAACTTGCGTGTTATTACGTTGTTAACTTGCTTGTGTACGAGTCAACAAGCTGTAACAACCAATAAGTTTGCATACATCGAGCTCGCACCTTTACAGCTGGTCAGGAAGTTTGTTTGTTTGGCCTCCGGCAGTGACGGACACCTTCTTTTCGGACTGACATATACCATCCCATACGACCTTTGCGTTAAATCTTAATTACTGTTAATGTTCTTGTTACTGTTGTGTTACGTTTCTGTAATAGTGCGGCACCAGGCCTCAGGTACGGGCCAATGGCATTTCTGTGATGCTGCAACCCTTTCAAAGTCGAATAAAGACTATCTATCTATCTATCTATGTATCATAGACGAAATATAATTTTTTTGCAATTACTGTTTTCAGGTGAAACTCGGAGGCGCCATTGAAAAGCTCAATTGGAACACACTTCTCATCTTTTATCTGTACTGACCCGCAGCACTGCTCGAAGCTAACTCCCCAACCACTTGCATTCCACCAATATTCAACATCGCGTATGCAAATAAAGTTATCCTGCAATCATACAGGCACATTCGCACATACAAACTGTTTTAAGAAAGCAAAAGTCGAGCACTTGCGTGAAGAATGTCGCACCGTTCGCCGGAAGTGCGCCGGACGGGCGTGAACCCCTATGCGGTGTGCCAAACGAACGAAATTGTTCAAAGCGCATTTGACGGTTGCTAATGGCCGTAATATTTGTTATGTGTTTGCTTTCTTCATGACTGAGTAGGCTGAGATAATTTCAGACACACCGTTCAGACACAGATCTTGGGCGTCAGTAAAAGCTCGTCTAAAAAGGCTTAGCGAGGAGTAGGGGACGCTTGTTAGAGCCTCCGTCGTTTCTAGCCGATCTCAGCATTTGCGAAAACCTAATCTCCTATCAGCATAAAACTTGAGTGGGCGATATATGATGACACGAGGAAGACATCATAGTAACTTTTGTGCAGTAGTGAGGTCGAATTTATTGCGTTTCCTTAAACGTTCAGCGTCAACGCTGGGCTCAACTTTGATACTCCTGTGAGGATGCGGCTTGCTTTTCGCCCAATGAAGTAACAAGAAGCGGACGTTTGGAAGCAAAATACGTGTAAGGCTCAAGGTGACCAAATTTCAGTTGTAGTTCGCTGGTACTAGACGGGATTATTGAAAGAGAGCTCAAAGATGCACTCGTGGGTGAGGTGACTAAGCCACGTCTTACTACGTTTGCATACGCACGCACAATATCCGGCGTTTCGGGAACCAAGGAAAGTGCCCCAGTCTTCGTTTTGTATCGCTCGAGAATGAGTGTATTGTACATTCGTGAAAAGTCAGATAATCGAAAACGCAAGCGGCGCATTCGGTCACGGCGTGATAGCATGAAATGAAGCTGCTCATTCGAAACCGAAACTGAGTGGCCAACTAGTTGCCAGCGCATGTTTTTCTTGAATAGTAGCTTATTTTTAGCCGCCCACTGGCATCGCCCAGAATTCCCCCTCTTTGAGGAGAGGCGGGCACAAGAAAGGAAAAGAAGCATTTTCGTCTTTTTTTTTTTTTTTTTTTTTTTTTACAAATGTCTTCTCCCCTTTCCATGGCCCGGGGAAACACGGGTCAGTCGGGTAGGGGTTTGCCTTTAATGTTTTGCCGCGCTTCCTTTCTCCCGAAGGGGTAGACGGGCGCGACCGCCCTTGCAGGTTACCCGAAGGTTGCGACCTTGAGGTCCGGTCGGGGAGTTTTGTCGGGGACGCGCGTTGCTCGGGTGGAGTTTGGCGGGAGAAGTTCCAGAAGCTCAGTCGCGGGCGTGTGTCGTCCGCCGGCCCTTTGTAAAAAAATGTGAAGTCATACCAACAACTCGTCGTCGCTGCCACTGTCCCGCCATCGAAGTCACCAGCCGTGATCGGAGAGAGGACTTTCGACGCCTCTCCTTATACCACAAGACCCTCACTTGTGTAGGTCTGTGACGTCCCATAAAGCAACACTGCGCGCGTTGAATTATGGGACGTCACATACCTACACAGCAGTCGAACTTCAACCGCTAAATATAGCAGAAAAGCTGAATCGGTATGTAGGCCTCTTACGTCCCATTGCGCTACACTGCGCGCATTGCACTAAGGCACATCACAGGGAACGTCTTCACGAAGTCCTGAGCAATCAGCCAAAAGAACGTGTAACGTTAAAAGGCCTAGCGACTTGTGCCTTTGACGCTGCCTGAACGGCCCCGTTACCTCGTAGCGTCGGCAGCGTCTGGACGTAAGCAGAAACGAAGTATAAAACAACACACTGTTTACAAACAAGCCGGCATTTGCCCCCACCATTGCGCGTGCGCAGAATCTGGTTTCTGGTTTCTGCGCACGGCATTGCGCGTGCGCAGAAACCAGATTCCCGTCAGGCAAAGCATCTGCGCATGCGCAGTGCCGACAGCAGCGCCACCGCAGTGGCGCGACGTCAGAGAGTTCAGTTGGTGTTAAGCGCGACCGCAGCCTGGGCTAGAACCCAATAGAGTTAATCAAGCAACGCAAAAGTGCACCGTCATTGGGCATGTCACTTTTGTGCGTTTTTCTCTCACCGTCTAAATCAAGCATGCTCAGAAAATTATAGCGGAGGATCACGGCGCATTCGCTGTTCCCGGTCGGTTTAGTCGTTAATAGCAGACGCTCAAAGACGACGAGTGCCATGACAGTGCACTTTTTGGCGCTGGCTTCCATCGGATTGGCTTCCATCGGGTCGTAGCATCGGCTGCCGTCGTACCTAATGTAAAACGGAGTGTAAATACACACTGGGGCATGTAAACTCCTACATGCATAGACCCACTCAAATACCCACCCAGACGACAGTATAGAAGAAGCAAAGACAACGCGTTCACACAAACGCAAGTAAGCCCAACCACACAAACGAGCCAAACACTCAAGTACGCGGGGAAAAGCAGGCGAGCAGCAGAACGCGAGCATGACACAAAACAAATAATCAAAAACGAAACACAAAAAAGAGCAAGGTGTATACCCATCCCACGCACGTACATAAAATAAAAGAGGCGTCCAGAGGCAGGCGTTGCGAAGTGATATCCCGACTCGAACATGACCAGAACAAGACGTATACCGAAGCGTCACAGACAGACAGGTGCCCTGATGGAAGCTATGCTTCGAGCTCCGTTCACATACACTGACGATCGATGAGTAACAACCATGCAGACATGCGTACGAACACTGGTAATATTAGTACTCGTGCACGTCCGTTCCCGAAGCTTGCTCATTTGGGGGGGCCATGGCTCTCTTGTCCGAGGTACGCCGAGAAGAACGCGGGTATGAACACAAAGCACAAACTCGCGGTGGACCCTTTTTTTTTTTTACGACGATAGCATTTACTGCTGAAATTTCGCAGCGAATACCGGTGAGCGTGTGTATACGTGTGACGTCTTGTCACGTGTTTCTTTTTGGTTAAACAATGAATGCTAATGTGGTCGAAGACAAAGTTGTTAAGTAATTTGGGCAAGTTATGAACGAGGGATTAAAGTGCGTAATTAGTACGAAAATGGTGAACGGTCCACAATTCCTGGCGTCCGACAGCGATTATAGATTTGTGTTTAGTCAAGTTTGAAATATGAGAGAAAAAGAAAAGCAATACTCCCATGTGAGAATAAATACAAACATAATAAAGGATAATCGTAGACGCTGGCAAATTCCAGGATATTGTGACTAAAATATAATGGTTCGGCATGAGTGTCGTAGGGAACATTTGTAATGAAACGCTGCGCTTTATTTTGCGAATCCTTAGTTCGTTTATATTAGGTTCTGTCGCGGTAGCTCAAACGATGACAATAACTGAATTATGACTAATAACAGCTATAACCCCTGCATGCAGCAATACTATCTGGCGAACAAAACATGGCAAATCAAGTTTCTAATCGTGCTATATCATGTTAGACATTTGAGTTCAAACATTGCATTGACGTCACCCGAGCGGTCATTGTGGTTGCCATGCTTTTCAGCTTCGCACCTTCAGCAGCAGCAAATTTCGCAACACCGAATTTGTTTTGTCTCGCCAAGAACAAGTAGGGCCGACCACCGGCACTTCGTGGTGGCGTCATATGCGAGCCACGTATGACAATCTAAATTCTACTGCAAAACGCACCAAGATAAGCGTCGGATATTCGGCGGGAACGCAAGCTCATAGAGGCATACGAAGCTTATACGGACCGCAAGTTCGTCCGCTTCTCGCACAGGGGTTGCGACGATGTCAGAGCGCCAAACTCTTATTGGCTGACTGAAAAAAACAAATAGTGGGTAGGCCTCAAGGCATCTAGCATCGTGGTCTACCCACTATCTCTTCAATCAAAGCCAATCAGAAGCCGCCGTCGTTCTGACGTCACCGCAACCCCTGCGCAAGAAGCAGATGTACTTGCTCTCCGCATAAACTAAGGAAGGGAGATGAGGGGAGAGAGGGGGAGGGGGAGAGAGGGAAATGTTGCTGTTAGCAACGCGCAGTAGACGCGTGAACGAAACGCGTTCGTACACATCGCTACAAGTAAAAGAATCAGGCTGTCGGAAGTTATTAGTTCGAACGTTGCAGAAAAAAAAAAGAATTTACCGGAGCAAGATATAAATACCGAAAGACAGAGAGAGATATTGACTGAAAAATCAACAAAAATAAAATTGTGAGCCTTCCCGAACTCCTGTCTGCATATATCTGGTTTCCAAACTAGACAGACACACACACACACACACACACACACACACACACAGACAAATCTAATAGACCGACGACGGTAGAAAACAGGAAAAGGAAACGCTTAGCATCGCGAATGAGAATACGCAAGAAATATAGGTACACAATAAAATGAAAAAGAAAGAAAAAAAAAACAAGGTAATATAAACATCCAAAATGAAAACAGGAGATGAGTGGGCATAAAGTGGACTTTGTTCCGCTTTGATATATAGGTGGACCTGGACAAAGGCGACGCTCCCCTCGTACTACAAATAAAACATCCGGGAGTCGCGGCTACATCCCGTTTCCTGATTGGTCGAGCCGGATTCAAAAAGCTCTACGTGCCGCGTTCTCGGTAGCTGATAGGTTTAGAATCGGGAGAACGTCGTGACGTAGTTGGATTCGCGGTATACGATAGGTCCGGTCGGGTTTCGTGGTCTCGTTAGCGGTCCGCCTGAAGGGGACAGACGGGCGATGGCGGGAACCTGGGCCGGCCCGGCGCGTTTGATTTGCATACGTATGTTATGCAAATTGCGCGGCAGAGCCGCGAACACTCGTCGTGCGGCTCATATACGGAAAACCGTGTTGGCGGAGTGGCGAGAAAAAAAAATACGCCTCTGCGGTTTAGGGAAGCGAACGGGATACCGGGAAGATTGGGAATATCTCCATCTTTAATTTTGGGCGCCGACTATCTTTTTTTTTTTAAGATACGGACTGGAAAAATCGCCAATGCTACGTACTAAATTTTACACCAAGTACTACAGCTGTCGACGATCTAACGTGGTCCGTAAGGCGATGCCAGCGATGCATCGTCACGGTCCTTGTCGTTTTTGTGTAATTTATATCACCTGCCAAAAACAAAAATCACGCATAGCGTTTTTGTTTGTTTTTTTGCGCGCGCGAATGGTTTAGAAGTTTATAGCAAAACTCATATAATCGACGACCGCCGAGACGATGCGCTCTTTGGCTATGATACCCGAAACGCGTCTCCTTCGACTGGTATGTTTAGCGTCCTATGCTGCCCACACATCAAAAGTGGCCTCGATGTGGCAAACAAATGACGTCACAAAAGCCGTAGTGTCAATCTATAGGATGTCGGGACCCTGGCGGTTGGTCGTAGAAATACCGGCGAAAACCACGAGCGAACGCGAGTGTCGCTGTCGTCACGGCGTCTCAACTCCTGGCCGCCAAAGCTTCCGTGGACTGCCACACTGGAGAGCAATCTGCAGCGGGACAGGCGTCTGCCACATACATCAGCGCTTCTGAGACGCCGGCCTGACACTTCTATGACGTCACAAGGCGGAAATCGAGAGACGCGTTCCAGGTACCATAGTTTGGCACTGCCTGATTGGCTCCGTCCGATCGTAACGGTGGCTGGGGTTGGCCTTGATGTCACGGATAACTTAACGTCAGGCATACATTAATGTCACGGATAACTTAATATGGCGGATAACTTAAAGAACGCAGAGCGAGGCTTATCACGTTCATGCTTCTCGCTTCGTAAGTTCTCAGAGGTTCTGATAGATTATTGCCGGAATCGTTTCGACAGCGCAGTAACAATTAATTATTTGATTAATTAATAATTTTTCATTTAATAATTAATAATAAATATTGTCGCGTGCTTGACCGAGAAGGAACGGTTCTTCCTAAATATAGAAGATTCGTGTTTATTCTTAACCCGTGTGTGAAGGATAAGGAGGCCAGAACGACTGACCTTGCCTATTCATTCTCGCCCTAGTTGACTCCCGAGTGTTCCAGGCCGAATCTTCGAGAATCCGAGTGGAGTAGATAAGGAGCCGAGCGCGACTTTGTCGATTCATGCGTATTCCCCGGACGACGAGGCCCATTCCCTCTCGCGCTAGTCAGCTGCAGTGCTGTACGGAACGGCGTTCCAAGGAACGGCGTTCCTGGAACGCGTTCCTTTTAGGAGGAACGAAGGAACGCCTCCGTTCCATTTTGCGTCGGTGGAACTGTAACGGGAACTCGTTACTTTTTTACTGGAACGGAAAGAGTAACGGCGTTCCTTTTTTTTCGTCTAGCGGGGTAATTTTTATTTTATTTCTAAGAGGGAAATTCTAAGAATATAAAAGCTATATCTTTACGAAGATATTGTTTTTTAACTCGTTAACTTTTTGGCTACTTATCTTAGGGCTTATTTTGTCTGGTCCTCGCTTGGAAACAGTCGGGGGTGCGGGAGAACTAGTGGACATTGATTCTTTTTTGAGTGCCCGAGACTGCAGTACAAAAAGCAAAACTTTGAGTCGCAAGGAACTAGATGGAAAGAGGCACGTTTCAAACTCAGCTACTTCCACGAATCCTCATACACCCAGAAATCTAAGGCTGACTACAGCCTTTTCTGAACTTACATAAAGAGACCCACAGTTACACCAAAATCGCAGGTTACAACACATATCGAACGCACCATTGTATCCCGAACATTGGTCACTTAAAATATTCACAAAATTGACCTTTATTCCTCCTCCCCTTGTCCCCCACCTTCAAAATGAAAAACGAATCCAATCTTCACGAAGAGGTACTTCTAGTTTTCAAGACTGACCTTCCAAAAGCCCTACCCTCTCCTTCACTTGTTCCTCTTGCGGACAGCAACATCGAGAAGTAACTGTTGTTAAGTTCGAGCAAGGGACTTCGTTAGATTGAAACGTGTGAGGTTGTCATAAAACGCCCATGCAATATGGGGTAACAGTACATTTGGCTCGTCTGAATCGTCCACCAGAAACATAAATATGGTTACAAGCTGAGATTTTTAAACTTGAATATATCAACAAATAAAACCCTGCTTCCGCATGTTTTCTTCTCCAGGTGCCCTTCCATCACGACATACAAATTCGTATGTTCCCATTTGATGACATAAATAGAAAAAAAAAAGAAAACTTTGCTCGATCTAACGATATGGTTAATCACCAAAAAACAAATGTAACGTATATGTAACGATATGTTCCATTTTTTAACTGTAACGGGAACGAGTTCCTTTTTCAGGTATGAAACTTGTAACGGGAACGCGTTCCAAAAATCAGAAGGAACGAGGAACAAGCTCTCGCTCCTTTTTGAAGAACATGTACAACACTGGTCAGCTGTCACGCCGACGCGCCGTCGCTCACTGCTCCCGCCGTCGATGTTCGCTCCTGCTTTCTGGACGTTCGTTCTTCCTTTTGTTTTCTGGCACAAGATCGTCGATTAAACTTTTATTTACAGTTCAATATTCATCACCTCTTCGGCTTCATCCATGACAATATGACGCTCGGAAGTGACCACACCACGCGTTTTTTTAAACTGTACGCGACTATAGTGTGCATGTTGTAAGTATAACTACCGAGAAAAAAAAACGTATTTTTAAGAGAAATCGTAACGCAAAAATATAACGAACCAGTCGTCTAAGCTATAGATAAGAAAGAAAACGTGAATTGGTGTACAATTATACCCAAACTCAACGGGTCCGCAATACTTATTCGGGAAGTCAAGCATACAAAAAAAGTTCGCACCTCATATTAACGTGAATTTAAGATTTAACATAGCGATAAAAAAACAAAAAACACCCTCGGATTCCTTTTCTTTCTTTCTTTTTATTATCTCAAGAGATACTACACCAGGTGTTAGCTTAACAACGCCTGAAAGTGAAAGCTGGCGTACGTTTAAGAAATTCACGCGAATCTTAAAAGCGTTGCGTCTAAACCCGCGGAAATACACTCAACGCCAAAATATTATCGAAGTGTTGGGGCGCTATAACTCGATCTAAAAGGCTATTGGTTTAAGAGCAAGCTCTTGTAATGTATATAGTATCTCAAAGTAAGCCAACTAAGTAAAGAGTGCCAGCAATTTCGGACAAGGGATTACAAAAAATAAAAAAAGAGGGAGAAGGGGGGTGTACCGAATATAATATTTTTGAGAAAAGGGGAAAAGACGCGACATAACCAGATGGGACCACGAAATGTAAGTTAACAGAAGGTATATTCAACATAAGTAGACGTATATGCCGTGATGTCTCACTACTATGGACACCTCCGTTTACCAAGTGGACGTCCATAATGCAAGTGGTCCATAATACGGACACAAAAATGCACGTATTGACCCAACTTGTCCGCGTAATTTGTATCTTATAGCACGGTACCCATATTAACGGACTTCGTATTAACGAAGCAGTACAAACTAAATGAGCAGAGCGAACGAAACACCAGAAATTAAAAAAAAAAAACATATGATCAACACAAATCGAACACACAAAACTTCTTGAAAAAAAAAAAACAAGGGAAATGAAGAGGACCTGCAGAAACACGCTGTCACTGTTTTTTTTTTTTTTTGCGTAAGTTGCAGTACTTCTTTTATGACGTCCGACTTCCATGTCACTTCCCCTGGACGAGATCACTAATATAGTTTTCCTGCGCAATGTTGAAACGTGATCCCCAGCCTCCTTTATGGCACGGATGCTAAAATAAGTTAAACTAATCAGGGCCATCTTTTGTTCTTTCTTCTTCCTGCATAAATATATAATCTCCTCCGCCCCCCTTAACACACACACACACACCCGCACACACTTTACTTTTTCCCCAATATATATATATATAAATAAAGAAGAAGCTGGCTAGTGCGACTCTAAAAGCAAAACCCAAATTGATTGCTTTTTTTTTTAGTTTTTTTTTTTTCTTCTCCCGTTCCGTTAGCGCCTTCTTACGAGCAGAAAGGGGAACTCGATAGCACCGCCTATTAGAGGCGTCCATTAGAAAGTCACGCTCCTTCACTCGCTCTTCCGTGTGCGCCTAAAAAAATCGCTTAAATAATGGCGCCGAAAGCGTTAGCTCGCTTTGAAACGAAACGCATTTTAATTAAAGGAAACAATATACGAGATGTTTTTGGCCGGTTTCGGAAGGATTCCCGAGTACATGCAGCGCCCTACACACTTATATAAAACAGGAAACGTGACTCGCAGGCTTAAATAACGGAACCGAGCCAATTGTAAGCTAGAAGGTTCCAGACGAAAAAAACCAAAACGTCACGTGACGTGATGTTATCTCACGTGGCGTCATGGCATCACGAGGCACAGCGACAAGGCACCCTGACGTCAGGTGACGTGGTATATCAACACTTGACAGTGTGACGTCACGGTATTTTTAATGTCTCTTCAACGAGTCTAAACTATTGCTCCCCAAATACTGCTTTCCATTCGTACCGAAATTTTAAGAAAGAGGAGATGGCCCCTTTCTCGATGTCGACACAGAAGACAAAACGGGCACGTTCGTGAAAATACAGCTACCAAAATGCAGGAGGTTCGAAACCAAGAATTAACTTATATTACAAAATTCTTTGGAAATGAATTTTCCGTAGGCTATTAAGAAAAATGCGAAACGATTCGTGTCTTTATTTATTAAATGACGACAACAAAAAACACTCTCGCTGCTTTATAAATCGGACACTAAAACAATCCGTCCCCTCGTCTTCACCACCAAAAATGACTGTCCCTGTCCATGTTTAACAAACTCCCGTACAACAGGATTTCCCGTCCGGTCCAAAAAAAAAAAAAAAACAGCCAAAAGGACGAAGCGGCCGAATATTCATTAAAAAAAAGCATCCCTTCCCCATTACAAACACCAACGTTAATTCGAGTTGGCGGAAAGCAATCATTGAATAACCAAAAAAAAAGTTAATAGCGAGAGATTGTTCTGAGCACATCTGATACCAGAAACAAAGGAAGAAAAAATAAACACTCGTAAAACCCCCTCCCATTAAACCTTAAAAGTTGTGTTCGCCCGAAATGCACGCGATTACGAATAAACGAAGGCCGTAAAAGGGAGAAGGGTCGAAACACCAGCACGAACAACAAGTGAAAAGTGGAGGGCAATTATCGTTTCATGTTTTCGCTTTCCTCCATTTTCATTATTCTTTTTTTCTATGACTTCATTTTTTTTTCTCTTATCCTCTTCAGTTGACGCGAAAGCCCACTAAACGCGGTCATTACAGTCTCGGGTTATTTTGTTTGTTCGTTTTATTTTACTCCGCGACTGAGAAATTGCGTCCGGTGTTCAAATGGCCTCACTCGAGCACTCCAAGTAGTAGTACCCGCGCAATTATTGAAAGTTGACTTCGCGAATGAAATTACGATCAGGTCTTCTTTTATTATTTTATCCTATCAAATTACGTTTTTTTAACGAGTTATCGATTAACAAACGCAATGAGGCGTGATGCTACCGTTCCGAGCATGGCATAAGCATGCCGCATTATGTTTGTTTATCGTTTCTGTGTATAATCTTTATAACATTGTCCACAATTACAATGGTCGAACATAAGTTGAATGTTAGCGTATGTGTTTCAGCGATCTATCTTAAAAGATTTGTATCAGCGTACAATTTAAAATTATGTGCCTATTTTTCACTGTTTCAAAGCACTCGCGTGATCAGTACATGGGTTTTGCTCCTTAATAGACTCTTTCCGAAATTCAGGCTGGCCGTTTTGATCACTACCATCATCTAAGGAAGGGCATATCTGTCTTGCTAATAGCGGCCTTGTGGTTACCGATGATGGAAAACTTGAAGATGTTCCGAGGCGGATGATGCGAGGCTTATGCGTTCGAGACGTTAGTACGATGCGACGCAGGAATTGAATACAAGAGCTGCGTAAGCGTTCATCTCTACCTCGGGTCCACTCAATCTTGGTGGCCCATAATTCGCCATACAGTCCCTTGATATAGGCAATTTTATCACGGCGTCAATGTGGGTCGAAGCTTCGTATCACCTTTTGAACATTTATCACCATCAAAACTGAGATATCCAGAAAGAATTATAGGGTAAACACACATATTGTCGGCTGCTGTTTACTGGCGAAAGTGATGGCGCCCGGAAAAATACTACAGACCGCAGGTCGATTACCGTCATTAGAATGGTGATAGGTAAACTGCTATTTGAGCCACAAGATGGCACTGCATTTCGGAAAGGGTCTATTGCGCCTGCCTATTCCTGTTTTTAGTGCCTGCTGATTTCTGTAGTATCGAATCTTTCTTCTGTTTTTTTTTTTTTTTCTTCAAAATGTACTGCTTTTACAATTTGTATCAATATGCGAATTGCAAATGTCCCTCCTTTGTTCATCCTGGTTTTTCCCCTTTTTCTTCCTGTTTTTATTCGCATTCCTTACGTTATACCCCCAAAGAGGGGTCCAACCCTACGACACTTTCCATAGAAGTAGAATGTCTAAATAACTAAATAAACACTTGGATGGTGGTTGCTCATAGTGTACCGGTTAATTTATCTCCTATTTTTGATGTTTTCCTCTTAGCTCTGTATATCATGCCAGCTTAAACATAAATTCAAAATGTAAATTAGTTTCTATTAGCTAATTAGGTGCCTATTTATGACAATACACTAACGACCTGATAACCTCTCCAACCGCTGACGTACGTTAATCCGATTGAATAAGTTGATTACTCCAATTTCCATTTCAAATACAGTAAGGCTTTATTTCCCTGGCGCATGCAGCAGTCTTTGGTTTAGACTGGACTGGACAGGTTTCGCGAATCCACAACGCGGTTCCCCACCGTACTCTTTCGCTCCGTCAGTTCGCTCGTTACGCCCACTTTCCCTCTTACATAGGAGGAAAAGAGTCTTCTCGCACGTTTCCAATGAAGCGCCGCTGTTGACGCGCGCTCCGCTTACGATGGGCCAGGCACATATAGGCACATGGTTCTGTTTCCAAAAGTGTGCACAGCGTACGCGACGACGTAAAACCGTGAAGAAGTGACGGCGCCGTCCGCGCGAAACCAGCCGACACCTGGGAGGAAAGATTGGCTCTTCAAAGACGACAGTATGCGGACCGCAGGCGGCAACTCAAGGGAAGGCGTGATGGCTGCATCGGAAACCGCCGACGCCCGCGAAAACAGACCGGCTCTCCGAGCACAACACTATGCGAACCCTTCCGAGGTTGGAATTCCCAACCTCCACTGAGTGGGAACCCCTTCGCTAAATGCTAACACGTTTAGTCGAAAATCGCATTTCGTTCAAACAACACCCATTTCTGCATCAGTCTTTTTTTATTAATTTGTATCGATTAAAAAAAAACACTATTACGCTACAATAAATCCAAATCAATTCATATGAGACACGCTGATATTTTTTTATTATCACGCATTGCTGCCATGACTCATCCTACCACCATCGCAGCGTGAAACGAATTTATCTTCGCTGTACATTTTATTTTCAATCTCGTAACTTTGGTGGACATATTTCGGACATTAACGCAGTAGGATAATAAAGAGCAAAGTGTTATTTACGTCCCCTCAATTAATTCTAGTATAAATGTGGCCTCATTCTCCCCACTATTTAACTTAGCGAGATCCTGTCATATTACGCAGAACACCATCTTTAGCTTTTTGTTTTAATTATTATTAGTCCCCGGAGCAAACAAAATGTGGCGCCGAGCTACGGGCCTTTCCGTTAAGCGGCTAAAGCCATGCACAACGCCTTTTCTTTTGGGCTCGTCGGTGAAGCGCCTGAAGTTGATATACTCGGTTTCACTTTAAAGGGGCCCAGCAAGGACTTGTTTACTGGTTTTTCATTTTCACCTAACCTGAGCGCACTGAACTTAATGAAACTTTTCTCGAATTTCGCTTCATTTTAAACGTTATAGGCAAATTAAAAAAACAAAAACAAGAAAAAATAACCTCCTTCATGACGTCCTTGGTTGCTCGAGTGGCCGTGAACTAGGGAAGGAGTAGTGAGCTCAGCGAGCGCTCACGGCTGCCGCACTCCGTGTCGACGGCTCGAGAGGGCGCCACTAAAGCATAGTTTAGATAGGCTGTATGAAGCGGGCAGCCAGGGCGGCTCGCATTGCATTTGCTGCGCGATTAAATACTAATTCGGCATGACACCTCATTGGCCACAAACGACAGCAAACACGGGGTGAGGATCAGTTCAGAACGGGAGCGACTTCGCGCTGCCATACCGCCAAAGGGCTAAACAGCAAGCCGGAGCTGCTCGCCCAAGGCCTTCGGAACGCTCGGATCCTCGACTGCAGCGCCGCCGCGTACATCCGGGAGCTTTCTACGCTCGCCGTTCGTTGGTGCCTGATCCCACTACACCTTTCCAGTATGCGCCGCCTTCTCCGCCGCTTGGTGGCGGGTGTGTCGACGGGTCATTTCTTGTTTCCGTATTTTATAAACTGCATATGTTTCTTTTCTGATCTAAAATGCTGAACAAAAACTACTTTTATAAATGATTGAAACGGCTCGCGCCGCTTCATATTTTGTATTTCGACTAAAAAGAAGCTTTTAGCGGCTTTGACCAGTAGAAAGGCCAGGACCTACAACGTCACGATGTCGTCACATATTGCGCGCTTTCGGCACCGCGGGTCGCCCCCGTAGGTGGAGGAGGTTTTCGCGCCGTCCGGTGAAAATATGACACACTGATATTTAGTTACTCTCTCCGTACCCGCTGGCTTGCCCAAACCCCAAGAGACGTGGAAACCGCAAAAAAGGTAGACTCTTAAATATGATTGCAGGGCCCCTTTAAGTACGACCGCGGCCGGCTCTAGGATCTGATGTGACCAATCAGGCAGCGCCAAATGTGCATCGTCGCGGCGCTCATCTTTTTAGTAAGTTCCAACGTATTAAAACACTCAGTTGGGAAACTCAATGCCCCTAAATAAGAAAGGTAGCGACATCTTCTACCACCTCTTCTGACGCGCACACCTTTTATCTTTATTCTTTGCTTTTTTACACCCGCGCCTCGACTGTAGCGCCGCCTGGATCGGCTCAAAATAGCAGATGGCCTTCCTATACTTGAGTCAGAGCGCAGTCAAAGGCTGAAGACATTAAATACATACACACAGGCTAAAAGCGCACTGTCACGGTCTACCAGCCTCGAAGGATGTGCTCAAAGAAAGACGATGAAAGCCGTGAAGTTGCACAGTCGGCGTTATGTGATTGGTGACATGAGCTCATAGCATGCATTGCACTGCGACAGCCATGGACATTCCTTCTCTTTCCTCCTCTGACGCGCACACCTTTTATCTTTATGTTTCGCTTTTTTACACCCACGCGTCGACGGTAGCGCCGCCTGGATCAGCCCAAAAAGGCAGGCGGCATTCTTCAAAGGTATGTCGCTACTGTTCCGTATAAAGGGGCCTTAGGGAAACTCACCCCTGAAACAGGGACCACTTGCGTCCACCGAGACCAAACTAAATACGATAACAGCGCCACCCTTTAGCGACTAGTCAAAATATAAAAGTTCATTTACATTGCTACTGCGAAGTGGCACTGCGAGATGGCGCCACCGGCCCTTGCGCGACTCGACCTGAACCGATAAGTGCGGACGTGCAGATCCCGGAGTGGCCACTGCGCGAGAAATGGCGGCGTTGCGATCGCCTTTAGTTCGGTTCCCGAGTACGGATCGAAGGCACTTTTTCAAAGCAGGCTCTATGGCAGTTTCCCAACTGAGTTGTTCAAGCAACGTTGGTACGTTCGCCAAGACCTAATCAATCACGTACAGTAAAACGCACCGTAATCCTGCTATTTTTTTTATTTTTTTGTGCGTGATTTGTTGCCGCCGGTTGCAAACGCGCGACGACGACGAGCGAAATGACGATGCACTTTTCGCGCAGTTCGATTGGTTCCGCCGAATCGTAGCATCAACTGCGCTCGGATTGAAAGTGAAAGGGAGTATAGACCATATGCGAAAAGAAGCGCCATCTAGTGTATTCATGATCAATTATCAGATTTCCTCCATATTGGGGGGTTCCCGTACCGACGGTTTCGCCCGAGAAACAATAGTCCCGGCAAAGTGGAAGTCGTAGAGGTAAAATATGATCACCTGCTGCAAGTCCAGTACGAACCCTTCACAGGACGTCTTCGAGAAATAACGTTCATTGACCTGGATGGCCCAGTTCACTGCTTGAGTGACGAGGCTTGCGACCTCGTTGCTGACAGTTCCTTTTCCAGAATTTTTCGGCCGTCTTTCTTTTCTTCTCTAGACCGAAACAAACCAGCAACCCGTTGAGTGTACAAATATATTGCCCTAATATCACGAAAACCGAGTTAAATGCTGATGCGCCTCGTCCACAACTGGAAGATGTGATAAACCCCCCAATATGGCGGCTCCTAATGGAAAGATGATGATAGCTGGCAAGGATTTTGCATATGGCCCATATGGCGGTTGTCCAAGCAGCCGCGCTTCGAGGGCTACTCTGGCCACCGTGGATGGAAAACGCTTTGTTTGGGTGGAGCAGTCTGGAAACCATGGGTGCGCGTCAGCAATGCCCGACCAATCAAGCGCGAGACACATGCGCGTCCAAACTGTCCGATCCGACGTGCGAACTGTCGGAACGACGTTCGCAGGCGAGGGTTTTCGTCGCACCGGAGCGTCGGACGGGGGCTCCGTCGGGCGCCGGCGTGCGACCAACTTGCCAGATATCGCCGCACCGTTGTCCGATTTTCAGAGGGCCGCAGCCAATCGGCACGGATGGCGCGGAGGTCATGTTGTCACGTGACTTTCGGACCGATCGGGCGAGGAGGTGCTACGTGGCTCGGGGAAGCGGATATGGTGGTGCGCGGTGCGTCACGCGACGCGAGTCGTGGTTGTGAAGGAAAGGGACGCCATCGAGTTTTCCCGCGCGCACAAAACGAGCTGCTGATTTCGCGCGCCAAAGCAAGCCGGCCTGCTGGGACCGATCGAGACCGTCGAAACCCGAATATACTCTGTTTCACCTTACGATGGACAGCAGCGGACGCTACGAGCCATTCCAATGTCATGTGAGTGTCACGTGAACTTCGGGAGCGACGCAGTAATGCGCGCGGTACGTAGTCACGTGATTTGTACGCGGTGCTCGCTTCGCTGGGATGGCTCCTAAGGTCCGCTGCGGTCCATCGCGATTAAGTGATCTTGAGCAGGAAAGTAGCCTCACGGAAAATCTTCACACACACACACACTTTAATAGAATGCAATAAAAATATTATGTTTGTTTTAAAGTCAGAAAAACCAAGAAGGGCGAGAGAAGTATTTTAGTTTTCTAGGCTAGGTGGCGCGGGCTACCGCCCGTTATAAATATAGCCATTAGCATCCATCCATCTATTCGGTAGAGGGATACCCGAAACTGGGCGGAGCTGAACGGAGCGACGCAACGACACGTCGGAAACCATGTGTCGCGAACCGTCCTGTGCGGCGATTCGGAGCAGCCATCTTCCCGACAGTTCGCACACCGGATCGGATAGTTTTGACGCGCATGATGCCGACGGCAGCAAGATGCCGGCGCCCAGAGGCCGTGTACTTGCAAACGCCTAGGGGAACTACAATAATCTTACTCGCATTAAAACTTTCGTCTAGAGTTTTCACGAAGTGGAACGTCAAGCGGCTTATCTCTTTTCTAACTGCGTCGTGACCAAGCTTACCGCGGAGATACGTTCGTATGTTTCAAACAGCGCTCAATCGTTCGATCAATTCATCCATCCATTTCCAACCAGAGAGCAAGGCAATCTGTTCATCGCTGTGTAGCGCGCCTGTTCTCATTTTGGTCACATAAATGCGCATTTTTTTCCATCAACATAACACAAAATAACATATTTCTGGCCCACAAATGCAGCATCCTACTTAAATGTGGGGTCAGGCAATCAACTTGAATGCATTCGTGTATACGGTCAAGAAGCCATGACAAAGAAGAAACGCATCTCACCAGATGAAAAAGAAAAAACTCCACGATGTGCAAACATCTTATTGCTCATTCTTTCCCAACTTGCTTCTCTCGGTTTTTAGAACAAGAAGCATTAACAGTGATAATTAGAAAAGTCGTAGGGAAACATGGCTACAACGCCGCCAGTTTCTGAACTGCTCCCAGAGAATTCCGTTTTTATTATATTTCCCCACACTTCACTTCGCAGCTCTATGCTTCCCAAATGATTCGAGTGGTGCGTCGGCAATGACGGCATCGCAGCAACGCTCGACGGTAGTTTGGTGCAAAGACAATGCAAACGTGAGCAAATTGCGACATAATTAGAACTCCAGACCGAATGAGCTACTCGTTTCAACGAACATAGAGCCCTAATTTTTATTTGTTTCTTGGAAATAGGTACGCTGTTACGTGCTTCCAGTCGCCGTTGCAACACTAAAGGAGTGTTAGAGCCTAGTCCCAAATCGCCGAGCTCATTCAAGTTAGGGTAGTTCGCCAAATTACCCAAGCGTTTCAGGGGAAAACTGCCCGGTCGTATTTATGAAACGACTAGTCATTTTACCCATCAAGTCAAAAACGAAAAAAAAAGCACTAAACAAACTGTGCTTCCCAAACATTTAAAGATACTTGTTTGTTGTTGGTATTTTCGCGCATGGCTCTCAAGGGGAGCATTCGATTGCATCATTTCGAAGCGTCAGATTCCCCAATGCGCAAAAAAAAAAAAAGATATTACAGTTTGTTTCACCATGAGATTTTCAGAAGCTCCTCCACTAAGTCCCGGGAGAAAATTTTCTGCTCGGAAAGCAACGAACCATTCTGCTGAAAACACTGAATGGGACACCGCTAAACAGGCTCTTTGTAACCACACACATATTTGCTTGGAAAATAACGTTATATACTATTCTATGTAATTGTCGGCTCTATGGAGTCTACCACCTTCCACGAAATAGTGTATTACCAAAAGAGGGCCACTAATAGAGCAACTACAATTAGTGTAAAGGGATTCGTTCTGCGTAAGGGGCTTTATTTTTCGGCGATCTCATGTTGCAAAAGCCTAATGTTTCAAACGAGGAACCTTAAGCCAATTAGTTTTTGAACTAACATAAATCAATGCGACTTGTCAACTTCGTACGGGGTCACAGACCAGACGCATCCTGTCTGCTGCACGTTGCGCCGTAACCTTCCAAAGCACTCCTATACGCTCCACGACACTGTTAGCTTGAACAAGCCATCGAAGATTTGCTCTGTGTTTTTTTCTCAGTACTAAAGAACTGCCATCAAAACCCCTATAGTCGTGGAAGTGCTCAGTTGTGGTACTAACCCAAGTAGTAAATTGTGATGCCCTTCCAGTACCCTGTCGAAGGCAAATCAAAACAAGGTGCCGAAGTCGTGTTCGCGCTAAAAGTGTCACGCAGTGGACCCCCACGCACAATGAAAAGTGAAACACAAAATCAGACTTTTTTCTTCTGTGTGGGCTTCACAAGTTCTATCATCTATCCAGCTGGCAGAGTCCACAGTATGGTACCTCAATAAACTTCGCATTTCATTCCTAGTTCAGACTAGAGCTCTCTTAAAAAGCAGCAAATGCACTAAAACAAAACATGAAGAATCTTGCTTTAGTTTATATTGTCCGCAATGATACATAATTCTCGGCATAACCTTTCCACTCTCGACATATCCGTTCAACAATATGTCGGTAGTTGTCGGTTCACACTTCTCCGACAACTCGTCGACTGGCGATTCTCCCTACCCCCCGATGGAGACGGAGCGAGAACCACAGAACGCGAATGACTCAAGCAAACGTGCCGAACGATAGCCCCTCTTCGTCGCTAATGATGATATCCTCCTCGCCCTCGCCTCCCTTCACCAGACGTTCCCGATCACGGCGTTCCCATGCACGCACCCTGTCAGAACTCCCAACCCTTCTTAGGGAGGCGGACCTTCATCGTGGACTCAGGCTACAATCGGGATCGAAACCGGGAGCTTCGCTCTTCCCACCACTCCCTTGAAACGAGCTTCTCCCCAACTCGTCATCCTCTCTTCCCCCTCGCTTGATTAGGGATATGTTACTTGTATCCTCGTGAATGCAAATTTTCCGTTTCCCTAGGTATTCCCCGATTTCTCAGCAACCGCTTCGACCGCCAACGTTTCGACTCTGGAAACTCGAGATTAGATATAGCTAATAAATCCAAATATTTTCGCTCAATTTCCAATAAGTGTCTCGAATTCTAGACAGACATCGCCAAGCATATCCCTACATATAACTTCGCTCATACTCGACTACATTTAGTGTTCAGCATGTTTTTGTCAGCTTTGTTCACTCGTGTAGTTTGAAATACGCGAGTAAAGGGAAATAGAACGGTATATTACCTTCTAGAAAATGTGAAGATAGCTCTTTCCGTTTTCTTCTTCAAACAAACGCTCATAATCTGTTTCTTTCTGTTACATTTGTTTTTGTTTTAGTAGAAACGTAAACTGCTTTGCTTGTACAAATACATGGCCCTCGCCGACATTTTTCCTTGTATTCCCCAATTATTCTATGTTCTTCAACCACCCATCATGAATGTTGTTTGTTTCCTCGCAGCTACCGTTGCACCCCTAGTGTTATTTTTTGAAACCAGGTAGTCTATTGCGTTCCAGCGCTTGAAGAACGAAAATTGAATCTTCCTTAAATCTTTTTCACCCCCAGTTATATTTTACTATTTTTTCCACTCCTTATCGCCATTGTTATGAATCCCTTTTTGAGGGTTGAATGTTTCCACAGTTTCCAGTTACTTCCTAACCTTGCATTCTTGGAAATAAAGGTGCATCATACTGTTCCTTCTTTTGGGAAGCGTAAACAGCCTTATCTTTAAACATTTTCTCGCCTCCACACACAGTACCTTTGTTTTCTCTTCGAACTTTTCCCGTTGTTTTCCTATCTTCTTCACCGAGGGTCGCCTATTCTCGCAGTTACGTTGCATTTAATAGTTTGTTGTTAGACTTCATAGTTGCAAGTAGCCGTTTACTCGACTATAAAGTGACTGTTCACGTGAGTATCTTTGATCATAGATTAGTATTTTTATGTTTCAAAAGAGCTAAAAAAAATAAACAAATAAAGTGCTCTATGCAAGTACCTAATTTTTCTAAAGCGAATGACGGAAGTGTGCTAGACTACCATGATCAATCAATTTCTCGGTTTTCAACTTTCGATGTTACAAGTGACGTGGATTATTTCATTTGTGGGCTGAATTTAAACGCATTGTGGCCTATTGCTTGGAACATTTTATACCCAAACGGAAGAAATCAATAAAAAAATCTAATCCACGGGTAACCAAAAGATCGTACAACTCGAGCGTAAAATAAAACGTCAGCGTCGTAAAAAAAAAAAAAGAAAAAAAAAACGAAACGAGGAAATTTTATTGAAATTTTATTGAAATTAGAAATTTTATGTCGCCTAGAGCAAAAGCTGAGTTCAGCGTAGCGACGTTATTTTTCTGAAACTCTGCCGAATTTCATGAACAAATTTACCCGACGAATTTTGACATCACTCAAAACCTTAGAAAGAGCGATTCGAGTATTTCATTGACAACAATGAAATTGTGACCGATCCAAACGATATCGCCGATAGGTTTAATAATTTTTTACATGGTGTGTTTGTTAATGCAAACGAATGTGACAAGTAGTACTATGGGGAAAATAACAATCACTGAAGAGCCAGAGTTTTCATTGCTAGTAAAGTTAGACGTAAAGAAGTCAACAGGGCCAGACAAAATACCAAACGAGTTTTTTTTTTTAATAATATGCAGAATGTGTTTCAAAATATCTTACCATTATTTTTCAAACATCACTGAAACAACACCATGTAGCGCAGTGCGAGGGTCGTACCAATTCTTAAAAAAGGAAGTAAGAATAATATTGAAAACTACCGACCCGTATCTCTAACGTTCCCAGTGTGCACATTATTTAACCCTTTGTGAGACAGTGGGACACATATGTCCCACCTGTGAGAATTGGTTCAATCAAGTCTCTTCGGGTTTGTGGGATACCGGCGTCCCATTTTCTCCTTTAGCGCCATCTATGAATGAAAAATGCAACTTTTCCTCAGTTTTCTTTTTCTTCACGAGACAGCGGAAGGTTTCAGACATGAACTTGCTTTTGCCATCGGTTTTTGCAACACGGATTCGTAGGTGCCCATTATTTGGAAGACACTTCCTTGGTTCTTGAATGTCAACCAAGTTGCCCTTTACGTTCTACGTCTTCCCAAGCATGTAAGGAGTAGGTGAATAAAGTATTAGCGCGTTTTAGATGGCACATGGGTTTATATTGTTGATGTACACATCGCGACACTGTTAGCGCGAACACGACATTGGCGCATTTTCGCATCTTACTTCTAAATAGTATTAGCGAGCACGAACTTTTATGGCTTAGATTATAGAACTAAATGAGCACTTACCGTAGCAATAATAACTTGGATCACATCCCTTGGTTTAAAAGAGAAAAACTGGAAAAACCGGCCATCGCTTGTTCGTGCTAACAGTGTCGCGCTCTGTACAAGCAGGTGTGAATTCGTTAGGCTTAGCAACAATCGTTTTACAGCCAATGTTATTAGGTGGCTCGTCGTTCCTGCTGTTGCGATATTTTTTTTTTTCTAATCACTGCCGGAGCTTCCATCTAATGTCAGAAAATCTATTAGTGCTTTTTCTTTATAGGAAAAAAAGATGAAAGCCATTTACAACTCCCTGTAACGCCGAATTAGAGCGCAGCTCTTGAGGAGGAGGAGGGGAAGGTACGGAGATGAGGCTATGTCCCTCCTCCTCTCCTGCTCGCCTTCAATTTAGGGGAAAATTTTCCGCTGGATTTAGTGGGGAAATTTTTCCGCTAAATTTAGCGGAGAAACTTTACCGCCAACGGCGTCGCCGTAACCGCGCGGTGCATAGCCGGGAAAATTTTCCGCTAAAATTAGCTGGGAAATTTACCCATAATGCAACGCGCGGTTACGCCGACGGCGACGGTGACACCAACGGCGATGCCGCTCAAGCCAGAAAGGGGCGCCTAAGAGCTGCGCTCTAAAAGAAAACTCACTGACGAGGAGGCTTTAGAACTGTTCTTTAGCCTTCCGGACGACTCGGCGAGTGACGCGTCCGGCGACTCGGATGACGATTTACAAATGCCCTCAACGTCAGATTCGGCTTCAGCAGAGTCATAAGAAAGCGATGATATGAACGAACAAGCAGCGAAGAGGCCAAAAAAGACGTACAAGCGAAAGAGACGTAACAAGAAGACGCGTGTCCAGCCTGAAGCAGATCCTAGTGAGAACGGCAATTTCAATGGGATGCCATCAGCGTCAATGGTATGGATAGCTTGGTAACCTCAAGACATTCCTAAAAAGGTCACTGAAAAACCTCCAACATGCTCTCCTAACCTAAGCGCAGATAACAGTGCCTATTGACGCGTTTACTCGTTCTTTTCATAAAGAAGTGTGGACAATATTTATCACGGAGAAAAACCGGTGTGCTGATCAGGTGGGAAAAGCGAACTGGGAGCCACTCGCAGTGAGCGAGCTGAAAGCCTACATAGGCATGCTCATTCTTATGAGTATTCATTCCTAATTTCTAATTCCTAATTTCTAATTGTGCAACACACGGCATTCCACAGCGACGACGATGTGGCCTTGCTTCATTTCAAGGTGCTTCTCGGGCGACAACTGATCAAGAGACAGACTTCCCGCACTGCAGAAAGTCACAAGTAGATTTCGAAATAAAACAAGGACGCCGCAATGGGTCGTTGATTACTGGGGTGCCAAATGAAATTCGTCTTTAGGGAAGAGATCACTTCCCTAAGGAGTATGCCAAGGGGAGAAGGTGTCAGTGGTGCTCCACAAAGAGCACGGAAGTCCGCACAAGATTGTGTGCTGCACCTGCGACGTCCCTTTGTATGTTGGGTGCTTCTCCTTCATTCACTTGTCCAAGCGAACTCAAATAGAGGGCACTCGTCATTTTTTGTCAATGTCCCACGTGGGCAATGGGACATACGCTGTCCCACTTCAGTTTCTGGCGCTTAGAGGGTAGTGGGACATATGTTGTCCCATCAACTGTGCTTCTGAAGTTTGTTGCAGAACTATGACTTCATAGTTGCAAGTAGCCGTTTACTCGACTATAAAGTGACTGTTCACGTGAGTATCTTTGATCATAGATTAGTATTTTTATGTTTCAAAAGAGCTAAAAAAATAAACAAATAAAGTGCTCTATTCAAGTACCTAATTTTTCTAAAGCGAATGACGGAAGTGTGCTAGACTACCATGATCAATCAATTTCTCGGTTTTCAACTTTCGATGTTACAAGCGACGTGGATTATTTCATTTGTGGGCTGAATTTAAACGCATTGTGGCCTATTGCTTGGAACATTTTATACCCAAACGGAAGAAATCAATAAAAAAATCTAATCCACGGGTAACCAAGAGATCGTACAACTCGAGCGTAAAATAAAACGTCAGCGTCGTAAAAAAAAAAAAAAAAAACGAAACGAGGAAATTTTATTGAAATTTTATTGAAATTAGAAATTTTATGTCGCCTAGAGCAAAAGCTGAGTTCAGCGTAGCGACGTTATTTTTCTGAAACTCTGCCGAATTTCATGAACAAATTTACCCGACGAATTTTGACATCACTCAAAACCTTAGAAAGAGCGATTCGAGTATTTCATTGACAACAATGAAATTGTGACCGATCCAAACGATATCGCCGATAGGTTTAATCATTTTTTACATGGTGTGTTTGTTAATGCAAACGAATGTGACAAGTAGTACTATGGGGAAAATAACAATCACTGAAGAGCCAGAGTTTTCATTGCTAGTAAAGTTAGACGTAAAGAAGTCAACAGGGCCAGACAAAATACCAAACGAGTTTTTTTTTTTTTAATAATATGCAGAATGTGTTTCAAAATATCTTACCATTATTTTTCAAACATCACTGAAACAACACCATGTAGCGCAGTGCGAGGGTCGTACCAATTCTTAAAAAAGGAAGTAAGAATAATATTGAAAACTACCAACCCGTATCTTTAACGTTTCCAGTGTGCACATTATTTAAGCATATTATTTTTAAAGCATTAAACAAGTATTTCGAATCCTCCATGGGTACCTCGGAATAGTATCCGCGGTACCCATAGCCGCCCCCATTTGGTCAGTACTCGGACCAATAATATTTGTAATTTGCGTTAATGACATCGCGGCAGAAATAAACCCAGGGGTTAGTGTGCGACTGTTTGCAGATAATTGTCTGGTATATTCAAAAATCAGGGAGGAAGACGACTAGCGTAAATGAATGAAAGGTCTATTCAAGGTTGCTGCTCAGAACGGAAAATGAAAATTAATACACAAAACACTGTGCTTTCCCGAACTTTACTTACGAGTTTGGTGGGAGTCCACTGGTCGAAGTCGATAGCTTTAAATGTTTGGGTGTGACAATTTCTAAATACTTAAGTTGGAGTAAGCACAGAAATGAAATGTGTCACAAAGCAATAAAATATCTTTGTTTTTTAAGACAAAATTTGAACTATGCTCCACCTCAAGTGAAGTTACTGGCCTACAAAACGTATATTAGGCCAACCTTTCAATACGCTGCTTCGGTATAGGACCCCTATAAAACAAATCAAATTGGTGAACTTGAAAAAGTTCAGAGGAAGGCAGCCCAGTTTATTCTATCCAAATACAAGCGACTTGATCATGTAATCGATATGCTGAACAGCCTCAATCTCCCCTTACTTTCGGTCCATCGAAAAATTTATTGAGTAAAATTTTTCTTTGTGTTTTCTCATCACCTGTATAATATTGACCCGGATTCTAGGCTTATACGTCGCGTATTGAGAGGATTGAGATACATTAGCAGCGATCAGTTTGAAGTGCACAAATGCAATATTGACGCTTTTAAGTTTTTTTCCCCTAGAACTGTAAAAGATTGGAACAACCTCCCACAGAATATTTTATCATCAGACTGATTAAAGGAATTTGAGAGAGCCCTTCTGAATATGGGTAAGATGGACTGACAATAGTAGTTTTACTATTTTTGCTAAGTAGTGGATGTTGAGTGCTGAGAATGTATTTTGTTCAGTGCTAGATAATACGTTGAATGCTTGTGCTATTTCAGCCCCTTTATTATAAGCATAAGTCGCTGAATGCCTATTGTATTGCAGTCCTGATGTTGTATGTTTGAGTGTTCTCTTATACCCCACACCTGTTAAAGCGCCGTACTTGGGGTGAACAGTATTCATAAATAAATAATAAAAATTATAACCTAACATTCTTCACGAGAATAAAGGATATCATTCCATTTTTTTCTTTTTTTTTTTTACCAAAGAAAAACTCAAACTGCTGCACTCTTAGAAATGTCTCGCTCCAACTCAGACTTTTTTGTTTGCTTTACTTTGTCTCGTTGTTTCCTCAACTTCCTCAAAGAGGGTCGCACGTCCCTACTGTTGCCGTTACGTTATAACGTATACATTCTTCACGAAAGTAACAAGCACCATTCCCTATTTTTTAAAAAAAAAGCTGAAACTACAGCATTTTTACACGTTTTTCGCCTCCCCTCGCAGTCTTGCAATTTTCTCCACATATCCCGCCTTTTCCCTACACCTCTCTCTCTCTCTCTCTCTCTAGAGTCCCCGCATTTAGCGTCAGTCTTCATACGTTATTTCTTAGTCTTTTCCTTGTTGTTGTGTTTCTTTTTTTTTTCCTTTTTTTTCCATCCCTCTTTTTTCCCTTCGTGTCTTCCATTCTGCATCGTCGCACCACGTGACCGCGCACTCTCGTAGACCGGAACGAAACAGCCATTCCGGGAGAAACGGGACTAGGCTCCGTATCAGCTTACGATGAACCGCGTTGGACCCTACGAGCCGTCCTAGCCAATTCAGAGATGTTAACGTATCACGTGAGTACGCGTCTCTCGCGTAGCTGCTCCGCCCTTCCCCCCCCCCTCTTCCTCCTCCCCTTTCCCCCTCCCCCCTCCACCCAAAAAAATTACGTTTGTGTTGAGGGAATATAAGAACAGTCCGGATATTAGATGTATGAAGACGCTAATTTACACTGTAGATTAGACATTTATAGCCAGTGCAGTACAATTGCTAGCCTGGAGTCTTTAACGTGCATCACGCAGCAGTACCTGATACACGACCGCACGCCGTGCAACGGGCAGGGGTGTGAATTTAAACTAGGATCCCCGGGTCTTGAAGCGCAAAGCTTACGCTCCACGTACTCCGAGCTGCGATACGTAAGGTCACTTGATCCCTGGGAACGTAGCGGCAAGCTCGCCGTATGACGACATTTCGGTCCGTGGGATGAGTTGTTTTTCCCTGACTTCTCCGTTCTTGACTCGTAGATCCAAATTTGCGGGTGACACGTTGCTCTTTAAAGACTTGTTCTCGTATGCCGAGATTTTGCTACCCACAGACCGGCGAAACGAGCGCGCATCTTTGCAACCGCCACCGCACGCCACGTCGGTGCTTGGCGGTATTAAAAAATAATTTCCCTTTCTTGAAATACGCCAGGAAAACAACATCGTTTTAAGAGATCCATTTAAATAAGGCATGATTTCATAAGTTGATTGCATACACAGTACCAAAGGGGCTTATATTGTCAAGGCACGTTTTTAGCATGATGACGCTCCATGGTGGTCTTGGGGCGACTGGTTCAGGTGGAACCCATCGAAGCTTCGGAGATTTGAAGAGAGAAAAATGGCGATTTCCGCGGTCACAGAACACCGATCAGCCAATCGATCTGAGAGATTTTGGTCGTCTGTATGTTTATGTATGGTTGTGCCCTGCAAGCAGGCGGGGAAGGCAATGGCCCTACTTTCCCGGGATCCGGTCACTTTAGCGTTGCGCTTTAACAACAGTGTTTTAGGCGTTACAAACAAAAATAAAGAAATACGTTATTTGTTACTTGAAAATAAAATAAAAATGCGCTACCGAACTACGTTACCTTAAAAAAAAATAAGCTTTACTGTTACCGATAAAAACGTACCGCACGTTACTTAAGCTTTACTTTTCATTCATAAATTTAAATGTTTTACTTTTTGACGCTACACAGGTACGCACAAGTTCCATATTTCAAGAAACACTATGTTAATTCGGAAACTTATGATAACGACATACTCTCTTTTTTTTTTCTTAGTTTCACCTGAATGCTTACTCGGGAAAACACAAAGAAGAACACGAAAACACAGCATTTTTATAAACTGGGCGCCTAAAAACACAAACAAAAAATGTAAATAACTTTTTCTAGATTTGGGAGGATGTAACAAAAAACGTAACTACGTTACCCGTTACTTGAAATAAGAAGCGTAAGTACGCTATGCGCTACTATCTTGAAACGGTAACGAGTACGTTACTACGTTAGCGAAAAAAGTAGCGCGTTACCGGTAACGCCATTAGGGAGTTTTAGGGAGCCGTTTTTGCACACCCGACAAGGTACGACTGGCCCTCAGGTTACGAACTGCGCGTATGCGAGTCTTCTGTTGTAGCGCATGCGCAGTTGGTACCGTATCGGCTGTGCAAAAACGGCTCCCTAAAACTCCCTATAACCTGAAACGCGTTACCGCCAACACTATCCCAACGCACTCGCAGCCACCAATCCCACCGCCGCGCCCTTCCAGAAGGTCACGTGACGCAAACACGGCGTTGGAGAGGCTGGGACGGCTCGCGGCGTCGTCTGCGGTCCGTCTCGGGAAAAACGGGACTAGGCGAGAACGCGCGCGCGGAACGAGCAGACGGAAGCCATTGATCTGCCTTCCTTCCTTCCTCCATGCGCCATTCAGAAAGAAACATGCCCACTCCGCGGGCGCCTAAGCAGACGACGAGGACAACGACGGCGCCGGAGTGCTTATACTGGTCTCGTGGCCCGACATTCATTGGATTTTGGTTTCGGATTGGGATTCGGCTCCGACTTGCATTCGCATGCGTGGCTGAGACGAACACTTCTGGACTTGTTTAGAGGGGTGTGGGCGGGGACAGAGAAAAGAAAGTGGTGTTTGGAGGCATATTCGCTGTTTTTTTTTTTTTCTTCTTTAATGTATGAGGAATCGCAAAAGCTTTTCAAACACGTAAACTTGGATAGACAGAGAAAGAGATCGACAGATAAAATTAGAAAAAACGAGAAAGCACTTGAGGGACAAAGGCAAAGGAACAACCAGAGATGGTTCGCCAAAATCAGAAACAAAAAAGAAAGAGTGAGAAATATCAAAAGCGAATCTAAACAGGTAGTGACGTAAAGGTGATGCGAAAAGGCAACACACGATGTTAGAGGAAATAAGAAAAACACAAAGTATAGAAATAAGGAAATAAAGCATCTTGGCATCTTGTTCACCTTACGGGGTCAAGGACTCGGTCGTAACAGTACAAGGCAGAAAGCGATCACACAAGCCGGAGTCTGAACCTGTTGAACAAGAAAAATGTAATAGGAATGCAAAAGACGAAAACCAAAAATAATAAGGATGAGGTAGGAATGCAGAAAGAGAAGTATACAGAGCGATACTGAAACTTGGTTATCGCTATGAATATCGCTAGTGGGGGAGGGGGGTTAGAGTCAGACGAATATCATCTTTCCCATGACTTGAGTTGCATTCACTTATATTCTGTACATATACCTGTTGATAATAGAATTCATTTCAGTGTTTTTTTTTGTTTTCTGTTGAGTGCTGTAAAAAACAAGGGGCTGGGCTACCGTCAGAAGACAAGTTTGTATTCTTTTATCCCAGCCTCCCAGACTTCTCTTTCGTCTGAAATAAAGATTACATATTACATACATACATACATACATACATATTTATCAAGTTGGGCGGACATTAGATGAGAGGATAATCGTAATATAAGTAGACCAATTAGATAAAACCCGTTAATCAACTTTTAAAGATTTGTTTTAGGGGTCATGTTGGCAATTGCAGTATTGACATAAATGGACCTTTTTCACATAAAGACGACACCAAGTGGCTAACTCTCCAACTACGGTCGGTGGGTAGAATGGGAGCTTGGATACCTTTCCAGCCTTATCTGTGACTACTCCGAGTCGCAAAAGAGACAGGAGAGGTAGTGCAACCATTCTTCCAAACGCCAACCGAAGTTCAAGCTATCGCCACTGGGAGACGAAGGCCTCCGCATGTGCGGAACCCTTGTTGAGAAAATTTCATTACAATTAGATTAGAGGCGAGAACAATAAAAAATAATTCGCGAAATGTAATGCTTTTTTTTTAGATATTAATTTATACATGTTTACGCTTTTAATCCCAGTGTAAAGAGTTCGCGCAGAACGCGTGCCGCAAGCCTTGCCCACCATGACGAACTAGAAGTGTGACGCAGTGTTTCAGTCACGTCGTCAGCTGTGTCATCTGCGCACCCACCAAAGACACGCTGCCGAGATAGTGACGACATGATAGAAAAGACTACGCCGCTCTTTTAAGCGTCATTGCGGACAAGACTTGAGGCGCGCTTTTTCCGCGCGATTTTAAATCGGGTTAAAAAGCGTCCAAGTTTATAAATACCAAAAAATCAATTTGATTTTTCCAATTCTTTCTACTAGTCTGGCCTCTAATAATATTTCTTGGCAATACCGCAACTTCAACATGACACCTTAAACCAATAGTTAAAAATGTAATTATTCAATTTTAGTTAATTAGCCTACTTACCATGAAAATAATTCCTTCATCTGACGTCCACCGAGCATGATAAGTCCATGGTGAAGACGACGCTCGCCGAATTCTCACCCCGTTCCTTTCTAAATTCGTTCGAATTAAAGTCAAACACCCTGTATAAGGTCGCGCCGTTTCGCCAAACTTTCGAACAGTCGCCGAAATTCAAGGAAGTTCGAAATTGCAACAGTGCGCCCTACTTCCACAAAAAAACAATCAAACATTTGAAAAGAAATAGTTTATATTTCTTCATTTTAAATGTAAAAAAATGATCACCATCGTTTACGCAATAGTTTATCAAACATATATTGTAATCATTAAGTCAGTTTGCTGCCCTCCTCCGCCAAGCGGCGTTCAGCTTCTTCTCAATTTTTGCGCATGCGCGTGACAGTCAAACTTCAGTCGAAATATCGTCCAAATTTACGCTCACAATTCAAAAAAAAAAAAATTATCAATCCTCATCGAAACCTAACCTCAGCAGGTTCACGGCATTTCTATACATCATTCGCCCTTAAAGCCGACAGCATGATGGAAGCATACGTGCCCGCTGGACCAGTCACATGTCCACCCTTCGCCGCATGATGTCGCTCCCGCCCAAACAAACGCATAGAGATCATATATACTAACTCTAGAGGAAAAGATGCGCCATTTTCCCATGCATTCTGGCTGCCGCAAGCGGCGGAGCATGAAGACAGACCCGTGGCGTCCCACACATGGTTACCAACTGCCTTCGATTTCACTAATATAATTATATCATTAGAGCAGTTTCATGAACTTCAACAATCCACGTACGGAAAGATACTCGCGTTTTTTTTTTTTTTTTAAGATTTCTTTTTCCATAGCCCGCAGTTGTACGGCCTCGCGTCAACGCAAAACTAAACCACGTAAGCGGCTTCCCGGGTGGGGCGCGAGTGGGCGCGCCTCAGGAACACGAAACCACGCAACCACCAGATTTCCGAGATTTCGACAGAAATCATGGAGCGTAATGAGTATATTGCATTTTATAAGGCTTAGAATAGCTCAGAATTTATTTTACAACGTTAAATTGTCACTGTTTATATTGCTGAAATTTTCAGTCTTCGCGATTACCATTGCCACTGTCGTCCTTCAGGTGGCAACATTGGTTTCTTTCTCTGGTGTTCTGTCGCTCTCTTTCGCGATCTTTCACTCGGGACTCCAGATGTCGGCGCACGGGATTTGCCACTCCTCCTCACCCACCTTTACCCCGCTGCACCCACATACACAGAGCGGGGGTCGGGTGATAAAAGGGAGGCTGCTGATTGGCCCGGCTAGCGAGTAGCTCTCATCGTAGTGTTAGCTTAGGGCCGAACGGAGTATCGTTAGAGTAAGGCGCCCGTAACGCGTGTTATAGATTGGGGTGTTCAAAGTCCTTCCTCGTTCATGCATTCAAAGTGTCCCGAAGTGGCAACAAATTACGTCACATGAGCCGGCGCGTCATGCTGCCGGATGTCGGGATCCTGGCGGTTGGTCGTAGAAATGCTGGCGGAAAAGGCGTGCGAGCGCGAGGATCGCTGTCGTCGCGACTAGGGTGCCTCAATGTCCTTCTGTTTAGGGTGATGCCATCGTTTGTAGTACCCGATGCCGACAGCACGCGCTCACAGGGAAAATACAAAGAAATCGCAGGAAACAAAATGTCGCCGTAGCACAGTCAGCGCCACGAGCGCGTGCAGGGACACACTCTTTCACGCGCTTCAGAACAAAAAAATAAAAATAAGGGTTCGAAACAAAATGGCCAGATGTCATCACCCCAAGCAAAGCGCACATGAAGGCACCCTAGTCGCGACGTCCCAATGCGCGCCTGCTTAGGCGTCCGTCGGCTGTCTTGCTGCGGAGCCAGCCGCGGCAAACCGGGCGTCTGCCGTGGCGACTCCCGCTGCCGCGCCACGGCCAGAATCGCGGCAGGAAACAGCGTGACAATTCTGTGACGTCACCAGGCGGAAACCGGGAGCTCACTTTCGAGGACGTACGCGAAACACACCTCGAGCCAACCCCCCAGGCACCGCAGTTATGGAACTTCGACACCTCACCGAGAAAGTCGACGACGACTCCCCATGACGAATCCGGACTAGGCACTTGGCGGCTTGTTTTGGGGAGGAAAACGGGAAAAGGGTTAAAAGGAACAGCAGATGAAAGAGAGAAAAGGATAAAGAAAAAAAAAACAGACGCAGAGAGAGAGAGAGAGAGAGCGAGAGAGGTTTAGAGAACGAGGGTTATCGTCGGAGCTCGTCCATGCGGAACGCATCGGTACGACGCGACGGGGACAGCGAGAAGAGCTCACATCTCAAAAACGCTGCTGCAGCGACGCTCCGCGTCGGCGCGTTGTTTGTGAAGGGGCGCCAAGCGAGGAAGACCGAGTGTCTGACGACATCTGTATTCGTTATTTTATTTTCCCGCTCCGAAGTGCATCCGCACGCCGTTTCACGTCGAGATGGACCGCACGGGACGCTACGACCTTCTGGGATGACGCAGCGACGCAGCGTGGCGCATGGTCACGTGATGATTTGGCAGTACCAGACTGGCCGAGACGGCTCGTATAGCATTCGCTGCGGTCCGCGACAAGGTGAAACGAAGTACAGCTTTAAAGGGGGATGGCGCGACTGGCTCGTTATTCGGAAATTAACATGAGCGGAGCTGATGCTTGTTGTGCAGGGGTAATGGAGCGGCCTGCATTTCAGAAAAGTTGGAAAGTTTACTTCGCGCACCGTCGTCGTCGTCGTCGGTGGTTTTAGCGTCGTCGCTGTCCTTTCGCGCGAGCGCTCCCCGCCATGCTTTTCCCGCGCACGGTTGTCTTTGGATCCACTCGGACATAATTTTCCTTGCCTCTCAGTGTAGGTGACTCAAAATACTGTTCTCTCGCAGTCTCTACAACACAGAATCAAGCCTTCTTTAGGATTTACTCGTGGTCAACAGTGTGTCGAATGCACACCCAAGCAGGCGTACGCAACAGCATATTTCCACTGTGGAGACATGAGAGAGTTAATAGTAGATCGTCCCGATGATTCTGATAACGATATCCGACACTCCGCCGCCGCCTTCGCGCGTACATCGTATCGTTATTGGGGGTACCGGAACGATCTACTGACCGGTTATAACGAAATATCGGCTACAGCGAAGCGATCACGATTTCCCATTCACTTTTGCACTTCGTTATAATCGAACTCGGTTAAAACGAAATAGCGGATATAGCGAAGTGATTTCCGATTCCCGTTGACTTAGTTATAACCGGTATCGACACTAGCACAATTATATATTAGAAAGTTTTACACACTAGGGCGCGCACCAACGCTTTAGATGCCCCGAGCAGCTTTGGCAACCCCATCTAGATTAGTGAAGGCCTCCGAACGCCTCTTCCTCCGTGAAACGTCATCACAATCAGACGGGCCCAACTCGGCAATTGGACACCGAGCCCGATGCCGGGCACCCTTCGACGCGTTGATCGGACACGAGGTCCAGCCGAGCACTGACGTAGCACTCGTATCCAATCCGTGTCTTCCGCTCGATCTCATGGTGATGACGTCAAAATTCTAGTGAACCGGGTTTTGATTAATCCATTGATCGGTGGTTTGGATCGGGGCGCCGCGCTGTGCAAGAGCAGAAATTCAACGGGTGCGCAGAAGGGGCAGGTTATGTACGTGATTTCTGATGGCAGCTCCAAAAACGCTTGCCGTTTATAAAAAAAAAAAAGTAAGAGTTTCGCACTTTTGTGTATTTCGTGTGCGTTTCTGTCGAAATAATGTATTACGGGCTTTTCCTAGATATTACGCGACAGCTTTGCGTCGCTATAGCGGGAGCGCGTGGCGTCCCTTCAAGCATAGACCGAGCACTCGCCCGCAGGGGCCGCAATCCGAAGTGCACGACTTACGAAAAGTCCCTCTTTTTGTGTCACGTTAAGTCATCATCACCAGCATTATCATCATATTTTTTTCTTTTGCTCATGAACAACAATTGTCTATAATGTGGCACAACGTAATAAAATCAAACACTTGCTGAAATTATCGTCTTTCTTTTTATTTAAGTGGGTATTGGAGTGAAAAGAAAACACAATTATAGCGTCCTTGTTAACTGTGTTTACTATTATAGAAAACAAATCTAATGTCGTGCAAACTATTTGATAACTTGATTGAATTCCGCACTTTAATTTGACGATGCCCTGTTCCAATGCTGAACTGTAACGGACGGTAGGGGCCTCGTCAAACTGCGACAGCAGCTTCTTCCTCTTTCTCCCTTGCCCCTTTTGGTGGAAATAAACTATTTAAGGCTCGGAAAAAAAGAATTCGAAAATAGGTTTTAAAACAATTTCGGGAGCTAAGGCAAAACTACGCTTCTAAGAAAAGATAAGCGTCTCATTCCATTGCCTTATAAAATTAGCATATTAATTGTGAAAACATCAAGTTTGCATTCCCAAAATTATCTACACTTGTCTAGAATTCTCGTTATTAGTGATGGCACATATTGATTGCGAGAGGGAAAAAGTAAGCTTACCCCTATTAACACGAGCAGGTACGTATACATTAATATTCGCTGTGCAGACAAGCTCGGAGCCTATATCACTGTGAATTATTTTGTACAAAAATGTTAAATCACGTGACAGCCTTCACACCGATAGGTCTTGAAAATCTCATTTATTAAGTAGAAATTCATAATTAAAAAATTATATTTGACCAAAATATTTTCATCAACTATACGCACAACACGTTGCTGAATTGTATCGCTTCCGGCTGCATCAAATGCGCTTAGCGAATTTCATATTATTGAACCAAGCGCTAGTCTGAATCTAGCGAGTGTTGAGAATAAACGAAATACGCATGCAACATTTAAAAAACTTCGAGTTATACGAGTGATCAGCCCAAAATTATAACGGAAGAGCAGACAATGTGAGCGACATGACAGCTAAACAATAAAGGTTGATCAAATCACACTCCCAAATCGCGAATTATTGACACAGGAGGAATATTCTAAATTTATAGTGAATATATATATAAAGTGAGTCCCGCTTTTTACGATACAGTTTAATTTTGATTAATTTATAAAAAGATTGACGAACACCAATTTAGTATACGCGACGCACCTTCTTGCAGAAGCTTCCAGCCATCGACTGAGCGAATATTAAAAAAAAAAAAATGCTTAATGTCATCAGCGAACAGCAACACATCTGAATTCACTCCACATGCGTCAATGCCGTATATAAAACACAGAAGCAGAAGATATCTTAAATTTTGAGCCTTGTGGTACTCTTGATTACGGACAAAAAAAGGATTTGAAAAGTTATTTAAAACACGCACAATAATCGAAGATCAGTCAGATAGCCGTCATACCGCCTCCAAGAAAATTGGTGAAAACCCATTTCTGCGACACTTTATGTAACAGCGAGCTATGGCTCACCTTATCAAATGCCTTCGACATATCAAAATAGATAAAATCAACTAGACCACGATTGAGAATTCGGAATGCTGAACACTTTAGAAAGATAGAGAGATTTGTCTCCTCAGGGCGACTTTTAAGGGAACCATGTTAATGAGAACTAACGCGTTGTTTCAGATAAAACGACACGCGTGAATGCATTAAAATCTCAAGTACTTTTGACAAACTAACATAAAATTCATCCAACGAGAGAGTTAGTTACGGTATCCCCGCCTTATGTATAGACACAATAGTCGGCTTTTTTATTAAGAAGAAAAAGCACTCGCAGACGAGGAAATATTAAAAATAAGATCCATTCCTGGAGCAAACACGTTTCCACAGCTCTTGACAACAAAATTTGGAATAAAATCCGAGCCCGATGATATTTCCGGCTTCAGTTTGGTTATACCGTTTAGGATTTAAAAAAAAAAGAAAAAAACATTAGAGAGTTTTTGGGGAACCGTATTTGCACATCCGATACGATACGATGGGCCCTCAGGTACGAACTCCGCATGCGCTACCACATGGTGAATTCGGGTGATCGCCTCTCTCCTCTGACCTCACTTCAGCAGAGCGCCCCCTCCTCGCCGCCAGATCTACTCGGGATCCTTTTCAGCCGATCACAACTGCTGGCTTCAGAGCGCTCCGGGATTCTCAGACCAGTCACGGAATTAAAATTACTTGACATTGGTAATGCATTAAAAACAACACAATCTTACAGCGTACGGTGGACGATTGAGCAATATTTACGCTCACAACGTGATGAAATAACGGTTGTCACGTAAATTGTTTTACGCATCGGCATGTAAAAAAAAAAAAAAGAAAACAGCAGTATGCGAATTGATGTTTGCAGAACGGAACGAAAGCCAACGCTTGGAAGCAGCTGTCAGTTCAACGCGTTTTCGACAGTGAACGCGCTGCGATAGCGGTTATGCGTACGACAGCGCAGGCAAATATAAAATGGTTAACAAACTGCATTTTTCTCACGGCAAAATATCGTGCAAGCATCGCAATGTGACACAAATCACAGTGCATTGTATTCGTCTCTCTCTTTATTTTACAACTAAACCTTTGAACGCAGTTTTACCAAACCTAAAAAGTTCTTGAAGCGACCACAAAACCCGGTAAAACAGCGGCAAGCTCTGCGAGCTGTTTCGTCGTCGGTTAGGCTTAGCGGATTCACCGCCGTGAGATGAACGATCTCGTGAAAGCACTGAGAATACTTCAAACGTCGACTTTTCCTGTTACGGTCGCAAACGAATGTCGTCCCGTCCGTTGTAATCCTCGCACCGTCGAATGCACAAGCACTTTGTAGAACCACATATCTATCGCCGTCATGCCGTACCCCGCACACCACCACAGACCACTGCCGGCCATCATCAACAAAACCACGTGATCACCGTCCAAGTACCACGTGACGCCTGCGCCGCTCCGCACTCCGACGGCTACAGACGGAGCGCCAGGGAGCACTCTGGAAGGGAGAGGTGCCCTCGGAATGAACCACCCGATCAGGCCACAGCACTCTCTTTCAAACACCCGATTTCGCGCGCTCTAAAAAGAGCGCTCGAAAGCGCGCAGAAAGAACCACGCGAATTCGCCAACAGAAGACTCGCATGTCCATCGTTCGTACCAAAAGGCCCATCGTACCGTATCGGATGTGCAAAAACAGTTCCCTAAACCTCCCTATTAACTTTGTTGACGGTACAAATATCAGAGTATGCTGACTCATTAGAAGATGCGCACCTTGTAAACACATCTGAGAAAAAGCAACTATTGAAGTGCCCTCAAGATACTTTAGCAACGCACTAAGGGCTTAACACATATCGGTGATTGTTTCTTAGGCAGATACGTTGTACACTATCTCTCGTATTCCCTCCGGAGAATTTCCAAAATGTATCTGGTTTGTGGAGCAGACTATTTTCCAATGCTCTTAAATGAACGCGCTCGTCGTGTATCAACTTTTCCACAAGAGTACGATAAACATTGAATCTAGTATGCCACGATTGGGATCCGTCTCTTTTTGTATATTTTGAGACAGTGTGCTGTTTTTACGCATTTAGTACAGCATATCTTTAGACTGACAAGAAAGATTTTTTTTTTTTGGTCTAGAAAAAGGCCTTGGAATACATTTATCGATACCATCTTCTACTACAGTAGAAAATGATTCCGCCGCGGAATCAGCAGATGCATGCTTTCTTTGAAATCAGTGACCAGTCAAAATATTAAAAATACACATCGAAGATACAATAGCTGGGTGATATACGTCAGCAATTACAAAAAGAGACACCAGCCAGCGATAGGTTATTATTGGGATATTTAGTAAGGAAAAAGTTAAATGACGTTTTTAGCACTATTTCCGAATTCGGTCAACTGGTTCAGGCCATTGAAGTATATAAAGTTCAAAATTTGGGATGATTTGCTATTATTAAAGTATCTCTGGTTGATAACAAATCTCGACAACTCGTCAACACCAGGCAAACAAAGTAGGATCACCGTAGATATGTGCTCGGAACTTAGAAAAATTTAGTCATTTTTCTAGCGTTTCATAGTGCTCAATAAGAATGCAATTATCTGAGCCAGGAAGAAAATAATAATCGCCGATGAAATAGTTATATTCGCCATTCGAAGACAGTTCGATCCAGACGCGTTCGGTGCATGACTACAGGTCGAGTCTTCGATGCTAGGTAACCAAATAATCGCCGGCAATACAAACACCCTCTCCAAATTTCTGGCCAGTCAAAGCGTAGTTTCTATTATGACGCTGAACGATATAAAAAGAAAAAAAAATAGATAACTTATATTCAGAAGTTCCTCGTTCAGCCAAGTTTCAGTCAGACAGATAAGGTTAAAATTAAAAAAAAAATACATTTGATAAAAAAAGTGTTTGCCTCTGTTCGTAAATCACAATTTTTTGGTAGCGTTCTTTAAGCGTCCTCATTATTAGTCTGGTGAGAAGTGTTTTCGGCAGCACACGTGCAATCGGGTACGAATGCAATGCGAAAAGAGGAGCGCGCGGCCTACGATACACAGGTCAAGAAAGGCGTAAAGCTCCTCCCACCTCTTTCCACTTAAGTAGAGCGATCGCTGGAGAGGATGCGACCTCCCCTCCACCGTTCGCTCCGCTGAAGTGGAAAGGGATGGGAGGAGCTTCCACTTCGTTCTTGAACTGTCAGCGACCTAGAGGCAATTAGGAACTGATAAAACTACGCGGTGAAAATAGGGCTGCGAGGATGCTCTAACTTTGATGTGCATGCCTTCGTAGCCTCTATCTCCACTCCGTAAATTCATCAATTCCTAAAACAACAAAAAAACAGGCGTTTTGTTTGCATTTTATTCGTACTCGATACTAAATGAAACATCTAGCTTTCCAAGAGGACTGATAAGAAAAAATGCAACCAACAGGCCACACTTGGGGCCTGTTGATGCTCTCAAATGAAGCCTGTTCAGCTTCAACATAGAAAGAGGAGCACGTGGTGTACCTGGTCTTCGGTTTTGAGCAGCGCGGTCGTGTCTGAGCCCAGACGCCACACGAACAACGCTGTTCGAACCGGAGGGCCGGCAACAACACCCAATTTTAAAGCCTTTCCAGATCCAACCGATCTTTTTTTTTTTTCTTTTTCGTGGTGTTTTTGCACAAGTGTGTTGCCCTTGGGCACATCAGTAGCACAAGGTTGTTCACCTTGGTGATGACCCTGGCCTTACTCAGAAATCCGCTCTCCCGAGTTGTTCCAACGGTCTCGGGCGCTAGCTGGCAGACGAACAGGTGCGCAGCCCTTCGTGCGCTGCCAACGCTATGAGCCAACGGGACAAATCGAAAAGCGTCGAAAGCCCAACATCTGGATGTTCGTCATCTTTCTGGGCATTTCTATTATCGCTAAACCAACCATATACACATACAGTGTTAATCACACTTGTTGATAACTCGGGAGCGCGTGGCTTTTTTCGACGAGCACTCGACTGGTGGCATTCGCGGCAACTAATCTAGTCACGTGTGGGAACATTGAAGGGCCCGCTCAAGGGGTGTCATGCCCGCTCTATCCGGGGTCGCCGGAGCCACCGAACGCGGGAGGCTGCTATCACGCTCTTCGCAAACGTCGAAAGCCTTATCGATAGAAAACAAATAAAAAATAAAGCCCCAGTGTTTATTAACAATGTCACCGTCGAAAAAAAAAAAAAAAGATTGCAATACTGCGCCTTTAAAATCACTCACCGTAACTCTTATCGAGCGGGTGTAGTGTGTGGTAGCAGCTACCCGTGTTTGGAAGCCCCCCCATGGAGCGGGCAGGACACCCCTCGAGCGGGATGTTTCATGTTGCCCCACGTGACTAGATTAATCGCTGAAAATGCCACCAGTCAAGCGCTCGCCGGAGAAAGCCAGGCTCTCCCGCATTATAGACGGGTGCGATTACTACTGTACTGCATGCAACGAGGTAGAGTGCCTTAGAGCGATAAACTGGCAACTGAAAGTGACCCCCGATTGGCCACCACCGTGTTGCACATTTTTGACCACTAGACACGTTACCATTGACGTTACCTTTTAGTTTTTGCGTCTAGATTTTAACGAAGTCCAGCGCACAAATAATTGCTAATTGGTCTTTAATAACAGTACAAACGAGATCAGTTACGTTTTGTTTGTTTTAAGTTCAAAATGAGCTTTTACGACAAAAGCTCGGGCAGCTTCGCAATGCCTCTGCTAGATACCGTCAGCCGCGGTGCTGTATTTTGGGTTTTTATCGGAGCTAGACACTGATCTCTGGGGCGAACAGTATTGAAAAAATAGTTTATGAAGTTTTTTACAGCCATCGCAATACAAATCTCGGCTCAGCATTGCGTAAAATCCTCAGGATTTGGTACGGTCACGTGTCTTGTGGTCAAAGCTGTACAACATGGCGGCAGCCAGGTGGAGGTCACTTTTGCCTCGTGAACGGCTATATCGCTCTAAGCCCCTCCACCTCGTTGAATACATGGGAAGTTAAGTGATTTGCGCTTTTTGTATGTGTGTTTGTGGTTATAGGTGCTCCTGCCTTCGACTGAGCTCTGTCATATGATGAAGTGATGTATAGTGTAGCAACGTCGTATTTAAAAGAAGCAGTGTTCCAAACATGTGTAATTTATACTGCATCCCTCGCCTGGGTCAAGACAGCTAATCCTGTTGCAGATTTGAAAAAAAAAAAAATAGACGGGTGTGTCGGTCCGATTGCGACCGATGTCACGAGCCGAAAGGTCAATCAAACAGCGCAAAAAGCGCAACGTCATGGTATGTTTTTGTACTTGATGGGACGAGCCGGCGGACTAGCGCGCACAGAAAGACGGCGAACACCGGCTGGTCCTATCAACTGCAAAGGGCACGCCACGATGTTGTGCCTTTTTCGCTGTTTGATCGGCCTCTTCGGCTCATAACGTCGGCCGCGCTCGTACCTAAGCTGAAACGAAGTGTACCAAAATAATTAATGGCATAAGCATGTCAAATTATTAGAGAACGTAATATTGGAAAGCATTTACTAACTACAATACAGGGCGTGTTTTGTATGTCTACTTCTTGCATAGTCTTTAATGCCGGATTTGTCTAACCGCAACAAGTGCCTCCGACTTCTTCCTCTTTCAAACAAATTGAGAGCCTAGCAATTATCCAGCATTCTCAAATTCAGGCCAAATCCCGCAATGACGCGTAATTTTGTTTTTCGAGGGCGGTGAACGGGACACCATCCACACGCCACCTTCCAAAATACGTCCTCCAAGCGCGAGGCCGCTCATATACTACCATCCCATTTTCCCTCGAGCCACTCTGGCCACTCACCCCCAAAAAGAGTGCTGACACCTAGAACAGTGGAAGAAAGATGTATCCTTCGAAGCACAATCAAACTTGACGCTACCCTGCCCCTCCTCTTCTTTCCCTCTTCACGCCCCACCATAAAACTACCCTTTTAGGACAAGACAAGAAGTGAACGTTCTTCCGAACTCCCGTCAAACCCAACCAGAACCAAGGACGTTGAAGCAAATAACAGCCCAAAGCGTCGTCCAAACCACACGCACGATGTCCTCAAGGCACCGAGGGAAACAAGAGGAACAGAGCCGACGGCTGACGGAGTGCCGCGGAGTTGGAGGACAGCGAAGACAGCGTGCCGCGATGACAAGGGACGACGCGCAGCCGTCGGGCGATCCATTCATCAACGGCATCTCTAGAACCCAGATCTTGGGCCTCGCCTCCCGTCTCCAGTTCGCTCTTTTCCTTTGTCCTTCTCCCTCTCTCTTTCTCTCTTTTTCTGTCAATCCAGTCTCGCACTATCTCGCGAGAAGAACAAAGAAAACAGAAACACAAAGTGGCAACAGCAAAGAAAATAAGAGAATCTTGCTGTGGGGAAGAGGAAGAGCGCTTGGGGGAATGAATGTAGCAATAAAAAAAAAAAAACGGAAGTCGGACTTTAGCTTTTTGGGAGGGTCATTCCCTTTGTTTCCGTGGTGCCTCTCCTTTCTCTCCCACATCAATTAGGGTTGCCAGACTGATTTTGACGTAGCGTCAACCGCAACTTCTATATTTTTCTAACCGCAAGGTCGTCAAAAATGAAGGTCCTTCTGCATGATACAGTATTCTTTGTGCCAAGATGCTTCGCCTAACGCTGCAATAAATAAAGTATCAGCGTAATCGCAAGCTTCCGGCATCTCTTCAGTAAGTTATAACTTTTTTTTCTTTGTGTGGGAGCTTTGTATCCATGAACCTTGCATGCTCATGTTCGTGTTGGTTGTACCCTAGCAAGTCCGTGGTAGAGAGTGTCGGCGGACGGAGTGCATTTGTCGGTTTGAGGTCATAGCGTGCACGACCAATGGCGTGGCGCCGTGCGGACGCAAAGGAGGGACAGGGAAGAGAGAGGTAAGCGGTGCAGAGACACTCCTCTCTCTCTCTCTCTCTCCCCCTACCTAAAATGTCAAAGTTGGGCCATATTCTTTTTCTTTTTTACTTAGTGCGTTTAGACACAGAAAGGCCTGATTTGGTCATTTTGCTTATAGCCAGCCGGAAACATTCAGGCGGCGTCAGCAGAGGGAGAGCCCAGTGTTATACCCTGTCTTGTTACAATTTGTCAATGGGCGAACGATAAGCCCCACATTGCGCGCCGGCGGCTTCGATATGCGCTACGTATGCGAGCACAACACACACATATCGCAGCATGACGCAGCGGAAAGCCTGACAATTCTTCGCCGTAAAAGCGCCCTTCGGTGATATTTAGTCCCGTTCAAATTGGCCCGGCGGGGCCGTAGCTTCCTACCAGTGTTGTACACATTCCTAAAAAAATGGAAAGAAAGCTCGTTCCACGTTAAAGGGGCGATGCAACGATTTTTGTATTTTGAAAAAATACCGCTTAGAACGGATCCCTGACGTTAATGACCTGTGAAATACCCTTTTGTTTTTCACCACACGCAATCGAAGTCGCAGAAAAAAATAAAGAAAAACGAGCAGAGTTCACCTCCTCAACTCGCAGCCAGAACAAGCGGCAACGTGATCTGGAGCCGATTATATGCCGCCAATGTTGATCATAGCCACGCGCTGGGGTTGGCAAAGCACAGGACACGCGCTGAGTTCCAGACATTGTTATGGTTCGGCTGTTGTCGTCATTGCAGCGATTGGACACAGGACACTACCCGAATGCTTCTCGAGCTAGTAATGATCACGAGCCCAAATCGAGTGTCCACGCCATGCTCGGGTCCAATCTATGAGCCGCATTCAAATATCGTCACTGGGCGGTACTGCTACCGCCCAGCTACGTCATCAGGTTTTGCGAAGGAGAGATTGAATGAAAACACTCGGTTTTGTCCTCGAAATTACAGCGCAACAAAGGAGGTTCTTGGTCAGTGGCGTTGCGAGCGAGTATCCTTGAGTCCCGATTAGTGCCAGTAGCTCGTGTAAAGTGAAAAACATTCCAACTGAATATCATTGCAACACCCCTTTAATTCTGATTTTTTTGGAACGGGTTCCCATTAAAGTTTCCATATGTGAAAAAGAAATTCGTTCCCGTTACAGTTTAAAAAAATGGAACGTTTCGTTACATCACGATACACGTTACATTTGTATTTTCTTGGTTACCATATTCAGTTTGATCAAAGTTGTTGTTGTTGTTGTTTTTATCTATCCCATCAAATGGCAACGTATGAATTCGAATGCCGTCATGGAAGTACATCAGGGCCCTATAATCTGAACACTTGGCGAAAAAGTCGGCGAGAAAATCGGGCGACTGTGATTGGCCGGCGCCAAGGTCAAGCCGGCGTCGGCCAATCACGCCCGCCGGATTTCTCGCCGACTGTTTCGCGAAGTGTCCAGATTAGGGCCCCAGAAGAAGCAAACAACCGGAAGCACGGTTTCATTTGTTGATATATTCACCTTTAAAAATCTCAGCTTTTAACCACACTCATGTTTGTGGTGGGCGATTCAGACGAGTTAAATGTACTGTTACCCCACATTGCACGAGCGTTTTACGACGACCTCACACGTTTCAATCTGACAAAGTCCCTTGTTCGAACTTAAAGAGACACTGACAGGGTATTTATGCTCGCCGACATTTTTAGTTGTACGTGACATGTGAGAGCCCAACTACCCAGAACAGAATTTTCGGCTCAAAATTCGGTTTCTTTCCGTCCAAAAACCGCCGATCGAGAACTGGCCGGTTTGAGTCGCGCTCATTCTCTCTTCTGTGGTCACGGGCTGTTTTCTAAGGTTTAGAGTCCCGACCACCAAATTTAATCAAAGTCGTGGGTCATTGAAGGTACACAGTCAATATTGAAGATTAAAAAAAAAATATGAAACCCATTTTTTCTGGCTTCCAAAAGCTGCAAATACGTTGTTTGAAAAAAAAAAAGTTGCACAGACAACCGGAAGCATTCTGTGCGTTCACTGCGTAATTCTCAACATGGCGTCGTTTCGCGTATCGTGGGGACTAGCGGATGGCAGCGGACGACGGGCGTGGGACCTCTACTTCAGAACAGTCGTTCACGGTACCGGCGAATTCTGTCTTCCTTCGAAAGAGAAATTTTGGGACGATCAAATGAATTGAGATTCGCCCCGTACGACACGCCCGACCAGCAAGCCGATTGCACGAAGACGTCGCCGAGCCATTGTCCCTTCTCGTGGCTGAACACATCGCTCCCTCAAACGTCAAGCACGAAGTGCGTACTTCGAGTTGATTTCGCACGCGTACGGTTTCTTTACTAGGTGCGAATGTGGCTAATGCGTGGTGCTGCCGGACTTCAAGCCGCGAGAGCATGTATGGGAGGGAAATCGGCAGCAAACTTTCCAACATACAGTCGACCGGCTGCACTACTACGAATAAAAGAGTTCCTTCAGTAGCTCAGTGGAAAGACGTCCACTTCACACGCAGCCGGCACGGGTTCGATCCCTAGTGTGGGCGTACTTTTTTTTTCTTCACATTTTCCGATGTTTACATTTCCTTTTTTACGACTATCACCGAACAAAACAATTGTTGTGGACGATACGTGGCTGAACTAAATGGTATGGGACTCCATTTTTGACACCTGCGAACTCAATGCAGTCGCCCGAAAAATGCCACAGAAGCCTCAGGTGTAACGCTATGAATTGACACGATTCTCGGTATTTTAAAGCGATTAGCTTACTTATGATACCCAGGCAACTATGAGGCATGTTTCTGGCCGTTTATTTTCCCACAACATCTAGCGACAAAAATGACGTCACGTGACTTGATATCACGTAACTTTTACACAAATTTAGTTTCCCCGTAAACCTTGGCGGGAAAATTGACGTGACGCGACCTGGTAGAGTGACGTCACATTATCTGTACACAAAATCAGTTTCCCCCCTAGATTTAGTGGGAAAATTGACTTCACATAATTTTAACACCAATTCAACTTCCCCACAAAAAGAAATGACGTCACATGACTCGATGTCACGTGGCCTCTACACCGATTCAGTTTCCCCACTAAATTTAGAGGGGAAAATGACGTCACGTGCCTTGATGTCGCTTGACCTACCCACAAATATATTAGTTTATCCGCTATATTTAGCGGGAAAATCTAGACGTGACCAGTAGCGGCTCTTTCAATGACGTATGTCCGCAGATAATCGCTTAATTAGACAGCAACATAATTGGTTCTGCCCGAATTTTTATTGAAGCAACATCCAACCACCGTGTTCTTCGAAGATACCGGTGAGAAAAGCACCTCTTTCGGCCGCTATGCATACGCTCGGCCGTGCCCAGATTTGAGAGGGCTTCTAATTGCTCGATCGGGGTTACGTATATTATGGGCCACGTTTGCAATACAAAGGGAAGAGGAAGAAGCCGAAGCGTCGATTGCCTACAAGCGTCTTCGCCTTGTTCCGTTTCTGCAACAGGTATACCCTCCTCGCTATGCCACAAAGCGCACACATGCGCACCCAATCTGCGCAGGGGCTGTCCCCCATTACGTTGCAAGATCTCCCTATGCCTTGAGGAGTTTCTCCCTCTCTCAAAGCCAGTCTCGCTAGTCCCACCTTAGGCAAAGAGCGCCACCGCACGGCGGCAGTCATCAAAAGCCATTTCTCTCAATACTGGGATGCTACGGAAATTAGATAAAGAAATAAAGCCTGATAACTGATAGTGCGCGCGACGCCGGGACCGAACTAGCGACCCAAAAATTTTGAAATTATTTTCCTTAATTGCTTCATTAAAAAATTGGGTTCATTGCCTGCAGCAGACGAGATTCACCTCCGTGTACTCGCGCGCATCGAAGGCCGCCATTTTCCTAATCGAAACCTGCGAAAATGGCATGTAAAAAGTTGCCATCTGGTCCAAACGACGGGCGCTGCATATGGGCGGCCACTTGAGTTTAGCGATTCGTAGAATGTTTTATGCAGTGAGAAAAATGCAGTTCTCCTCCCTGATGACCGACCAGCAACGAACGCTTCGGTCGTTCCAGCACGGAACAAGCGATCGCGAAGTGATGTTCGCCCACACTTAAACGCGTCTACCCGCTCGTACACTCTTCTCTCGATAATACAGCATCTCCATACTGTGGTAGCATTCTTCGGTAGATTTCACGAGGTTTCACACTCTCCCACCCAAAGAATCCAATCACTGCTTGCTGCTCGTCAACGGTGAAAACATCCAAGGGAGCCACCATTTTGTACATTCTGCCCTTCCTGTTAAGCACGCGACGACACCTGTTTTTAGTATCCAAACATCTTCTCTAAAAATTTAACTTCCCTTTGCCAGAGTGTGAAATTCCTGCCGTGCTTGTTTAATAAAATACCGTAAATTTGCTGTTACTTTTTTTACACACCCTCGTACATGCATTTTTGTTTCGTTGTTATGGAAAACTTACATTCTGGAGGCTTCTTTTTCGGAGAAATGAGGCGTTCATATTGACGAGACATGACTGTATGCGGAGCGCAAGTACGTCTGCTTCTTGTACGGGGGTTGCCATGATGTCAGAACGACGAGGCCTTATTGGCTGATCGAAAAACAAAACATTGGGTAGACCTTAAGGCATTTAGCATTGAGGTCTACCCCCTATCCTTTCAATCAAAGCCAATCATAGCTTGGCGTCGTTCTGACGTCACAGCAACTGCTGTGCAAGAAGCAGACGACTTGCTCTCCGCATAATCACCGACGGAATGGGAACGACAGGGAAAGCCTTCCGTAGTCCCTCCTCCAGGGCGACCTTTCTGCCTTCGACACGGATTCGTCGTGACGTGAGCCTTCAGCCTGAACGTCCAGCCGAAGCACGACGGAGGGCAACAAGCATATTCTAGACGCCGGGCATCCAAAAGAGTCGCCCTACCGTTCTAGCTCTGTCGGTGGCTCTCGTGTGCCCTGACTTTATAGGTCACCGTGACAGACGAGCCGCAAGCGACCGAAATCAAGACCGCAAGTTGATGGTTCGAGCGAGGAGCCACTATCGTGCCAGCCACTATCGCTCCCTAATACCCCATTAACCCAAAAATGGAGGAGAGGAGGTCATAGAACGAGTTGGGACAAAAAGGGGAGAGTGAGGGAAGGAAGATGGATGCTGCGAAAAGAGAGAAAGGGTTACGAAAAGTGGGGAAGAAAAAGGGGGACAGGACGGATTGAAGGATGGAAAAAAATGACGGTGGTCGTGTCGCCGAGGAGTCATTTTTCCATTTCTTCCGTCAGCTGAGACACTTCTAAGCGACGCTACGAAACCGCCGATAAAGAAGGCTGGTTGATTCCTAAAGGAAGGGGAGGGGGGGGGGGGGGGAGTAAAGAAGATAAATGTAAAATCGAAAGTCGACAAAAAATTAGGTATCTTCGACAAAGGCAGTAGCGATGACGACACTAAAACTAAAGGGTTGGCGGTAAAAGAAAAGGCGATAAAGAATGAGTGTATGTACTGGGTTGCGCAAAAGAGATGAATGGAAAGCATCTTTCTGGGAGCACTTCCTAAGAGCCAAAGCGTTTTGGTTGTCCGATTCAAAGGGGTCGGGACGATTGCGATGTCTCTCAGCAGGCTGCTGTTAAACGAAGACAAAGGAAGTCCAGCAGAAACTAGAAGTGGATACACAAACAAGATGCGACAGCACCTTGCTTAAAAATAAAGAAAACAGGTGAAAGCACAAGACGAAACGACTTCTCGTCTATCTTCGCTCGCTGTAGCCATCAGCACGAATCGCTTGCGAAAGTCACGGTGAACCTCAAAGTGGACGAGACTGCAGATACAAGTAGAATTGAAAGATGGAAAAAAATGCCGTAAAGAAGGTGGATGTAAATTGGTGAAATAAAATACGGTGGAAAAGACAGGACGAGTGTTACCCAAGTGAACCAGGCGAGCAAGGTAAGACAAAAAATGTCGAGAAAACAAAAGGTGAGAAAGTTACTGGAGAGGGCGTGATGTAAGACGGAAAGACAAAAAGAAAAGGTACAACAGAGGTGGAGCAAAAATTACTAAAAAAACTTGGAGATTGACCTGGACACATGAGAGAGAAAAAAAAGCGAAACATACGGAACAAAGTATAAATGTGAATGGAATTAAGCACAGAAAAAAAAGAAGCTACATGCAAGACAAAAGAAGAAGGAAGAACAGAAGACGAGATGGAAAAATAAAATGGGGAACGAAGGGCAGCGGCACAAACAAGAAAAGAATGACAAAAGCGACGCTCATCCCAAAGTGCCCGAGCTCAAACCAAAGTCAGTTCTCCTTCGGAAAGAACCACCTCTTGAAACTGGGACACTTCCGGACAAGGCGAAAGTGGGGTGCGGAGCGCCGCCCGCGATGTAGTGGTTCGTACCCGAACGACCACAAACAAAAAGACCCGTCGTCATCCGTTTCGGTTTCGTTTCTATGCTTTTCCCTCCACATCCCCGTCCCTCCCCCCATCCCTCACTCCCCACTCCCCAATTCGGTTTCCCTTAGCCCTTACCTCCACAATCTCCACTTCCCACTTCGGTTTCTCTTCGCCCTTCCCTCTACTCATTCTACACCCCATTTCGGTTTCTCTTGGCCCTTCCATTACTCTCCCCACTCCTCATTTTTCTTGACTCTCCCATCCCCAATCCCCACTCTCCACTCCTGCTTCTCTTAACCCTTCCCTCCATAATCTCCACTCCCCATTTCGGTTTTCTCTCGGTCCTCCCCTACCTTTCACGCACTCCCCACATGGGTCTCGCTCGGCCCTTCCCTACGCATTCCCCACTCCCCACATCCTCCTCTCCACTCCCGCTCTCGCGGGAATCTCGACTTCCTCGAGACTGCTTTCGGCACTCGGGCCCCCGAAGAGAAGCAGCTGCCGGCAGCGGCATAGACCCATCAATATCTCACTCTTGAGCTCACAGGCGGGACAGACTGGCGCGCCCGCAGCAACGAATAAAAGGAGACTGCCATTTGCTAAATTGGGACTCCCACCCCTTCCTTACCCTCCTTCAAGCCACCAAAATCCGATGCACGTACAAACAAGTCAACCTAAAAAACATTCCTCAATCCTACGAACAAGAAAAGAAACGAAACTAAAATTCGTCTACGGCAAGGGGAAGCCGGTGCAGAAAACGAATGCTCGCTTCGGTTGCCAGATTGCAAAAAGAACGCGAACTGCGAGCGGCCTAACTTCGTCTCTGACAATTATTCCCAGGACTCGGTTCCCAATTCTTTTATATACGTCTTCCACCTTTAGCTTTCTACTTCGTTCAACTTTTTTTTTTTTCGCTAAGGGCACCGTCACCCGTTCCTATCCAGGTTTTTTTGCCACGAGCGCCCTCATTCGTCGCTCTAAACTTCCCTATTTCTCGGCATCTTTCCTTTCTCATAGATTCCCTCTTTTCTAACTCTTCCTCTCTTAACTTCTCAATCTCGTACAAAACAGCGAAGAAAAAAAAAGCTCAGTGTGTCATTGTTTTGTAATTTCAAGCTTTTTCCAACTCCATTTATCGTACTTTCTTTCTTCTCGTAAGGCCAGACTCCTTTTTTAAACCAAACCTCTCTGCTGCTTTCTCTACCCTTCTACTTTGCACCTCCTTTCACGCGTGAATACTTTAACTGGCCCTCTCCTATTCAATATTTTATAAAATGTATAATCTAATTTTAGAACAAACCATCATATTCATATGTTGACGGGCTCTACCAATCCTGTTTATTTATTTTCTTTAATGCGAAAGCATTAATCGTCCCATGGAGCGAGCAGACGTTATCAGCCGCGCCAAACGGCAGCTAAATTCCCCTGTCCCGAAGCAGCGAAGTGGAGCCGCGATTTGAAGCATACCAGCTTTGAAGCCCCGCAAAACGTCACGCGAAAAAACAGCTAAATTCACCTCTCTAAACGGAGCAAAGTGAAGCCAAATCCCTGATAGAATATGCTCCCATTGGCTGGCGCGCGTCATCGAGGAACGAGGGTCCCATTGGCTCTCGTGCGGCGTGGTTCCAAAAGCCGCCACCGGAGAATCCCTCTCCGTGGCGCCGCAGCGCACGCAGCGGCCCGTCAAGGTGCGGCGGTGCGGGCCAGGCCACAGAGCCCGTTCCGGTGAACTCAGAGGAGGTTGTACAGCCGAGCTCAGCGCGACTCACGAGAGCGCGCGCTCGAGCGTGGGATGCTACCTCGGCAGTACTGAAACGTTGCCGCCCACGCCACTACGCCGCAGACGAACGAAGGGAGTGGTAGAACGACATATATGCTTTCGCATTCACAACTCGTAAGAAGTGCTTAGGTGTCCTCGGACTTTTTTTCTGGTTTTAAATATGTTCACTACCCTGTTGGCTATGCCAGTTGCACGTTAAGCATAGCAGCACAAGCTTCAGCCCACAAACCCTTCCACTCTTACCACTTTACCAGAACCAATGCTGGAGAGGATGAGGCAGGTAGAGATGAAAAAAAAAACACATCATAGCGAGCAGAAAAAAGGAGAAGTTTGATGTTGTTTTGTTTGTTTGTTTGTTTGTTTTTTGGGGGTTGGAGGAGACTTGTGCTGCTATTCTTAAACTGCAACAGATTATAACAATGCCATTATAAAGTCGGCCTTCTTCTTTACAATCCTCTCTTCCCTACTTCCCTTTTTCTTCTCTCCTCCCTTGCTACTTCCCAATTGTAAAGCGATAGCGTTTAGGAGCTCGTGTCGCGAAAAATCCGGCGTCGGCGTCGGTGGAACCAAAAAAAAAAAAACCCTAATGCAAAGCGCGCAGCCACGTATGACGTCACACGTGGCTGTAACGTCATGACCCTATCGACCCACTAAACTTGGCGGAAAACGTTTTTTGCTGAATTTAGCGGAAACGTTTTTCGCCGCATCTATCGGAAAATATTTGCGCCGAAGTTAGCGAAACATTTTTCCTTCACATTTGGCGGCAAATTTTCAGTGGAAACACGTGACGCCAGGTGATGTCACGTGACCCTACACGTGACCCTACAAGGTGATGTCACGTGACCCTACAGGCTGGACCACGCACACATGCTTGCACGTGTTGGGAACGAGCGCGGGTTTAATGAGAAGGCTTTGTGAACGGGGCCTGATAACGCTACGCGTTCCACTCTTAAAGGCGAAGCTTAAGCGTTCACTAATTTTTCTGGCATTTTTCAAAAGGTCTTTCAGTCCTTCAGAAAACCGTTAAGCCTCTTCCCTATATCGAGCTTTCCTTTTTTTTTTTTTGCCCACAACAACCCATCTTTCCCATCTTCTTTCTTTTCCGTCTTCCCTCTTCTTTCACGTTCCTTCCCCCTTTCCACTCTCCTCCCTTTTCCCACTCCCAAATTTTCCGGCGCCTTTCGAAAGGTCTTGCAGTTCGTAAAATAACAGTGAAACCTCTTTTCCTAAAACGGGCTCTCCTTTTTTTTGTATCTTTCCCCATAACAACCCCTTTTCCCCATCTTTCCCACCTTCTCTCTTTCTCATCTTTCCTCTTTCTCTGTATTCTCCTCCTTCCACTTCGCTCTCGTCCTTCACTCTCCCGTTCTTGCCTCTTTCCCTCAAATAAATCAGCGGCCCCCGACAACAAACGTCGGAAACAAAAGCAGCACACAGCGTCCAACCGGGTCGTTCGCGCTCGCAAAACGGCTCATTAAAATTGAAAGGGGCCTTTTTCTAAACAAGGAGAAGCAACAAGGAAGCAACAAAAAATCGCTTCTTCGGAAACCTTTACGAGCGGGTGGCGCAAATTCCCCTGCGGCATGCCCACCACTCGTTAGAACGCGCTTCCGGGTCTTTCTGTTCAAGGGAAGCATTCAGCAGTGACGGGATTTGCCGTGCCCTGATAATCATTATCAAGCCACGTTCTTGTACCCGACCAACTGAAATAGCGCGCCATGTTTCGTAGAACCCTCGTTTTCTTACTAGACGAACGAAGCAAAACAAAAACTTTTTTTCTCATACAGGGCAACTTTGTTGACCCCTGAACGTCACTAACGTATGACAAACAATCTTTATGCGTATGCGGTAGCGCTCAAGGGAAGATCCTGGACGGGAACACTTTTCTTTTTATTTGCTGTTAAATAAAAAAATTTAGCTACGTATAAAGTTTGTATTCTTTTAAACATTTATTAGTTTTGAAGTAGCGTCTACAGTTTTTGTTTGTTTAGAGGCAGAAACAACTACATAGAAAGTTTTTTTTTTTTTGTGCACATCTGATAGACCAAGGTTTTTTTGTTGTTTTTTATAATAAGTATAGTACAATATTTGTATACGCTACCTATGAAGTGTAGAGTGGAAATATCTAGCAAAACCTGCGTACAATATTTTTAATTAATGCTGAAAAATGAAGACGTCATAAAGTCTACATAGTAAAAAACACCCATAAACAGGGAAAACGAGAGTACAGACAAAAACAGAGTTTTGGTACCTCTGTGTTTGTTCGTTTTTTTTTTCCAGTCTCTGTGTATTTCTAGTATGTTCAACTACCACCAGCTCGTCTGCGCCCTAACCTTCTGTTCATATATCCTTCCTTCTAAAAGTCCTTTAAAATTTTGTTAAAATTTGCGAAATCGAAACTAATATATTCCAATTTCAAATAAATATCGCCCCTTTAAGTATTCTCAAGAAAATACCTAAAACAAATTCATTATAATTGCAAGATTCTAAGTACCAAAACAAATTGCAGAGTCTGTGAAGACAACCCAAAGTTTTAAAACGAGTAAAAAGTCAAGATTGTGTATCCTCTACAAATATCGTCTTCCATTCCATGAAATATGGCCAGAACATAGGAAGGGCGTTCAGAAAGCATTCAGAGTCGATAAACGCGTCTGACACTGCATGCAGTGACTTTTTCGGCCGCCCTTGCACCATGTGCCGTCAGGCGTCAACTATACGCAGGCTCTTCCTCCCACATCGGCATTTCGGTCTTGGAGAGGTTTTGATTAGCAGTTTTCGGGGAAGCGTCATGAGCTTTCTATCTAGAGGAGGTCTCGTGGTGCATTGGCGCTAGAAGGCTGATAATCGAGCAGGACTGTAGAGGATGACGGCTTTCAATTTGACGGCAAAACTCGCGCGAACTCTCGCTCTCATATATCGTCGCGTTGCACTTAAATATACATCTACATCTGATACCGTACGTTTCGACGCAAAATGTCCAAAGAAAGAACCCACTCGGGGCACTTGCTCTTCTCAGCGTATTTTAAGGTACGATGAAAATCTCTCGCAATTCCCAGCCGACTCCCGAACGCAACACGTGGAGAATCAGCACTCGCGACAAGTCGGGGCAGATCGCACCACTGCACAAGTATGATCAGCGCGCCGATGGCGCACATCACTCAACTCGCAGGAGCCGAAATCCCGTGTTCGGTATTTTTTTTTTTTTTTGAAAGACGCGCCCTCCGACTCCATAGCGGACCATCGATTGCGTCGGGACAGTCAACGCTACCGTGTTTAGGCTTAGCAGGCCGCGGTATAAACGTATCTCCGCCGACAATTTCCGCTTTCGTTTGAAGCCGCCGCCTCTCCTTGAAACTTGCGCTTGCTTCGGTAAGTTGCAAACTTAAAAAACGTGCATTTTAGTCCTGTCCATCGCAAATCGAATCGGAGACGCGTAGAAAGTGCTGCTGTCTAGAGCGACAGCCTCTCGAAGATGGCGCATATCAACGCAAACTAGCGATTTTTTGAGCACCGCGAATCAGTGACACACTTTTTTTTTTCCTAACTTGGCGTGCGACTATTGTTTTGATCACTTTTACTCATAAACGTAGGACGTCCGGAGGATAATAAATCGAGCAAAAACAAAAAAAAAAAATCGACCATTTCCATAATATACTCGATTGTTCGACCCGCATCTCCCATTAAAAAGTTCGTAAAATCATTCACTTTTTGATTTCATTAAATGCTCCTATGGTTATTGATAAAAAAAAAGAACCGGAAGAGAGTGTATATTGAACACCCTGCCTCCAGCACGTGCTCCGTGCCGTCCACTGTGCGGGCCGAAGTACACGGGACGCCAAAGCGGTGTCGAAGGTAGGAAGGCGGGACAGCAGAGCCTCTGTCTCTGCCGTTCTCACGTTGTCAGTGACCATAGACATAACAAGATTTCATGAAATATATCGCACACACCCGTTTGTACGTCCGCGCGCCATCTGGTAGAAGAAAAAAGAAGCGGGCAAATCGAGAGTCGTTTGTTAACGTTAACTGGACACTTAACCAAGCGGTGACAGCAGGCTCGAGACTTCAATATAACCAGGCGTTAGCCAACACCGCTTTGAAGACGATGTCGTAGTGCTGATATTTTTTTGCGTCACCAGCAAAGGCCCACCGCTGGGCACATATCGGGAAGGAGTGCTGCGTCGGCGCTCGTGGCTCCCAGTCAAGTTTGAGCCGAACGTTGACGTAATCGTCGTGCCCAATCTGGGCCTAGCGTTGGCCTTCGCTGGTGACGCCATCTCATTCGGCACTATGGCTTCGTTATCTAGGAGGTGTTGTCGTAGCTCGAGCTCACGATAGCGCACGCCATGCTCTCTCTCTCTCTCTCTCTCTCTCTCTCTCTCACGCAGCGCACACAGATGTTGATTGGTTACCGATCTCGAGATTTTGGTCACTGACCAATGAACGTCGCTTTAGAGTCTAGATGATGGAGTATTAACGATTGCAAGGTGTGTGTTTGTGCGAATCTGCATAATGATTATACAGGGTGTTTTTTTTTTTCTTTCAGATTTGTTTAAAAAAAAGCCGTGAAAGCTACACTTATGCGGTTTGTGCAGGTGAGTTATACGGTTAAGAGGAAATAGTATAGGGAGATAGTCGCAACTATTCGTCGGCTAATTAAGTTAAATTTGTTAATTAAATATTGTTATTAGTGCAAACAAACATAAGGTTTTAATAAGAAACTTGCTGAGCATCATCGAAAACCACTAAATCAACATTTTTTTTTAGAACGATATAACGCCGGGCAGTATTTTACGGCATTCTGTAAAAACGCTCATTTTGGACGCGTTTCTAGATTTCGGTTTCTTATCTGAGCGCATCTTTGCGCCCGCGGTTCTGCTCCCCGGTGGTCGCGGCGCGAAGCCACCCCCTCGCCTCACTCGTAGAATGGAGGGAGGTACGGCGTATGTGGGTTGCACGTCTCAGCCACTGGGGAGCAGGACCGCGGGCGCGTAGATGCGCTCCAATAAGAAACCGAAATCTAGAAACGCGTCCAAATGAAGCGTTTTTTACAGAACGCCGTGAAATGCTGCCTCGGCGTTATATCCTTCTACAAATAGTTGATTTAGTGGTTTTCGATGATGCTCAGCAAGTGTTTCATTGGAACTGTATGTGTATTTGTAATAATTAAAAAGTTAATGAACAAAGTTTACTGAATTAACCGACTGATAGTTGCGACTATTTCCTATACTATAACCCCTTGGCCGTATAACTCGCCTCCACAAACCGCATAAGTGTAGCTTTCGTGGCTTTTTTCAAACAAATCTGAAAGAATAAAAGAAAGTACCCTGTATATAAAATAGCGCAAACAAAGAACACAGTGACAAGGACACAGGAACAGCGCTGTGTTTGTGTATGTTTTCCATTTATCTTTGTTTTCCTCTTGTTGCCGTTTCGTGTTTTTTTTTTTTTAGTGCAAACGAAGTTTTATTTTCGGTTTGTCGTATATGATCAGAGGGTTTTAAGAGAAAACAATCTAAAGGCAAGCCAGAGCGAGCGCCCTAGCCCAGGCTTGACAGCGTGTTTTCTCAAGACTCCCGCTATGCGGGAAACATCGTTTTACTCTCGCGTTTTAATCAAGACTGTCACCCATTTTTTTGCCTATTCTATATTTTCTGTTTCTTTTTTTTTTCAAGATTTAATGTTTTTGTTCCCGTTTTTTTTTATTGTCCTACATACATGATATGTTTACTACGTGGCAGAGGACGAGGAAAACCAAATTTCTGTATAAACATACGGACGCATCAAGAGGAACCCGAAGTACGTAGATACTTACAGCTCTAATGAGCAGTGCCGAGAAGCGAACTACATCACACGACCATTTCCTTTCATCCCCAATGACATCCAAGACAGATTACACAAAGTCTGGCTGTCCTTCATTAGTGGCGATTAAAAAAAAAAGAACCTTACGCGTAGTCTGGATAATCTGCTGGGAGCCTCAGTCCCTCAGCGGCGCGTGGATGGAGTGACTTACTCTATTAGTATGAGCATTAGTATTGGTATTAGTGTTGGTATTAGTGTATATTTGGCCTCAGGACAGCCGCGACGCCGCAGAAAGGCCAGTGGCCCGCGCTTAGGAAGAAGCTCACGGCATGCCCCTGTTTGGTACGTGTTCTGCCAATACCAGGTAGAAGACTACGCATGCGCACTGCGTCATCGTTAGTGAATTCCCGACCCGCTCCTCGTGGCAAACATGCTAAGGCTCGACGATAAAAACTCGCAAAGCGGCAGACGCGTTCGTATTAGGAGCGCAAGTTCATCTGCTTTTGCTAAGGCGTTGCGACGATGCCAGGACGCCGTGCTCTTATTGGCTGATTGAAACAAAAATAGTGGGTAGACCTCAAGGCATCTAGTATTCAGGTCTACCGACTATCGTCTCACCCAAAGCCAAACAGAGCTCGGCATAAGTCTGACGTCACCGCAACTCCTGCGCAAGAAGCAGACGACTTGCTCTCCGCATTGGCGTCGCCCCGTGCCAGCGTCGCGCCTATTGTGAGACGCTGCGAGACGCGCCGGAGCAGAGTAAGGACAACTCTGTCGTCTGCTAGTCACACCGCCATCTTGCCTCCCACTCGTGTGTAGCGACGTTTGTGCGTTTCTTTACAGCAGTTATCGAGTATTACCCACCCGTGAAATGACGAGGATAACTTTGAAAACGCGTAAAATCACGTGATCCGTCAAACGATGCGTTTGTTTTCGGCGACGTGTCTAATCCCAATGCGAAAACATCGTAAAGATGACCCCATTCCCGATACTTCTCCTTGCATTATCGAGTCGAGGCAGCCTGTACTTTGAATAATGCATCCTCCCGACCTCAGCGAGTACTTCCTAATTCGGCATTTTCCGCGGGCACAAGCTGAACCACCGGTCTCACGTATGCGAGATCACCACATCACGGGGAGGCAAAATGGCAGCCCCGTCCGAAAAGGCGGCACTTGCCCTCCCGAACGATGTCGCCACACTAGCAAGACGCAGCCAGCAAGCAGACACTTATTACCATGTCGAATCTTCCTGCTGTTTTCGATTTACCTCGGGCTAGTCCTCCGAAGAAATGTGACGCAAAACAAAGCAGACATGCCTTCTCTAAGGTAATACACGTCGTTTCAGTTTAAGTCCAGACGGAGCCAACGCTATGGGCTAATGAGAATAATCAAGCATCGTCAACAGCCCAAATCACTAGGCCTTTTCTGTTCATGAATGGTTCAGCGATAATGGAACACGTACAGAAACATGACGAACAACATGATTCCGCACTTTTGACGCTGTCTGATTGATTCCAATCAGACAGCGTCAAAGCTGTGAGCTAAGGTACGCTCTATTTGTCAGTGATCAAAGTAGACTTCACGAATCTCAGGAAGGATCGGGATTTGAAATCAACCAATTCCCTGCGGTACTTTGTTCATTTCAAAACAGCGATGAGAACTACGAACGTGACGATCGCATTTTATTTTTATTTTTAATATTTTCAAAATGCAATATATTAACAACAACAATAGGAGAAATCACAACAAGTAATGGAATGAATGTCACATCGTAAAGGGCGGAGTACATGTCCGGGACCGTAGACACCAAAGCTGAGATCAACCGAAGAGTAATGATAGTTTACAGCGTGTAAAACTGAAACACATGCAGCAAAATCAAGATCGTGCCCTCAGATTGAATCGAGGTTAAATGCCATGATCACATACAAAACTATACTATTTTGTTTTACAGTTGACATTTTGAAGTTGTTTGCCAGGCATTGTGTGCCATTCGCTGTCGGAAAACAGGTATGAACTAAAAAATATTTCCAAATTACCACCTATAGCAGGTGAATGGCAGATCGCACCTGAGATCAATATTCTATCATTCTCAGGATATAAACAACCATCAATTCACGTAGTATGGCAATACACACGTTTCTCCAAATACGTTTTCACTTAGCGTCTGCGAACATTGTCTGCTATTAGCCATTCTTGAAAGCTGCCTGCTGCATGTCGGCCATTAGTTGCCACAAAACCAATGTTAGCTACCAATTCTCAAAACCTGCCTTTGGATAAAGTCGTCCGAAAAGCTAGCGAGCAGTCATTATCAGTCTCACTCAATTGTGCGTCAATGCGATCACTCCCGACTTACCTCCTAAATGGGGCGATAGCGTTGAGTATCAATACTACCTGCTAGAACAGTTTCCTGTAGTTACCTGCGAGAAATTCCTACAACTCCGGGCTTTAAGTAGCGAACTACCATCTCACTGCAAGAACTTGTCTGACAAGACCCCTTGCCGAAAATCATCAAGTAGGTTTACGAAAAGCATTATCCATAAACATAACCTTCACGAATTCTCTCTCACTACTGTACATTTCACTAACATGTCCACAACTTTGACCCTAATCTCTCGATTTGTTTTTACTAAAAATACAGAAATGCTTCTTTATCGCTATCGTCACTAACGCCCCTAAAACGCTACCGATTACAGAAGCTTTTAAGTCTTGTCACAGCTGAACCTACGCGTTCTGTCAAATGTGCTTTATATTTTGATAAGGCGTCTGCATGTTATAAGTTCAAATTCTAATCTATCTTAGTTTCTTTTTGCGATTAGAAGGAATAAAGCTTACTTGATCCGAGCTCTTCCATTCTTTTCAACTTAAAGGTATACATGAACATACGCGTTAGAACCCTGAGCATTACACAATGGGGATAGGTGCGAGTCAACCCATTTTCTCAATGTTGAGGTTACCTTATGTGACAATTAAAACGTGAGTTTCTTTCTATTCGGTTTCCCGAAATGGGTCGAATTTTACTAAGCGCCAAATAAACTGCTACGAAGGACAATGCATAATCGACTTACCCATTCGTCTTAATACACCCCAGGAAGCCATCTGCGCTATGGATCACAAGCGGCAAATCACACGGCGAAGGTTCACAAAGGCAGACACGGGATGAGACTAAGGTGCAACTAAAGATAAACCTGTAAACAAACACACATATTAACCAAACGAAACAAGAAAAACCAGCAACATAAAACAAAACACGAAAAAACATAAAACATTTGGTAAACAAAAAAAAATTACGGCTAATTCCTGCCAAACTTCGAAAAAAGAAAAAACAACAAAAAAGAACGCTAGTGAATATTCTATAACTCCCTTTTCTTAACTTCAACATTCTTGCTTATAATCAGTGAGTAACGCAACAAGATAAAAATAAAATAAATTCACGACGCTATGGAACAACACTCGAAACAGCCCATCTAGGCTGCTGCTGATAGAGTGTAACATTTTCACGCGAAAATATATACAGGTAGAAAGAGATTCTCTGGAGCAACCTGTGGCGAAACTGATATGTCCTTAAACAGCGCCAGTTCAAAGGATCACACGTTTCCAACAATTCAATATCACATGCAGCATCCCCTCCCTCAGAAAGGACGCTTCCCCACATCCACACAGTTAGTGCGGCGAAGCACGCTTCTCAGCAGGCATCTTCACGATCGCTTCTCATAAGAGTGTATAAACTATTTATAGAAAGTTGTCAAACGACGGGAACAATGTATCTGTAGCAATATTAAATTCTTAAACCTGGGAGTAACCTTGTTATAAAACTAGATTGCAAAACAAAAACTTTGATGCCCCTTCCTGGTATGAGTTCACTTCATTTTGCGGCCTTCTCCACTCGTTCTCGTATCCGCCAAATGAAAGACTATAGTCCGTTTTAGATTACGATGGACCGCGGAGGATGCTGCAATCCCTCAAATTCACTGCAAATCCTTGTGTCACTCATATGACCTCCGCGAAGGGCGCGACGGCACGTCACGTTGACACGTTCAAAACGCTGGATTGTCTGGGATGATTCGTAGCATCCACCACGGTTCATCGTAAGGTTAAACAGAGCACAGGAAGTATCAGAAACAAAAATATAATCGAACCACTGTAACAGGTCAAAAGCGTCAACAGCCTTTAAGTAATCTGGCCAAACTCTGTTGCAGTCATGTACTACTACATACGTCCCTCAGCCGACGAGGCTTGCAGTAAGAGTTATCAGATGAATTAATGAAACAACACGAAGAAACCACTGGCGCTGATTTTCGGCCGCGAAAGACCCACACGTCCTAAGAGGTAGGAGATATGTGATCGTTCGATAAATTACGCTTTCCTTCACGTACTCTAAAATAAAAAAAGAGGAATGTCATCGAGGTAAGTGGCGAGTCAAGTTCCATTGCGCCCGTTAAAAGTATAAGTCAAACACGATAAAAGAGCTGAGCATATTCATCATACCCCCGCTCACAGCGACATGGGCAAGGCGGTTACATTGTCCTTTGGCAAGAGGGACGTCACAAAAGCCAGAGCGGTTGTCGAGAAATTTGAGAGGGTCTCGTTCAGGTTGGACCACGTGACCGTCGCCTCCACGACGTCAGCGGTACAGACTGACGTCACATGCGTCCAGCCAATGAGGTATTCGATCAGGTAGGCCACACCGGACCCAGTTGTGAGGCCCACGCTGTATGACAGCGTCATGATGTTTCCTGAAAATAAGAAAGGCATCGTCCGTTAGGGGAATCAAAAGTTACAGCCTCCCTATTATAAAAGAAATATTTCAAATGCGACTTGTCTAATAAATATACCAGAACTCGTATAAATTCTATAAGAAGTATATAAGGACATATATTATCATATATGTTCTCATATGTGTACTAAGTGTTTAAAAAATAAATGACTGGAGCAAAGACGAAAACCTGTTCGCTTTAACGGTTTTCTAAAAATGTAGAGCAGGACTACTCGTCTAAAGTAAAAAATTGTAAACATAACTAGGTATTTTACATGTTGAAGTTGTATGTAATATTAAATCTATAGCATTTATTACTTACCGGTCTACTTTACTTTAGAATTGGTTGATTTTCGCATTAAATGTTAATACACCGCAATGAGAATAGAACGACATGAACAGTATGTAAACTTGCGATCCCTGAATTATGCGAATCATCACGTCACGGAAGAAAAAGGAATCTATGATCAAATATTATCATATATTCTGGAGAACATCTTCAAAATATTGAACGGGACCTAAATACTTGAATATGTAGGATAAAACAAGTCATATAAGAAGGCAACATGCATGTTGATCGAGCGCAAAATCTATCAAAAAGCATTATGGAGCGAAGTAACAAGCATTGGATCTAAACAACCTCTTAACTTCAATTATAGTTCATTTGAAAGCATCCCTCCTAGATAGACATCTATCACCACTCCGATGCTTCCAGGAGACTTTTTTTTCAGTTTTTTTCTACCAGCCTCGTCCGCTTTCGTGTTTTCATTAGTAACTATTAATATGAAGCTATGGAAGTAGCTCGAATTAATCATTTTCAAATATCCGCACAATAAAATTCAATTCGTCGTTACCACACTCTTAAGCTAATGTTTTTACCAATTAGAATAACACTTCTCAGTCTTTTATTTGCCTTGGGTCTAGGGTTAACATGCATTCCTCCTGCGTCATTGTAACGCGTTTCCGCTTCACTTAGCGGAAAGAATGCACAGCCTAAGCCACGAGTCTGATAGCGCAGCATCTCCACGGGAAGCATGAACACTCGGCCTCCATCGCGGGCGAAGGTGGGCACACCGCCCCTGAGTTAAAACTTTTTCCTAACATTCTAACTGTCCTCTCCGAGTAGAACAGTTCTTTGGGAACTTTTTTTGTTTTTTGTCTCGTAGATTAGTTTTCTCAAAGCTCGAAGAAGCAATGGTATAACCAAATTTAATATTTTGTTTCGAGAGTCTTTGTATCTTGATCCCGAATGGCCAAACAAGGGCCAGAATTAAAATTAACTTCTGCCTATTCGGTTGACACATGTAGTCTAGCCGCCTCGGAGCCACGCTGGCCTACGGATCGCTATGTGGCGGGTTCGAATCCCGGCCGAGATGCTCGCAATCTGACGGAGGCTTATTGCGGAGGAGGCGCCGTGTAACCGAGCTTTCGGTTGCACGTCAAAAGATCCCCAGGTGGTCCAAATTAATCCTCAGTCCTCCGCTGGGGCGGGCCAGATGCCCGTCGTTGGTTTGGCACGTAAAACCCCCAAATTTGACTTTTGACACATGTAGTCTAAATTTGGCTTATGAATGGCACGTTAGCATTTCAATGTGGAGTCAAATAAAAGCCACGCTGACATTTTCTTTTTTCAACAGTCAGGGCCGAAGAGAAACACTTTGACCATTAACTAACGTCTTGGAGCATAACCTGATTAGATATGAGATAGGCCTCGAGAAGTACCCTACTTTGGGAGCGATAGATTTTTACATTGTGTTCTTGCTGGACTTTCGCGGAGCCCCATCCTTGTCCACCAATAAAATAAAGTTTATGGAAACCGTGATTCCTCTGGAAGACAATCGAAACTCACCCGTGAGTTCCTTCTGGTCGTCCGGAACCCTGGACGGTGCCACGATCATAGGCACGGACCCAAACACCCCGTTGGTTATTCCGAGGAGAACAGAAAGGACCATCGCCCAGACATCTGCCGCTACGCTGGCGTTCTCGACCGGATCCCTGCTGGGCACCGCGCAAAGGGCCATCAGGGGCACCAGGACCACTCTGCAGCTGGACATCCAGACCAGCTGGGACCTAGACCAGTCGTAACGAATGGATGCCAGCACCTATAACGGATGGAAACAGTAGATGAGTTGGATAGATCCTAGATAGACCTGTTTCTCTCGGCTAGGAAGCGCTGTTCCGTCCATGAGACGCGACCACGAAAGAAGTACCTCCGCTAGCGTCCCTGAGACGCGATCAGTGATGCCATGATGCTCGATCCACGGGAAGTAAAGTAGCGTCAATGAGCGTTTGTTTCTTGGCGTGTGACCACGGGCACTAATAAAACGTTTGAAAGGACGCACCGCTACTCATAGCCGAAACGCGGCCTAAAATACGCCGCTGTTTTTTTGTTTTTTTTTTCTCACCAGGGGCGCTTCTGAAAACTTGAAAGCTACAGGGCTATAGCATGGCTGTAGTGCTGATATTCTAGGTCATCCTTAAAGGCCCAGCAAGGGGCAAAGTTTGGACACCAGATTACGCGGAAAACTCAGCACTCAGTCTTGCTATCTACGTGTTGGTCCTGGAACCACTCCCCGTCAAAAAATAGAGGGTTTTCTCGTTTCTGCCTTTGAGTAGGGGAACCAAATAGTGGCCCGATAAAGTCTCAAGGCCTTGGTACTAGAGCGACATTACTACATAGCATCACTAGAGTACGACAAGTAAAGCTAACCGATCGGTCATTTGTGGTCAACTGAGTTCACCAAGATCAAGGTGTGGATAATTCACCATCGCTCCCGTGAATAAAGATCGTAGTCACATTTCGCATTGACTTTAATTATACCTTTGACATTAATAAAGCGATACTTTACAACAGTTGATTTCTGAGTTTCAGTGGGCCTTTAAAGATCGCCACGGCTGCGCTTGTGTGCGAGAACTTTGTACATAACCATAAAATGCTTCGTTATATCAAAAAGCGAGAAGCAAAAATACAAGAAAAAAATTATTCGTCACCTATTTGGGCAAAGAGAGTTTAGTCTGCCAGAGTATGCGGCATTGTTACCCGCTGTAGATTTTAAATCTGGTCAGTGCAGTACGACTGCTAGTGTGAGGTCTTCAACGTTTGTCGTGCAGTGGTGATACACGAGCGCACTCCGGTACCATGCTCATCCAGATAGAAACTAGCAGGGCCGGGGATCAAACCCAGGATCTCTGGGTTTTGCAGCGCGAGCTTTCGCTCCACGTGCTCCGAGTTAAAATTAAGAGCGCAATTATACTTAATCGAGGCGACTGATACAAAGCATAAAATACGAAAAGACCTTAGGGCGGGACTCTAACAAGGCGAAGAAGAGGAAGCAGAGAGGTTCTCGGGATTTTGCAAGAACCGCCATTTTCAATCTTTCCCTCTCTCCATAGCCGTCGGATCGAAAACAAAAAGTCGTATACTCTGCAGCAAATCCCTTTAGATACAGGAGAGCGTCTGGAGTTCCCGACAACAACTCTAGTTCCAATGAAGACCGACAATTGCCTCAAAAAATGACATGAAGGCACGTAGACCCAGACCCGCAGAAAAGATAGATAAATATGTTCTTTTCCCCCACAAACCCATAAAACATAAAACGCTCAGACACCGAAAGGAGGTAAATAGCAAAATATTTTCTATCCTCGGCGCGCCTGGGTCGCAAGACACTCCTAAAGCAATTTCGAACGTGGCGAGTGCACTCCAAAAAAATAACATTAGTCCGGACGGAACACACCTCATCCTACCGGCAAGAGTGGAAAGCAAAACCGAATTTTTTTTTATTATTAAAAGCCCGTACGATCAAGGTTTTCATGTTTTTATTTTTTAGAAAAAAAAAACAGACATAATATTGGGTTTCTGCGTCTCGACATACGCGATGCGGTTTTCTCACACCGAAATAAGTCGACCGATGTCTGGGACTTGGGGTATTACGTGTTGGCTCTCGTCATTTCAGAAGCTTTCCATTCTCTATTTTTTTGTGTGTTATCAGTTTTATTATTAATATTATTAAGAATTTTATTATTATTATGAACGTTCAAAGCCTTTTTTTTCTTCGGCGTGTCGATCCCACCTCCAGAAGCGGCCATCACCTGTCCGTCGTGAGGTAAGATCCGCCAGCCCACGTGTTTCTTTCGCCGTCTCTTCTCTTAATCCTCTTTTACAGTCTCCTTGAAGACCGTCCAGCCTTTCCCCCTTTTTCTCTTTTTCAATCACCGAGTTTTGCACTTTTCAGCTCCGTCAGGTTTTTTTCTCCTCATCCACGGGAAAAGGCACGTCACTTTTCTTTCCATCGTTTGTCCCTCTGCCTCCCTGGCTACCCATTTCTTCCTTCGTTCAAGCTCTTTCTTATTCTTAGCTCTCGTTCTCCTACTATTTGCTTTTTATTTCCACTTGTATCTCTCTTCCTTTAGTTGTTTCATTCGTCACTTTTCTTCTTTTTTTTCATTTCATTAACTTTTACATTTCTTTCGTTTTCGTTTTCTTTCTTTCTCTGTCGGATCGTCTCAATCTCCACTTTTCTATTTACACCTCGTTTTCTCCCCCACCTTCTCCAACCTAAAAACTACAGAAAAACGAACCTGTGTCAAGTTTCCAATTATAAAAATATACTTTCATTCAAGGCACACGAGCAGTGGACGGAAAACCACACGCGAGCAAACCACTGAAATATATAAACAAAACTTTACATTACACAGCAGAAGTTCTAAAGTGATGCCGCACTTTTAATATGTCCTGACGTGCATAAACAGAAAACCATAAAAAAAGACAGAGCACACAACTGGCGCAATACTTTAAAAGCAAGTTTGGGTCGTTACACCTTACCCACTTCAGGTATTTCCAGCGTAAAAACAAATACCATAAACTTCTGTCACGGTACTTGACGTCAAGATCAACTCGAAGCTATGCCACGAGCGCAATTAAATAAAAAAAGATACGAGCAATAAACCCGGCAAGATAGGCACATGCTGAACAAACTATTAGTTCCAAACACAAACTCCAAATATCCTCCCATTTCTTCGCTTGCTGTGGGTGAGCCCAAATTTCCTTCAACTTCTCTCTCAAAAAAAAAAAAAAAAAAAAAAACCTTTGAGAAATGTTTTTACTGAGCTATAAAAAGAATACAAATAGCAAGATATTCGGGCTTATAAATCACTTTTACCCTCTCCCTAGAAATAATATCAACCCGCTTGACCCCATCCTACACACCAAACTCGTACAGTAAAAAAAAACACAAAAAATTCGAACCAAACATACATCAAAAGCGAACACATAAAGCGCATCGGCCAAAAGCAATCGTAACGCCCCCAACAACGGTTCAGTAATCCTTAAATCCCCATTTCGTTGTGCTCTCCCCCTCCCCCCCCTTTTCCCAACTTATCCCCTCTTCGCAATTTTATCCCGAAAAGCGCGCGACTGTCTCACCCTTCACTAATCCTCGACTCAAGACCCCTTCGAAGAGGAAGCCAGAATAATCCCAAGTTTATGCGCTTGAAAAAATCCGTTATTAATCCCCTCGCCCCTTACGACGCCGAATTCATGTTCCCTGTCAAGATATGTCCCGTCACGAATCTTCGTCCTAGACAACCGTGTCGGATCTGGATGTGCGGTCAGACGTCTAGGGTCAGCTTAATTGACGCTGTATGCTCAAATCATAAGAAAAAAAAATGATCGACGGGTCAGACTTTATTTCCTGGCTTAAGTCCCCAAGATTTGACCGCTTACTCTGAGCGACAAGTCAAATCCAGAGACCAAACAAACGCAGCAATACAAAAAGGCGCAAGCAGTATGGCTTGGCTTGAAGTCTTGTTAAGGTTATCCAAGCCTAAAAACTCTCCTTGCCAAATCGGTATTCTAGTCAAGACAAATAGCTTCGCTAGCCAAAACAGAAAACAAAAAGCCAGATCTACGGTTGGGGGAAGTTGACCTATATCCAAGGTCGTTTATTTATTTATTCGGGTAACTACATCGCCCAGAGGGCATTCTCGTACAAAGGTTACATGAAATTATTTATATTAAGATAGAGTCCAAAGAGACGCGACGACCGCAAAAAGAAAAATGTGGAAGCAGCATGAATCGACTTCAAGTCTAGTCAAAGTCATCGAAACATAAAGACTCGCACCCAAGCCAATACGCTATTCTAGCCAAGTCGGGTCGTTTCGCTAGCCAAACGAAGCCAGGTCTAAAATTGGATAGAAAATCTTACCTCAATCCAAAGTCTATTGTCGATATTGTTACCGTCAACCCACAGAATGGTAATTCTCTGCGAGGGGTATTTTCTTAGGAGTATACCAGGATGGAATAACAATAGTGTCCTGACAAGGTTACATTAATACGCAACCCTTGGGTGTCTCACTGTTCCAATTATTTATTCTAGAATTTTCTTTAACAAAAAAGGAACCAACTATAACATAAATTTAACTATTCATTTATCTCGATCTTTCTATTGGAACATATGTTGCGGCTTCTAGCATCGATAATGAAATAAGTCATTACGGGGTTGCAAAACCTTGCAACATGAAAGCGTAATAGCTGTAGTTGTTACGGTGATTGATTTCACTGGGCACTGTAATGACCCCTATTTAAAAACAACTCCATCACCGCCCCCTAAACAGGGCAGATAATTAAGTATTCATATTAGCTATTAAATTGTGAATAATACGGTAAGGTAAGACCGCAAAAAGTAAAAAAAGTGAGCAAGGTCGTTGGGCGTGCCTCAAAGAATCATTAATATGAGGGAAGACAATTTGTAAAGCTCCTAGCAATAACATTACTAGCAATTTTATCTTCGAATTTTATAATGTATGAAAGGCAATATGTAAGGAAGAATCGTTTAAAATGTTTAAAAGAAATTAAACAATCGTTTCGATGAGTGATGAATATATATAGCGTGTCAATTTCCCAGCGAAATATAGAGAAGAAATTGGCGTCGCGTGAGGTCATTGTGACATCAAAACAGGACACCGTGACGTCACGGCGTCACGTCAACTGATGTCACATGGCGTTGTGTGACGTGACAACGATCTCCCAGATGGATTTAGCGGGGAAATTGATGTCACATTTTGAGTACTGGCTGAGACATGATAAACTGACGTCAAATAGTGAGGTCCATTTCTCCGCTAAACTTAACGGGGAAATTCCCGTCGCGTAATCTTACGTCCCGCGACGTGGTCACATGACGTGACATCGCGGTGTCAATTCGTGGCGTAACGCGATACTCTTACAGTCATGGGACATCAACTTCTCCGATAGATTTAGCGGGAAAATACACAGACGGACGGGCAGCTTTTTTTAGATTAGTGCCGGGGTTCCTTCTTATTTTTTTGCGCTGTTTTACTTTTTGTTAATAATGTACCATCAACTCGCCCAATTCTTCCCCGTATTATCATTAAATATTATCTGATCCCAGCATGGGGCATTGTTAACCAGACGTGCATTACATGAACACGTTTAGAAATTGGCATTTTTTGCGAAACTCTGGTTGCTTTATAACTATTATTATATCTTGCAAAATTATCCACGATTTCATTTTTGTGGCACAGTGTTTGTTTAACTGATTACAAAATTATTTAAAAAAAAACAGGCTGCAATCCAGCCGCTTTTGACAAAACATTTCTTTTAATCAACGTCTGAGAAGTGTATTCATCGAAAGTAGGACGTGGCAATCTGAACGCCTTAATGCTGGTGCAATGTTTAGGTAATAAAAAAGAATGACATCCCACTCGTTCAATGGAGAGATACAAATTCAATCAGATTGTTGATACAAGAGCGGCTGCCTACATAAAATGCAGAAAATGCAGGCTCCAAAACAGCTCGGCCCGAGGAGAAGGAGGACGGGGGGAGTACAGGAAGCGTCTCGCAAAATCAAAACTAATTTGTCCTTGTGGAAGACGAGCGCCACTCTTATTCCGGAACTTGCTTCTGACCTTCTATCGAGCGACCCCAACATATTTTTCTCTCTAAGCAAAACGAACAAACTAAAAATCAAACGAGAAAGCTTCAAGGCGCGCAAACGAAAATAGGTATTCCTAAAAAAAATGGGAGTCGAAAACCGAGTGCATTATGAATGTCGGATGCACTTCCGTAACAACCCAAACAAAAAAATATTATTCCAGACGTCCGACTGTACGGCACCCCAGATACGAAAGACCGATTTTACGAGGGCAACATTTAAGAATGTCGCTGCACCACTGATACGGAACTCCCTCTGTACATGACCATTCGAGGGTCCTCATTTCAGCTACGCTGTTCCATTCGCACAGCGTGCGCAAAAGTAAAACGAGTCGTGTCTTTTGGCGTCATAAAGCAATCAAAGCATAGCTGTAAACTTAAAAAAAAAAAAAGAAATCTGGTTTGGAGGCTTGCTTTTACTACCTTTGGTACTCGGGCACCTTTAACCGCGGTTGTTACCCCGAGCTGCATTTTGTAGAAGCTTGTTTTTGATGGCATATTGCTTGTTGGGTTTCAGTCAATAAAAGTGATCAGTTCTAGATGGCACGACATCCTAGTAAACGCATAGCAACAGAAATACACGGGAACGATTTTCTCTTGGGGGGTTGGGAGGGGGGGGGGGGGGGGGGCACATTTTTTTAGACTTTTTACTACTTCCATAAAATTTGACCACTGAAAATAGTTAATTGCGTGGAGACTCCGGACGTTACTGTTATTGCTCTTTTTAGGCGCGTACTGCATTCTATTTTGACAAAAATGTCAAATGTTTGGGGTGTAGGAGACGTAATACAGCAAGCATTGTTTGAAAACACCCCCCGACGGCGCTCCCTGGTGCCTGCTTTAAGGTGCAGAAAGAAGGGCGTGTCACGATCTTTGATTGGATTTTTAATAGGGAAATCGGCCATCCATGAATATAATTTTGGGTTTTCTTATGATGATTTAACCCCATAGATTAAGTTATCACCATTAATAAACGATCTTAGAATCCCCTTGGGTGCTCCTTTAACTGTTTTAGGGGCGAAGCTCCTTAGGGGCTAGCCATGTCCGTCCGCCGTCCGCCGTCCGCCGTAGGCCCGGCGTCGGGTGCTCGCGCTTCTGCTCGTGAGATCACGTCCTCACGAGCACGTGAGCACATGCTCACGTGCTCGTGTAGGGCAAAAAAAAAATTGGAAAAAAAAAAGATGAAAAAATTATGAAAAAAGAAAAAGAAGAAAAAAAAGAGTAGGGGGTTCTGAGATGCCATCCCATCTGTCTGCTTAAAAAAAGAAAAAGAAGAAAACCACACATTCTCCTACTGACATGAATGAAAAGGCTCAAAGAAAAAGAAGAAAAAAAAGAGTAAGGGGTTCTGAGATGCCATCCCATCTGTCTGCTTAAAAAAAGAAAAAGCAGAAAACCACACATTCTCCTACTGACATGAATGAAAAGGCTCGGCATGCTGCGGCTCGGCGTCTACGCAGACAAGCACCACTAGAGCTTCGCCCCAACCAACATCATTCACCACGTGGAGATGCGGTCAATTTTTACACTTCATTACGGTTACCACACTGTACTCTCTGACAGCTATTTAGGAAGGGAAGAGTGCGCGTGCACCGCTTTGATAGGCGCTCAACATTAGAGAACGCACGTGCGTCGATATCTTTGACTGAGTAGCCATAGAACGTTGTCCAAAAATATAGTGTTGTAACTGTGGCTTAGTGTAACTGGAGTTAAAGGTGGCTTAACTGCGGTCACGGTGAAAGACATATGTAGGTGGGGACACCGCGCGCGTCGCAGCTGCCAGATAAAGTCCTCTCCTCGCCTTGGTTCCAAGCGGCGACACCAGACGGCTGCTCGATAAGCGGCTAATGGCAGCTTGTCGCAGTCCCGGTTTGCCATGCTTCTCTGTGGGAAGCACGCATGTTTTTAAAGTCGTTTTTTGGGTGCGCCACGTCGTGCAGAACTTGGCACTTCTTCTACGCGTGTTCTGTTCGCGTCCTGCGTCGCAGTGTTCTCCCTCCTTCGTGTCCACGTCTCTATAGTGTGACTACGGTTAAGGGTGTTCGTGTAGAAGTCCAAACAGGACACTTCAAAAACGCGTGAAGCCACACAACTCCGTCATATGGCGTGCGGCGCTCCGCTTTTGTCCGTGTTTTACATGGGATTTTTGTTTTTGTTTTCGGGAGGGAGATTTTTTTTTTTTTTGCTAACGTTTAGTTTTTGTCTTTTCCTAGGCCTAGCGAGGGCTCATCACGTGGGCCCGGACAGCCACTCACACACTCTGTTGGCATTTCAATCACTCAAGGCCACCGCTGCTGTCCAAGTTCCGAAAACGGGAAGGGGACGAATAAAAGGACGAGGCAGAACAGATGCACAGGCACACAAGTGACAGGTCGCGCGTGACGATAAGTCTGACGAGCACCGACGTCACAGAAAAGCAGAGGAAGTGAGGAGGAAAGTAGTGATGTTTGCGAGGTTGATGTCGAAACAGAAGATGGGACTGCCAGACTTCAACTTTCACTTCATACGGCGGAGAAGCGTCACTTCACGCGCTCTGAAGTATCCTGTTTGGACATACATTAACAAGGGTATAACAAAGGTGCAAGTGTGACCGAGAGTGCAGCGACTCCCTGCGTTACACTATGAGGCGTTGCGCGGATCTCGGTTGTCATAGAAACCCTCCTGCTGCTAGCAGTCGCACGCGTTCGTAACTCAGTCAGTCATGCTCAAACGGAAATGTCTGAGCAAGCGTTTAGATTGCACCCGAATGCAGCACCATGTGCGTTCACACAAGATGCCAGAATGTCAAAACTCGAAACGTTTTGCAATTGGAAGATTAAAAGCGAAGTCGAAAATAACATGTTCACACCAAAATGGCAGCCAGCGAATAGCGTCTTCTTCTGGAAAGAGAAAACATATTCCTAAACGAAACAGACGAGGCAAACATGTGTTAGAGCGTTTTATTTAACGTGAAACGTTCTTTGGCTAGTTGCTCCGGATTTTGTGAAGCCGCCTATGACGTCCCACAGTGCAACGCGCGCAGTGTTTCATTATGGGACGTCACAGACCTACACATCTATTCAGTTTCTCCGCTAAAGTCAGCGGAAAGGTTGAATTGTTGGATAGGTTACGTGACATCAATTTCCCAGCTAAATTTAGAGGGGAACATTTAGGTCCTGTTGCCTACACAACAATTTATTTCCCCGCTAAATCTAACGGGGAAAATTGATGTCAAGTGACCTCTACGGCAATTAAGTTTCACCACTATAATCAGCGGAAAAATTTACTTCACGTGACGTACGCACCAATTGAGTTCCCCCGCTAAATTTAGCGTAGAAATTGACGTCACGTGACCTGATGCGACATAATGCTAGAACATCTCACGTATGCAACACAATTGCCCAGCAATAGACCCTTTCAGAAATTCAGTGCCATCTAGTGTCTCAAATATCAGTCTTAATCTTTGTATGCTAATGGCGGTGAAAAACTAGTGTCTATTTATCAATGGTGGACATACGAAAGTTGAGGTGTTCTTCGCTGTACCACTCTCCTTCTTTCTCAATTCGTTTCAGTATTAATGGTGTCAAAAAACTATCACTCTGTACGAAGTGCTTACTTGAGTGAACCTCTTGATAATATTCACCAGATTTTATTGTCATGGGCTGTATGGGGATATTTCACGGATTTCCGCGACACCCTCAAACGCGTAGCACACAGAAGCGTATCACTCTCGTCACGTTTGACATCAAACACTGCAGCGGATCAACGTCTGCAATGTTCAGGTTCCGCATCGGTGCCCGTCTTCAAATTCTTTCTTCGTCAGCTATCAAAGGGCTGCCGCTAGCATCCACAGATAATATACACTTAGGTGATGATATTTACAGATATTGCCAAACTAAATTTTGAAAAGGATTTTTTTTTCTTTATGAACGGGGTGTGGAGCTTTTTCCCGGCTGCCACTTTGTTGCAACGGACATTAGGGCCAAAAGTAAAGAGTGACAACTAGAGTCGCCGACACCTTAACAAACACGGGGCGGGGCTTACTGTGTCCAGGTGTCTTGCTTCGTGAATGGTTCGTCCGCATTCTTTTTGGCCAATGTCGTAATCTGATTAATTTTGGAGCATTAATCCGATTCTTGGGACTCGTCACGACCAGTGGTTCTTAAGCTGTCACTAACAATAAACAGCGTTCGCGTTTAAACTTAATTCAAATACTTAATTTTACCAGCAAGGTAACCAAGCTTCAAGATAATCCTAACAAGTCGGCCTACTTTTTGACAAGCGACAAACCTGAGCAGTCGGCGTCTTTCCAGATTCGCCTACACCGTGAAAACGCACTTTACCATATAGAAAGTTGTAGCCGGTGAAAAGAAAAACAGTTGTAGGGCCTTTGCACCTCTTCAAACACCGGTTACAGCATCGAGTGCCCGTTCAAAACATAACAAAACAAGTGCCCGAGATGAAAGATTGCGACGTTTGCTCATCTCGGAAAATATACCAACTGAGGTCGAGGTGCTATTGTGAAAATGCGAGTTCGCAACGGCGAGGATACAAAGGGAAAAGCCGGGACACAAGACGAGAGGATGAGGACACCTTTCAAGAAAGCACGTGTCCATCAAGTTTCCTATTGTAAAGGGAGCTGACGCCTATTTTTCACCCGCTCCACGTAGCAGCGCTCCCAGGATTCAGAGAATGACAAAAATTGCAACTAGCTACGCCATTTTTCTTGTTCTTTTTTTTTTTTTTTCTTCGACGACATTCGAATGCCTCTCGAAGCATGAAACGCATTTCAAACCTGAAAGCTTCGGAAAACAAAACGCGGGTACACAAAAGAAGAAGAAAAAAAACTGTAAAAGAAAAACTAGACAGGATAGGAATTGCAGAATGCCTGTAGATACCGAGACAAGTCGTTCAAAGAGTTTTGAGCGTACGTTTTCTGTTTTGTTATTTTCTGCAACATCTTCGGCATTTCGCAACGGCCGGAATGGCTGTTTCAAAATGTTACGGCGAAGGGTCCGAACATTCGGGTCACACACGAGCGATCAACATACACCTCGTGTAGAGCGTCTAGTACTGCGTGCTCACTTGACCTTAGCTTTTTATTGAAATCGGCAGTCGTGGTCAGCTTTAGATGGAACACACAAGATCTTAATTCCTTTGGGCGGTGACAACCCGTTGCGGAGAAACAAATCAAATGTACGGGTGAAACTACTACCCCCTTCCATCTACGGGATTATTTCAACATCTAAGAATCTACAGGGAACTAACAATGCAACTTCCAAAATGCTGCGTCTTGTACATTCTTTCGGGGTCTATGTTACTGATTAAGCTCATAAACTCATAGGCAGTGGCCGTCCCAAATGCCTAATTTGCTCTCATCTTCAACTGAAAAAAAAAAATTATCAAACAAGGCTTGGTTATGCCGACAAAGAGTGCAAGCACAGAACGTGGGATAGGCCTTCCGAGGAAGAAGAGAATGGCGCCTGAACGGCACCACTTACCGTAGATTTGCTCTCATTCCTGACACACGCCGTGAGATGGCGCAGCATGACAGGGAGGCCCACGAAGCGCGCGACCACGCCTTCGCGCGCTGCGCCAATTATTTCATGTTTGCGTGTTCCGAACACCGAGCCTGGATAGCTCAGTCCGAAAAGCGCTCGGCTCACAATCTCAAGGTTGTAAGTTCTAATCCTTCCGAGGGACTAAAGTCTTTTTATGTGGTTTCCTAAGGGCATAACGCTTTCTGATGTCGGTTTTTCGTCACAGCCGGCCGTTCAGACAAATCCTTACAAACTCCATGAAAATCGCCTGATAACTTCCTGTGTAAAACAATTTTCATATCTTCCGACCTTTCACAAGTTAGATCCAGATTATGAAAATGACCGTTTTCGAAGACAGCATATTACCACGTGTGTACGTTTTACTTCACAAAATCCTGGAGTACACCTCCATCACTAAGCTAACCAACCGAGACTGCGCTTCCTCAGCTTTCAAAATGCTTCAAAGAGTTCAAATGGATTGCTTTAAATTGAAAAGAAATATGCATACTTTGTTCAAGCCGACAGATAAATAGATGCAATGAAATCGAGCCCACACTAAAAAAGAAGAGCACGTTTTCTCACAAAAACACAGAAGGAGACTGAAGCCTAACCTAACATTTCATTCAATTTTTAATATAGGTTTAATTTTTAGTCAATTATCTTCGGGCCAACCTCGGCGGAAAAATTGCATTATCGCAGCAAAACAAAAGCAACTGCCGAAAGTGTTACCCTTCCCCACGCCTGTCACATACACTGTCAGTCTTCATACACGAGAGGTAATTTTGTTAAAAGAGAAAGCATAAATACAGGCAGCCTTAACTGTATTACTACCCCGATGCTGCTCTCCCAACAGCAAAAACATAATTATTACCAGCATTGCAGCAACGAATACCGGTCGAAGCACCAACTCCCCGACCCGTAATTCTCATCAAGCTACGAAAACAAAAACTGCCCAAAACAAAATCAGGCAAAATACGAAGTACCGAAAAAAAAAATGCTCCCAATCGTTACATCAGCATCTCCGGCATTCCGAAAGACCAGCTCATTCCTGAACGACCAGAATAAAATACCATCGTCATCGCGCGCACCATTTCCTCATGGTCGCGGTCAAGTGAGCCGAGCGGTCACTCCTGCCGGGTCGTTACGTCGGAGGAATCCGCTAGGGGGTGCACGTAGTCATCCCTGTGTCCGAAACTATGCAACACTATCTCCGCAAATCATTTTTTTTTGGGGGGGGGGGGGGGGGGAGAAGAGGGTGCGGAGGAACGCTTGAGTTTCTTAGTTTAATGTGCGTTTCAGTATGTGTGTGTGTGCGCTTGCGTGTATGCACAGTCCATCAAAATTCCCGAGAAGCAATAGACACAATGTCGGCTTAATTTACTGGAAAGGGAAATTAAATTTCAATTGGTCGTATCGTCGGAAATTACGTCTGTGAAATCTCATCGAGAACTAATGGGAGCGATAATTAGGTCATTATACAGCATTAAACACCAATATTTTGCTTACCTCCTTTCGTAATTCCACAGTGCACATGTGTACACTCATGCGCGCGTATGTTACTCTGCGCTATACTATTAGCTCGAACAGGCTATCTTTAGCTTTTTTTCGCCCGTAGAATCAAAAGCTCGTCGTCAATACTCGCTATTCCATTGAAAAGTGATAATCTAGAAGCGCTAACCTGAGCCGGAATATTGGGCGACCACCAGTACATTTTCAAAGTAAATTCCGAAGAATTGCGAAGTAAATAGCGAATTCAAAGTGAAGCGCCGATCTACTTTTTGAGCCAACAGCGTCGCACAGTTCAGCGTGCCCACAAGCGGAAAACGTATGCACACAGGGCGCAAAGTAACATCAATAGTTCAGTAGTTGAGCAGCACGTAACTTCAGCAGTCGTGCACAAGACAGATTAACGCCACTCGATCATGGTGCATGACCGTCAAGGTTGACTCAAACATTGCATGGAAAAACGTCACACATACGTCAAAGTAGAACACAACGACGGAAGAGAGGAGCAAAGGAAACCTTTGATAACATGCAAGAGGCGAACGTGCCTGTACACGGGAAAAAAAACTTTCTATAGCATTTCAGAAGTGGAGAATGGCCGTGCACAGCGTTTGTCGGCCGAGTGCACGGGCGCGTAGCTTTTTACTTCGTATCCACGAATCTCCAGGAATAGCAAATCTTTCCGTCAGTTTAGCGCTCCCATTAAATGCTACACTGCTCGCAGCCAATATGCTAAAGCCGGCTCCTCACAAACTATTACTTAGCCATTTGTGTTATGTCATCCGTCATGCACCATCTCCAACACTAAAATTCACAATATACCATTCGCCATTTGCCATCCAAAATCTGAAATTTTTCCGTCATCCCCCGCCCAAGTTGCAGCATTCGCAATTTCCCATCAAAAAAAAACTTCGTCCGCAAAATCGCCATTCCTAAATCTGCAGTCCGCAGATCCGCCTTCCGAAATATCTGCAGTCTGCAAATTTTGCATCTACCGACATTCGGCCATTCGAGTACTGCCGGATGGTGCGTACCTTTACTAATCGGGCCGGGCTAAAAGCGGCGAAGGAGCTATAACAGCACGTACTACTTCAAGATAAGATTAACAATTCATAATGAAAGATTAACAGCGACCTTTATCTTCAAAGTCCTATAATCAATTAAATGCAGTAGCGATTGCATCAATTGTTTGGAAGACAGTAAACAGTCGTTCTAGTCAGAGAAGAAAAGTGAAATGAGGGATTAGGAGGACAGCCTAGGAGGTGGGAAAGACAGGGAGAGAAAAGGAAAGGGAAGGGAGAAGAGGGATGGGAGAGGGAATGCGTGATCCACGTGACGTATATTTCACCGATAAATTTAGTAAGGAATCTAAATTGTTCTAAAAAGTCACGTGACATCGGGTCACGCGACGCCGATTTTCAAAGCTAAATTTAGCGGGAACATTTAATTGGTGTTTAGGTCACGTGACGTCAATTATCCCGCTATATGTAGCAGAGAGACCGAATACGAAAATAGGTCGCGTGACGTCTATTTACCAGCTAAATTTAGCGGGGACACTGAATGGACGTATAGTACACGTGACATCAATTTCTCCACTTGGTTCATAGGTCACGTGGCGTCAGGTCACCTGACGTCAAATTTCCCCGCCAAATGTTTTCGGAAAACGCACGGCCGGGCAGACGGGCGGACAAACTTTTGGGATCGGTGGATTCCGTTAGAAGGCATTTCGTGCTTTCAAAAAAGAACAAGCATGCTGTTCGACCTCTCACCTTGCCGAAAAAATCGGCCGCGTTGAAGAGCGCCATGAGCAGGACAGGCATCCAGGACCCCAGGCGGCAGGACACGATCTCACTCTCGATGCCCGGGAACAAGGACAGCGTGACGAAGTACGCCAGCGCTATGCTCAGCATGTAGGGCCACACCGTGCGGGCCACTTGCACCCGCGCCATGACACCACCTTGAGGACGGGGCGAAACCAGGACGCATTTGGGCCGCCTTGATTCGAACGAATCCTCAAACCACGTTGCATACGCCACCCCAGCTTCCAAGGCCAGGCAAACGAACCTTTGTTTAATAAGATTCTATAATGGACAACATCAGAACAAAGCGTCAACAGTTCTAATCTCGAGCGTATCATAAACCCTGTAGTATATATTGCTACGACACACTACAACATTTTACAAAACTCTGAACCAGAAACCTATATCATGGCTACATCCTATCAGCACCCAGCCTTCAACCTAATACACCCCTTTTTAATCGTAAAATAGGATGCTGTTGCATTCAGCACCATTCATTTTTGAGGGGTGTAAAAAGGGCGCGAAGGTACGCTGAATTCAGGCGAACGTTCGCTCTTCATAAACAGTTTTAGCAGAGTTATTTTACCTACAATCTCAAATACTTATTGCGTGGGCCAATGCTTCGTGCATGGGGATACATTCTTTAAAACTAGATATATAGTGCGTTACGTGAAATATTGAGAACAAAGCAACATACTTGAAACTTTCGTAAATGCGGAGGCTGTCACATGTGGAGGAGAATCTCCAAAATATCGAGTACATGAGGCGGTGGAGCAGTCAACAGTGTCATGATTCCTGCCTCCAGCGTGATCCAATGCGTCTTTGTTTACCTTCCTGTATATGGGAAAACTGCATATGGTGCCTGTCGCTTAAAAACTTGCTGCTCGTAAAATGTATCTCTAGGGTGCTGCTAAGATTGACGACATCCGGTTTTAGGTGCTCAACAGCATCCTAATTAGCTGTTAAGGGTGTTGCTCTAGCACCCCTAGCAGGAAATGTACACTCTTAAGGGTGTACATTATTTTAGTGTGTCAGAATTTCCGACTGAGACGTACTTATGCCCAAATCAAACGGCAGCGTAAAGGTACCTTTGGTACAGGCACATTTAGTAAAGGGAGCTGGAGATCGTAATCACACGGCGCATAAATGTCCCTTTCGCTAAGGGAGGTCCTGTGTTAAACGGAGCTCGCCAAGCTCCCTTTACAGCTACAGGGAGTAACCTCGAACCCATAAACTCAAAATAAAAATCGGATATATGTAAATATATCTTGTTTAATGCATTAAAAAAATTGCATATATATAAGTAGCAAATTATGAAATGATTGTGAACACAGATGTGATGGAAAAATACATTAACTAGGAACGCATACGCATACCCGAACGCGATGGACTACTGCGAGTTCTTTTTCGAGGTTGTATACGAGTCGTCCGATACTCCCGCCCAGGACCTTTTATCCACTATGGTTCCGAGGTCGTCGTCGTTGTCCACTCTTTCGATGGCGAGACCGGCGTAACCGTGAGACTCGGACGTGGTTCGTTTCTGCCGTGCACGATTTAGCTACTTCAGTGAGAACTTTACGGAAAAATGGAGCTGCTAAACAGAAAAAGGTCGCCCACCTCGCAATGGAAACTCGCAAACGCTAGGAGTATCGCGCACGTTTGTCGAACCTCGATTTTGACGTGGAACCTCAAGGTTCGACTGGTTCGCCGAAGCTTCGACCTTTCACTGAAGTTCGAAGAAGTTCGACTTATGGACAGTGTTGCCCGGCTTTTACGCGAATATTTCTAATTTTGGGAAGCAAAATATTAAGAAAGTAGTTTATTTTTATTTTATGAAATGGTTACCAAATGTTTACACCATATAAAAACCGAAAATATGCGCTTTCAATGGTTTCCTTAGTTATTAGTGTGAACCAGTGATGCCAATACACCCAACAAATATTTCACTTTTCCTCTGCCAGATGGAGTCAACTGTGTGTGTGTGTGTCTTTTTTTTAATTTTCCCGCATGCGCACAAAAGTCGAACTTCAGTCAAACCTTTGACGAACATCACGTTGAAATTTCGAAAAAGTCGAACTTGGTCAAACTCGAAGCTGGGCAGATTCGCGACATCCCCAGTAAACGCAGATGATTTAGGGCCACTGTGGCCAGACGGGTCGGACGTTTTAAAGCAAGACTCATTTAGGTGCGCCGTTAGACTTAAAGAAAAAAAGATAAAGTGCCGCAAAAGCAAACAAAAATAATGTTTAGGTTTTAAATGTGATATTTCACGCAAAATATTCAAAACCTGCGCGTCAAACCAATTTCGATGAATAATTGTTTATCACGTGCTCCTCTCGCGGCTTAGAGCGGGAATGCAATCGACAACAACTCAAACTACTCCATTTATTTATCGTGTGATTCAGAACGCCGTTTACTACAGGTACCGTCAGCTACCCATTCACACCACCGTAAAGGTATCTTTAGCTAAGAGACCTTTATTTTCTGCGGCCAATCACTTAACGATCTTCCGCGCGTGGCGTGTGCTCGCGACCCAAGAGCACGGGCTGATTCGCCGATAATAAAGGGACCTATGTTAAAGGCACCTTTGTGCTGACCGTGTGAATGGGGTAAGTGACTTAAGCTAAAGGTACCTTTACGCTGCCATGTGAATTGGTTATAACACTGGATGACAGGTATAGAATGCAGTTTTTCACCGGCTTGTGGCTATGCACGGCATACGGTGAAAAGATTTGTATGTCCACTTGCAACACAGGAAGCAGCATGAGCTCTTGGCTCACAAACACATGCCACACGCAAATGCGTACGAGCTGGAACGCGGGTTATGAGGCGATCAATCTTATGGGCGCCACTCTAAGCCAATCGTGTGGGTTGATTAAAAAAGTAATAAATAGATTATGGAAAGTCGGAGAGGATCACCCAGTATAAATATGCATTTCGAAAGATTTACAACCAAACCTTGCGCACAGGCACCTGGATTATGCTTGCTTTGGGCGTTAAGCCGTCAGTGTACTATCCATCAAGACGCCATTCTCTGGCATTCTGGTCAAAGCTATGACCATATTTGCATTCGCGCACTTTGAGGTCCGAACAAATAATGTGTCCACACAATTCACTTAAGCTGTGCCCATGCACGGACCTGCTTGCGTTCTAGTCACACCAGGCAAAGAAGCAAGTAACACTGGTTGGCAACATAACAAAAACATAATTTTGGCTGGACCCCAGAAATCTTCCGTGGATATCGTTAATTCGAAACCTAGGTCCTTCGGCGCTCGTGGTGACGTTTTCCCTGAAGAATGCTGAATCCAGGATGTACTGTATCTGGTGTGTCTGCGAAGCGTGTTTCTTCTTTGTTTGCCCAAACTACAGTGTGGGTAAACAAATTTGTCCCAACATAAAAAAGTAGCGAAAATCAGCTTCAAATACTACGACACCTCAATGTATTATGTAAGTGCAGCTATGCACTGCAATTAATTTGTGACAATATCAAAAGCAACACTGCCTCCATTCCAAAGGTTACAAATAAAATTATACGTTTCCTGCAGACCTACATCATACGTAACCTTTTTCATGTAGAAATTTAAAAACATTTTGGCGTGGTATTGGTACGCTGAATTTAACGAATGAATGAAGAAAATTAATTTATTTTCGTTTTTCTCTTGTTCGCTGGTTTTGTAGAATTAAATGCATCAAGACCCACAGCAATTTGTTTTGTCAGTGGGACATACAAAAAGCTTGACTACATGACAGTCCGCAGAAATATATTTTGCTTTCATTATTTCTTTAGGGGCGAGGCACGTTTCTCCCTCAACATTGTCATGACTAAAATGCACCTCGTGCCCAATTTTCCTATTAAATTACTGTTACTTAGCATGTGAAACCGATTTCTGTACGTTATTTAATGTGGGCTCAATTCAATTCAATTGGTTCGCCCTGTACAAAAATGAGAACTGGGCTAAGCTAAAACAAGCGAATACAAAAGGAAGACTGTCAAGAAAACATATCACGCAAGTATGTAGGTATGTGTACCCACGTGGTTGTTACTTCAGCTAGCGCTGTCAGCGCTAACAAAAATCTATACTACTCTCGAGGCTCCTATTACGATGAATACCGGACACGCCCTCGTCTTTCATCGCCACAAAACAAGAACCCAGTTGACACGAACCGTGATAAAACTGAAACTCCTCAGGTCGCCCTAGCCTAGGTCTCGCCAAAGGAAGAAAAACAGACGGATCCGAGATATCAGCCACAAGTCAAACAAGAACGATGGCCAGGAGGACGACGTCACGCCGAATAATCCCTCGCACGTTGTCCATCCCGGAAGCCATCGCCCTTCCCCCCATCCCGTTACCGTGGCAACAACTCCCCCGTGAGACCCACGCTTAAAGAGAACTAGCACCGTTTAACCACCCTCAATCCCCCCACGGTCCCTCCCTCATCCCCAAATCCCCAAACTCCAGACAAGAACCGATCGTCGCGTAAGCCCAACTTCCAATCCGGGACCAATGGGGAAAATCGGGAAAGGGTACGAGTGTCGATGTTACGAGCTCTTAAGTCAATAGCCTCGCGCAAGATGCGCGAGCTGTCAAACATCGTGCACTCTCTCTCTCTCTCTCTTTATTTCTCTCTTCACAGATTTTTTTTTTTTTTTACAGTTTTTGTATCTGCATTCGTCTTTGTCCCTAGATGCTTTTTCCCCAAGCTCCCGATCACCGCGTGTAACTCTCCCTGATTTCCCCAGGGGATTGGGGAAATGCCTTCTCGCGGTATCAGTAGCGGAGTATCGCCGCTACGTTTCGTTTTTCTTTTGTTTTTTTTTTTTTCTCGCGAATGTCGTTTTCTTTTTATAATGCGATCTTCTCTTTCTTTTGAAAAAAACAATCAGATAAAAAAGCATACAGTAAATGCAATATATACAAAAAATTAAGTGTAAAAAACAGCGCGTTGTACACCGTCCCATCTAGTTTTCGTTCCCCGACTTCTTGTCGTCCTCGATCCTCGTGCAAAAAGCTTTCGCATCGATTCAAGCCACTAAAGCAACAAAACAAAAAACAAAACTGCACAGAATGAAGCAGTAAACGCGCTTGCAAGAAAAAGCATACATATACCAAAATAATGTAAGCCAGACTTGGGGACTACGGTCGCCGCGTCCTGCACTTCCGAAAGCGAAGATCCAGCCGCTAAGTTCCCGGTATCGACATACTTTGTCACCATACCTCCCCTACCCCCCTAGTCTTTTCTCTCACGTACTTAGACACCTCTTCCTGACTCGCTGCAATTTTATATTTGTGCTCACTCCTCCATTCGCTCCGGCTTAGCTAAGAACAAAGAAAAGGGGACGCACCCTCCCGTTCTTCTCTACGTTTCCGGCACTTCTTTTTCTTTTTTTATTGCTTGTGAATATTTGTCACGACCTTGTTCTACAGCCGCCAGCGTCGTCCGCCGCCTCCCGCGTCTTTGGGGTGGATGTACCACCTTATCCTACGATACGACACGACACTCCGGGAGTCTGGGGAAGTCGCTTTAGGGGAGGTTCTTAAGTTATTCATGAAAGAAAAGGAGGAAGCCAGACTGGTTGTCGGTGCGTCCCCTAGACGACGTCGTCTGGGGTGTCGTACGCGGGGACCGTGAAAGGCCCGCTTCGCATTGCTGTGCGCCGTTATTTCTTTTCCTAAAATGGGAGCGCTGTAGGAAGGCGGAGGCGTTAGTAACATGGGGAAGTTGCGCTGCGCCTGTGGCGCCCCTAGCGGCCGTGGGCCGGAAAAAATGGGGTATATGAATCGCATTGCTGTTCACCGTAATTTCTCCGTCTAAAATGGGAGCGTTTTATGAAGGCGGCGGGCGTTGGAGAACGGGGGGAGGTTGTGCCAGGCCTGTGGAGCCCCTAGCGGTCAAGGGACGGAAAACAATAGGGTACACAATTCACGTTGTTGTTCACCATCATTCTTCTACTTAAAATAAGAGCGCTGGGACGGTGGAGATGATTGGACATTGATTGGGCCTATGGCGACCCTAGTGGTCGAGGGACAGAAAAAGTGGGGTATACGATTCGCATCGTTGCTCACTGTTATTTCTATATCTAAGATAACAGCGCTGTAGGAGGGCGGGAACGTTAGGATCATAAAGAAGTTGAGCGGTGCCCATGGCGCCCCTAGCGGCCGAGGGCCAAAAAAATGGGGTGTACGATTCGCATTTCTATGCACCATCATGTCTCTGCCTAAAATGGGAGTGCGGTAGGAAGGAAGAGGCGTCAGGTGCTCATGGAAGTTCCACCACCCCTGTGGCGCCCCTACACTCTTAGAAATAGGGGGTGAATAGGGATACACCCCTTGTCCCGGCTGTAACTCCCCAAAACTACGTTTGAACGTTTAGTCCACTGACGTCGAGCTGCCGATACCAACTTTTACGAGCGGCTTGATAGTTGTTGAATATAACGTATTAAATAACTAATGTGTGTATCAGAGACTAGAAAAAAAAGACACTGAGGTTTTACAGCAGGGACAAAAAAAAACTTGATTGTCTTACTGTAGGCTTTAATGCGTACATTAGCTATTTTAATAAGTTGTATCGGTCGACTATCAAGCCGCTCTTGAAAATTGGTATCGTCGTTTCGACGTCTGTGGACTGGACGTCGAATGGTTGCTTTGGGGAGTTAAATATGGGAATAGCGGTGTAAACCCATACACCCCCTATTTCTTAAGTGTAGCGTCGGAGGGCCGCAAAGAATGGGATATAGGCTGAACATTGCTGGGCACCGTCATTTCTCTACCTAAAACGGAAGTGGTGTAGTAAGGCGGAGACGTTGGGAGCATGGGGAAGTTACTCCACTCCTGTGGCGCCCCTAGGAGCAGGGAACCGGAAAAAAAAATTAAGGCACACCATTCGCGTTGCTGTTCACCGTCATTTCTATACCCAGTCTGGAAGGGGTGTAAAAAGGCGAAGACGTTGAAAAGATGGGGAGGTTGCGCCAGGCTTATGGTGTCCATAGCGGCCGAGGGCCAGAAAATAGAGAATATACGGCTGATTGAAAAGTGTGATAGCAATCGCTTCATGGCTCTAGCGGTTGATCGAGTGAATAATTGCCTGTAGGTGTCAGAAAGGCAGAAAAAAAACAGACGGTGCTTCGTCAAAACTGCTTTAGAATATAAACCCATATTCTGCCTGTCTTGTTTTACTTTCTGGCTGCGGTGTGTTATTTTTGTACTTCTTTAACTCTCACCATTATTTTTTTTTGTTTACCAAGGCGTTTCATGGCAAAATGGCACCATTCAAAATATCTTTTTAGTTTGTGACTCTCATAAAAAGATGATAAAAACATATGAAATGCTTAACTTAATGTGACTCTCATAAAAAGTGATAAAAATATATAAAACGCTTAACTCCATCCGCTATTCTATAAACGGGAATAGAAGTTAACGCCGCCCAATCACCGTTTTGCGTTTGTGTGTGTACGTGAGTGTGCGATGTGTGTGTGAAAATTAGCTTATTAAATTGGCCAAATCAACAACAAAGAAAAGGCTCTTTTTTTTTTTTTGACCAGAAAGCATCAAAACTATTCGACAAAGGCATTCATCTACCCGTATCACCATTATATTTTTTTTCTACAACCCAATCTCTTCGCTACCCGCCGCTGATAAACTACCGCAACGCCGCTATCATTACGCGGTGCCTACCCGAACCAAATATGTCTTACCCGAGCGCTCGAAACGTGTCTATTATGCAGCCCATTCAAATTCGCCGATATCCCTACTCGCTCGCGACGGTGGCTATCTGACCCATAATATGGTCGGCGCCCAAGAAAAACCACGCATCTTACTTCGAGCAGAAAGAAACAAATAAATACAAAAGCAGCGCTTGGAACCCCCCCCCCCCCCCCCCCCCCCCGGGCTGTCCTTACCGTCCACGAGATATATCCTCTCCAAATGAAAGAAAAAATATTTCCCTTAAAACATCGAAGACGAAGGATATCCATCTAAGCCATCAGAGGGCGCTATACTTCCACCCAGAACGAAAGAAACGTGCCGAGCCCTGATGCTGCCAATTTGCATGCGAGCACCGGCAGAGCCTGTAGCTTCGTTGCGGCGTCTCGTTGCCAGGCGACCGTCTCTTCCCCAAACAGGGACTCGACCTACGTTCCCCTCGCCAGAAATCCCGCTCCTTCCCTGACCTTTTCCCTAAACATCCTTTCCGTTTTTTTTTTTTCATAACGTTCCTTCTCCAACCTCCTCTCTCATTAAAGAATGTCTTTTTCCCAATGTCTCTCCCCTGTCCTCCCTCCTTACTCCCCTTTTTCTTACAACCCTTTCCCCTTCTTCTCGCTCGTCGTCCGATTCCTCATTCCTTCTCTCCCTCATTTTCTCTCACTTGTCGCTATTTCTTTCCCTAAATACGTATTTTCCCCAAGGTCTCCCCCTTTTCCACTCTCCGTAATTCCCTTCCTTTTACCTCCCTGCCCGTTCGTCTCGCTCTTCGTCCGCCTCCCTCATTCGTTCCAACCCACCTTCTCTCTCACTTGCTGCCACTCCTTTCCCAAAATGTCTCTTTTCCGACATCCTCTCCAGTATCTCTTCTCCTTACTCCCTTCCTCTCGGCTTCTTCACCCGTTCTTCTCGCTCGTTGTCTGCTTCCTCATTCCTTCCTCCTCGCCCTTTCCCCCCTTTACTGTCGTTTCTTCCCTAGATGCCATCTACACCGCCTCTCCCACGCTTTCGGGACTGCTTTCTCCCTTATTCCCTCGAACCGAGCGTCTTCTCAAAACCTCCTTTAAACTCTTCCAATCACCTCAATCTCTCCGAGTTTCCTTCTCCTGTTTTTTTCCTACGTCTCCCGTTTCCCTATTCTTATCCCCCTCGAATCCATACATTTTCTTCCGTAGACTTGTTGCCCCCTCTTTCCACTTTTTTTTCCCCTGGTTTCACCTTCCCTCTAACAGGCATTGACGGCAAGCGACGTGCGTTAAATGATACATCCACAGCGTGTGGGAGTCTAAGCGCTCAGCCTATACCTGTTACTAATGCACTTCCTCAATATGCGTCCGCGTCCTTGTATAGCGCCGGCAACGCGCAGTTTCGGCGCACGGCCTCGGTGCAGTATGACGGCAGATTAAAAAAAACTTGCTCCGATCACTATGATAAACCTCAGGAGCACAGAATGTGCCGTGCATGTACTACGCGTACGTTATCATTTGCTATGTTGGGTTGCGGGAAGCTTCGGATGGATTCGAGTGCGCTGCACACACGACACGCTCTTGGGATCTCCGGGTTCGTCGGAATGATCGAGACAAGTTTAAATTCCTTCAGGGGTAGGTTATATTACGAGCGCGTTTTAATGGGAGCTTTCTTTTCCCCTGGGTTCTGCTTATTTTGGTGAGTGCGTGATGGGGCCAAGAATTCTTAAAGCTCTTGGACTGTGAGGAGCCCCTTGTGGTAACCGAAGTAAATTCCGAGAGAGAGAGAGACGTGGTTTATTCAGCATCTTAGCCTATCGATTGAGTTTTGTCCGAAGTTCTGATGGTTCCAACTCATGATTATGCATGAATTCTTATGACCAATTATGCCTTCTATATGCTTCGATGCTTAGGCATTGACTGCTGCTACGGGCTATGCAAGCTTTATGTTGCCTTGTCCAGCGTGCGACACTTTTTCATTACACTCGAGCGTTGCACTTTTCCATGAACTCCAGCCCATGACCCCAACGTCTGTGTTAAAAGGCAGTAACAAATTTATAATACCGGTAGTGGAGAAACAAATTTAGAGCGAGGATGGGGAACCTGCGCGAAGTACGCCACAAGCACGAACGTCATTCGATGAAGTTTGTCATGTAAAGCAGCCCACTTGTCTTGTCAATATGTTGTGATTGGTGTAGATAGGTACCGCAGAAACAACAATAAAAGTCCGTTATTGTTGCCGTCGTTTTTTTTTTTCTGAAACAAGTTTTTGATAAATTGCTCTGTGGTTCAGGGGAAACGCGTTAGATATGTAATTAGTTTAAGGTAACGTGTCATTAAAAATAAAAATCTGCGATTGGCTAAACGTGTGACTCGTTCGCAAACTTTCTTTCAGAGCAAGCTGTGACTGGTTACATGCATGGCTTGTTTCATATCTTTCTTTGATGACAAGCTGTGATTGGTTAATCTCGTGGCCCGTTTTCCATATTCCGTTCAAGCGCGAGTCGTTTCCCATCCTAATTTATGGCTATGGCAAGCTGTGGTTGGCTCACTTCATGGCCAGTCGGTCGTATTGTTTTCATGAAAATCTATGATTCACAAAACAGGCATGACCTGTTTTCAAATATTTCTTCACGTGCAAGTTGTGCTTGGCTAAATATATTACTTGTTCCTATCATTTTATGCCAAGCTGTGATTGGTTAACGTCATGACGTGTTAGCCATGTTGCTTCCACGGAAATTAGGAATTAGCTAAAGGGATCGTTTGCCATTTCCAATACATGAAGTCCTGGTTTGTCAATTACATGTGTCAATATGAACAAAATTGAAACAGTATTCAACACTAAATTTGCTTAACCACGTCGTCGCGAATGAAAACACAAGCCTAGTGTCTCGGAAGCATCGGCATTAAGTTAGGTAATCTCTACGAGTAGTCCGCCCCGTCCAAAATGCCAATATCTCCTAGACCGACTAATAAGATACTTACTGTCGCAACAACGTCGACAAGCCGCGCACTTATTTTTGAGTATGCAAGCGTGTGACGACAGAAAATCAGCTGCGGCATTCTGTAAGAGATCCTCCAAGACAACCACCAGCAAAACCAGACCAAAGTACAAATTCGCACTCACGTCTAACGCCACTCCAGGCTCGAGACGGCCTGCCATACGCTCTCGAACGCATGCGCACCACCACGTCCTGCACCCGGAAGTTGACGCCGTGCCTGACGCCACTTCCAGCCGGGTCGTCGTCTGCTCCGGCGCCACTGAGGTTCCTCACGGCGTCGCTACCGACGGCAGCGCCGCCTCCTCTTGAGGCGGATAGGGAGCGCGGGCGGCGGGCATCCCAAAGGCTCCGAGACACGTCTGGAAATGCACGAGCGATAAACAGGCACGGCTCGTACTGTTAAGGGCTCGAGCGCAAATCAAACAGGTCAATCCAAAGCAGCCACGAGAACGCTACTGCTCTGGGGGCTAGCGAAGAGCACTGATTGAACGCGAGCACTGCGTCCGCATTCGGCTGAAACTCGTGTCTTTACCTGATTGGTCGAAAGTCCCAGCCGAACGCTGACGTAGTGCTCGTGTCCAATCTGTGTCCGAGCCGGCCTCGACTTCCCCTGATGACGTCATACAAGTGTCACGCTGTCGTCGACCGCGATCCTGGCGGCGTCACACCAGCGTTGGTGGATGTGGCAGACGCCTGTTCTGCTACAGGTCGCTCTCCAGCTTGACAGGCCACGGAAGCTTCGGCAGCCAGGAGTCGGGATGCCGCGACGACAGTGACACCCGCGTTCGCTCGTGCTTTTCGCCGGAACTTCTTCGCCCAGCCGCCAGGATCACGACATCCGACAGCATGACACTCCGGCTTCTACGACATCATTTGATGCCCCTTCGAAACCACCTTCGATGCGTGGGCGGTATAGGACGCTAAACACACCAGTGGTAAACACTTTCCGGCCACTGTAGTAAAACATTCAGACCTACGGCCTCGTCATGTAGGAAGTGTCGAATACGAGAAGACGACGACGGTCACCTTCTTCGTCGACGTCGGCCTCGACGTCTTCGGCAACGTCTAGGCAGCGGTCCAGGACGTCGGACGACTCGAAGGCGGAGTCCGCGCCGCATCCCAGGGAGGACGGGGAGGCCGGAGGAGTACGCAGGGACAGAACGCCGTACTTGCCCGTTTTAGATTCAACGGGATCCAGCATATCCACCTGGCGAGAAAGGGTGAAGACGCGCAACGTACTGAAATAATGAACTCGACTATACGATAAATTCACGAGTCGATCAATTGAACAAAATATACGACCTAACGAACACGACAATTACAAATACGGGCGTTAGAAGCTGCAGACTTCTCAGTAGATGGCAAGTTGTTGGTCCTCGCTGCCTATTTCGGAGTACTACAAGTTCCTAACTACCCTGTTTTCTGTTTACATAAATTCAACTGATCCCCTGAAAAACGCCCTTCAAAGTATATTTAGTTTTTGAATGGCCAGTTTGAGAAAGTTAAACATTAAACAGCTTGATTCACACTATCTAATTAAACTTTTAGACAAAATAAAATAAAGTACAAAAATCACATATATTTATATTTTCTTGGCGTTCAGAAAGCGGTATATGTAAATTAGACGGTACATTGCTTTTTTTTTTAATTTACCTCGGTTGGCACTAGAAACGTCTCAAAAGTTATCGGCTTGACCCAGAAGGAGGCGACAGAGGTGTATGAACTTATGTTACTTTTTGCCATTGTCCACTTTGAGGTGTATACATTTGACTTAACGATGCTCCAGTGCCTGGATACCCTTGAAAAAAAAAATCGAAAATTGGGTCTTCTACAAATGGGTCACAGCATGAATGACGTCATCATCACAAAAACAAAAAACACCAAAAAGCATTTCTCTTTTTTAATCTGGAGGATGATAATGAAATTTAATGAGGTGAGATCTGGCGAGTACGGTGGACGGTTGACCATAGAAAAGCGGCAAAATTAAATTGCAGCCATCGCCACAGGGGAGGGTGGGGGGGCATTGTTTTGATGGAACAGCACCCTTTTCCCAAGCATAATGCGACGTTTGGCCTTGATGGCATCCTGCAAGCGATGAATAAGGGTTGGGCAATAGTTCCCGGTGATGTTGTACCCTTTCTGAAGGTAATCATTGAACAGCACGTTTTCCGAAGCCCCAAAAAACCGCGTGGTAATCCCCCTGCCTGCTGATGGAACAGACCGAACCTTCTTCGGCAGCGGAGGGGAGGAGTGTTTCCACAGTTTACACTGGACTTTGCTGTCGGGTTACAAGTGGTGGACCCAGGTTTCGTCCACAGTCACAAATCGGGCACGCAAGCCTGTGGGACCTGACCTGAGCAGCTCGAGGTTGTCCCTGGACGTGGCGTAGCGGGTCCGTTTGAGTTCACACGAGAGCAACCTTGAAACCCATCTGGCGGACACCTTATGCATGTCAAGATATTGGGTCAGGATGCACTGACCTGTGGTTTACGAGTATGCCTGGGACCTGTGCAATGGTCCAAATTTTGACTCATCGATCTGTCATTACCTCACCGTGCACACGGTCGACGTGTTCTTGCGCGGTCACTTCCGCGAGTCTGCAAAGACAGGGGTCGTCTTCGTGGCTCTCCCAATCCTCGACTGAATTTCGCGGCCCACTTCTCCGCAATGTGGGATGAACCATCCTGTGTCTTTGTGAATGCCTGACGAAGTTGGGTTCTTCCGAGACAAATATTTACTTACCGCGAACGTGTCTTCAAATTCTTCATTTTAGCACGACTGTGCGGATCGTCACCTGTTGGCGGCCGCCGAGGGGAAAAGCGCATGGCACGCATGCGCACTTTTTTGTGTCGCAAATCTTAAGAAGTGCTCATGTGCTACGACAAAGTTTCATATCTGTGCTCGCGCTCCTTCTGCGTCAGTTCGAGTAAAGCGCTGGATGGATTTTATAAACAAGTGCCGCCAAGCTGGTGCATGCTGGGACGCACTTCCGCCAAAAATGGTGGAGCGTCGCCGCCAATCTAGTTTGTCGCGGCGGCGCGGCGCCGGCATCTACAGTGGACCGATAGGAGCGTGCTTGCAAACGGCGGCGCGTCACCGGCAGCCACAGCAGACCCATAGGCGGCGCGTCGCCGGCATCTACAGTAAAACAATAGGAGCGTGCTTGCAAACGACGGCGCGTCACCGACAGCCACAGCAGACCCATAGGCGGCGCGTCGCCGGCATCTACAGTAAAACAATAGGAGCGTGCTTGCAAACGAAGGCGCGTCACCGACAGCCACAGCAGACCCATAGGCGGCGCGTCGCCGGCATCTACAGTAAAACAATAGGAGCGTGCTTGCAAACGACGGCGCGTCACCGACAGCCACAGCAGACCCATAGGCGGCGCGGCGCCGGCACCTACAGTAGACCAATAGGAGCGTGCACATCTGGATGTGGGATGCGCCATGAGCCAAAAATGATGTTACGTCGCCGGCATTCAATAGGAGCGCCCGCGGCACGATCAAACGATGGCGGTAGTTGGATAAGTCAGGATATCCAGCGCTTTAAGTTCGATAACTTTGGGGACACCCCTTAAAAACCTATACTCGTCGTCAGCAATTTTGTGCCACGTTGTCAAGGCCAGCGTAGCTCGCGCACTTAGCTTTGACAGCGTTGGAGCACTGCGGAAGCTACGGTAGCCTCGACAAAGTAGCACAAAATAGCTGTCGCCGAGTGCTGCTGTATCCCGCAAAAATAAAACAAAGCTGGAATTGATCAAAAACAGTGAGAGAGAATTAAGATATAACGGACGAGTGAACTACTCTTTCTGGCCATCTACAACGAGAGAAAGAAAACTCCCTATCAGAAGGGATGGTTTCTATAACTTCTACATCATTTGTATTCAAATTTGCAGATTTTCGTTTTGAACTGTAGCTGAGTCTGACGTGTGCATGAATTTCGTTCATCCACAAATATGCCCAACCCACCAATGGAACAATTGTCGCGTGCGCTCGTGTCAATTCGCCTCATTTTTGTGACGTTGTAACGTTACTAAAACAATTAATGAACGACTTGAGACCCTGATGTAAATGCTCTTTAGTAATACGTTCCTCCACATTTTACGACATCATATAGGGGAATTATCACCTTGTTTCATTAACTCACTGTAGCTCCACCAGCTCCATCCCTAAGTTGAAAGTTTCAAGACTAGAGTGATTGTGTTGCTCGCCAGTTGGAAGTTAGACCGGCTAAAAATAGCATCCTATGCTATTTTTAGGGAAGCAATTTGACCAGTGCAGTAACGACTGCAAACTTGGGATCTTCAACGTGCGTTACAGAGTTGTTCATACACGACAGCACACATGTGCAATGCCCGTTCACATCAAAACCAAAATGATCTTCTAATTCCGAAGCCCGAGCTTTCACTCCACGAGCTCCGCACTACGGTGTGCATGCACACTCGGCCACCGGTGCCCCCGGAGACTCCGACATTTTTGTACTTATGCGTCTACTGTAAGTTCCGCTTGTCCGCTCTAATGAACACGCTGTAGCAAAACCTGTTTAAAAAAACGCGTTTTTTATATTATTTAGTTTTGTTTATGCGCATATACCCGGTATTTAAACAAGGACTTCCAAAAATCGCTAAAAGTATGGTGTTTGAAATTTTAAAGAAAAACTCTTTCCGGGAACAAACTTCCAGCAACGGGGGACGTAAGGGATTCAAGAAACATACTAATTCGTAAGATAATATTTAAATTTTACTAATTATGATTTAATTAGTGAAAATCAACATGGCTCTAATGACAATCTTGATCATCATCGAAAACGACTAAATCAACTTATTTTTTAAAAAAAAATTAAGGCAGAAGCAACATCTTAAAACGTCCCACAAAAAAAAAAAAAACGCTTTATTTGGACGCGTTTTTAGGTTTCGGTTTTCTATATCAGAGCGCACCTTTTGCACCAGCGGCCCTGCCCCCTGGTGACCGAGACGCATAACGCACGCACGTCATGCTTCCCTCCGCCCTACGAGGCCTACGTGGTAGGCGAGGTGGTAGCTTCACGCCTCGGCCGCCGGGGACAGGACCGCTGGCGCAAAGAAACGCACCGAGAGGAAAACGAAAACTAAAGACCCGTCCAAATTGAGCGTCTTTTTTTTTTTTTTTGGAACTGTAAAAAATGTTATTCTTGCCTTATATATATTTCCAATATGAGTTAAATCAGTGGTGTTCGATGATGCCTAGCAAGATACTTATTGAAACCGTATGTTTATTTACACTAATTTAAAAGTTAAGTAGTAAATTTTACTTAATTATTTACTAATTAGGATGAATTTCGCCATGCTTGACGTCCCCCAAGGCTGAGAGCTTGTTCCCGTAAAGAGCTTCTATTTTACTCAACTAAGCCCATTTTTAGGGATTTTTGAAAGCCTTCGCCGAAGCACCCGGTGTATTTCGTGTGATTTGCTCCTCCACTACAGACTATTTTTCGCGATTAATTATTAAAACTTGGGTTTCGACTAATTGGCCCATGCTAATAAAAGGTTTTAAAAAAAGCGCGAACAAAACGAGCGCAAAAAAGACACGAAGACAAAAAGGGCAGGCGCTAACTCTAAGCCTTTTAAACCTTTTAATTTCGTATTGAAGCCCACCCTGCAAAGCCCACAAGCCACATTTTGCAGGGGGGGGGGGGGGGGGGTTCCCCTTTTTTCCTCGTTGGACGCCACTTTTTTTGTACTAATCAGTGCTGGCGGTAACGCGTTACATTTGCTGGCGTTACCGGTAACCCGTTACTTTTTTTCCGGAACGTAGTAACGTGCTCGTTAAGTTTTCAAAACAGTAACGCGTAACATACCTGCTTTTTTTTTACAAGTAATGGGTAACGTAGTTACTTTTTTAACGGTAACGCGTTTCTTTTATTTTGAGGTAACGTTGGTCGGTAACGCGTTCCTTTTATTTGCAAGTAACAAATTACGTATTTCATTGCTGCTTTTTTTTTTTTTTCGGTAATGCCTACAACACTGATACGAATGTTTCTCCGGGAAGTTTTGCTTTGCTTCTCCACTACAAGATTGACTTTGTGGTGAAGCCCGTTTTACCGAGTTCGTGTTTGCTCCCTTTTGCCACGTGTCGGCTGGTGGTATCTAAGTACTTACCCTGTACTCTTTTTTTAACCTTTCATTTAGAGCTACTCCTAAGTTCTCTTTCATTATTTCAGGGACATCGCGCTTCTATTAGAGCCGCCCTTACGATGGAGACATGTCGCTGCAATTTATCATGTTGTTGTTATTCATTTATTTTTTTCAAAGGTGACATTTTGTTTTTGCACTGAAAGGTTTCTAGTTTGGATATTTGATCTCTCCCGGCAGACGCTTCGACGACATTGTTTTCCCAAGAAATTACCGCACACAAAAGAGAGAGGCCGCGGTACGTGTCGGCGTTTCCGCGTTTGTAATTGTTTGTCGACGAAGTGAAAACCAGCGTAATAGCAGCGGTGCGGGGCTTCTCAAATTACTCCGAACAGGCAGTTTCTACAAAGCGGAATTCAGACATAACAGCAATCTCCAAAGCTGTAAAAGATTCCTTATATATATTTTTTTTTAACTAGACCTTTCCTGAATGTTCGAGTATCCTATTTTATAAAACAAAGCACATTAACAAGCACACGCTAAGCACCAGATTAAAAGCAAACACCCACTATCTCTCGTGTTCCTCGTTTAGGGCGCTAAAATGCTAATTAGTTCGTTTGCTCTTTTCCGGAAACAGAGAAGTAAAACACCTGTGATCAACAAGTATGATACAAAAAGAAAAACATTATATATACATATATTTATTTTTTCCTCGCACGTTCACTTTGTCTCCCGTCCTTTGTCTGCCACGTGCCACCCACGTTTCCCAACTTCCGCTATACTCACCTCATCCCTAAGCCGATAGTGTGGTGGAAGCTACGAGGTCGCCGGACCAATCACGCCTATCTCTTTCCCCACGTGATCGGGCTCCCGCCCCAACCCACGAGCAAAGAGCGGGTTCAGGTGACGGAAGGGAGAAGGTCCATTGGTCCGGCGAACGCGCAGTTTCCAGCACAGTATCAGGTTAAGGGTTAATCTGACTATAGCCACTTTTATTTATTTTTTTCCCGCGTGAAAACTTCGAGCTTTGAGCTATCATGTTTGCGGATAAACCTGCGAGAAAAACGCGCGCGCACCGTCGTTATCATCCGTCGAGTCCCAAGAGCCTAAACACGGAAATGAAACTTTTATTTTGCTTCCTTTTCTTTGGAGGGAAGGGGGGGGGGGGGAGAGGAAAGCACCTTTTGTCTTTCCCTGGTTCTGAAACAATAGGCCCGGCTCACGACACGTTGCAACGGCCAAACTAGCGCTTAGAAACTCGGCGTGGGACAAAGGCGCGACGACGATGTTGTATATCCGGGTTCAGCGGTAAACATTCATCACTGCGAAATCCGCCCCCCCCCCCTCTTTCCCCACCTCCCCCCACAAAAAAAAAAAGAGACACCGAAAAACGAACAAAACACAAGGACACGGATTACAAACTCGCAAAACAAAAGTCGTTAATGTGCACCTCGCGGCACCGTCGAGGGTGTATTGTTCTGTTCTGTTTTGTACCCCCCCCCCCCCATTCACCTCCCCCCTCCTAACATAACGCCAGGCCGAGTCTGACACCCTCCTCAGATTGTCTTACACGAATTACTCGCTGCGCGACAGTGTTAGAGCGAACACGACATCAATGGTTCAAGCCGTCACAAGCATCTTTACAGTTTGCCTTGAGGGTGTGCTGCAGTATTCTCTCCGTGGGATATTCATGTAATCTTCCTCAAAGTCGAACTTTGGTATTCAAATGTTAAAACGCCGCATGCCATCACTAGTTAACAACTTCATTCGGAGCAATATTTACATAGAACGCGTGGCTTTTAAATCAATGAGGAGCGTGTTCACAACATTGTAATTGTAACTGCCCTTCTTGAATCTGTTGTTGTGTGGTTTTTTTCTGCGTTGTTGTATTTATTTGCGGCACATGTTGGTTATCTCTTTGCTGTTGTTGTTTTATTGTAGCTCGTTTTGCCAGGAAGGGGGATCATACCTCGTCAACAACTGTTGGCTTTTCGTCTGCCTCCAGGCATCTGTACTTGTATAGATGCAGATTAATTAACTAATTAATTAATTAATTGATTGATATACACCCCCAGCACCTCCTAAAATGTGTAACCCCCCGCCATAGCGAAATATTTTATTTGCCTAAGAAATATTTTGGTCCAATAAACGCATTTGGTAAAATAAGAGAATATAAGAACATTATAAGAACATATACGAACAATATAATATTACATAAAAAGATATAAGAAACATCTGGTTAGTTTATTATAACTCCTCATAAACTCTTGTATAGTTCTTATATGTTCTTGTATTGTCTTATTTGATGACATGCGTTTATTGAACCAAAAAATGTCTTCGACATTAAAGACTTTTCACTATAGTGGTTAGCAATCCTGGATAAACCCTTGGCCTATTAGAGGGAACCATACTTTGCCGCTTGGATTCGTGCTCCTAATGAGCACTTCCCACGTAGCACGCCAGACGACAGGTGAATTTGCAATCCTAGGGGCCTAACTTTGGCCTAATGCGGTTCTATTCCAAGGCGCTAGTTCGTGCAAGAGTAATTTTTCATAGCTTTTTTGTGTTTTTTCTCTCACTGGCACACATAATCGCAAAATAGCAAGACTTAATCCAAAGAGGCCACGTACAAAGCAAAGGACCAGCAGTGAAACCTGTATACGGCACTTGTTTGTTGATTTAGGCCCAAAGATGCCCGATGACAGCCAAACTATCAACGGTGAAGCCTAACTTTAGAACTTGTTTTGCAAGTTAGAGTCAAGTCACCCCAACTCTGGCCAAAAAAGGTTGAGTTTTCCACCTCTACCTAGCTTCTTCTGGCGTTTTAAGGCCCTAAATTCACAGCGAAATCCACACCTTGGCCGCAAGAACTGTGCTACCTGTCATTCCACCACACTATAGCAGTTCCAATGACGGCAGCTTAACTCTAAAAGAAAACCAGAAAAAAAAAAACTGAAGATCCGTTATTTCTACCAACGCTGAAGCACAGTGTACGTGGAGCGAAAGCTCAAGCCGCTGGACTCATGAATTCATTCTTGGTTAGATCTCCGCCCCTGCTAGTTTGCATTTGAACGACTCTCGTGTGTAAAGGTTAAAAAACCGCATGTCGTTACGAGTCGTAACGGCATGCGATTTAGTAACCTTTACACAACAATGCACGTTAAAAACCCCAAGATAACTGTCGTACTGCACTGGCATGATTTCTCGCTTACAGAATGAACCAGTGTCGTATGCCTCAAAAGCATACCAACCACAGGCTATCTAAGCATTCAATGTCTAGCTAGCTTTGGCTTGTATATAAATTTCGTCGAAGTCCACGCGGTTTCCTGTATTTATCCAAACAGAAGCACGGAATACATCGACTTGTTTGTGAACACGTCCGCTTGGTCGCAGGAGCTTTGGCACCGTAAATGCATAACACGCTTTTTTCTTGAAGAGCGAAGTATCTTTGTGGACGCAGCGATATCAGCATCAGCGACACAGAATCAGCGTCATGTGATCAACCTAACCTGGCGTAAAACTAAAAACAATACACTTGTTAGTGGAGCACATCACCTCTGGTTAGCAGCCGTTCAGAAATAGCCGAAGTTTCCCATCACAGCAGAGATACGAGCAACCAAATTGCAAAGGCAAACAAGTACACAATGTATAGTTTTATAGAACGAGTATGATACGCCAGGAAGTCGGGAGGTTAGTCTAATTTTATAAAGTATTATCTTCTATCCCCAATGTAGACGGGCGATTTGACCTGTACGCAACGACTGACAATCTGGCGGTCTTTCTTCGCTCCAAGGAGACGATTTGGTCAGTGCAGCTGATAATATGAGAGCTTCCTTCTCTGTAGACGAATAATTTGGCCATTGTGGTTGGATGGAGATTCAAAATATTTTCTCGCTCTAGAAGCACAATTTTCCAATACCGCTAATAATAGGAGACCTATCTTCCCTGTAGACGAGTAATTATGATAGTGCTGTGCATTCAATAGGCTAAGGCCTTTGTTCGCTGTAAAGGAACAAATTAGCCGATACAGCTGAAAGCCGTCTTCGCAGCTGCAGAGATACAATCTGGCCATTGAAGTACAACTACTAAACTCGGTAGTTCTCAACGCGCACACGTATAACCAGAAATAGTAAATATCAAACTCCTAATTTCTTAAATTTAAAGCAGGAGCTTTCGCTTCTTCCCTTCCTGCCAAGATGCGGCGCACTAAACTCTGGCTAAGTGGCGCAACTCGCCACCCAATCCTAAGAGTTCAGACAATTCATTCTTTCATCCGTTCGTATACTGAACGACAGTGAAGCTCACAGCTCGAAACACATGTAAAATATTAAAAAAGGGCTCTATTAGCCGGAAGTGACAAATAACCGATAGGACTGCACTCATTGAAGGGTTTTCAGAACGTGTTTAAAAAAAAGTGAAGTTTTTGTGTGTGTTTTTTTTTAATTTGTGTTAACGATGAATTGTACTGTTTTTTTATCATGGTAATTTGAATATTATATTCGTTTTTCCCGAAGGCGTTACAAAACGCGAGAAAACACAAAAAACCTCCGACCAGTCGTTACGTCATACCCAGATCTTTCGGCCACCAAGCGCGTGTCACTCGTGTGGGCAGCGCGTGCAACTGCGAGCTTCCCAGGTATATTCGCCCGCACTGACACCAGTTGCGAAACCTTTTTCCCACCTTTTTTGTTACAAAAAAAAAAATAGCAAGAGTGCGCGTGTATAGCTCTGATAAGAGCTGAAGACAGCGCGAGAGCGGAGAATCCGAAAACTCCTAATATGACGTCACGCTCCGGGAAGGAGGGGCTTCAGCGGTACTTTGAAGATCAACTACCGCAGCCTCCGTGCATCAAATTAAAAAAACATAATGTCGATATTCGTGATTCTGGAGGCCAAATAAGAACAAGATAAGGGTGTGCTTGTTTGTTTGCTCTTTCTTTTTTTTTGTCGAACACAGAACCGCTTCGGTTTTCCCTTTAGCTTCAGTTTTCCTTTAAAGGGGTAAGAGAGGGGAGGGGGGGGGGGGGGGAGAGCCGCCCTCTTCCCGCCCCGCCCCCCCTTCCCAAGAAAAACAAATCTGCGCGGCTATTTAAAAATCTAGTATGCCTGTATTACAGAGTGTCTTCGAACTGCTCGCTCGGAATCACATGGTTTATAGGGCGCGTCTGAAATCCAAGCTGCAAAGAGGAGTCAAAGGCACCGATCGTTCGCAAGCGTCTCCACTTCCCTGCCAGCTTTAATCCTCGCCCCGCACGACCACGCAACGCATGCGCACTTGCGACCAATCTGCGCGGAAGGCGTCCGACATTAAACTGCCAACGGTCCTCACTTAAATCTATAGGCTCTCTTCTGCGCAACTCCAGAGAAGGTGACGCCACCTGGTGGGAAAGACGTCAAGGAGATCAACCGGGCCGCCTATTAAGGCGTGTGCGGCGAAAACTGGCGCGGTCAAATGGGAAACTGTAGAGAGGCGGCTAAATGCTCAAGGTTGGAGCTGAAAATACAAAAAAAAAAAAACGAATGCAATCAGAGCCGCGTAGAAACGCATCTGGACTCATTAGGAGGTTGGTTCATCTTCGCCAAGGGACCTAATAACGAGGATTAAGAACTGCCCTTTACTTCCTTTTTTTTCTAGTGTTGCCTAGCGGCATGGCTTTCCTTCGCGTAATCCCGCCGGCTAAACGAGAAAAATTGGCGCTGCCTAACGGGGGTCAGCGTTTCGACAACAGGCAGCCACGCGAGCGATCGTTAACGGTGAGAGTCCCCGACCTATGCCCGGTCGTAGGTGCCTAACAAGGGGTCGCTTCGTAAACAAGGTCATCATACGGTCGGAAACCTTTATATCTGCCCCACGTTGAAACGAAGTCTTTTTTTCTTTTGAAACTTGAATTCGTCGTTGTTTTTTTAAGTCGGAGCGCCAAACATGACGCCCTAATTAGCGCCCTAACTTCCTCAAATTCATGTATCAACGTTTTTTGAATAAACTCTTTTTTTTAACATTAGTTATGCCTTTTCAGAGCTCATTTCCAAGGGAAAAAAAGATTCTGAGTCACTGAGCAGCGAACGCGTGCGCGGGATGTCATCTTACGCAGAAAAAAAAAGTGTCTGCACAAGTTGAGAATGAGTTGCACAGCCCAATGCTCGAAGACGGCAGCGCGCAGAAGTCCCTTATTAGAATGGCCTCCCGTTTGCCCACAGCGGGTATGTGCGCTGCTCGCGGGCAGAAACCCTATTCGAGTGAGTAGAACTTGTTACTGGGTGCTCATGCGGCCGATGTATGTCTCTCAGAAATGCATGCAGTGTGATCTCTTCTTCAGTTGCTGAAATACCGGGACAGTCCCTCACACAGCACCTTCTAGGCATTGTACAGGGTGGAACAAGGAGACGGCAGGCTCTTTAAATCGACCGGAAAATTCGATTTCTTAACCTATCGCGCTACGACTTTGTGCAGCGTTGCCCACAGATGGTGCATTTTTTTTGTAAAATTTGCAAAGAGCGAACTTACCTGAGGAAAAAGTAAAGAAAGAAAAAGGCTTAGCTCCTATGGAAACGCAGCGACGCCACCGGTCTTCAAAGAGCACGGCGCCGTTTCGCACGGGACACAAGAGATGGCGCAACGAACGCCGCCAACGAACGAGCAGACGGCGCCGAGAGCCAGCGTCTTTAGCAGACAATCTTTTCGACTCAAAAGCGGCGCGCGTTCCGCAGGCGGCGACAATCGCAGAAACAAAAACAGGCGCGGTAACAACAAGCAACTGCAGTTCCTTGTCTGCTAAATATACCGGCTCTCGACGTCGTCTGCTCGTTCGTTGACGGCAGTTGGCGTCGTGACCGCTTGCGCCATCTCTTGTCTCCCGTGAGAAACGGCGCCGTGTTGTTTGAAGACCTGTGGTGTCGCTGCGTTTCCATGGGAGCTAAGCCTTTTTCTTTCTTTACTTTTTCCTCAGGTAAGTTCGTTCTTTGCAAATTTTACAAAAAAAATGCACCATCTGTGGGCAACGCTGCACAAAGTCGTAGCACGATAGGTTAAGAAACCGAATTTTCCGGTCGATTTAAAGAGCCTGCCGTCTCCTTGTTCCACCCAGTAGTTGATCACGTCAATGGACCTTTTGTAGAAATACGCGGTGCGCATGCGCGGAGTATTTCATGCGCCTGGGTTCGAGAGTATCTAGTTCCAAACAATCCGCCATCTTGCATTTCTCGCCTTTGAGCGGTTTCGTTGTGTCGACCTCGGGGCGGAAGATTACGCACGATGGGGACAAAGGTGAGCTTGGGGAGGGAGCCGTATCTAGGTCACATCGCCTCAATGGGTGAACAGGATGTAGCTGACGTTTTGGGTGTGGAACGGGTGGGAGAGGCCTTGGGCGCGCGTTGATTTTCCAGTCACCTAGTCTCGAACCGATTCGCGTGTCTAGGTGGCAGCACATATTCGCCAAGAGGTCCATTCACTGACTCCGCTTCTTCTACCTTTACAGCAACATTAAGCGATGAAAAGCAAATAAAGAAACCTTGTCTGCTTGGATCGCTCGTGGAGGTGCGGAGAATAACAAAAATATTAAAAAAATATTACACGCGCTCGCGGTAAGCACGAGGAGGGATACAACTCACGTGACTTCCGGCGATGCCTCCCTTCTGACCGCCGCGACACCTTGCGGTACACTGTTACGTCACAGTGCACGGCGGGAAGTTTGAATTGGGCCTCGTATTTCTATTTTTTATAAAAAAACTACGCAACTCTATAGTGAAACAATTTTTTTGTAATGTCCTGATATGCCATTGCAACGTTTAGCATGAAAAAAAAATATTTTTTTTGCCGTGTCAGAGGCCCTTTAAGAACGTGCTTAAAAAAAGGTGAAGTTTGTTTGTTGTTTTTTAATTTGTGTTAAAAATGAACTATACAGTTTTTTTGTTTTTTTTCATGTGAATTTGAATATTATATTCGTTTTTACCGAAGGCGTAACCAAACGCGAGAAAACACGAAAAACCTCCGACCAGTCGTTACGTCATACCCAGATCTTTCAACCACCAAGCGCGTGTCACTCGTGTGGGCAGCGCGTGCAACTGCAAGCTTCCCAAGTATATTCGCCCGCACTGACACCAGTTGCGAAACCTTTTTCCCACCCTTTTTGTTACAAAAAAAAAATAGCAGCTGAAAACAGCGCGAGAGCGGAGAATCCGAAAACTCCTAATATGACGTCACGCTTCGAGAAGGAGGGGCTTCAGCGGTACTTTGAAAATCGAGTACCGCAGCCTCCGTGCATCAAATTTAAAAAAAAATAATAATGTCGATATTCGTGATTCTGGAGGCCAAATAAAAACAACATAGGGTGTGCTTGTTTGTTTTTTCTTTCTTTTTTTTTTCTCAAACACAGAACCGCTTCGGTTTTCCCTTTAGCTTCAGTTTTCCTTTAAAGGGGTAAGAGAGGAGAGGGGGGGGGGAGGGGCGCCCTCTTCCCCGCCCCGCCCCCCCTTAGGCCAAGCAAAACAAATCTGCGCGGCCATTTCAAAATCTAGTATGCCTGTATTACAGAGTGCCTTCGAACTGCTCGCTCGGAATCACATGGTTTATAGGGCGCGTCTGAAATCCAAGCTGCGAAGAGGAGTCAAAGGCACCGATCGTTCGCAAGCGTCTCCACTTCCCTGCCAGCTTTCCTCCTCGCCCCGCACGACCACGCAACGCATGCGCACTTCCGACCAATCTGCGCGAGAGGCGTTGGACACTCAACTGCAAACGGTCCTCACTTAAAACTATAGGCTCTCTTCTACGCAACTCCAGAGAAGGTGAAGCCACCTGGTGGGAAAGACGTCAAGGAGATCAACCGGGCCGCCTATTAAGGCGTGTGCGGCGAAAAGTGGCGCGGTCAAATGTGAAACTGTAGAGAGGCGGGAAAATGCTCAAGGTTGGAGCTGAAAATACAAAAAAAAAACGAGTGCAATCAGAGCCGCGTAGAAACGCATCTGCACTCATTAGGAGGTTGGTTCATCTTCGCCAAGGGACCTAATAACGAGGATTAAGAACTGCCCTTTACTTCCTTTTTTTTTTTTTGCTAGTGTTGCCTAGCGGCATGACTTTTCTTCTTCTGGTAATCCCGCCGGCTAAACGAGAAAAATTGGCGCTGCCTAACGGGGGTCAGCGTTTCGACAACAGGCAGCCACGCGAGCGATCGTTAACGGTGAGAGTCCCCGACCTATGCCCGGTCGTAGGTGCCTAACAAGGGGTCGCTTCGTAAACAAGGTCATCATACGGTCGGAAACCTTTATATCTGCCCCACGTCGAAACGAAGTCTTTTTCTTTTGAGACTTGAATTCGTTGTTGTTGTTTTAAGTCGGAGCGCCAAACATGGCGCCCTAATTAGCGCCCTAACTTCCTCAAATTCATGTATCAACGTTTTTTGAATAAACTCTTTTTTTTAACATTAGTTATGCCTTTTCAGAGCTCATTTCCAAGGAAAAAAAAGAAGATTCTGAGTCACTGAGCAGCGAACGCGTGCGCGGGATGTCATCTTACGCAGAAAAAAAAAGTGTCTGCGCAAGTTGAGAATGAGTTGCACAGCCCAATGCTCGAAGACGGCAGCGCGCAGAAGTCCCTTATTAGAATGGCCTCCCGTTTGCCCACAGCGGGTATGTGCGCTGCTCGCGGGCAGAAACCCTATTCGAGTGAGTCGAAGATTTTGCGCATGCGCACTGCCGACAGCAGCGCCACCGCAATGGAGTGATTTTAGAGAATTGAGTTGGTTTATACTTCGACTCGCCCAGCGATTGATTACAGACAAAAGCTACCGGCCGCCTGGTCCAATCGGGAGTCATTTAGAAAACACGTGGTATGTTGTTCCCACGCGCGTGTCACGCACGTCGGAGCAATATGTCACGTGGTCCATGACTGAGTGGTGATTGGTCGTGGTTGCGCTTAGCCTCGGCTATAGTTCGTCGTATACAATCAAGGCAGGTTCACGCACTCGCGACTGTTTACGACCGAGTGCGCTGTGCAACCTTGTGACCTCTGACGACGGGAGAACACACTGGAACGCTGGCGCCATCTACGAGGCGCCCCTGGAACTACATTTCACTATGCTCCGTTTCGCCTCACGTCTGGACGCCGCACACGCTACGAGCTATCCTAGCCAATCCCGCTCTGTGGACGTAGCCCGTGATACGCTTTGCGCGCGTCGCTCTGCCCCCCTCTCCAAGATCACGTGACACTGACACGGCCTTGGATTGGCTCCGATGGCTCGTAGCATCCGCTGCGCTCGGACGTAGGGTGAAACGGAGCATAGAGCGAAGTTCTCGCGGTATTTGCGAAATCAAACGCACGTACTATGAGAAGTAATCCTTCGTAACATTGTGAAAAGGTTTTTCGAGCCGACAACGAAAAAGTGATGTGCAAAAAAATAGGGAATATACGAAAATCCCCGAGTGTTCCTCGGTTACCTGACAGGTGGCGCCATTGCATTCTCGCGTCGCGAGAGACCACAAGGGGTTGTAACTGCAGTCTTGCGCACGTTGCTCGAAAAACGTCATCGATTACAATTACAATTACCCTCGCTTAAAATGCATTCCATCATATATTTCCCTGATTACTCGAGACGAAGAGTAATTGGCCGTTACTTGAAAAAGTAACCGTTACTTATCCGATTGCTTTAAATTTTCGAAACAACCGAGTTTTGTGCTGGCTCAAAAATGGGTATTTCCTACTGTCCATTATTGGATTATAATTACCGAATGATAAGCCACGTATCTTCTTCTTAATCGACAAATTTTGGTAAATTCTCCCGTCGGAGACTTTAAGAATTCCTTGGTAGGCAGCTTGTACGAACAAAAGGCGTTGTTGGAAAGGGGAGGGGCAAAAATAGTAACGGTCACAATTCATTTTAGTACTTCCAAAGGTAATCATATTACTCTTGTGACTACTCCCTGCTGCTTGGGCACGGGAAGTAGAATACTTCTGTGCGTCTCACGTTCGACGTTTCATTACATTCGAGGCTTAAATTCGCCACTGAATATCTTGAAGCACAATTTAGTTTTCCCGTTATATAAAAAAAAACTATAGCATATTTTGATGACAAATCCGTGATTGAAAATTGAAAGCTGTACAGGACGAATTTATTAAAAAGTTATAATCTTTTTTAGATAATCATATAGCCGGTAATCAAGCCACCCCCGTGCCCCGACGTCTTCCGCGACCTAAAACTTTGTTCCGAACGTATACCCTTTGATTATTACAAGTTCTCCGCCTCAAATTAATTTCAGCCTGCGTAAAAAAAAAACGTAATCATATCACCATGAGACAATCAGCATAGTCAATCAAAGTTGATCAAAGCGTTATCGAATGTAGAAAGCTGGCGCTGGACAAGGGACAACTTAAAGACCTTCCTGCCACTCTCATCCTGTTAGAGGCTATAGACCAACTCGACTCTTTGGCGTCACGCCACCACGGTGGCGCTGCTGTCGGCACCACGCATGCGCAGATGACTCGCCTCGGGCGAAGCTGCTTTCTGCGCAGGCGCAATGCCCACACCCGGTATGGGCAAATACACGCTTGGTTGTAAACAGTGTGTTGGTCGATAGCAACTCCGACGTCGGCTTTCTTCAAAACGGCTGCGATAAAGTCAAAGGGACATTCAGTTTGGTGTCCGCCTTTGATCGGCGAGAGCGCGTTCAAGAAAGAAAGGAACGCGACGTCAAAAAAAAAAAAAAAACGCGATCAACGAAAAGGATGCATTCACCGTGCCGTTAAGCACTCTTTGATATGGTAAGGCTGTAAAGCACGCATCACTCATCAAGTTTTTCGTCCGCTTTCTATCGCTGACGAAACTTTCAAGTAAAAGCCAACGACATTCAATCCAGACTGGGACTGACTTCGCTTCACTGAAAGACTCGTATGCGAAAGCGGTATAGGCTTGCGATGTTTTCGCGCTAACCCGGCACCATTAATAGAAAGTCGCGTAATTTATCACCCATTCAAAACTAATAACTGAGATTAATAACGCGCACCGATCTATCCTAGCTCAAAAAACGAGCGCGAGATAAAAATAAAACGAAAGAACAGAAGAAACAAATATGTTACACTCCGTTTCGCGTAACAATGGGACGCGTATAGGACGCCATGAGCCATCAGAGCCAATCACACGCCGTGTGAATGTCGCGTGACCTTCGGAAAAGATGTGGCAAAGCGTGGGGTGCGCTGCCACGTGACACATTCCCAGCGCTCGATTGGTTGGAAGGACTCGTAGCATCCGCTGCGCTCTATCATAAGGTGAAACGCACCTTACAGAAAAGCGAATGGAAAATCGTCCGCTCTCAGCAATAATCGTCGCTATGGAAGACAGCTCATAGCCTGCAGAGCCTCTCCGTTCAACCCCACTGCCCCGCCCCCAACCCAATGAAGAAAAAAAAAAGATCCAACAACAGAAGCACTAACATAACCAGTAACGAAGCGTGACACACGAAAGTCGAACAAAAGAAGAAAAAAAAAAAAAGATGGAGAAAACACTTGCGCGCGCTGTCTGCTCGTCTCGTTAATCAAATGCTCCCGCACAACTATCCGCTCCTGCGATACGCGAAATCACGGCACCCGCTGTTTTCCCCCCACAAATATTTCACGGCGCATATAGCCAGAAGGAAAAGAAGAAAAAAAAACGCCAGGAAATAAACGAGTAAAACTAAACTGAAGGGCGACAAAGGAGTTCCCTCATATTCTCCTCCGTCCCCCATAACAATAAAGAGCGCCACGTGCGGGTCACATTCGAAAGTAAAAAATGGGCACGCCAGTTTAGGGAGGGGAGAGGGGGGGGGGGGGGGGTAGTGCCACACTAGCAACATCCGTCAGTCCCCTATCCAAACGCACAATGGCAACAACCGCCACACTACAAAAAGAGAAAGTAGTTCCCGTTCCACTCCGCCCCAACGGTTTCCCAAGTGGACACGCGACGGCCGGGATCACACGGGCGACGGAAGCGCCCCCCTACCGGTTCCGTTTCGTCCCTTGGTGGTCACCGCAGTAACTACATAAGGTTTCCCCGCCTCGTGTCACATCGTTCATTCCGTCCCCGTGACGTGACAAAGGGGGGAAGGAGGATTTCCACGCTGTTGTCGACGCGGGCAACAGCGGTGCTTAAGCGGCCGCCATTGAGTCTAGCAACCCCGCCTGGTGGCAGGGAACGAAATTAACGGAGGGGTAGCCGAGATTGCGCGGAGTTTTAGAAATGGCGGCACGAAATCTAGAGATTCCTCGCGTTTTCAAATTGAACACGCGTGAAGCTAAAGCGTTTTTCTCCTTTTGTGAATTTATCTATCCTCCGCTATGTTATTCCTTTTTTCTTTTAAAGAATGAAATGCTTCTTCACACTACCCTCAATCCCCAAATTCGGTCCGTCCGTCCGCCCGTGAATTTCCCCCTAAATTTAGCGGGAACATTGATGTCACGTGGACTACACACAAATTCAGTTTCCCGCTAAATTTAGCGCGAAAAGGATGTCACCTGCCCCGACGTCACGCGACCTATACGCCAATTCGATTTCACCGCATAAATGTTTGCGGGGTCACGTGCATAGGTCACGTGATCTAAAGTCACGTGACCTATGCGCCAACTTAGTTTCCCCGCTAAATCTGGCGGGGAAATCGACGTCACGTAACCCGACGTGACGTGAACTGTACACCAATGTATACTTTTCCCGCTAAATTTAGCGGGGACAAATTTAACATTCGAAAGTCCTACATAAAGGATTTCACGCATTATAAAACATTAATGGTAAAAGTCGCTGCCTTTCTTTTCTTTTTCTTTCACTCGTGCATATCCGCATTGCACCGAGCCAGGGACGTAAGCACATCGTTACCAAAAATGGCATGGAACACATTTGAGCAGGACCACCGAACCCAGTCATACTGCTCACACTGCTTACTTCATACGTATGGGTGGTTTCATCTCAAATCGGGCAGGCTAAAAGGGTCTAATTTTTAATTTTCACGAAAAAAATATATGTTTTGGGGGCATTTCTCAAATGAAGGAGGGCGCAAACTGCATGTTCCCCAGATTTTGTGTTCTCGAGTTACGAAGCGTAGAAGCCGCAGTGGCAGAAACTAGTGTTTTTGCCTGCCGTCGCAGGTCGCGTGTTTGACACCCTCTGCTGACGCTAGTGTTTTTCCTACACCCTTTTAGCTTTTCCCCCCTCATTTAATACGTATTATAAAGATACCTTGACGTATTCGAATATGTTTAGGAATTTGATTGTTTTCTAAAAAAAATGTCAAACTCGTCACTCCGGTCGCTTTTTGGTCAACTTTGAAAGGTCATTACTTTGTCTGTACTTAAGGTAAATTTTCTTTCTTTGGCTCTACAGAAAGCCCAAAGAAATCCCATTATAGATATAATAATATCATTATAATCTGTTGACTAGCCGCTCCGCTACCTTCACATAAACGTTGTAAGAAATAACAATTGTGGAAAGTTTGAGGTCGATTTTCTCAAAAGCCCCATTTTTGTAAATTTTTATTTTTTCACTTTTTTAGATATATTAGTCGACTACAAAAAAAAAACAATCTAGAAATGTAACATTTTGGTTGTATGTCCTCTATTTGAGCCGCAATCGCGTGAAATGTGTGAACATTTGTTATTTTTCACAACGTTTACGTGAAGGTAGCGAAGCGGCTACTCAGCAGATCATAATGGTATTACTATATCTATACTAGGCACGCTTAGGGCTTTTTATAGAGCTAAAGAAATAAAATGTACCTTAAGTACAGACAAAGTAATGACCTGTCAAAGTTGACCAAAAAGCGACCGGAGTGACGAGTTTGGCATGTTTTTTGGAAAACAATCAAATTCCTAAAATTATCTGAATACGTCAAGGTATCTTTATAGTACCTTAAAAATGAGGAGAAAAAGTTAAAAGGGTGTAGAAAAAATACTAGCACCAGCAGAGGGTGTCAAACACGCGACCTGCGACGGCAGGCAAAAACACTAGTTTCTGCCACTGCGGCTTCTATGCTTCGTAACTCGAGAACAAAAAATCTGGCGAACATGCGGTTTGCACCCTCCTTCATTTGAGAAATGCCCCCAAAACATATACTTCTTTCGTGAAAATTAAAAGGTAGACCCTTTTAGCCTGCCCGATTTGAGATGAAACCACCCATATCATGCTTCAAACATTGCTGCAAACAGATTTTTTTTTTAATTATTATATATTAGTAGTGCGGCGGCGGCTTTAGACAGCAAGGAGAGCAATGAACCAAACCTCTCTCGTGTACGACTGTCGACCCGAAGCTCCCCAAAACGGGCTAACAATATACTGAAAGAGCCTCTGCACCATTGGTCCTTCGCTCCCTTCCACCTTGGGACCTGTATACCATTTTCTCCATATTTCTCGTTCTTTCTTTTTATTTTTATTTTTCTCTCTCTCCCCCGTCCCCTGAAACTCCTTGCTTCAGTACCGTCATCTGTTTATGTCACGTTCTCATGTGAACAACTAAATTGCCTTGATTGTGGTAGACACAACACACATTTCGAGTTATGTTAACCTGACCCGCCATCCTTTCCTCGTAATGTAAGAAAGCAATTGTAAGATTGAATATTCTAATACTTATAGAGTGAAAAAATAATTATTTTTGGTTACAACACTGCATTTGAAAAATCATACAAATGCACTAAAACGTATTCATACGTGTAGACTTAATATTCTAGCTGCCTTCAATAAAAAATACAGAAAGAAATAAACACTGTATTCAAATATCCCCAGTGAAACCAACTTTTTTTTTGTTTATATATTTTTTTATTCGGGACTTTTCTCTGAAACACAATTATCACGTGATCGAGTGCTGCCATCTCTCGCGCTCAACTTCCCTTCCTTTGGAAAGCCTCCTCTCACTCCTTCTTCTTCGTTTTATCTTCGTTTCTCCAAATTAAACAACCCGGCTATATCGAACTTCAAACGACCGCAGCTCCATTCAGAATCGCAGGCACATTCCAGTCAACCTGGCAAGCAGACATCCAAACTTACACCAGCAGCCGCAGGTCAAACGCACACTTCAGTTTAGCTCTGAAAGAGGCCCAAAACATCAATCTTCCCTCCCGAAGAACAACAACCAGACGATCGCAGCGCCCCCTCTCACCGAAACGCATTCTTTCGTTTCTCTGTTTAAACTAAAACTAACGACAAACTGTCCACACCGTAGTTGTTTCAACTCCAGCAAAGCCTAGACAACAGAACAAGAACAACGCCGCTATCAATCAGCTCCCGAAACCCGCTCGCTTCCGAAAGCCACATCAACAACGACAACACCAGCAACAAGCGACGAGAGCGCCTACGAAGGCAACGCGCTTCCCGCTTTAGCGGCCTGAAACAAAGGCAAATAAGCAGACGACCAGCAACAAAGCAGGGCCATCAATCAGCGCTGCCCAGAATTCCTTCAGCGTCTATACGGCTGTAACCTAGCGGCTTCGCTTCTTTCCCCAAGGGTGACATAACCATAGCGACGTCAGCGCCACAACGACGCTGCGTTACGGGCCCTGGTGGCGCGCGGTCCAATCACGACCGTGTGGGGTCGATTACAGGTTTACGATGCGGAGAAGGAGCAGAATCACCGCGCGTAGAGTGCACGCGTGTTTAGGTCGAACATTCCATGTTCTGACGTTTTTCTTTTTTTTTTTTTTTTTCGTTTTCTCCGCTAAGCCTTTCTCGGCGTTCCCGCCTCTTTCCCCGCCCGCAGAGAGAACATCATGCGTGTGTACGTGGCTATAGAGAATGGATGGAATGTTCCGAAAGAGCCTCTTCGGCTATTCCAAACCGAAGTTACAAGCATCGTCAGAAGTTTCGAGTTGGGCTCTCGGCAAATAGATAAAACAGAACGAACCTTTTTTTTTTCTTCTTCTTTTCAGCTTTTTATATTAGAGCAACTGGGAGTTCTGCCTCTCCAGTGCTATTTGGGAATTGTCTGATATACTCTAATGCAAAACCCGCCCTAAAATAAGAAGAGTAAGTAGTAAAATGTGCTCTTCGCTAAGATAGGAATCGTGTACATGTTCCATCTTCGCTCAACGAGTAAAGGTAATTTACATATGCTGCGTCGAGGTTGCAAACGGATTCAATATATGTTGTTGTTTTGGGGGGAGGAAATGGATGCGTCTTTATATTTTTTTCACCTAGGAGTGCGTCTAGGAGCATTCGATACATACGGCATCTCGCTCGCAATCTGCTCCGGGACGCTTTACCACACAGCAGTGGGAAGTCCTTGATATAAAGTCACTCTGCCTCAAACCAGCCCAACACACTGAATGGCGTACCTTACGACGTCATGTTTTGAGTTCGCGATAATTCAAAACATTATTCTAATTGAATCAGAACGTGGCAGGCGATAACATGACACTTATATATGACGTCATTAGGCGGAAAACGAGAGACCACTTTTTGAAGACGCGCTCCAGACCCCATACTTTTACCAAACGCGTCCAGGCTTGGCTACGTGGGTAGCCGCGACAAACATGAGGAGTGTGGGTAGAGTCGCGGATGACATGAAAAAGCACAGGCGAGCGGGTGGCTTACACAAGGCCTGCCGCGCTATCCATCAGCAGAAAGCTCAACCATTATGGCGTCAGCGGATGTTCAGTTTTTGCCGTCACTCCCCGCTTGCCCAGCAGTCGCTGAGTAAATTATGACGTCACCCAATTTAAGGGCGTTCCGCGACAAAAGGCTTCATCAAGCGTGGCTGAATCCACCAAGTCGGCAGGTTGAGCGGTCAGTCTTCGGGCGTTTGATAATAAGTTCGCGGAATAAAGGACGATACGCGGATTTTATTTCATTTCACCGAGAGCTACTGCTATTAGGGTTGACTCAGCAATTGTTTGCCAAGTGAGGAGAGACGACAATATCCAAGAGCCGCTGAAATGTCGCCCTCATCTATTCGATGGCACTAGAGGTCGTCGGAGTCACGCGCTCGCCTGGGCTTTTTAATATCGACCGCAATGGTACATTTTTGTTGACGGTATGAAACTTCCGGTACGGCTAACCACTGATGTATTTTCGGGCAAGCGCTTCAAGCGCGTTGCGCGGTTAAGATAAAAACACGAGGCCCCCATCGTTACCAGCACACTAAATGGCATCAACACTCTCCCGCGTGCTTCTTAGAAGCAGCGACACCCTCTGCCACATTGTGTGGCGTAACTGTGCAGGTTTTCAGAACGGCATGGCGGTGAACGCAATCAGAATGAAGTACAAGACGCCGCCATGCCTTCCCCTCAAAATGTGCTCCGTCATGCAAGTCGGTTTGTCCTTACTTCTAAAACGCAGTTCGCAGTATCAAAGTGCATAGATGGATCAATGCAAGCGACTGAAGCCTTAAAACTTTGCGACAGCTTGCGCCACCTAGCTATTTGCTTAGTAAAGTGATGATGATGATGGTGATTCTGTGGATTGTTTCCTTTGCATCGGGAGAGCTCGAAAAAGTTTTGTGCTCAGCAAACATTTTAAAAAATAAAATGGAAACAACAACATCAAATAACTATCATGTATCGCCCTTGTATACTAGAGCCATCTCGTGGCAACCAGCTGAACCACAGCTGCCAAAGACGCAGCCTGGTAGCGGTAAGATGACGGCTCGGCGGCATCAACTCTGCCACGCCGAAGCGCCTATACTGAAGGTGTAACACCGAGACCTGCGAGCCCCAGAAACTTCACAAAGATGACGGCACGACCCGACGTCGGGTCGATAAGCAGCAGACGCGGCTGGCAACAACAATCAACAGGGGATCAGGGAAAAGCAAACACAGCAAGCAGCGAAGAGCAAACATAAAACGCCCCATTTAGTCGAGACTACCGGAAATTGAGACTCCGGGAAAAGTCGGTGCCGCGCCGCCACCAGCCCCCCTGCCCGCTATCTTCCACTTCTCATCTCGGCCAGCCTCTTCGGGCACAGCCGGACGAAGTAAACAGAGAAGAAAAAGGTGCGAGATATCAACACGAGATGGCGCACCCTCCAAGAGGAACCTCGCTGTAATAACGCGGGGGAAGGCGATGCGGCGTCGATAGAGAGCAACGCCTGCTGCCTGGCCTTTATAAGTTCCTCAGACTCCGAATGAGTATGGATACACGCGCTGCTCCACGAAGTCTAGAAAGCGAAATGGGGAAAACCCACGGGAAGAATCTAGGGAAGACAAGGTCCCTAGCCATTACAACTTTCTCCGAATCCACCAGTGTGAGGGTACTCGCGCTTCACGAGGTTTGGGGAGCGGACTAGAGACTTCAGCCAAGAATGCCTGGAGAAAGCGAGTTCCAATATCAAATTCGTCAACACACGTGGGAGTAAAATGAAGAAAACCCTACTGACAATTCAGACGACAAAAGTTTGAGCATTCAGTTCGTCACTGGAAGCGGAAACGGGATAGAAAAACTCAAAGGAAACAATAGTTAGCATAAAGCAAAAAAAAAACGGACGACAAAACGACGAGGTGTACTTGACTATTCTGTTACTTTCTGTTTATTAATTACTGTAAAAATTAGCAGCACGCTCAAATTCGTTTAGTCGAAGGGACAGTCTAGGAAAAAAACGTTGCAGTATTTAGTTCATTCCTACAAAGGAGCAGAATAGGGAACTCAATTGGAAAAGTTACAGTATTGAATGCGCCGAGAAAGTGAGAGAGAGGATGAGACTAGAGCGCGCGAGGCGTCAGAACGCCGAACTCTTGTTGAAACGAATAGTGGGTAAGTAAACCTTAGCAGCCTTTGTTTCCACTGCACCCGTCGAACCCGTTCGAACGCGTAACGCCGACAATTGACGTTTCATTTTCCGGTCCGAACGCGCTCGACGAGCGCAGCGGAGACAAAGGCTGCTAGCTTTAGGTATACCCCCTAATACATCCAATCAGAGCTCGGCGTTTTGACGCCCTTGAGCGCTCTCGTCTCCTCTTCTCGGCGCATATCGCAACATACAGAAAAGGTAGAGGGAAGTACTGGTTTAGGCATCGAGTTTGTCAACACACCTGGTCGTGAGGAAAACCTAAAAAGAAACTCTAGCAAAAAAACGTTCCAGTACTGAGTCCGTCGAGGGATGTGGAATCGGAATGGGGAAACTCAAGGGAGAAGGCTAGAGAAAGCGTTCCAATATTGAGTTCATTCATAGACGCGCAAGCGGAATAGTAAAACTCTAGGGAAAAGGAGTGCCAGTGCTAAGCAGAGAAACTTCGTGGGGAGTTGTATACCTATTCGCCACTCCAACGCCCTACAGATGGAGGTGTGGTAGTTCCAAGATGGCGGAAGAGACGTGGATAGATTCTTCAGGATTTCCCGTGCGCCTGCTCGCCGACGCTGGTCAGTGCGCTAAAAATGATTTATTTGTGCACAAACGCGAAACGGTCAGAGCAGGAGCATATTACAGGTGACGGAGATGTTGATGTGCGTTAGGGAAACGAGCACGTTGATATTTAAAAGTTGCGGAAAGCTCAATTTTGGGTTCAGGATGTATAAAAGGAGGGAGCACTGAATAAAGTGGTTAGCTGTGTTTGAGACGTCGTCGTGTTTCTTCCACCCAGTCTCAGGCTTTCTAACAAAATAATAAACCTACACCAGCTCGCCTGCGCCCTAACTGTTTTTTTTTTTGTTTTTTTTTTTTTTTCAATTTGCGAAGCTTTGTGGAGGTAGAGCGCGTTTCGGGCACCGGCCACGTCATTGTTTGTGGCAAAATATTTTTTAGGGCGATGAAGATATCGTGGTGTTTTCGCCTTGTCTGGTCATTACTGCCCTAAAGAGGGAGCCGCGCACTGTGACCGTCAAGCTCCGGAAGAGCAGTGTTTACAGTATTGATGTGTTCGTGTTGCAGGCACATAACTCGCTGCTCAAAGTCGCGGTTTTAGTGTACTGCAACACTTTATCAAACTGCGCTATGGTTATTGATAGGAAGTTTTTGGATAGCGTGACCGCGGGCTACCGTACGGTGCAGTATAGCAACCGGAAGTTCGCGCTGCGCCTTTGAAGCATATACTTTTCAGCGCGCGCCAGGAGCGTTGCCGTGCTCACGGTAGCCTGCGGTAGCGCTATGCTCAAAGCTCAAACTGCCTATTAACGTCATCGGCGTGTTTAGGGGTTTTATTTACTTCTTGATCAAAAATAAATATTTAAACATACCGTATACTTGTGTACCGTGTTATTTGCAACATTACGACGCGCCTCGCCAAGACTGCCCGTTCTAACCTCGTCACGAACGCCTGGCTAACAAATACACGCTTAAAATGCTTCAAACGTTTTTTTTTTTTGTTGTTGTTGTTGTTTTTTTGTCTCTGTAATTATTTGAAAGCAAGTACGCGTGTTCTGTCTTTTGAAAGTTCTTTGAGCAAAAAGTCATGTTCCTTGTAAAAAAAAAAAAAAGCATGAGCCATTCTCCTTTGTGAAGGTGGATGACCAGCGAAGCTGTTTAGTACACGACACAGACGTGAGACAGAATTTAGCGTATGCTCCATTAAAGTTGTTCAATTGAGCAACATAGTACCTACGGGTTATTTTTTGTTTTTGTTTTTTTGTATGCGTTCTCCGCCCCTTGACGTTCGTCATCTTGTCTGGTTTGCCGCATGGGCTTGGCGTTTTGTGCACGGTCTTCATCGGCGGTGTTTGCCGCCCGCCGCCGCCGCTGACATTCTCGGTGCCGTTCCCCTCGTTGCTCTTCGTAGGCGCGTTGCTCTTCGGGAGTCCGGACTATACGCGGCATCCCCATTACGACGAGAAAAGTGAAATAGACCTATTGATAAATTACCTCAGCATCAAGGAGAATGCAGGGAATGGTGTTCCACGCGCCGCACGTGCCGGCATCTGCAGCAGTAACTGTTCTAAAGTCTAAATGGCACTTTGCACGCGCGTTCGTCAACGCTTCCATTTTGGTTATTTACTTCGAATCTTTTATACAACGAAGGCGTGCGCGTTCGCCGCGTGAGACGGTGCGAGCGTGGATTTTTTGGTCACACACACGAAAAACCTACGGAACCCTAGCCATAAACAGCTTCGCCGTAAAACGCGAACCCATTCCCGGTGTCTATTAGCGGCGAGAAGTTTTGGTGGCGCCCTCCTGTGGTTCCCCTTTGTGACGTCATTACCTTGCAAACAACAAGTTCGATGGTGTTTGTTATTAGCATGCTGGAAGCTTGAAATCATTGCGCTCCCAAAGGAACACTGCCAACACCGTCAAAATTAAAGTTCTTTCATTCCTCTTATTTCCGTCGATGATAAATCCCCTTTCCGACGTCATAGTCAGCGTTCGGCCAATCGTGGAAGGCCGACCACAGCGACGCTTTCGGTCGCGCACGGGGCTAATTGCTCGACATACCGTCGCGCGACCAGTTTTCTCCTACCTAGGGCAAAGAATCAACTTTTTTCGTAGACCATACGCTAGAGCTTCACACTACTAGCGGGACCGTTTGCAGTCACGTTGAGCACAGATTCAGCCGACGACCACAAGACCAGAAACCTGCGGCGTATGCGATGTACGAAACGTCCCTAATAAAGTTAGACGTCCCGGTCCCTTCGATCAACGCTGTTGCGAGGCGGAACACAAGAATTCCTATTTTAAGGCGCTCACTTTTTTTCGTTAAAACTGCTTCACGCACAAAAACGCCGACCAGAACCATGCGGTAATAGCAGCAGCAAGGCACCAAGGCCGACAGTCCCTGCCACCGTCTCCGCTGCCGTCCCAGCTCCTCTGGTTCTCCGTTCGTCCGCGAGAGGGCGAGCGGCGGGCTGGAGTTGCAAGACGAGTTCAAGTGAGTTGGTCCACAGGTGCGCGAGCGAAACGAGGAAGCCCAAAAAAAATTTTAAGAAAAACAAATTCCAGAATCAAGTCTGTCGACACGTCGACATAGGGAACCCAAAGGGAAACTCGAGCGGAAAAAAAAAGAAGTTATAGTGGCAGGACTGTCGGTGGATGCGGGGTCACAATAGGGCAACTAAAAGTAAACCTAGGGAAAACGTTTAAATAATTTAGTTCGTCTATAGACACCGGAGCAGAGTATATAAACTGCAAAGGAAAGGGTTCTAGTCCCGCAAAGAAAAAAACTACAAAAAAACACCCGGAGGGGAAGTATGGGGAAAACTAATTCCAGTATCAAGTTTGAGAGCAGACGCGGGAGTGCAATGGCGAAACCCGAAGGAAATCTCTAAGGAAAACAAATTCCAGTGTCGCGTTCGCGAACATAAGTGGCGTGATATAAAATAAAAAGCAAAAATAAACTGTAGAAGAGTTGCATTATTCAGTCCATAGATATAGACACTCGGAGCGAAATAGGAAGATTCGGAAAAACGAGACAGGGTTAAAAAAGATTTCCAGTACCGGAATAGGGGCACCCGAAGGAAAATGCTAGGAAAATTTCTTTCAAGTATTGAGTTCGCTAAGAGGTACGAGAACCGAATAGTGGACACCGAAACGAAGTTCTCAGTAAAGTCAGTTTCTGTATCTCTCATATCCGCACGCAATGGCTGCTGGCAATTAGTAAGGGAACAAAGCGGCGAGCTCTAAAATACATGATAAGTGACGTAACGTACGAGGATTAAAATGAATAAGGGATTACAGGGACAAAAAAAAAGCAATTCATGTGGCCCTTTATATTAAAGCCAGAATGAAATAAATCACGCTGCATACGTTAAACATAAACAGAGTGAAGCGAACAAAACCATTTTTCCTTCCTTTTTTCCGACTGGTGTTCGAAATTGCACGGGCAAGATGAGGTGAATACGGAGCCCGCTCCCTAATGTTTCCCTTTTCTCGGTAGCGGCGCGAAAATGAAGCGCTTTCTGAAGCTACGCGGGTTTTGCCAGCGCTGCAAAACCGAGCTGACGCCGAGCATATAGGGAAAAAATCGGGAAGGGCCATACTAAAATAGGGGGCGAGTAATATATTCTAGGGTAGAAACAGCTGTCTCAGCGCTTAGATTAATGCGTGGGGTCTGTCTTGAAGTGCCGCACGTTGCTCCAATCTCGAAGGTCAGGTTTAGGGAAGTTTCGCAAGCCCCATAGAAAGAGCAAAGAAAAAAAATGACGGCAATAGAATAAGTACGTCCACAAGCACTTAAAACTATAGAGTTGGGACTTCAGTTTCGTCCTATTGTTTGTGATATTAGCTTGAGATTTTCTAAAGTATCTTACGATAAACTACTTTTCCTGATGTTACATAAGAAGATAACTCCAAGCACAAATGAGCAGTAATTGTTTAATGGCAAATCGTAAGTCTCTATTTGAAAGCGCAAAAGTACGGGCAATCTTCGTTCCGATATTTTGGATGATAAAATAAAAATGTTCCCATAGATATAAGAATTTTTAAGCATGTTCCAAAACATTTTCATAGGTTCAGAAGTTACAGCGACGCCTTTCACGAGTTTTTCAGTTCCTTCATTCCCGTGCGTACAAACGGAAAGGATTTCTGCCTCATAGCGACATAAAAGAAGGGAGCGCACAAAAATGCGACATGCTTCAGAAGCGATGACGTCACGGGACTGGTTCATTGACGCGAAAGAAAAACGTGATTAATGGTATATTTACCTTTTAAAGGCAGCCGTGCGATGACATGTTCAACGTTTCAGTTAGGAATCTTTCTTATACCATCAAATTGTTCAAACATATCTTGGAAGGAGCATATTGCACAAGTTCGTAGTAAGTTTGCGAAAATAGCAGCCGTAATGAATAGATATAGAATCATTTTTATCAATCACTTTTCTATCCCAGCTTATGGGGCGTCCACCCGAAACGTCGTACATACCTTCCTGTCCACGTCTTTTTTCGAGTAGCACAACCATAGATTTGCGATTTCGAGTGTGGGGATCAACTCGTTTAACAAGCTTAAATATACTTAAAGTATTACAAAAACAGAAAAAAAGACTCTTCGAGCAGTAGATAATGTTCCTCCGAGTTTCCCATCATTACCACTACTTCATAATTACTCGATAACCGATGTATAAAAAATGCATTCCCACCGATTAATAGTAACACATCAGTCTGCCATCAAAGGTAAATTCGAAACTTTGCTAAACCTCGCTCACCTCCGTTTGCATACTTCATTAGATCAAACTGGTCAGATACATTCATGGCGTATTACTCAATCACGCACAAACTTCGGATGTCAAGGAGTTAAATATACACTGCCTGATCTACTAGGTCACCTTGCATTCCTAAATGAGCTCCCTATTCTCATGTCACGCGAGCTCCGTGGCGCAATCGACACCACTCCCACCCTTCACTTATACATCTACTAAGTTCCTGGCTACGCTCTGATCCCAGCCAACAGACACGCACATTTGTTTTACCGGGTCACGCACATTCCGGGACCAGTGTTCTACCGGCGTAAATCCTATGAGCCCCAACTACAACGTACCGAAAAACACCAACAACGCGCCGATACACTTCGACAACTCCGCCAAACCAGACTCACCCTCGTAACACCGCCAGTCACCCTCTCCCAACAGGCCACCACCCTGCACAAATAAAGGTAGCGCAAAAGACGAGACCTGTCTTCTACTTGTCCTCATATTTTGCTCTACCTTTATTTGTGTAATGTGTAACCAGCTAACACGTCATATGGACACAAAAAAAAACGGTTTGTTTTATCTACGCACATTGGGTTTATATTACTTTTCAGAAAGTTTACTTGCCTTAGAACAGATGTGACGATCAGCGACACACAGGATTGGTTGCCGTCGCTTCACTAAAAGCAGAAACTGCTCCCCGCTTTCTAGTAAACCCTACCCCGGTCTCTGCGCGTAGGGACGCCTCGGGGACAGCGTAGCTCTACTTCCGCTCGCCGGGGGCTGGCTCCGGACGTCGCTCAAACGGGTGACAGGTGTCCATGTCGAGATGACGTAGGGGCGTCAAAGTGGGCAGAGCCGCGGTGCCTGTGTTGCTAGGACAGCGTTCCTCCTTTCCTTCACGCCACTCCCATGACCCTTTTCTCAAATGTTCAATCTGGCAATCCTGAGATCAAATTTTAAAAATTAGGGAACGTCAAAAAGTATAAATTAATCTAATAGATGAACGAGGCCTTGGTGCTGAATTTTCTACCTAACATACTGAAGGCCAGCGCGAGTGACAGATTGGACAACAGTGCTGGTTAGCATTCGGCTGGAACTTGAGTTCGTTTGGTGGGAACACGATCAGACAAGGCCGAACACTAACGCAGCACCAGACTTTTACGGCCTTCATTACGAGTAATCAAATTACTTCTAAAAAATTACATTTTGGGATAATTTTGTGATCAGTTAAAAAACATTGATTATGAAGTAAACACGAGAGCAATCAGACTACTTTCGGAAGTACTAAAATTACTCGTAACCGTTAGAGCGTATCCCTCTTCCTCCTGGTGGCACACTTTGTTGGTACAAGTTTCCTACTAAGGAATCCTCGAACCACGTATCCAACAGGAGGATGGTTTACCAAAACAGGTGTATTAAGAAGATAAGTAGTTTAGAGTATGGTGATTCTAATCCAACAACAGGGAGTTTGAGGGAACCGTTTTTGCACACCCGATAGGGTACGGATGGGCCCTCGGGTACGAACTGCGCATGCGCTAGCGCAGCAAAACACGCGCATGCGCAGTTCGTGCCGGAGGGCCCATCCGTACAGTATCGGGTGTGCAAAAACGGTTCCCTCAAACTCGCTAATGGAAAGTACGAAAGGACCCGTTTTCAAACCGGCAGAAAAGTTTCTCGCGTTAAAAATCTCAAGTAATCGGAAAAGTAACGATTACTTTTTTCAAGTAATGGCCAATTACTTTTCTTCCCAAGTAATCTAGAAATCTAATTGAATGCTGAGAGTAATTGTAATCGTAATCGATTAGATTTTTCTCGAGCAACGTGTACAAGAATTTCCAGCACTCGTGTTCGGTGGCGTAGAATACACCAACTCATGTTTACAAACAAACCGGAGCGCCCCTAGCGGACGCCACACCGGCGTCGCGCATGCGCGATGGGGGTGTGGGCAAAAAGCTCGCCGTCGCCCATAAACAAATCATTGAAATGCGATTTTATCAGCGTCGGTGTGAGTCCCCCTGCCCTTTTTTTATTTATTATTTATTTCATTTAGGAATACTACTGGCTCCCCTCAAGGAGCCATGGTAGGAGTGGGTACAAACATGTAAACAAGATGCAGATTTATAAATGAAAACTCAATTAAGTATAAATTCAACAGCAGATATAAAATTAGCAACACTTGTGTTGACGACGACATCATTTGGTAACTCGTTCCATTCTTGAATTGCCCGAAGGAAAAAAGAATATCTAAAACAGTCGTTTTTGAACCTGTATTGTTTTAACGCTTTTGTGTGGTTTAGACGTGAGGACCCGGTCGATAATGGTTGTATATAATTAGAGCTTTGAAAATGAAGAGATCGAGTCGATAGATTAAAATTGCTGTTCGATATCCTTAAGATATCGAACAGCAATTTTAATCAATCGATTTTCGCTCTCATTTGCAACGGTTGAAGCTTCGCTCTAATAACTTATCCAGTGGACGATGTTTCTCTACGATGATCATTAAAAATAAACCGAGCAGCTAACTTTTGAATACTTTCAAGCTTGTTAATACCGTTTTGTGTGAAAGGGCACTACACTGAACTAGCATATTCAAGCACAGGCCTAATAAAACTTTTATAAGCAATAAGTTTAGTGTCAAAATCAGCAAATTTTAATTTCCTACGACACGCAACCAAAGAGCCCCTCGCTTTGTTAACCGTTAATTCTAAGTGCTGGTTCCAGTTCAGTTTATTGCTAAAAAGAAGTCCTAAATACTTGTACTCCTCGACCCGCTTTACTGGTTGTCCATCAAGTAAGTAACTAAATTGAACTGGCTTTTTTTTTTACAGGACACTGTCATGACCGCTGTTTTCAAATAATTTAGCTTCATTCGCCATTTTTTAGTCCAACACAGTATCTCATCTAAAGCCTGCTGCAATGTAAGATTGTCGGTATGGCTTTTTATTGTTTTATATATAATACAGTCGTCAGCGAACAATCTAATCGGGACATCACTATTGGTTGGAATGTCATTAATGTAAATCAAAAACAAAAGTGGCCCAAGTGCAGAACCCTGGGGCACTCCCGAAGTAACGAGCAGTTTGTCAGAATCAATTTTGTTATAGTGAACATATTGGGTTTGGTTCGATAAATACGCGGTTATCCAATTTATAATTTGTGAGTTTTTGAGAATGTTGGAAAGTTTTGCCAGCAGCTTTGGATGAGACACCGTGTCAAACGCCTTAGAAAAATCTAAGTATATTCTATCAGTCTGGCCTCTCTCGTTAATGGCTTCAGCCAAGTCATGCGTACATTCTATGAACTGAGTTGTAGTCGAAAGTGATTTCCTAAACCCATGCTGATTTCTATATATTAGGTTGTGCTTGTCTAAGTGGCATGAAATATGTGTAAATATAATATGCTCTAGCAAGTTGCACGTGGTGCTAGTTAAGGATGTTGGCCTAAAGTTTGGTGCTGTACTCCAGTCACCCTCTTTATGTATCGGAATTAGTTTTGCTGTCTTCCAGTCATTTGGTATAATACTGCATGCTCAAGAGAAAAACAAAACAGAACATGTAAATATTTGGACATCCATCCTGCGTACCTTTTTAAAAAAAGTGTTTGGTATCATATCCGGCCCAGCACTTTTCTTAGCGTCCAATTTATTTAAAATTAAGTAAAAAATTCCCTCCTGAGTTACGAAAATGTCACTAATTACGTCCGCATCGTTAACTTCGAGGCTTGGGATAACTCCGTCGTCAGTAGTAAATACCGATTTACAAAAAGAATTGAACTCAGTCGCGGTAATATTACTTTGGACAGATGACTTATCCTTAGGTGAGATATAACGGCAGAACTTTTGTGGCGCACTTCTCATGAAAGAGCGGAGCGAAGTATTAAAATATTTTTCCTTTGCTTCTGAGATTTCAAGTTTAAGTCGTGCATTTAGTTCCGAAAGAATGATTTCGCATTCGAATTGTTGATTCTACGTCTTCCTGGCGATGTCTGACTACTTGAGCGGCGTCAGCGAAATTAAAGAGGCTCGTTACACCGCAAAACTTCGCGTGAATAATGTGACATGTGGCGATTCATTCCGCGTGGACGCCGCAGTATGTACGCTAAAGCCTGGTTCGCATGATGAGATTTCGCTCGCAAATTTTCGATCGCGACGCCGCTTTGGCTGCAAAAGCTTGAACCCTAGCTGAGATGGCCGACGTCGATACTGAAAATCGCAAGCAGAATCGGGCCAAGTTAATCAGGCATAACAGGTCGGTGACGGCGACTGGTAACAATGATCAACGTCTCCTTGTATCTACTGTTTATATCGAGCCTGCTTACCAACCTTCAAACTCAAGACTTCTAAGACCTGCACTTACTTCTTACTTCTTATCACAAGTACCGGGCCATTATTTGGTCTAAGGGCCGGTGTCGTCTAAAAGAGCAGACGACAAGCAGAACCGTTTGAAAGAGCAGACGACAGTTCGAACGATCAGGCGGCCTTTTGAACTTGAAGACGCACTGAACGTAGTCCGCAGGTGGTCCGCACAACTTGAAGGTTTTCTGGCGTTCATGTTGGAACAAAACAAATAAATCTCATGACCACAAGTATCCGTGAATTCAACCCAAAGTGCTTCCCGCCCAAGCAATCGTTGTCCGACGGCGTCTGCTTTTCCCTTTTCACGGCACATATCCAGATTCTCGGACGAACCGAGCACGTGAAAACTGACCTTCAAACCTTTCTCGACTCTTTTGGTACGGCCCCAGTCGCGGCGTTTTGACGAGAAGGCAGGTTTTTGTCTGGTTCCTTTCAAAACAACGCAGGAATACACGTCTGGCATGGGGACTTCTGCCCACAGCCCCAGACCGGAAGTGCGCCCGACGCGCCACCACCGCGCCGTGACGTCACAGAGTTGAGTTCGTGTATACCCAGCACTCAATCGTGAACAAAGTGTCCGCTAAAAACAAAAAAAAAACTCTTTGTTTTGTTTTTGTTTTTATTGAAAAAATCAACGACGCGCTGCCGAACGCTCATTCTCCAACCAACTGTAGCCCTATGAGGTTCGAACCAGATGCCAAAGTTTCAGCACTCACCCTTATATTATTCAAAAAGTGTAAGCGATTTTTTTTTTTTTAATTTTAATAGGAAAATTGCAGCCGGCAGAGCTCTCGAATACATGGAGCTCTATGGCTCCAGAAACCGAAAACGGGCGAAAATGGGCTCAATTTTTTCGTCAAAATTTTCATAAAATCATTGATAACTTTCGAATAAGATATCGGTTCGTGCTGAAGCTTTGGCACCTGTTTCAAACCCCTGGTGCTAAATTCGGGCGGAGAATAAGCGTTCGGCGATGCATAGTTTATTTCTAAGATTAAAAAAAACAACTATATATATATATATATATTTTTTTTTTTTTTTTGGGGGGGGGGGGGGACACATTGTACACCTTACTTGAAAAACTTAATGGACTAAAATTTCAGATACACTCGGTTAAAAATTATTTGAAGCAAACAAAAAGTTAGCGGTAAAGTGTCCTGCTTGTGCTAACAGCATGTCGCGCAATGCATACCTGAAAAGAAAGAAAATTGATACATAAAAAAATTTTAGTAGAAAAAATGGATAAGCACAAAAACAAAACTATGTAAAAATGGGGAGAAAAATTAGGGGAAGAACGAATACACCAGCTCGCCTCCCGAATGACACGAAAGAATATATATATATATATATGTATATATATATATATATTATACGCAGTTAAGAACTGAACATAGGTATGGCTAGGCACCCAAAAAACAAAATACTAGATCTTCGTAAAAAAAATTCAAACTCAAAACCCCCAAAAATATCAATCATAAGACCATCTCCCCGATTCTAGTTCCCCCCCCCCCCCCCCCCCCAAAAAAAAAACGCATTTTTGAAAAAGGGGCGAGGATAAATGGGGGCAGTTATGCGAACATAAAAACTGAACACTGCGCCAGCTAGGTTTCTCGCCGCTACTATTATGATTTAAAAAAAAATAGAAGGGAAAATTTAAAATTTGGAAGGGTGGAAGCAAAAATGGGGACGGGAGAGCACGGGGGCACCCTCGATATTTTACAGCGTGAGTGCCACTCATAAGATCGCGGGCTAGTTTTGCCGGAGGGGGGTGCCTGGAAATCAATGACCAACCTACCTGCGCCACTTTGTCGTAAGATTATATCGGATATGTCGAGCGGTACGTCCCCCTCTCACCCAACTGTGCCGCTTTTAGACGTCATGTTCTGTCCTAAAATTCTCGGTTTCAACTACGCTGTTGCCGTCAATTGTTTTCTTTTAAAGTATTACATTTATTAAATAAAAACATGTAAAGGCTTGAGCATTTTGGTCACGGTGTGCGCAGAATAAAACTTCCACGGTCATTAAAGGAAGACATTTGTGGGTGCCTAAAAGAACACATTTCATGACTGAGGAGACTATACATCACAAGTTACGAATCTCTACTCAGTGAAACATTGCGGAAACGACAGCGCTGATTTCTCGCTCAGAAAAATACGAAAACTGCTAAGTATGTACATCCGCCAACTGTTTTGTTCGTAAGACAAGGCGTTAACAGCACGGGAAAAAAAGAGAGAGTGTGTACCAATCAGTCATTCACGTAGAAATTCCCTAGTAGAGTATTTCGAAATGATTTCAGGAACGGCATTTAATGCCGGAAAACACGGGATTCCCGTGAACGCCGTGTAATTGAATGAAATATAATAGCCGTCAAAACATGGATGAAGCATAGAACCCCCTATTTAAACTAAACAAAACTTGGAAATCTATAAACCGCTACACTGGACAAATGCGGACACACCTGGAAGCATTCGACGACAAAACCACAGCCGGCTTGGAATCGAAAAGAGGATTTAAGGAATGTAGGACACCGAGATTATACCATATCACAAGAAATGGAACAAGGAGAAATCCTACAAAAAGACAACGAAAACGAAATTTAAATATTCGCGTAGCCAGAAACGGCTGAGAAAATGGCTACTTAAAAATAAGATTGAAATCGAAAGGAGTCACTGGGCCTTTTCTGTTTCTAACTGGTTCAGCCATGATGGAACACGACCAGAAACGTGACGAACACCGTGAAGGTGTGTTTTTGATGCTCTTAGATTGGCACCCTCAGCTCGTTGCGTCGGCTGCGTCTAGACTTAAGGTGAAACGAAGTAATGGGTATCCTACAGAAGGGCATACAAAACAATCAACCAACTCGTATAGTCACAAATAGCCGAAAAGGTGCCTCCTTAAAAGTGGAGCTAAAATCAAAGTTGATAGTCTAGGGAATCTAGGGAACCAAGATCAAACTATTTCACAAAAGAAGAAAAATTAGAGAATCCAACAAAGAGACACCGAAAACAAACCAAAAAACCATTCTGTAGTAAAAAACCGCCAAAAAAAAATGGCTCTTAAATTTAGGGGAGCTAGGGGAATAACGACGCCAACCCTAAATTGGGGGCCAAAAACACTCAGAATAAGAAAGAAAAAAAATCACGCCAACTGAACGTTCATGGCGTTCCCTTCTTAACGCAGCCCAGAAATGAGAGGGCTTCCAGACAGGGATATACTCGAGAGTTAAGAAGGAGCGCTTGAGGGATCACTGGGCAACGTAGGAAGAGGAAAGCAGACGATATACCACGAATCCAAGACAAACATACAAAAAAAAGCACGCGCCAGAAAGGGGGCACACATAAGACGAAGCTCAATTCTCGCTCGCCTACGTTTCCCCCCCGTAATGTTCAAGATACCGAACGGAAGGAGCAGCAAGATCCGCCGGCGATACAGGAGCAAGCCCACTCACCCTTCGCCCACGTGCCAACAGAGCCCTGCAGCTGCAGTAGCAGCAGCGGGGAAGTGGGGAGAAGTTCTTCCCTTATTTCCTACGAGCCAGCTGTAATACTCCCCAAAGAATGGGAAGTCAGGCAAACGCGGCATGAAGTGGCGATTTATCGCAACAGCTATAGCTCCCCCAAGTACGTGAGAAAGGGAATAGCGGACGAAATGATATCACTTCGAGACATCTCCCCCTCTTACGCTTGTGTGTTCGTGCGTGTGTATATAAGAGCTCAGATCTCCCTTCCTCCCTAATTTCTTGTTCGGCGGGCTTTAGTCACGTGATGTGACGTCACAGGCTTAAGTCGTGTCCACTTTCGGGACACAGAGGTGCTTTATGATGTTCGATCAGCATTATGCCTTAGTGAATCTTCGTCAACATCAGCTTATAATGAACTCCGACAAAAACTACTCAGAGTATCAGGTTAAGGAACGTGTTCAAACAAGTCCTGTGAGAAGAATACAAGAGTTGCTCTCTTTTTTTCTATTAATTATCATTCCTAATTAAAGATTTAGGTAATTGCTTTGCCAAAACCAAGTTACCAACTAACAAAGATGTTGGGGTGTTGTGCCAAATCCCTCTTAAAATTAACTCGTCAAAGACAATCTGTCAACCAACGAAGGGCTTCGGGTAACTCCCTAAATAATATATTATTAAATTAGAGCGTAAAACACATTCCTTTTATTCAGAAGGTAGTAGTTTATTTGTTATGAATGTTTAAAAAAACATCGATACCAATAACTTCACATTGTATTCGTCGACGACCGTCTTCAACCAACTTTATTGATTCCCTCAAGTGTAAAGTGGGAAGAAAAAAAAAACAGCAAACAAACGTAGCTAGTTACTTCATTTCCGTAACTTGACAGCCTGAAGAACTGTCTTCCTAAATTCGGGAGCAAAATAAACCCCATAATCTTCCAAACCCCAACGCACACAAACACAAACAAAACAAAAACGTTCCAGAGTCGTCAATTTGCGGGAACGGATTTGAAGAACCTCGACGAACAGACTGTTTGAAAGTATATATATATATATATATATATATATATATATATATATATATATATATACACACAAGTTGTGGACGATGTTTACCCATCTACTATCGATAAACTACGCAAAAGAAAATTAGGCTCTTACCGAAATTTTCATAACTGCACGCTCGAAAACAGCAACCGCGATGCTACCCCCAAAAAAAATAAAAATACCTAAAAAAAAATCGTCGCTTCCTTGCCTGCCGCGTCATAAATCTCGTCCTCACGACCAACAGTTGACGTTTCCAAACAGCAGGGGGCGCACCAGAGCTCGCTCGATTGCGTCGAGAAACTTGAGGCAATCAACGCACGCAAATTATGATTGGTCGACATTTGTCTACATCCATCACCACGCGTGTCAAAACCAAATGAACGAGAAAGTAAGAAATACAAAAGAGGGGGAAAATAGGGAAAGAAAAAGAGCTGGGGAAAGTAGGCACGTGAACTTTCCCCATTATTAAAATCAATGCAAGAATATTCCTCACTGTCCCTTTCTTCCCCAGCTTCCTTCCCTCTCACTTTATGTTATCAATTCATTCGTCGACCGTACAAAGCGATAAAGAAACGACAGAGAGCAAGATAACTGACGCCCTTATAAAAGGTTTTATACGTAACCGTTACTAAATGGCCGGTTCACGCCACGTGTGAACCAGCCTCACAAGCCAATCAACCAGCATACCGTACACTAGAAACCCCTCTATATCAAGGTCCCAGCGCCGGATTATCAACGTTACCTATAACGAGGCGAACGCGGGACACGGATTGAAGACGAGTATGACGTCAGCGTTCGGCGGACGCTCGTCTCCAATCGGCGACGCCACGAGCCTCAGTCACTCGTCTCTTTACCCTCCCAGCGCGCTCAAAAATGGCGGCGTCTGCCGATAAAGGGGAAAAGAAAAAAGAGTTGAGCGTGAGGGTGTTGGCAAGAAGTAGAGCTAAGTACAATGGCTCGCGTTCTTTAATTCTCGGTGTTTTCTTGGACTGGGGAGGACCCTTCGGTATCTTCGGCATCCAATCAGAGAAAAAGGTGACGTTATCAATCCACGCTAACAAACTCGACCCGGAAACGAAAACGTACCGAACCAATCCCGAAGATGAGAGAGGGCAAAAAGGTGGAGCGGAATGAGATCGGACGAAATAATAACGCGACCGTCCACTGATTGTATATCAAGGCGTCGTCCTCGCCGTTATTTGTTTTCTTCTTTCGTTCAAAACCGCAAGTTTCACAATCCCCGGACGACTGGATAATCCCTCCGCACGAAAGCCTCCCTCGCCCTCCTCCATTTTAATTTCACGGGAGCTTAGGCCTAGGCCACCCGTGAACCCTGGGATCCGCGGTCTAGAGAAACTCCAATTAAACTCGGACCTCCCCCCCAAACCACAAAAAAGAAAATCTGTGTTCGATATTTGGATTGGGGTTCGGCCTTCCTCAAAGTGCGTCACGAAAATTAATACCGCCGAAATGAGTAGCGGGAACGCACGTCGCAACTAGATATGTGGTCACCGAATGTCGCTCCAGTAGCGATCTGGTCACTACGCTTGGGATCGTATTAAAGTGTAACGTTGGGCAGGTAGGTGGCTCAAATCTGAAAGAACTACGACGGTTCTCTTATTATTATTTTATTCATATTGCCCTCAGGCAACATTACAAAAAAGAGGCTTTTTTTAGATATAAATAGAGGAAACATACAAACTTTTTACAACAGGAAAAAATATATGTCAGTTAAACAAGTGAAAGCAAATAAACAATGGTTGAGCAAAAGAAAACACGTGATTAATAAGTGCAGTAGAAAAATAATAGCGGAATCGACAATTGATGCAAGGGATGTAGGAAAGTGAGCACAGTCACTCGATATACTCGAGGAATGAATGATGCGTAAAATGTATTATAACAACAAAATGGGATATCAACCTTCTGGTGACGGTCAAGACGTGCTGAAACGAATGGTGGAGGATTTATTAGCTGATTTTTGAGCCCAGAGTTATGGTGGAAGATTTTTGTGAAAGATACAAAGGCTTGAGATTCTGCGACGACGTTCGAGACTGAGAAGATGTCGACTCTCATTGATGTTATACTAGCGGTGCGGGTGTATTTAGTCAATATAAAAAGTGCGGATTTGTTCTGGACCAATTCAAGTGAGTCAATAACCTAAGTACCATCGGGACTCCAGATGGAGACTGTACATTCAAGTTTCGATCGCATCAATCTTTTATTAAAAAAAAAAAAAGCTTTAAGATGAAGGTGCTAAAAGGTAGTTACGTTTGAGATAACCGAGCATGCGATCGACGTTATTATAACGTACGTGACATGCACGTTCCAGGAGATATCAAAGGTTAGTATCAAGCCCAGATATCTACACGAGTTTACAAGCTATAATGCTGCGTCATTAAGGTTATAAGCAGTAGTAAAGGCGGGTTTACGAGTCACACGCACTAATTTATATTTACTGATATATAGTTTAACTTACCACGGTTCACACCATTTAGTTATAGAATTGAGATGAGGCTGTAAGTGTTTTGAATGAGAAACATTAGCAATTATTCGGTAAATAGCTGTCATCGGCAAATAATTAGATTAAGGGAAAAACAATGCCTGGCAAATCGTTAATATAAATAAGAAAAGATTAATGGACCTCAGACGGACCCCTAAGGCACTGCAGAAGAAACGGGTGCCAAACAAGAGTTAATACTATTTGTGGTTACAAATCGAAAACAATTTGTTAAAAATGCTGCCAGCCAGCTAATTACGTTAAGATCAACGTTCAGTTTACTCAAGTTTTTAAAGAAGACGTCGGTGATACCTTGTCAAATGCTTTTGAAAAATCAAGGCATATGCAGTCCACCTGGAATCCCCGTTCGTAAGCAGTATCGAAAATCGTTAGTAATACAAACCAATGCGCCAGAAACTGAAGGAAAGGAGGACACTAGAGGGAGCGGAGACGACAGAACGCCGAACTCTGATTGGAAGAATTAGTGGGTATACCTAAAAATAACTGTCTGTCTCCACTGCACTCGTCGATCGCGTTCGAATGCGAAAGCCAAACGTCGGACTCCGGCGTCCCGCGTACTAACGCGTTCGACGAGTGCAGCGGAGACAAAGGCTGCTATAGCTTTCCGTCTACCCTCTAATCCTTCCAATCAGAGCTCGGCGTTCTGGCACCCCTCTCCTCTCCCCCTCTCCCTCAGTTTCTCCCCGTACAGGCCAACGCGCCGTTTACAAACAAGTCCGCGCTTGCCCACACCCAGTGCGCCCCCCCCCCCCCCCCCCCCCCCCCGCGCGTGCGCAGAAAGCAGATTCGCACGACATGAAGCGTTTGCGCATGTGCAGTGGCGACAGCAGCGCCACCGCATGAGCGTGACGTCAGAGGGTTGAGTTTAGTGAATAAAGCGGTGGTTCTACGCGACGTATGTACTTACGGCTCGAAATCTCGCCGGACGCCATGTTGGTGAACTTTCGCCTCGTGTCTTTTGTTTATGAGCAGAGGCAGCGTTTTGCGGGCTCGCTCGGCCTCTTTTGTCGCGCGATCGACTGCGCCAGCCAGAGTATGATGGTCGGGAAGAGAAAAGATTATCGGCTGGTACTCGATTTTCGTACGCACCAGCCTTTCGTCGAACTTGCGACGATTTGGCGATTAAAAATTCGACCCATCCGCGACCATAATGGCCGGAATTGAGGCCGCCAGCGCGACTCCGAAAGGGATGAACGGAATAACCAGGGCGAAGAATAAAAATCAATATGACTGAAATCATGATATAAATAGTGATTTAAATCGTAATTTAGGTCGACTCAGTCCTATGATAATTTAAATCAAAATTTCCCCGCAAAAAAAAAAAAGAAAATCGATAAAAAAAATTTTGTTTATCAGTTTATGCTTTTTATCTGCATGTTTGTATTTAAATCAAATAATCATGAAGCGATAAAGATTTACATGAGGCTGAACACGAACAAAAAAAAAGGCTTTTCTTAGCAAATGGGATCGTCGAGCTTGATTTCCACCTTCCACTTCGTTCGTCAGCTACCTAACGTTATCCTTCAAAAAACCACACCGCAAAAGAAAGAAACGAAAACTAGAAAGCTAATGCCCTATTGCAATCAAATAAAAACTAAAAAATGAAAAAATATTGTTTTTAACTACCTATAAAAAGTTTGAGGCCATGCCAATTCGATGCAAGTTAAGGCCATGTCAATTCGGTGCATCTATTACGATCCATAGACTTTCAAGTGAATAAAAAAACATTATTATTATTATTATTATTATTATTATTATTATTATTATTATTATTATTATTATTATTAATATTATTATTATTATTATTATTATTATTATTATGTTTTGAGTTTTTTATGTTTCTTTTTATTTTTATTTTTTTCCTACTTTTTTGTAGTGTGTAAGTTGCGGTGTGCCAGTACCAAGACCGCCTGGTCGTTCCTGGACACCTAATAAAAATTATTCTTGATTCTTGATTCTTGATTATTATTATTATTATGTTCCGTCGAGGGTCAGTCGAAATTTATCAACGTTTTATCCATCTTGCATGCTTCCTGTATCCCCTTTGTCGCGGATTCAGCTGGCCATCAATAAGAAACAACATCTGGATATTTTCATTGCCTTAGAGATTTTACCTTGCTTGTTTGCGAATAGACGTCTATCGCCTAAATATGACAAGAAGATTTGTGTTGTGTTGTGTTGGTGTTTCAGCAATCTATGGGCGTTTTTACTATATAACGTGCACCACTGTGAAGACTGCAAAGTTGTTTGAGGGGCACAGAAAATAAAGAATTATTAGTATTGTTATTATTATTATTATTACTAATATTATTACTAGAAGTAGTAGTAGTAGTAGTAGCAGTAGTAGTAGTAGAAGTAGTAGAAGTAGTAGTAGTAGTAGTAGAAGTAGTAGTAGTAGTAGAAGTAGAAATATTGTTGTTGTTGTTCGAGGATTCCTTGGGAGGAAACTTGTACAAAGGGCACGATTAGAAGTGTAGGAAAAAAAAGCAACGGTTACAAGTAATTTTAGTACTTAAAAAAGTGAAAGCCGTTTACAACTCCCTGTAACGCCGAATTAGAGTGCGGCTCTTGAGGAGGAGGAGCGAAGGGTACTGAGGGGGGGGGGGGGGGGGGGTCATGTGACCTGGGGGGCGTCACGTGACCTCGGGGGGGGGGGGGGGGGGGGGGGGAGGTTCGCGGTTACGCCGACGACCCTTGTAATTACTTCCTAAAAACCGTCAACCAGCGTTCTTCCGCGATGCACAAATAGTCCGCTACCAAGGTGCACGTTATGCTGCCGTCACATAACTCGTCATAGCTACCGCCGTTCTCGATTGATCTGTATAGAGAGATTCGATGTCGTACCTGGCGGTCCTTATATGGCGTATTCTTAACTTGTGTTGGTCCATGGAACTGGAATGGGCGAAAAAGGGACTCCGCGGCAAGCCCGGATGAGCACACCTGGTATTTTATTACCCCAATGTCGGGTGCAGTAAAGGCTACATGACCGAGCGAGACTTTGGCAGCTGCATCAGCTGCACGACGGTGCAGCTGATACATCGTCACCCCACCACTTTGGTCCTTTAGTCTGTACATAAGGAACTTCTACTCTTCTAACTAAAAACCATCACCAAAAAAAAAAAGTCTGCAGATGTATTTGAATATATTGAGCGAACCGTAATATGCAGAACTGCGCTTTATGAAGAAGGCATGGGACGTTGACGTCCACTCTCGGTCCACGTCGTTTCGATCGAAGCATCGCCACGTCCTCCTTTTCTGACTTTTATTTTTCTTGTTGTTTCCGAAAGCCCCTGCAGGTGGTAGTGCCTTTTCGAAGCCTCGCGGGCACTAGATCTCCCGCCTGTTTTGTTTCCTCTCCTTTGTCGTTGTTGTTACCGGAGGGTTTCCGCATAGGGCGAAGTCTTTTCGAAGCGCCTCGTCGTCCTATTTCCTGCCTCTTAATTGTTTCTTTATTGGTGTTTTTTGTTGCTTTCCAAAGCTTTTGGCAACTGGCCCACTCCAGTACCTTTCACTGTGCCACGTGACGCGCCCTAGGAACATTCACTAAATCTTAATTAGCTTCCGTAAAAACTGGGGCCAGGCATCAATTAAAAATTTTAATCCGATTAATTAATCGATTCATCGGTCTCGTTTAATTATTTTTAGAACGTCAAAATTATTTTTTTTTTTTCCTTTGCTGCATATGTGATAAACGGTGCAATATACAATTTCGACTATGTATCAAAAGGGGTTTGTCGATATTCTCCGGAAAGAGTGACCTCCTTTGATTGTTTAGAATAGTCTCTGCTGGGCTAAACGAACACTCGCATGGTGTTGAAGTGGCGACCGGGACACGTGCAACGATCTGCAGTTGACTGGAGTTACAAACCTCACCCCTAGTTTACTTTAGGTTTAAAATTTCACTTAAAGTTTGCCCTTCATATAGGTGCACCGTCACGTCTGCTTGGTGAGAGCGTTTAACCTTTACTTTCCTTTGGTTCCTCAAAGTTTTACCGATTAACCGGTTAAAATGTTAATCGGAATTAAAGCATTAATTGAGTAATCGGTAGGTTAATATATGAATTGCCAAGCAGAATAACTTTCTGAAAAATACTTCGAAGGTCATTTCACATCGGTCAAGCTACTCGCACTTTTTCCAAGCACCGTCTACCCCTTCAAACAAAAAAGTAGTCCGGCCGCTGCTCCCGGTGCACTTCTTTTGCTCCGCGGAAGCATACACACGGGGAGAGGGCAAAAGGGTCGTCAAGAAACGTCGGCATCCGAGGCGTCTGCTTCCGGTATCTCAAGTCGAGGAGAGTTCAACGACGTCAGCGACATCTGGGGGCAAAGGCGTGTGCCTGATGGTTATTTAATGGTGGCGTCCGCGGGAACAAGTTTTCCCCGACCATATTGCCTACTCTCGCGTGGTCGTCGTGAAGGCGTACAAGCTTACCGCTTCGTCCAATAACCTCCTGACCCCGCTGAGAACATCGTCACGGGATCGCGGGTTGCGGTGGCGAGGCAAAGAGGACAAAAAAAGAACGCAGCGAATCTACAGCTAGAACCGCCGTTTCTGGTCGCTTGGCAAGTGTTTAATCAATGCCGAGCACTATACTAGACATTCAATTATCATACGTTTTCCCCACACAAAAACTTTTTATGTTACTCTCCATCAAACGAAATAACATTCGACAACTTCCGCAGCAATAATCAACAACTGCATCTGTTTTTAGAAAAAGAAAATGATAAAACACTGCATTTATTGCATCATAGGACTTCAAAGTCTTATGATGCTTCAAATGCAGTGTTTAAGAAGTAATCATTTTAATTTGTTTAGAAGACTATATACCGTGTATACATCACGTCACGCCGTGTCACGTCACGTCAATTTTCCCGCTAAATTTAGCGGAAAAACTACACTGGTGTGTAGTTCACGTGACGTGAGGTTACATGACATCAATTTTCCCGCCAAATTTAGCGGGGAAACTGAACTGGTGTAATAGCTCACGTGACGTCAGTTCACGTGGCATCAATTTTTTCGTCAAATTTAGCGGGGAAATTAAATTGGTGTATAGGTCATGGGGCGCCAATTTTTCCGTAAACTTTAGCGGAGAAACTACATTGGTGTGTATGTCTCGTGACGTCAGGTCACGTGATATCGAATTCCCCGCTAAATTTAACGGGAAATGCACGGACGGACAAAATTTTGGAATTGGGGGGGGGGGGGGGGGGGGAAGGGGGGGGTAGCCTTAAAAATCATTTCATGCTTTAAAAAAACATTATTCAGTGTGTCCTATAACTCGTGCGGTCCGAGTTAATACAACCGAGCTCAGACGGTGTGAGTAGTAATACTAATAATAAGAACAATAATAATAATTCTTACGTGTTGACTATACAAAATGGAAAGGCTTTCCCACACCAGCACAGACATAGTCATTTTCAGCATACGAACTGCAAGTGAGCTTCCGCCTTCAAGTTTCAATACGAGCGCACCATTTTTCTGACATCACGTAAAAAGACAAGCATCCGTCCGGGTCACTTTTTCTTTTCTTTTTTTTTAAGGACTGGTTGTAACAAAAACAAAGCCCCATCTAAGACTCATAGGCGCATGCCATTGAGCTTTTTTTCTTTTTTTTTTCTAGATGGGTGGTACTTTCTTTTAGTTTTTGTTTTAGGAATTTTAATTTTATGCAATGACGTAAGGTTGTAGCAAGTGACTATGGCCGAAAGGGTGACTTAGAAACGATCCTAAGCGGGTGAATCAAGTTTCACGAAACTATCCTCCGACCAATCCGAAATTATCCCAGAGCATTTATTACGGTGCAAAACGAAACCATTTTTCCTTCAAAGCTGCGAGAGGCATCGAAATGGAAAAGAGCAAGATATGATTCAAGTGCGCATGATGCTTCCGGTCTTCGAAACATCACCCGTTGAGCCACCCTACCAACTAGCATCGCTATATTCGCCGCTCCAACCTCGTGTCTTTAATAACCCTTTGTTTCACATTTCGGCCACCTGGCCGCGCAATTCTTCACAGCACACTCGAACAGGCGGTATCTTACCGCTGCTCTCCTTCACGTCTTCTCCGCTGGGTGGAGTAGCCTCACCTGGAGTTACGAATAAGAACAGAAAAGTAGGCATGTTGACAGACTTAAAATTGGAAGAGGCTTCGATAAGAAGCGAAAAAGGGCGCCCTCTGTACACGCCATTCAAAGTTCTGCCCTTATTTTATTTTTTTATTTTTTTAGAGGCGCATGTTAAGAGTTCATTGAGTGTGCGCTAAGAAAAGGCAAACATTAAGTTCGAAACAAACAAATACAAGTAAAAGAAAACAGTCTATATCAAACATAAAGGAAGGAAACGTAATCCCACGGGAAAAGAGATGAAATACGAAACTCGGAAATCCTCCCCAAGTTAGATGCGCACTGCACTCCCGATATGTGGCGCCACCTACGCGCACCCTTAATGGCGCCGTCCCGTATTTCAGTCGGGCGCTCAGTCTATACGTTTCGAATTTTCTTTATTCTCCGTCCACCTCTCTATTACCGTCTCTCGGCGAAGTTTCCTGTTTGATTTTTACCCCCCCCCCCCCCAACGCGACATTTTCGACGAGCTTTTCTCCCCCTTTCTCGTTTCCCCCTTTTCTTTTTCCCAGATCAAACAGACGACTCAACGAACGACGACAGAGACAAAGAAATAAAAACTAAAATATAAAGATATAGTAGTAAGAAGTGTGCACTTCGTTGACGAGTTCAATGCTTGTCCCCCCTCCCCCCCCCTCCCCCCCCCCCCCCGCACTCCAAGTATCGAGTGCCTTCTTGTGTACCTCGGCGCACAATAACGAAGAAAGGAGAAAACACGAGGAGCATATACGTCTCAAAAGGAAGCTACGGCTAAAACTACGTCATTTCCACGGGGGTGTCCTTTCGGGAGCGGAGCACAAACAGAAACAAAAATAAATGTCACCTAAATCCCCCCCGGGGTCTCCTACCCATACTCCGCTTCAGCTTACAATGGACCACTTCCGACGCTACGAGCCAAACCAGCCAATCCAGCGCGGCTACCGTACCACGTGACTACCCGCGTCGTTGTGTCCTTCACTAAGGCCACGTGACAAACACACATGCACAATGCATTGCACTGGCCTCGATGGCTCGTCATGGCGTCCGGTGCGGTCCATCGTAAGTTCAAACGGAACGTAGCTCTTTTTCGGGCCCACCTACAGTCGGCTCCGTCGAGCGCACATCTTCAGAGTCAAAGTAGCTAGGGCTTTGTTTTGTGTGTGTGTGTGTGTGCCCAGAGCTGTAGCGAGTGCGAGCAGCGAGCGTAGCGCGTTTTCTAAGCCCCTCAAATGGGTATTACTTAAGGTCCTTAGACCTTCTATAAGCACACAAACAGGCGACGTAACGAAAACAGGATATGCTGCGAGTATAGTGCTGGTGTAGGCTGCGACAGAAATAAGAAAGAAAAAAAGGACGAAGACGTCTCGTTCAACCATCCGTGTCTTTTACCTGCGATTCGTATTGTGTGTGTTTGTGTGTGTGTGTGTGTTTGTGTGTGTGTGTGTGTTTAAATCCATGCGATTTTTATTAGCTGTACCGTTTGTTCGGAAACAGGTCATTTTTGTTGCCGGTTGGTGAAGAGAAGTTGCCAAGTGGCTCGTCACCATCAGTCGAACAAACAACAAACACTGCTTAGCGACCTGCCAAAGCTTTTGTGTGTGAGAGAGAGAGAAAGAAATAAAGAGGAAAAGAAAGAAAGAGACGCGAATGTCTACAGTAGTGTACTGCCTACTGGACAAACTAGTCTTTTTTATTTTTTATTGCGTTTTCCAAAATTTCAAAAGGCTGCGAGCGAAGGAACGCTACAAATTACGACAACGCCTCGTCCAAACGCCGCCTAGACGGCAAGGCCGTATAGTGCTGACGTCACCAAAAGAAGGCCAACGCGAAACACAGATTGGGCACGTTTACAGCGGCAAGCGTTCGGTTCGGACTCGTGCACAATCGGTACGAACACGAGCCCCTGCCGAACGCTGACGCGGCAGTCGTGTCTCATCTGCGTTGACCTCGTTCGGGTGACGCAGAAGCTACATGTCCGGCACCGCGTCTCGTCTTTAAAACACTATTCCTTTGCCAATCCGTGCGGCAATAGAAAACTTGATTAAAACTACTTTTTTAAACGCGAAACGCTTATAGCCCAAGTTTTCAGAATAAGTGAAAGCCGCAAAAACCGCAACCGCGAGTTTGTGAAGTTAGCACCATTCACTCCACTAACTCTAATTAACACTAACTACACTAAACTTCGTTTACCGCTAGTGGTTTAGCGTCACTAGCGCTAAACCAACGACGTTTCAAGCAGCAACCCAATTGCACAAAAACCTTGCGACACTTTTTTTTATTCGAGCTAAATTTTAATCATTACTGATTTACCTCAAAATTGGTTCAACACATTAAAATACTTATCTGAAATAACAACCCAAATTAAATGTCACAATATATTTTTTTTTTCGCGGAGTTAGTGACTTTTCAAATATCGTCCGAGAGGATGAGTCTATACTGGCAATACTGAAAGCGTAACATGAAACATTGTAGTTTGGGACGAGTTCCAGCGGTACAGCTCGTTCCCGACACGGGTTACACGATGTCGGATGGCGCGACATCCGTGCCGATTAAACCCACGCCATCAAAACGCAAAACAAAATTGGCTAAATATCAGCGTTTGCTAAATTGCCCGTGCTAGACTCGCAGGGCATACAACACGTGACGTCAGTCTACTTTTTTTTTATTTGTATTCAAATTACGAAGCCTATCGTATTTACCTAACGGGTCGATTTGAGTGCTTGTTTTTGGCATAACCTTCACTCGCCGTTTCCTCGATAGTAGCTATATATATTTCGAATTTGGAGATAATAACAGAGTGTAAAACCTGGCTATTCCGAAAACGTGTTTCTGTTTGGGTAGCTCAAAGAAACCAGAGGAGCTCTCCCTGAAATCAGTTGAACGGCCTCAAACCCAGAAGACACTGACAAAAGTCTTAGTTCGTCGTCACACTGACGACTTTACGACCTGTTCGAGCACAAAATGCTCGATCGCCTCTTTCGCGCCGCGCGATGTGCAGTTCACTCCTTCCATCGCTTCCGCCCTACTAGTCGACTTAACGCGCTTAACGGTGCCGCCCCCCGAAAAATTAGACCGCCCAATTATAAAACTAATTTGACGCTCGAACGCGCACCACTGCTCAGCTGACCTAGTTTCCTAACCGTTAGTGAGGACAAAAATATACAGAGAGAGTGTTTCTCGATCTAAAGCGTTTTAAATACCGCAATTAAAAGTGACCCCGGAAAAAAACGGCTTATTAAACTTCCCAGGTTGGAAAGGCTGATCACCGTAGAGCAGCATTAATTTTTGTTTTCTCGACTCCCTTTTTTTTTTTTCCTCTGTAATCGATTGCACTCAAGCTTGGTGGTGATTGGAGAATCCGCAGAAATTTTTCTTTGCTTGTTTAGAGGTGGGGAGAGGAGAGGGGAGAGGGGAGAGGGGAGAGGGGGGGGAGCTTATAAACTCATATTTTACTTATCTGCGTTCCCCATGCAAACTATAGAGCCTTCCAAACATTCCATCTCATTTATTTATTTATTATCCCGTGGGACGAAATACCTTTTAGGGGGCCTTGTTTTTTCGTAGCAATCAGTTGATGAAGTATCAGGCCTAGCAAGTAATATAATCAACATAAAAAGTGACTGATCATTCCGATCAGCAAACTTGTGTAAGCGGAAACAAAGACGATCGCGAAGGGGACATGAGATTAAACATTTCAGTTCTTTACTGAAAGTAAGGCTACATGAGCCTACCGTGCGCGCAGGTGTTACATCATTATCATGTTTAATTTTGGCAAACGTCGGGAAAACGTCAAATTTCGAACGCACGAGAAATCAATCCGTTCGTTCCTATGTTTAACGACAAAATATGAAGCAGCACTCACATACAGTACAGTGCTGGCTGTCGCGTAACAGTTATTAGCATGTATAACAATCCAGTTGCTAGAGAAGTGGATTCGATACTTGAACATTCTTCCACGCAAAAAGCACATTAGTAACTGCAGCTATTCTTCAGCGCTCTCGCGACGCGCGCTCTAATGACACGCGCTCTCGTGTCGCGGCGCTCTCCTGTCACGTGCTCTGCCCTCAGGAACTCTGGTGGCGCCCTCCCGCCGTATATACTATCATCGTAGAGACAATTCCAGCTAGCTTTGTGTCCACCCACTAGTTAGCACTAATAAACATATTTTGTTATAAAAAAGGTTGATGTTTTGTCCGACACTTTATAGTTTCACAAAGCAAAGGCGGCAGGACGATAAGAAACCAGCAGCACGTATCAAATTTATTGTGCGTTCGTCTTATTTTCTGTGTTCTGAACTCGCAAGGACCCACGAGGTCGTGCCGCCGGGGGATATACAAAAGCACCCGAGTCAGCCTGAGCGTTCATCGAAACAGCCCCACAATTCTCGGCATCACCCGTAGCAATCTGGGATTGCCGCGAAACATACTAAATTATTTTTTAAAGGTTCATTAGCCCAATAACAAGTCTCATGGAGCTGCTCATTACTAACCCGTCGACTAGTTGTTTAATACCTTTCACAACCGACAGTCTTTTGGCAGAATCCGTTTTGTGGTTTGGCCATCTGCGAATCCCCCCCCGTTCGATCGGCTATCTGACACTACACAGCCTGCACCTCATCCTTGAGCCCACAGTTCGCTGGAACATTGGCAAGCACGTCAAAGAAGCGTGAAGGACTGCTTCAGCTCACATTATCCGCCATAGAAACCGCGTGGTTGCGGATCACGTAGCTGGTGAACATCAGCAACTGATCATTCCTGAAGTAAGTGTTTACGTGCAAGCGCAGATTGATTCAATTCGTTAAGCTTAAGGCGGATGTTGACCTCAAACGTTCGTTAGAACATCGGTTAAAGTAATACCAGATAATATCACACAATGCCTCAAAAAAAGAAAAACAAATGGCCAAATAAATGTGCGATAACGTGGGACTAGAACCAGAAAACAATAAAACAGAGCGTCTCGACGTTCGCCGAGGTCATTGCTCTAATTATTAAGCGGAGTTACAAAGCCCTGCCGATTTCGTAAACGACACTGCCGGGTAATATACCAGGGTAACGTCGCAGAAGGGACCTGAACACAATGGCTCGAGAGATGAACATCAGAAGACACCATAGATGAATAACTCGAAGCGGGTAACACTACACTGTGCGGAACGTCGCTGACGGAGTCCATTCACTGATTACGCATTGTTCCCGGTGATCATCCATCTACGAGCGAAAAGACAGTGTGTTCGCTTAATGTAACTGTTTAGATTGTAACCCTGTTCCTGCTAATGCGCGAAGCAAATATTGCGGGCCTGAAAAGATAGCGAAAGCTCCCCACTAATCTAAGCGAATAAAGAAAAAACACTGCTACGATGTACCTAATGTCGCATTTTCAAATAATTCTTTTGTGTCCAAATAGTCGCTGCATTATCAGATAATGTAGCCGGTTAATGGAACTTGTGATACATACTCCAATCCGAGCTCCTTCTTAAACTCAAGGCTACAGTAAGTTAAACGGCCGCTTCAGTCGCAAATAATCTCCGCTTAAAGGGCACAGAACTTCTGGAAATACAGACCGCCGTGTTAACGTAACTGAAGGTAAGGTGCTTCATGTCATACTAGAAGACACCCGAAAAACTAACAAGCAGGTGTGTAAGACCCAACGTTACAGTCGTCATTATCCCGACGACAAATGCACACAATATGGTAAGAAAAAAGAAGCGCTTAAAGAAACGTCGAGTATAATCACAGCATGCAAACATAGACACCTCGGATGATAAGTGTCAGGTGTAGAAGGTTCAATGTTACAGTAAGCGGAGAACCGCCATATTTCCGGTGTCGAATGCACATATTGCACTAATAAAAATAAGACCGCTTAAAGCGACTCCGAACATAATCACAGGCACGCCGACACAATTTTAGTCGACATTAAGCGATGTGCCACGGTGTTCTCAGCAACAATGCGCACTCCGTGTGCAAGCAGGGTAAGCTTAACGCAAAGCTCCGTGGGCCTTCAATCGGTTCGAGAGAGCTGATCGCCTTTCGTAATTCCCCCCCATCGGAATAAAAGCATTCGACCGTCTGTCCTTTGTTTCGACGCAACAATGAGCAGCAATAAAGGCACGAGAGACAAAGGAATCGCACAAAGGGCACAATCCGAGTACGGAGAGAATGACCTTGAAACAACCTCTACCGAAACAAAACAAAAAATACAAGCTTCGACAAAAACCAGTACACAGACACCGCAATCAGCTCGAAGAAAACAAAACCATCTGCTAGGTGAACCTTACGAAATATTTACAGCGCGACGGAAGAATAAAATTGCTACGGAAACATCGCTTAGTCACTGGGCTTTCATTGTTTAACAGGCGCGGGAATTTATTAAGCGCTTTCCTTTTGCGAGTTTGTGCGATCAATGAATGCACTTTCCAACGCCTCGCTGTCGCGCCTGTGCATCTCACAATTGTGAAATGCAGTCTCGGCCTGTAAAGCGTGCTCCTCCGCACGACGGTCGTTTCAGAGGAGAAGCTACCTTTCAGGACACATTGGTAGAAAATCAAGCCGCGATGCGCGGTCGCGGAGATAAAAACATGCGTTTCACCTACAGCCGCCATTGCTGACCTTATCTTTTCTTACCGAGGTGCCGAGTCGTTGAAGCGGGCGCTGACAAACCTCCAGAAAGGCTTACACAGGAAAGAAGGACACAGTGGAATCTAAAACGGCAATAAACTGTCCCGCTGTGGTAATGATGAAGTGAACGGAATAAGAGGAAATGAAAACTGAAGGTCGGTTACGGCGGCGCCCATGCACATCTGCCTCAAAGCGTCTATACATGGTTCTCGTTCAGTACTTAAAGGGCAACTCCGCTCCATTACGAAAATTTCGGGATAATCAGTGATTTTACATTAAAAAACACACAAAAAAAGCACTACGTCATTTGCTTCGCTAAAAATGGGAGAAATCGAAAGCGAAACTTCGGTTCCGACTGGCAACATTGGCCTCGGGCCGTAAGAAACATGGCTATCACATGGCACGAGAGGGGCGGGCCGGCGGGCCAACGTTGGGGCGGGCGTGTGCCAGGCCCAAGTGTCGTCTGCGCCACACCTTTCACTACGTCTTGGTGTCTACGACATTCGACGAAGTCTGCAAAACTGCGACACCAGACTGCGCACGTAGTGTGAACAAAACTCCGAGATAATACGGAGTTTTCGTAAACCGGGTTTCCCCCTCCGCTAAGCCCTCCGACACGACGCATCCAAGAGAGCTCGATCAAGTGGTTCAGCCACTCCCAAGCACGCAATATCATCCCTAGAGTTTGTTGGGGGTTAAGAATAGCAGGCCGAAACCCTCCCAGAAGTTTTTTGCGCTCGCCTTGATTGTTCGGGTTGCCTCCTCTCCAACGTTCGCTCCACTGAAGTAGGAAAGGGTGGAGAGCTTTGTGGGAGGAGCTTGTGTTACTTTCCTTAGCCTGCGTCGGAACTATACATGCATGAAACCTGCCATTCCTTCACTGGTAGAGAATTAAGTTCCGAAGCGCTGTTTTAATGCGAAAGCGTTAAATGTACTATGGAGCGAACCGACGCCATCAGCTATGAAGCCGCGCCAAACGGCACCTTCCCATGACCCAATGTTGTCTGTAACAAGAAATCCGATGGATAGGCCCCCATTGGCTGGCGCGCGTCATCAAGGAACGAGGCTCCCACTGGCTCTCGTGCGGCGTAGTTCCAAAACACGCCACCAGAGAAGCGTTCTCCGTGGCGGCGCAGCGCATGCAGCGGCCCGGCCGCCGGTAAGAGGGAGCGGTGGCCGCAGAGCTGGCAGAGCCAACAAGGCCTCCGCACTTCTCCCCTCCTGCTCTCTGACGTCATCGCACCTTGCCGCAAGTTCTTTTATTTTTAATCCTGGACCTTTATAAAAAAAAACGCCCTGTATAGCACTACATAGAGGCGTGGCATTATTTCTACTAGCAATAAACGTGATGTTGATTGTGCCAGCCGCGCGAACAAAGCAGTTTGTTTACGTTTGTCGGATGCAGCTAGTTGGTTTGCCCGTTAGGGAATCCTAGTGTGGTGAATACTCTTTCAACAGCATTGGATTTTTAATGTTCAGATTGACTACGGCGAAGATGACACTCATGGTGACCTCATAAACGGGTTCACTTTTAACCGATTAATGGGTCAAGAACTTGATCGGCGATTCACGCGTTCATCGATTAATCCGTATGTTCTTCGATTAATTTCACAATTAACCTTAGTATATTCCTAGGGTTCCGTGTTCTCGGAGATAGTGCGCTAAAATACGAGAAAAAAAAAAAAACTCGCCGGTAAAAATAAATTTAGTCAGTCCAAATTTATCCGAAAAAACTCAAGATTTCAAAAGTACGATACTAAAACAAAAGAGAGAAGAAAATAACAACGGTAGGTCAGTAGTCCCAAGAAAAGTCCATTTCAGTTTTCTTTCAAATTTTTAACTACTAACCACAGTGGGTATACCGCAGAGGAAGAGAGAAAGATAAACAGAGAGAGAGAGAGAATAAACGAAGATTATGAATCAGGTGGCAGAACAAAAGTTTTGGACGTATGGCTTGCTGATGACCTATCATGGAGTTGTCATGCAAACAAACTTAAGTTGATTTATCCCAGGTGACAGGAAGCATTTATAGCAGGCACGTATCCAGGGGGGAGGCCCATGGGGCCCGGGCCCCCCCCCCCCCCCCCCCGAAATCTTCCATTTTGCTGAGACCTCCTCTCCCCCCTCCCCCTCATACAACATTCTGTCATGGGCGGGCCCCTCCCTCCCCCCCCCCCCCCCCCCCCGAAACAAAATCCTGGCTACGTGCCTGATTTATAGAATACAAATTTTGAGACCTGCCTCGTCAAAACACACATTATATCATTCCATATTTTACTCCAAAATTAGTTACGGTATCTTGATCTCGGGAACGAGGACAGCGGCGAATTATAAAAAAAAAAAAAAACTTACCCATTTGCAGAAAACAAAAATCCTACGATTATGTGAAAATGATAAAGGGTATACCAGAAATTTAGTGACGCAGCCACTCTTTATGAAATATAAAATGCCGAACCCTTTCATACGCTATCGCTATGTACACAAATGTGTAATTCTAAAACCCACACTTTTTCGGGGGAATATATGGTATATTGAGTAATTTTAACAAGTTTAGCGGAATTCTATACTCTTTGTCTGGAAACGGGAATATGTGAAGAAAATATTAGTGCAAATTTCCTTCACAAACCGAGTTTGTTAAGAAAATGTTTTCCACGATACATAACGAGCGGCGTTTGAAAGGGTGGCAGACTAAGTATATCAGTTCAGAGCTTTACAATGGATACCTAAGAATACACTTTACACCACACTAACAGACAGCCAGGGTGCCTAGCGATTACAAACCCAAAGCGAAAGATGCCGGCCATAACAACGAACTATGGCCGACCATTTAACTTTTCAACCAACTAAATCTCAAAATAGAACGGATCTAAACGTTAACTTCCATAACAAGCTTCTCTAGTTTTAAAAGAGATGGCAGAAGGTTCTTGGTTGGCATTGAAATCGGATTTTCATCTGGACACAATTACAATATATGTATAGCTAATTTCAAAGATGTTTTCATTGCAATTTCATCTGACTCTGTTGTTGCTGACATGTCAGAGATCTACAAAATTGCATTCTAGTTTTTTTTTTTTATTTATTTATTTATGTTGCTTGTTTTCGGTTTTTACACGACTAACATTTCCTAATGTTTAGTTGTTGTTTTTTATAACATGAAGGTAGTGTTTATATTCCCTTGTCGCTTTTACCTGTTTTTCTTCTTCTCTTAAATGTATTATGTTTTGTAGAATTGTTGTTATGTAGCTGTCTCGAGCTGCTTAACTTTAGGGGGCAGAGGTTTTGCCAGGCGCCACGCCTTTATCTCTGCCCCCCATGCGGCGAATGTGCTGTCTGATTTCCAGTTTAGGCCAAACTATTCGTGATTCTGGAAGAAGGGGTCATGTTTTTATAACGGAGAAAACCATGAACCCATAAATTACATAGGGGGGCAGCGGGCAATAAGACATTCTATGTTTCCCAGCGACTACGTCCAGCTGATTAGTAGTGGTTTCGAAATATCGACGTTTATACTCAAGCAATACTCGTTTGCGAGCTTTGTCGTGGGACAACTAGTATTTCCTATGGCAAGGGCATCAATGCCAAATCAGGCTAAAAAGATACCATTCGGCGCAGGTGACTTTAGGGTATCTTTGTGTTTGGATATTATTTATTTTTATGCAAAATTTCGGAAAAAAATGGCCACACAAGAAAATTAAAGTCGGAATTTAAGAGAATTGCGAATCAAACAAAGAATAAACTTCAATAAACCCCGAATTACTGACAAAAAAATAAACTCCGAAAAACTCGAAAACTCACTAAAAAAGAAAACGCGGAACCACACACTCTGTGCATGCGCGTCGACCCTACGCGCATGCACATGCGCAGTTTGGGTTCGGCGCATGCGCAGTTTGGGCTCGGCAATAGCCTCCTCTATACTGACGAAGCCTGGCAGATCGCCACAAGAAGCGGCCGCCGAAATTGAAAAGGTAGAGCGGTAGACAACGGATGAGAGGAGAGCCAGGTGACCGGCGCCCCGCTGCGGCGAGACGCCGAAACACACCTCTCCCGATCGATGGAATGTCCGTTCGTGCTCCACGCGTTCCTCGCGCTACCGCTTCCTTTCTCATCGGGTTTGAAAGCTATGTTTTGGGTCCTCGCCGCTGCAAAAGCCGTGCGCTGACGTCCAGGTTCCCCGAGAAATATTCTATGCCACCAGATCCTCGCGTCCCAATCTGCGACCGGGCACTCTGTGGTTCCGTCGTCGAACAGCCAGGCTTTGCGAGTTTAGAGGAGGCTATGGCTCGGCGCACGCGCAGTGTGGAACAGGCAACGCTAACGCAAACGCACAGTGCTTGCATTTGCTCACATACGCAATACTAAAACTCACTATTGAGTAGCCAGCCTGTCGTTGTACAAGAAAAGCGCGGCGCGGTCCAAGCGTGAGCAACTAAAGCGGAATCAGAAACACCCGAACCGCCATGCGCACACAGCAAACACAACTAAGTAAAGCCAGAGACAAGAATACAACCAAAATGCCCAATGTTTGCGTCCTCGCTATTCTTGTTGGGAGTTCGCTCTTTCCCTCGAGCAGAGTACCTTTCAAGGCACGCTGTAAGCCAGGGCCGGTGTGCTGACGAATGCGGGTATCTCTCCCAGCGGCTAAAATACCAACAAGAGGGATTTTCTGGTCATATGAGGGACAAAAAAGCAATATAAAAAACTGCGTCAATTCTTTTTTTTTTTTTTACGTTATTTACGGTAGCGTAACTTTAACAGTGCTGCGACCTAGCACTGCTGCGAGAGCACGGGGCTTCGTCTTGCGTTTTATTTGCACAAATTCTCGCGCGAAGGATATGCCAAACGAAGCGACTCGCTCGCGCAAGTAGCTTCGACAGCGTTAGAGCACCGCGGAAGCTGCGCCAAGCCTCGACGACGCAGCACGAAATAGCTGACGCCAAGACGGGCAAGTGGCTGTCCGTGGTTCCGTCCTCGCTTCGATTATTAAAATTCGATTCAGCACACACAAAAAAAAAAAGAAGGCGAAAAGGCTTGAAATGTAAGTGATATGAACCACATTTGTGTTTGTTGGGAGCGGCGGGTAAACTTGTTTCTGTGGAAGGTCGCGTTAAGTGAGAACTAAAGGAATTGACAGGCAAGGCTTACATCTGCTGAGCAAGGTTGGCTGGAACGCTAGGCAGAGTATCGAACCGGAACCGAACCGAAAACCGGAACCGGACCCTTATTTTTAGCCGAACCGGAACTGAATCGAAATCTTCGCCGCCACCTTGGAACTGAACCGGAATTGAACCGGGAAAATTAGAACGGTAACCGGTTCAAAACGGTTCACGGTAATTTTTTTTCTTGTACTTTAGTACCACTAAATGAATATTTGAGATAAAAAAAAATTGGCAGCTTTATTTGCGTGTATTGATCAAATCGTCTACATACAAAATTGCAATGCCTGCGAAATGGTGGGTTTTCGAGGCGCTTTTGCATTGACACTATGATTAATCATGTGTCACGTGGTCACGTGACGTCAAGATATGCTGTCAAGCAGTGTTGTACACGTTCCTAAAAAAAAGGAACGAAAGCTCGTTCCTCGTTCCTTCTGATTTTTGGAACGCGTTCCCGTTACAAGTTACATCTGTGAAAAAGGAACTCGTTCCCGTTACAGTTTAAAAAAATGGAACGTATCGTTACATATACGTTACATTTGTATTTTGCTAATTACTATATTTATATAAATCAAGCAGAGTTTTTTTTTTATCTATCGCATTAGTAGTCAACATACGAGTTTGTATGTCGTTATGGAAGGGCAACAGGAGAAGAAAACAAGCGGAAGCAGGGTTTCATTTGTTGATATATTCAAGTTAAGAATCTCAGCTTTTAACCATATTTATGTTTGTAGTGGACGATTCAGACGAGCCGAATGTACTTTTACCCAACATTGTACGAGCGTTTTACAACAACCTCACACGCTTCAATTGAACAAAGTCCCTTGTTCGAACTAAACAATAGTTGATTCTCGATGTTGCTGTCCGCAAGACGAGCAAGTCGAGGAGAGGGTAGGGATTTGCAAGGTCAGTCTTAAAAACTACAGATACTTTTTTGTAAGGTTTGCTTTGTTGTTCATTTTGATGTTGGGGGACAAGAGAAGAAATAATGTTTTTTTTGTGTTTCTTTTAAGTGACCAATGTTTGGTATACAAGGCTGCGTTCGATGTCTGGCAGTCTGTGATCTTGTTGTAACTGTAGGTCTCGTTATGGAAGTTCACAAGTGGCTGTAGTCGGCCTTAGATTTCTGGTTGTATGAGGATTCGTGGAACCAAAGAAAGTAGCTGAGTTTGAAACAACCCTCTTTCTTTGTCTTTTCCTACGACTAAAAGCCTTGCTTTTTGTACCGCAGTTTCGGGTTCGGGCCCTCAAAGAAGAATCAATGTCCACCAGCTCTCCTGCACCCGTAACTGTTAGCAAGCGAGGACCACACAAAATAATTCATAAGATTAGTAGCCAAAAAGGTAACGAGATCCTGCACTTCGTAAAGATATTGTTTTTGTACTTTCAAAATTTCCCTGTTCAAAATAAAATAAAAATTACCCCACTGGACGAAAAAAAGGAACGCCGTTACTCTTTCCGTTCCAGTAAAAATGTAACGCGTTCCCGCTTTAGTTCCAGCGATGCAAAATGGAACGGCGAGGTTCCTTCGTTCCTCCTAAAAGGAACGCGTTCCAGGAACGCCGTTCCTTGGAACGCCGTTCCGTACAACACTGCTGTCAAGTAATGTCACGCCACGTGGCCCCGCACATATTCTGAGGCACCCAAACATGTTTTCGTTCTTGCTAAAGTGCTTGAGATAGCAGTCTCCGAGAATAGAAGCGGTGAAACGTCTAAATGTGACTTATTAATCTGACGTTACAAAAACTACAACTGTGTACGGAAGGGATACCTGAAAAGAAAGATCCCAGTGCCCGCGGACGGACAACTGGACATTCCCAGCCGTCCCAAGTCTCACGGGAGTGTCGTTTTCAAATTCTTCCCCAAGCTTCGAGCACCTCCGTATTTTGTTTAAACTTCAATTTGTGGGTGCAAAATAAAAGCAATGGAGGATTACTGTTAACAAGTGACACAAGTATAATTTTCGATTTAGCACCCCCAAATGGAGGAGGGAGTCCCTCAGGAATAAAAAGTATTCTTTGCAGAAGCAATTACGAAACGTAAAAACAAAAAAGGGGAGGGGGAATTAGTTTCAAAAACGCACTGTTTTTTAAAGGTTCCTCTGCCCGCATCTCTGGCACAGCCCAGAAAGCATGGCCCAAGAAACTACTTTCTTTGCAAAAGTAATCTTTCCAGAAAGCGCGTTTGCGGGGTGCCAGACGCTTGAGGCGTTCCTCACGACGCTGCACTGAGCAGGAATAATGTTTGCCTCTCAAATACATGGCTTGCACTGCGCGCGAACCTTCTGCAGCGTGCATTTTGCACTACCTGATCTGATTTTCTCAACAAGAACAAATCGCAACACTAGCAAAAGTAGGTGTCCAAATTGTAAAGTTTCGCAGTATTGGCCTCGAGACAAAGAATGAAGTAATGTTTGGAGGTGGACTAGTCGGTGGTGCTAGTGCCCCTAAATAAGCTACGCTTCAGAGTAACGGCACTTGGCCATATTGTCTTAAAATCATGGTTGCCAGTTATCAGAAGCTTTATCTGAAATCACAGGAAACGCTTTTCCGCCCTCCACGAATGTTTAAACAGTTCTCGACAGAGCAAAGCAATATTACGTGAGCTTCCTGACACCGAATATAGTGCTGAGGAAGTCGCACTTTTGAATCATTACGATCGGCAGTTGCGTCTGCTCTGCATACGAACCAAAATGGCGGCGCCCACAACAATGTCGGGGAACGGAGTGCCGATACTCTAAGCGCAGCTCATTTAGTGGCTCTAGATGGTGCATAGTAAAAAAATAATTAAAACACCGCAAAAAGATACAAGGACAAGTAGCAGAGGTGGAACGATTTATAGTTATTTTTCCAGTTTTTATTTATTTGTATTTTTAATGGTATTTTCTTGTTAGAAATGTTTTCGGATGGCAAATGCCAGTGAAGGGATTCTTTTTTTATATTCTTTTTTTTTTCTTTTCTTTCTTTAAATCCCACAATAACATGTGGGATTCTTTTTTTTTTTCTTTCTTTGTCTTCCTGTTTTGATGTTTTAAAGAAGACGAATAAGAGAGTGAAGCGCCGTTCACATATATGCGACCGGGTAAGACCGAGAGAGACCAGACCGTTTTTTAAGCCTTTTGCGACGTCTTAGGACCGGATGCGCTGCAGCGGAGCAGGTCCTAAGACGTCGCAAGAGGCTTAAAAACCGGTCTGGTCTCTCTCGGTCTTAAGGCCCGTTCACACTCTTGCGATCGCGATGTCTTAGGACCAGCTCCGCTGCAGCGCATCCGGTCCTAAGACGTCGCAAAAGGCTTAAAAAACGGTCTGGTCTCTCTCGGTCTTACCCGGTCGCATATATGTGAACGGCGCTTTACTCGGTTGCATATGTGTAAACGGGCCGTGAGTCGTGAGTCAGCGCTGTGTCTGTGTCTCTTATATCATGTGTTGTTTGTTTGTTTTTTATGCTAAAAAGGACTTAGGGCCTCGGTGGCAGAAACACATTTAGGTGATGACTCTGGCTGCTCATCCCGCGGGGAGCGAGCGACCAGATCGTGTTCGGAGCTAGCCTCGAACCAGTAGTAGTTAGCTCCGCGTTGCCGCGGAGGGCACTGAGGTATGAGGTCCCTCCTGGGCGGCCACGGTGTCGGCGGCGTAGCGTGCTCGCCTTTCTCGCGGTGTGGTGGTGTGGTAGTGGTGTGCAGCTAGCGGCTGGCTTCGTGTTTTGCTTTGGTGTTGTGTCGATCACAGGTGCCACCATCGTGCATGAAGGTGCGCCTTAACCCGAAGAAGCAGAGGAAGGAAGAGATCACAGATTTACGGAGTCTGGCGACTTGGTGGCGGCGGTGAGGTACAACAAGAAGTGGTGAGCGAGGGAATGGCGGGACTACCGCTGGGAGAAACAACCGGAGCGGTCGGTTTGGGAGGGATCCCATACTTGGGCGCCATCTATCCCCGTGTGAGTGAAGCGCGCTCGGTGCGTTGAGCATAATGTGGCCGCCGCGTCGGACAGTGAGTCATCACCTAAATGTGTTCCTTCCACCGTGCTTTGGGCTCATGATATATCTGAAGTCAAATAGACTACTAAATGGGCAGAAAGAGAAATATAATAAATGGTTTTCTTCAGAAGCATCCGATGCACGACGCCTTACTGAAAAAATAAATTTACAGAGATGTAATGATATTCCCAATTATATATACGTAAATAGCGCGAAGGACAGACAAACATTCTTATGCAGTGATGCCTCGTTAATATGGACACCTTCATTCCCCCAAAAAATCATCCATAATGTGAGTTGTCCATAATAACGAAACAAAAATACGTGTATTTCCCCCGTTTGCCCTCGAAAATGGTGTCCATATAGCGGAGTACCCACATTAAAGGGGAACTCCGCCGACTTTTCGAGCTACCTAATCCAAAGGCATGATCTGAATGCGGATGGCTTCCTGATTCCGAAATGCTATCTCGTTCTCCCAGATTCACTCTAGGTAATTAAAAAAGTGATATTTTGTTTGCTGCCGAAACCGAAACATCGTTTTCCCTAGTTTTTCCCCCAGTTTTCCCCGCTGTCCAAGCGTGACGTCACTTGTGTGCAGCGAGGCGCGCGGCCGGCAATCGGGTATACGCTCGCGCCCGCCTTTCTCGCGTCTAACAGCAAGAAAAACCGGGCGTTCGTGCTGTTTGAAGTTGATAATTATATATATTTGCACAAAGTATGGCCTTGGCCTACGTGCATAACTATTAAGAAAGTAAAAAAAAAATTAAAATGGGAGCAATTGGAATTTTTATAAAACCGTTTTTGTAACTCGCTACGCTCAAGCCGCGGCTCACAATTTTCGTGATATCGCTGGTAAATCCGTTCTCTTTTAATTAGAAGATGGCTGGCGAAAAAAGGTCGAAGAGTCACAGAATACACTTTTTGACGAATTGCCAAGGCACCGCGGAAAATGCTCGGAATGTGGGTACAGATGCCCCACACGCTAGTATGACCTGAAGGAACGTGTCATTTGTTTTAGATTTTCTTTTGAAAAGTTACTGTTGCAGGCGTCAGCACGTGTAACTACTCTTGTGGCGTGAATATGCTCCTTGGTGCTTAAGTAATTTAGCAAAAGATCTGTAGACCATTTCTGAAAAGCGCTTCTGGTCTATGCCATTTTCAGCGTTCGTGCGTGTGGCGCGTATATTGCTCGCCTTCCAAAGCGTTCGTGTAGATAAGATGGCAGGTTACTGGTCATGAAGGCGCCTTACAACAACTAACTTACCTGGAGAAAGCATGCCCACTAGCCAGATCCATCGCAAACTTGACCAGGCGCGCTGCAAACCAGGGAACAACCATCTGGTTTCAATGGATCCCATCGCATGTAGGTATACCCGGAAATGAAAGCGCAGACTCGCTGGCAGCAGAGGCCCACTCAGACCAAAGTCCTACTATCTTTGTTCACCCGTACAACGCCGCAAAATCTCTTATAACAACGGCAATAGAAAGCATGCACCCGTATTTTGAAACCAATTCAACACCCATCCCACTATTGATTCCGCGAAAAAAGTTCTCCAGGTCTCAACAATCACTCCTACACAGGCTGCGAGCCGACTGCGCTTCAACCAACAAGAGACTTCATCTCATCAGGCGCATTAAGTCTCCCAACTGCAACACATGCAACATCATCGAAGACAGAAGACACATTATTTGGGAGTGTCAGTCGCTAGAAACAGAGCGAACTACATTAACGAAAAAACTGAATGCTCTCCATGTTTCGCCGGGGGATTCCAACGCCCTCCTCTTCCCATCAGGATCCCGGACGAGAAGAACAAAGATACTGAAAGCCCTCATGGACTTTTTAGAAACGACAAACTTGTCATCCAGACTTTGAAACAACATACGACATGCCTTCAAATTATGGTCTCCGATGGGTCGAAGCGGCGGGTGCTTCGTTCCGTCGCCCTGATCGCGGCGGGGGCGCTCGTGCCCCTGTGGGGCTTCGGCATCCTGAAGTCGGCGCCCAGCCAGGAAGCGCGGGCTCCGGCTGCGTTTGGGGCGGCGGTGGGATGCGACCTGTCCTTCCATTGTATCAGCGGCTATACCCTTCATTTCTGTAAATACGCCCATCCCCATTATCACCTCCTACTTCCTATCCCCTTTTTCTCCCGATCCCCGCAAGACGACGAACCAGACCCCTCCATGGGTGACTAACAATGCGTCTTGCATCCCTCCTTCTATTTATTTATTTATTTTAATTTATAATAAAAGCAATATTTACACACACGATTAAAAGAACTTCGCAACCACCAAGTCAAACATCAGGGTGCAGTGGAATGCGTATAAAATACAGAAATACTCTGTTCATCTCCAAATAAAGAATATTTGCTTGAAGATACAATAGTGCGTGAGGTACAGAAAGACATCATAAACCTTTTAATTTAAAATAAGTTAATAAAAGTTACTAAAAAAAATGTGTACCCGTATCTTTTCTTTTTACTTTTGGAGTAGAATGCAACGCGTTTAAACACCCATCCACGAGAGCACATGGGAAAGGGGTAATTCTATATAAGATTTATTTTTTAATTAAGTTGGTTTAGCACAGTTTCTATTAGCTGTAAATTTGCATGCCTCCCCTCAACGACATTAATATTTTCATGGTTAAAAAAAAAAAAACTTTTCAACCCTATATACAATTTTTCCGCAAAAGAATAAATTAAAGACGTTTTCAACACTACTTCTGCAGAGAATATTGCACGCCAACCATTTGACAAACCAGGCAAGGCTCTATCGTATATTAATGGAGCTCAACACCTGCTCCATAAACCTCTGTAGTAGCAGACAAGAATAGCAATACGTCGAAAGTCATGTCTAAATTCAGACGTGAACTTTGTTTAGACGTTTCACTTCTCGTCTTCAACATATCGGCCGCGTGAGTGGAACTCCGAAAGTAGCCCGAGCTAGATTTGACGTCCGAAACAAATATAGTGTTTATAAAAAATAAAAAAAAATACTGAAGCAATTGTGAATAACAAATGTGACTGTGCAAAATGTCGTCTACAGTGCTAGATTGTGTACTATATTTCTCGATATAATTAGCGCTCTTCTTTGGACGGATGTCGTAATGGTCACAGCCGGCTAGAGTTTGCGCTTGCCGCTCTTGAAGCTGTTCCAGCTGCTGAAGGATACTCAACTCGCAGCACGTGGCTCTAAAGTATTCCGAGCGAAAGTTAAAATGTTTCACGTGACACTAGTTCTCTCGGCACACAGCTCGCGCAAAAGCACCTTGATGTGGCTGGCCTCCATTGCTGCTGGGGAACGCTTTTTTTTCTTTCTCCCTCGAAAACAAGGGTAAAAAAATAAGCTTTTTTTCCGGCACTGTTTCTACAATCTATCGCGGAGCACAGATTGCTACCCAATGCAAAGGAACTTTCAACCTAGAAGCTGCGAAAAAACTATCTCGATCGCTGGCGTCCGGAAAGCCACTTCGCGGCTGCCCGAGTCGCTCGTCCGCCAGCACATTCGTGACGTACGCGGGTAGGGAAAAGTAGGGATTTTTCATTGTTGCCAGTAGAGAGTCGCCTCCTGGAACCCACGGCGCCGGCGTAACTTGAAAATTCAATAACTTCACGGAAAAATTTTATTTTTTAAAAATATTTCGGTTATCAGTTGAGAAAGGGTTATTGATGCGGTCTGCAAATTCGCAGCCAAATCGAAGTCTACAGAAAAATCGGCGGAGTTCCCCTTTAACGGGGTCCATATAAACGAGACATGACTGTAATCTTAAAGGGGCCCTGCAATCATATGTAAGCGTCTACCTTTTTTGCGTTTTCCACGTCTCTTGGGGTTTGGGCAAGCCAGCGGGCACGGAGAGAGTGACTAAATATCAGTGCGTCATATTTAAACCGGACGACGCGGAAACCTCCTCCACCGACGAGGGCGACCCGCGGTACCGAAAGCGCGCGAAATGTGACGTTTTGGTCCTGGGCTTACTACTGGTCAGAGCCGCTAAAAGCTTTTTTTTTTTTTTGTCGAGATACAAAATATAAGTGTCGCGAACCGTTTCAATTATGTATGAAAGTAGTTTTTGTTCAGTATTTTAGATCAGAAAAGAAACAAATGCAGTTTATAAAGTACGGAAACAAGAAATGACCCGTCGACATACCTGCCACCAAGCGGCGGAAAAAGCGGCGCATATTAGAAAGGGCTAGTGGGATGAGGCGCCGACGAACGACGAGCGTAGAAAGGTCTCGGAGCGTAGAAAGGCCATTTGGCGGTATGGCAGCGCGAAGTGGCTCCCGTTCTGTACTGATTTTTACCCCGTGTTTGCTGTCATTTGCGGCCAATGAAGTGTTATGCCGAAATAGTCTTTAATCGCGCAGCAAATGCAATGAGAGCCGCCCTGGCCGCCCGCTTCATACAGCCTATCCAACACACGCTTTAGTGGCGCCCTCTCGAGCCGTCGACACGGAGTGCGGCAGCCGTGAGCGCTCGATGAGCTCACTATCTCTCCTCTAGTTCACGGCCACTCAAGCCAGGACCTAAGACGCCATGAAGGGGGTTATTTTTTGCTTGTTTTTGTAATTCTAATTTGCCTAAAACTTTTAAAATAAAGCGAATTTTGCGAAAAGAAAAGTTTCATTAAGTTACTACGTTCAGTGCGCTTAGGTTCGGTGCAAATTAAAAACCAGTAAAATTTGGGCATCAGCTTGCATGAACTCGAAACTTCGCGACATACCACCTCGGGAGAGCAATGTAATATTCGGTTTGACGTGCTTGTTTTTGGCCCTCACATTACAACTCTGCGCCTTATCAGTCGTGCGCTTAAACATTTTATAAGGCTGCCATATATCAACCCGAGAGTTTCATATATTGGCCTCGAGATTCGATCGGCATGGCTCATGTGGTGAAAAGCAGAATTACGCTTTGTTTTACACTCGGAGCAAAACGAATGCCATGCGCGCGAGGCCGAAGCCATGGGAGGCGACAAAGCAGCGCTTGCGGACTGGAATCAACTGCTAAGAGCTCGTGCTATGCGCCCTTAGTGTGGACAAAGGGAATGATCACGTGCCTTATATACGTAGAACCATGGATAAACAAGAGCACGCCTCTGATTTCAATCTGGGTAAACAAATAATTAAAACAGCGCAATATCCCGTAACCCAGTGCTTCACACTGCCAAACAGCGAACAAAAAAGCACGTTTCCACAGACTCAACAGCTGGCGTATTTTCGAGTATCGTTCGATCCGTATCGTTCTCAACCAGCTATGTAAACTCATGCAGTGATATTTATGGATGATAAGAAAAATATATTTAATTACTGACTGAAAGTTTAAAAACATAAATATAGGGCCGATCACCTTAACGATATACTTCATGAGTAAATGCACCCGCAAATTATCTGGAAGATGCTCTGCAAATCATTTTCGGCGTTTTTATCCTCGATAGGTTGAAAATGATTTGTGAGAGCCTTAAATAACTATGTGTTCCTGACACGTATATAATTTCTCAAACATATAAGAATCTGTTATTGCCCCTTTTATGTGATAAACAGCGATTTTATGTGTCTGGGCTGGACAAAAACTAAGTATACACAGGAACGCGTAGTGGAACTATGACGATTACGCACGCAGACCGTCAGAAAGTGACCAATTAAGTAGCTGCCATGTCGAGAAGAGCATGAAATACTATTTTGTTATATTTAATAAAAAAAATCACAAATTAGCAAGGGTGATTCTTATTTGTAAATTGAATTGACCAGCATCGATCTTGTCAAGAACAAACCTCAACAGCCAGGCTATGCCAGTTTATCCTGCGTAAGAAAAAAGTTCACTTGAGTACGCGCTATTTTAGGCCAGGTTCGATTTGAGTATGAGGGTCGTATAAATCAGAGTGAACAATTTTGATCACTCCATCATTTACGATTCTTTGCCTGCATCACGGTGCTGAGTGTAAACAATGTTGGTTATGAAAACAAGCGTTGTGATTGCTGCTCATTGTTTTAAAAAAAAGGTAGACTGAAAGGACCTGTCCTCTAACTTTCGAGACATTTTGAAAATACTATTGCTTTAAGCTAAGTTGCGTCATCATTATATACAGGGTGAAGTTGTGAGGACTAACACATTTGGCACGTACATACCTGAAATTAGGTACGCGAACATAGTTTTGCAAAAGGTTTTATGACTATTTTTTTCATAGCTCAAGTCAGAGATGGTAAAATATTAAAAATAGAGCAAAAAATGAGAGCCGTTTACAACTCCCTGTAACGCCGAATTAGAGTGCAGCTCTTGAGGAGGAGGGGAAGGTATTAAAGGACACATGCAAAGAAAAAAAAACATTTTTTTTTTTTAAACAGCTTAGATGGAAAAGGGATATTATAAAACGATTTTACAACGAAGAAAAAAAATTTTTAGAGCTATATTTACGGCGCTATACGAATTTGTAGTTGGCGCCCGCTGGAGCCGCCGCTGGTCACGTGGTAGGCCCGCGCGCCGCCGCCCTGCGTCGCCGAGCCGTAAAGCGACGCCGCCGCCGCACGCTGAGCGTTGTGCGAACGCCGCTTCAACGCGTTTCTCCACGCCGCCGTCGCCGCCGCCGCAGAAGTTCGTCTAGTTCGGGGCGCCGCCGCCGTCATCTGACCGGCGCACAGGTCGATCACGTCTGCTTGCACTTTTTCAGGAGTTTCCTTTGGGCTCTAAAAGTTACTTATTCATCTTAATTTTTTGTTATACTTCAAACAAAGATGAATAAGTTACTTTTAGAGGCCATAGGAAGCTTCCGAAAGAGCGCGAGCACCACGTGACAAATATGGGCCCGTCACGTGATAAATAAGGGCCACTTTTCCGCGGCGCCCGCGGGCGCCAACTACAAATTCGATAGCGCCGTAAATATAGCTCTAAAATTTTTTTTTTCTTCGTTGTAAAATCGTTTTATGATATCCTTTTTCCATCTAAGCTGTTTAAAAAAAATGTTTTTTTTTTCTTTGCATGTGTCCTTTAAGAGGAGGATATATGCCCCCCCTCCTCTCCTGCTCGCCTTCCATTTAGGGGAAATTTTTCCGCTAGATTTAGCCGGGATGTTTTTCCGCCAGATTTAGCCGGGAAATTTTTTCCGCTAGATTTAGCAGGGACATTTTTTCCGCTAAATTTAGCGGGGAAAGTTTTCTGCTAGATTTAGCAAGGAAATTTTTTTCCGCTAATTTTAGCGCAGAAATTTTTCCGCTAAATTTAGCGGAAAATTTTTCCACTAGATTTAGCGGGAAAAATTTTCCGCTAAATTTAGTGGGGAAATTTACCCATAATGCACCGCGCGGTTACGCCGACGGCGACGGCGACGCCACTCAAGCCGGAAACGGGTGCCTAAGAGCTGTGCTCTAAAATGAAAGTCACCTGCAACCCCCTGTAACACCGAAATAGAGCGCAGCTCTTGAGGAGGAGGGAAGGGTACTGAAGGGAGCGTATACCCTTCCTCCCTCCTCCTCATCCTGCGTGCTACTTCTCCCTCCGAGCGGCGTCGGCGTAACCGTGAGGTCACGTGACCCCCGTGAGGTCATGTGACGTCATCGTGATGACGTCATCACCATCGTCACTGATGATGTCATCACTGGTGATGTCATCACGATGACGTCATTAGTGACGTCACCAGTGACGACGTCATTAGTGACGTCACCAGTGATGACGTCATCAGTGACGTCATCGTTATGACGACAATGAGGATGACATCATCGTGATGACGCCATCAGTGACGTCACGCGTCCCATAATGCACCGCGCGGTTACGCCGATGCCGACGGCGTCGGCATCGGTTTGCGAGCTTGCTCCCAGGTAAGCATTGTTAATAATTTCATTAAAACTATTCATAATCGCAATTATCTTGCTCATCACCAGCCTCTGCCATTGGTATTTAGCGTTTTTGCGTTCAGCAAGCCACCCGGGAGCGAGCTCATAAACCAGTGTGCAGACGACAAACAGGCTAGCTGGTACAGGACATAGGAAATACACGGCTTCCGATATTGCTTTATTTATCATAGTTCACTCCCTCAGACTTGAGCTCTAAAAAATATGGGCATAAAACTTCTTGCAAAGCTATGTTCGAGTGCCCAATTTCAGGTATGTATGTTCGGAATTCGAATTTTGCAAAGCGTGCCAAATGTGTAGGTCCGTACGGCCGCACCCTGTATAATGTAAACCGTATTTCGTAAACTACATTTCATTATATACATATGGCGACAGTGCACCTTTTCTATGATTTTATGCACTGCAATTAATTCCTCAGTTCAAAAGCACAACTACTTAATACTGCGATGCAAAGTTGTACCAATCATGCGTATTTTAGGCGATCTACCAGACTTTAGGACAACCTTTCGATTGAGGTAAAATATATGTGACTGAGGTAAACAAATGGGTGTTAGTGGTACAAAACGCGACGTTTTGTATGTTAATCTAGATTTTATTTTACTGTTGCGTCGAAATTAAATAACGCAATTTCTTATTTTGGGTACCTCAAAATGAAAGTGAATTGTACGAATGATAAACAAGCTATATAGTTACTCGTTTCATGACGGAAATGGGTCCAATTGGCAAAACAATGCGCAAAATATATTCTCAATTTAGCGGTTCGAACCGGTTTGACCTGTTATTTCTGCTCCCCAGAACTGAACCGGGACCGTACTGAAAGCCGTGAAACTGAACTCAAACCGAACCGATAAAAATTTCGGTTCAGCACTGTGGCTAGGTACTTTGTTCCCACAAAACCAATCAGCCAACTTCAAAATTCCTCTTCTGTGGCCTTTAACAGGTGGGAGGGATAGCCACATTCAACAGCAAACCGTTCTTGGAGGTCACTGGCCAGTCTCTTCGCTTCCATCAATGGCTGCCTGAACAGTCACTAAATTGCACCTTTTCTTTTTGTATTTGCACAGACTGAATTCTGAATACTGGAAAATATTCTGGCGTGTTACCATGTTCCCAGGTATCAGATTAGGTCCCCTAAAGTGGCTCATGTGAACTATGAGTAGAGGACTCCATGCAACCTAAGTGGGATGGCCACCTTGTGTTGCTGGGGATGTGAAGTACCCACTGTGGTCACAGTCAATCAAATCCAATCTAACCAGATGTCACCCTGGATTACTTACCTGAAGAAAGAAAAGAATTCAACATCCCTATTTTTTTTTCATGGTTTCAAAAAACACCATGTACCATCGGGTTCAAATGAAATGCGAACAGTGCTGGTACTTCAAGCCCACCACCTGCGCAGCTTCCTAGCCTGGATATCGCTCAGTGAGGTTCAAACACATCACAGTATGGTGCTGCGTGGTTGTGCGTCCTACTCCGACATGTTTGAACTTCCCCAAGCACAACACAAGTTTGGAAGCGGCGCCGGTGGTTGACTCGGAGTTCCGTCACTGTTCGCATTTCATTTAAACCCAATAGTACACTCATTCTTTTTTTTTAATTTTGATTGTTAAGTGAACCACAAAGTATGACACTGAGCAAAGCAGACGGAGTGTTCATTGTTGCTCTGCTTCTTGTCATAAGGCCCTCCAGTTCAAAACTATAACAAATTAAAACAAACACAAGCAGAATGATTGGCCTCAAACTAGATCACTGCCAAAACTTGGAAAATAGGCAAGTAGAAACACGCTTATAAAATACCTTGACAGAATGTCATGACACACATAGTTGTGAACATTTGGTTATGATAAGTTGCAGAAATTGTTAGTCAAGCACAAGTACTATAATTAGTTAAGATTTGCCTTGGTATCATTATTCATGTCAGAATATCAGATGAATTATGTGAAGACATTATAAATGGATATTGTGTAGCATAAATAACAGTGGGTATATCCTGAAACATATATGACACAGGAGCTATTGTGTAATAATAAAACTAACATATAAATTGGTGTAGTTAATAATCCCATTGAAGAACAAAAGAATGAAGGCATTTGGTGACTCATTGGCAGCGTTTATTGTGACCGTAAGAGAGAAAAAACTCAACAGTACCTGAAACATAGGAGGGCAGAAAACTTCATGCAAACAGAAACACAATTATAAAAACCTGTCAATGAAAAACAAGTGGCAATGAAGCAATCACACAAAAAACAATACTTAACATGCCAGAAAGAAGGAAGAACTAAAAAAATAAAAGCCGTTTACAACTCCCTGTAATGCCGAATTAGAGCGCAGCTCTTGAGGAGGAGCAGGGAAGAGTACCGAGGGGAGGGTATAGCCCTCCTTTCTCCTCCTCCCCTCACGGGGGTCACATGACCTGGGTGGTCACGTGACCTGGGGGGGGTCACGTGACCTGGGGGGGGTCACGTGACCTGGGGGGGCACGTGACCTGGGGGGGCACGTGACCTGGGGGGGGGCACGTGACCTGGGGTTCACGTGACCTGGGGAGGTCACGTGACCTGTGGGGGGTCACGTTACCTGGGGGGGTTACGTTACCTGGGGGGGTTACGTTACCTGGGGGGGTTACGTGACCATGTGACCCCAGGCCACGTGACCCCCCGAAGTCACGTGACCTCGGGGAGGGGGGGTTACGTGACCTCGGGGAAGGGGGGGTCACGTGACTTCTGGGGGGGTCATGTGACCCCACTCCCCGAGGTCACCGAAGGAGCCCGAGGTCCTCCCGAAGAAACCCGAGGTCCTCCCGAAGGAACCCGAGGTCCTCCCGAAGGAACCCGAGGTCCTCCCGAAAAACCCGAGGTCCTTCGGGAGGACCTCGGGTCCCTTCGGGAAAATTTACCCATAATGCACCGCGCGATTACACTGACGGCGACGCCGCTCAAGCCGGAAACGGGCGCCTAAGGGCTGCGCTCTAAAAGATAACTCAATGAACAAACACACCTTAGAGCATGGTATCATTCTGTACTACTATGAAACAGCTCATAAGTGAAATTTTATGTACAGGCATTGAGAAACTGAGAAATCAGTTTGGCCCTATATGTGCACTGGTGCAGAGAGGGGCATTTGACCAGTATGAATGGTAAGCTGACATATTTAAGGTGCGTCATGTGGTATTCCTTCTTGCACAAACACACACCAGTATAATGCACGTCAACATCATCATCATCACAATTATGGTGATGACGATGGCAATGATCCTTGGGTTCCGCCGTATGCACCCTCACTCCACGTACTGCGAGCCTTGGTGCACCGATACCCTCGACTCCCAATACAGTCAAGCGTACTAATTCATTAGGAACTGCCTTAGGCATTCCCTAATTAAAGGAGAAGAGGCATCAAATTTTTGGGTGGTGTTTCTTAATCCATATAATACATATGGCGTCACTAATCATGGAACGCAGCCCAGAATATGCCACTATTCTATGACTAGATTCTTATCGAGTATCCCCCGTGCAACTCCCGGAAACAGGGCTTTAAGGTATGTATATACCGTAAAATTCCGAGCAAGCGCCCCCACCCGAGCAAGAGCCCCCCACCCGAGCAAGAGCCCTCCCCTTGAACTTCACTGCAAATTTCACATTTCCGCGCCATTCCCGGAAAGCGCACCCCCTCCTCGCTCCGCGCCCTTATCACGCACCGTACCCAGGCAACACTGGCCTGCCAAATCCAGTCCAAGAATCCAATCCAATCCAATCCTACTTTGCAGCCCACCCTCGATGGCCCGATCAGCGCCATTGTCCCATTGTCGCTTTGATTCGGCGGTATCTCTGGTCGACTATGCCGATGCATTCCTACACAGTGGCAAAGAAACTCGAGGTCGTCGAATGGCATCGAGGAAACGGAAAGAACGTACACCAGACGTCTCGACACTTCAAGCTCGACCGGAAGCGGATACGGGAATGGGACAAGAATTATGACAATTTGCTACAGCAAAACTACGGGAAAGCTAAACTTCGACGAAAGCTGAGTAACGGCACGCCAGTGTTCAGTGAATCCGTGGACGACGCACTCTTTGAATACCTGGAGCGCGAAAGAAGTGCAGGACGAGCCGTTAGCAGCCGGCTTCTTTCTAAAGAGGCCGTCAAAATTGCCACCGGCATGCAGTTGGGAAACTTCGTAGCTTCCAGCCATTACATAAATGAGTGGAAGAAGCAGTTCAGCGTTGCAATGCGCCGCTCCACAAACGAGAGCCAGAAGACGCCCGAGGAATTCTCGGAGGCAGCAAGTGCCTTTCGGACTGCCGCAAACTCCCTGCGACAGCGCAACAGCTACACCTTGTACAATGTTGCAAATATGAATCAGACAATGGTCCGAGTAGACAACCCGGCCAATAGGACGAACAACGTAGTCGGCGAAAGCACTGTACGGATCGCAAACACTGGATGTGCCCGGCGAGGCTTCACGGTTTCCCTAGCAGCACGCGCCACCAGCCACAAGCTCCCGGCCTTTGTAATCTTCAAGGAGCCAAGCAGGAAAATTCCTGCCAGGGTCTTCACAAGCCTTCGCATACCAGGTGAGTATTTAATTTTTTTGTTTAGGTCGAATTGTCACGATGTCGCTGAGTGCGTTCTATCACAATGCTGACTTCTTTTATTTATTCTTTTTACTCGTAGCAAACATTCATCTCACCGCCACAAAAAACGGGTGGATGACATCAGAAAAGACGCAAGAGTGGCTGTCAAGAGTCTGGGGCCCAAACGTCGATGATGTGCGGCGGTTACTGGTACTGGACCAGGCGCCCATCCATAGAACACAGGCTGCCAAAAATGCTTTCGAGGAGTGCGATACCGACGTGCTCTACGTACCTGCGGGGTGCACGAGCATGCTGCAACCGGCTGACGTCTATTGGAACAAACCTTTTAAGTCTACCCTGCGGCGTTTGTGGGAGGAATATATGCGCGAGGAAGAGAGGACACCGAAAGGAAATTTGAAGAAGCCGTCGCGGCAGCATGTGCTTGATTTCGTTGCCGAGGTGTGGACCGCTGTATCCGAGGAGACAGTGGCATGCTCCTTCAAAGGGTGCGGCATTACCAACGCACTTGATGGCTCGGAGGACGGCGACCTGCATGGCAGACTGGCAGATGTTGGAGCCGTGGCGCCAGAAGACCGGGACGGACTTCAAGCGGAATGCTGCGAACTTTTTGTAGCGAGCGACTCCGAGGAGTCTTTCGATGGTTTTGAAAGTGATTAAGTGATTGACAAAGCAGTGACGAATCTTTGGGATAATAAAGGTCATGTTACCAGAGGTAAATAAAATTTTAAATGTAAGTGCATTGCGTTTTTGTTTTTGTTTTTTCTGGCAGGAAAATTTTATCGTCGCCATCTTGAATTTTGGCGCCATTCCGGGATAGCGCCCCCCCCCCCGCGCTTTGCCGGTAATTTTGGCTTGCATGCGGGGGGGCGCTTGCTGGGAATTTTACGGTATATAAATAAATAAAATAACATCTTGAGGTGGTGTCATTGACCAAAGTGTAACAATGCCAACAACCGCCATAGCTGCACTTTCTCGTCTGTCACAACATCCCGAGATCCCGGCTCCCAGCGGTTCGAACGAAAACCGCCAACTAGAACTAACGTAATATTAATTACGGCATCTCGGCATATCCTACGTCCCGTTCCACGACAAGTAAAACGAAATGTAATCAGAACTTCTACGTCCCTGCACCTTTGAAGGGGCGGTGCAACAAGGACTTTGGGCCATTGATTGCAGGAATGGTTTTACGACATCTGTAAAGTGGACAAAAACATTTTTTTCTTGCGCAGGCTAGTTTTTGTTTTTAAAAAATAAATAAACAAGTCGAAGGTCGGGATTAATTCGCACCGTCTTTCGTGCGAGATGCGCAGCGACTTCACTAGGAGTACCACGTTTGGCTGCAGCTTCGGGGCACTAAGCCCTCCCTTCGCAACTGTCGACATTTCAAGGTCCGATTCGGCTACGATAGAGCACCGCACCCCATTTAGCGTCGCCTAAAGTCGCAGCAAGCGATCGAGACAAAAGACAGTTCGCCATGGGAAGGATTAGGAGGGTAGCGACAAAAGGGAAACGGCTTTGTTGACTTTTGACAAATGGCACCCCGAAAACCCGTGTACTCCCAACGACGCGACACCGTAGTTTCAACGACCACCGCGTGCGACTGCAGATAAAAAAAAACAAGAGTTTTTCTCGCTGCGACTTTGCGACGAAGTCCCAGCATTTCGGGGGAAGGTGGCACGCTTTCTCTCGCTCGTGAAGAGACAAACGATATGCAAACTACGAGCTCAAACTGCTCATTGTTTCCAACCAGAAATCACACTTCCCTTTTGACACAAATGTTTCAGACAATCCGACCTTCCCCAACAGCGACGAGAGAAAAAAAGACCGCTCACCAGCCCTACGTCTTCGGTCGGCTCGAGCAGGATCCGCTTGTGCAAGAGGTCGTCTGCAAACGCCTCCCCGGACGGATCGGACGCTGACGCCGGGGCGCAAAGGGCGAGATAGAAGCGGACGAAGCGCGTGCGCTGAAGCACCAGCCCGTGCACCACGAAGCACAGGAAGACCACCAACACCGAGACCGAGAAGAAGAGCAGCGTGTTGACGCGCTCGTCGCTGAGCAGTGCCTTCGTCAGGATGCGGCTGGTCGAGACCAGCACGCCGGCGGCACCTGGAAGCAGACGGTTCCACCCCGCATTGAGTCACCGGAAGTCGCCGCCGCGTTGCTGGCGACGCCGGGTGGCGAAAAATGGCACGCTTCGTCGTTTGGTTTGTGGGATCGACAGTTGGAACCCTCTAGAGCTAAGGTTCTCAGACCTTTGGATGGCGAGAAACTTTACCTTCACATTGATGCGCTAAAGAAGTGCCAAAGCCTGGAAGACATTGTAAACTGTAACGCACGTATGGGTACTTTTGGCTGATAGCTAGGTGCCATTAGGTAGCTCAAATCTGCTAAAATAGTGCTTAAGAGGGCACTGACACCCAAAAAGGTCGTAATTATTGTATTCTCTAAAATGGTGCAAGCTGTAGTCATAGACACGCAAAAAATACCACAATGCAAAAAAAAAAGTTCCCCCCCATGCGATTTTTTATTTTTGGCATTTTTGTTTACCTTCTCACTTCTTTTTATTTGTGACGTCATCAACTACATAAAAATCAGAAGCTGTGTAAGCGACATTTCTATAATATTTGATAATGGCATTAGTAAAATATGTTTTTTAACGCAATTGCGAACATACTGTGCCCCTTCTTCTGAAATATTGAAAATCGGAGTTCGGAAATAACGTCGTTTCCTGGCTTTTATCTTCCCTCAGAAAACATGGCGGAGCTCGGCACAATTGGCACATGTAAGGCCCGCTTCAGACAGGTCACCTTTCTCAGCAATTTTGGGATTGCTGGCGGGTTCTTCCCTAGCTTTCCCTAGATCAACACAAATTGCCGAGATCGGGTCCGGCTCGAAACAAGCGAGCAACTTGGAGCAACCTGAAGACGTTTTGAAGTGGCAGCAGCCAATCAGGGGCGCTATATTTTCACGTGATGCCCTGTGTCGGTGATGATGACAACTAAAGACTTAATTCTGGTTTGAAATCGACAGTTTTTTTTTTTTTTAATAAACCATTTCAGAAAGATGAGTTAGTATTCTCAACGGCATTTAAATGTATAAAACCATGTTTGTAACGTGTAACTGTGCGTCTAAATAGTGCAAGAAAAATACAATTTAATGATGATGATAGCAAATTGCAGCAATTGGTTGCTGCTTGTGAATGTGGCCTGCCTGTGTTGCTGGTGTTGCGATGTCAAGTTGCTGGGAGAAATTTCCCCGTCTGAAGCAGGCCTAACAGTGACAATGATTGGGGAGTTGGGGAATCGAACGAAGTTCTCTTTTCGGTGCCCAATGACTTCTCGGATTTCGAAAAGAAAATCGTCAAACGCTCAAAATTACTGGGTTTGGTGCCTGTGCACTGTGGTTTTGGTTGTGACTCCACTGGGGCAGCCTTTCACGCAGCACCGGAGCGACATGGCTCCTCACGTCACTAACAAAAGTCCGCCGCACGTCCCCTTTGACCTCACACCGTTTCAAAGAATTTGAGACCGCTGAAAAAGGCCTAAAAGAACTTCAAACACAAAAGTGAAGCGTCTGCTCACAGCGGTAGACGGCACGCCTGGAGAAGCGCGGTTGATCGCGGGACGCGGGAGAACACGACACTTTCGGTTGGGGCGGAAATTCGGAGGAGGGAAAAAAAACTCAACTTATAGTAGGACTCAAACTTTGACGTCACTGTACTGGCGTGGATCGCGCGGGAACTTCAAATTCGGCTTTTTTGGAAATTGTTTTTTTACTTCACAAATACTGAGTTTCCAAACTCTGAATTTCGAGGGTAATGTCCAGGCATCGTTTTCATTGTTTCGGAAAATAAAAAAATATATAGTCTCGACCTGTCAGTGCCCTTTTAGGGGGAAAAAAAAAATCAATTTACTTAGGCGCAGGGGCGTTCTAGAGAATATGGGACCTTGAGTACCCTACGAGGGTACCACGAAAAACTCTTAGGTGCTAGAAACCAAAGGACGGTTTGCCCATCGACGCGGCCATCTCTCCTGGCGACCGCAATGGCTGCGAGAGGCATTTCCTGGTCAAGTGAACGGCTCTGAGGGCTGGAAGTACACGGCGTTAAAGCCGACTCCGCTCAAAAGACATAAGCCTTGCCCGTCATTTTCTTTGAATCTCGCTTAACATAACCTTTCCCAGAAGTAAATTTACATGCCAGAAATAACATTGCATGCAGTCAATTTGCACTCCCTCGCAGTTTAATCGATCGAGCCGCCTGATCAGTCGGTTAACCAGTTTATCGGTCAGCAATCGATCAGCCAATTTAAAATCAAGCCGGTATGTTGAGTCCACTCACTTTCTCCCGTCATCACTGCCTGCGTGTAACGGGACGGGAGCATGCTTGTGTAGCCGTAGAAACTTGACTGCTGCACTGCAATTTAAAAGTTACAGATGTTTGAGTCAATCTGCTCTTCCTCAGAGGCACAGTGTGACAAAGTATGGCGGCCCTCGGGGGGACCGTGCAGACAAGTACAATCTAAATGAAATTATACATATACACCCTAAGAACTTCTAAAGAAACCTTTTGGAAACCTCGGAAAAGAAGTCAATGGTTCGCTGGCCCGTTCGTGTGAAAATCGGTCCAGCTGGGGCGAGATTATGCAACAGGCCTGTAATCCGGCTGCAGATAAGCTGGCTGGAAGTGAGACTTAATCCCGCTCGAAATAAGATTGAATCCAGACGGATTTTCACCTAAGGGACTCAGCTGCAAAGGCAAAGAGTCGGCTGGCGCTCTGAAACTTACGACGAGTTTCTTTTCATGGAGGTAGTGAAAGACCAGCTTCAAATATCTCTACAATCTTTTTGAATACAATGTAAGAGGCCCATATTCTAGCCTCAATTTGGAAGGTCCTTAACCCTTTAGCGGTCCTCGCCGTAAATGTATGGCGGCGATTGTATGTTTGGAAGTGCCGGTCTAAACACGAAATCGCATGCACTGCGGGAGGTGCTGCTATTTGTTACGTGTCCGGCAAACTATAAACGTTACATTCAAGCCGGTGTTTTGCTTTGCCGGGGCCATTTATAGTTTTCAAATTAGACGCTCTGCGCATGGGATACGCGCGAGATGGTCGCTTCGCACGTCGGCTGCTCTGATGGCAGTGGCAATTGGAGCGCCGACTCTTCCGGCTCAGACGTTTAACGCTTCTCAGAATTTAATTTAGAGGATAGGAGCTTACTGTCTGACGGAAAAGCTCTGTAAAGTACCTCCGGTACAAAACCTGAAACCGTCAGAATGATGCAGAATGCACCAAAATAAAACCGAATTGAAAAAGAAAAGGTGAGAAATTTTCACCTTCAAAATTACCATTTCATGCTTCTGATCCTCAACAGCTTGCCAGCATCGAACGTGTTCCCGCTAGATAATTGAGAAAAAAACCTGCGCATTGACCCTTTCTTTACAGCATTCCTCTGGGAACGAAACCATAAAGGACAGAAACCGTGTGGCTGGGTTCTTTCACTGCCAGTCTGGCTTACTGCCCATCTCCACCATGTCCGGCCCTTTGCTTCCTCCGGACAAGACGATGCCAATTTCGAAAATGCATGACGCCCTAGATTGTTGAGTTTGGCAGACTTGTGTGGCGCTACGCCACAGAACTGCATTACCCCTGCAAACAAAATCGCCGCTGCGCGGTCAAGAAAGTGCCGTGAGCACCAAAGTTGCTGACACCCTGGAAATTGTTGGATGTCCGCATCTCAAATATTTCTGGGGAGAACCGTGCCGTATCGAACGAAACAAGCGTGGCAAACAAGCACTCTTTTGCTTCTGGAACCTGTACTGGGATCTAAAGAAATAAAATGAAGTAGGTGAATTAACATTTTGTGTGTACGCAAGCACCGCAACCAATTTGTACATCAGTCAGCTCAACGCAGAAATTATGTATATTTGTATTCCGTAACACTTTTGAACGTGTTAAGCAAAAACATACACAACAATCGCGGGAAAGCATCATCTATTTCGTGCATCCGAGTCCGGCATCGCGATAAATCACGGAGGAGAAATAAAAAACTGGGGGAATGCACTCCAACGATACATTGGCCCAGGTCTCGCCCCGACACTGACCGAAACGTTGGGCCACATCTGTTGCCGTCTGCCAAGTCGTGCAAACACGAAGTAAAGTATAAGGGAAATCGCAAGTAGCGCTGTGGTACCTCGAAAGCGTCTGCCTCACACTCGAAAGTAGTCGTTCGATTTCTGCCCGACAACACCGCGGAAGCGTCCGGCGGCCGCCTGTCCGGAACCCGGCGGTGGAATGGCAGCAAGGGCGGAGGCGGCAGACCCCGTTCTGCCGCAGGTGGCTTTCCAGCTCGACGGTCACCAGAAGTTTCGACGGCCAGGAGTCGGGAAAGCCGCTCGCTCGCGCTTTCTGCCGGGACTTCCGGCACCGACCTCCGGGATTGCGACATCCAACGGCACGACGGGCCGGCTCTCGCGAGATCGTTTCTTGCCGATCTCGGACCCCTCTCGACGCACGTGCGGTACGGGATGCCAAAGAATACGCACCGGTGCATCCCAGAGCCACGACCGCGACGGCCACGAGGTTCGCCCGGTACCCGGAGTCATGCTCGAATGCGTCCCAGTAGACCTCGAAGAGGGCCACGAACAGCAGCGTGCCGAAGGACAGGAGGTAGCCGAACGTGATGCGGACCTGGAGGGGAAGCGTCTCCACCAGGAGGTTGTTGACCACCACCGCAAAGAACGCCATCAGGATGTAGACCTGGGTGAGAACGACGAGGATCGGGGCGTAACCGGGGGGAGTGTGATCGCCCTTCAAAGTGTCGTCTCCGTTTCTCCTTCTCGCACACGCCGTCAAAACATGCAAGTGGATGTCCCACGACGAGGCGTGGAGTCGGGCCGGCCAGTTTGGCGCAACCCGAAGCAAAAACGGCGCGGAGAAAACTGGGGTCTGGAAGATGAGGGCACACAAACACGGTGCTGACCGGCGACTGAAAATTTTAACCCCTGCATGAAAACAGCAAGTAAACGAGAGACGGGAAAGATGGGAAGGAAACGATCGATCCGATAGAACACCCCCCGTATGCCAACGCGGGCTTACACAAACTTGCAACACCTCTCGATAAAATCCACCCCGTCACTAGCTTCCAGTCAGCGCCACGTTTGTGCGCTCCTTCTTCTCATCCTCCGTTTTTTTTAGCCAGTTTTTCACTCAAACTATGGATATCCTACTACATTTACAATGTCACTCCTTTCCTCACATCTTCTTCCAAAGAACTCTTCTGCTTTGATAAGAGTGATTGTTCTGAGCCTGATGCGAGTGTGTAAGAAGTCGCAGGGGAATGCAATGCACTCGAACACACTGAAACGCAAATGTGTGAACCAGTCTTTATAGGCCAGAAAACACCATAACAAAATTGCTGGTTCATTGCCTAATCCCTACAAATGAACTGCGGCAATCGCCGAGGTGCTGCACAATCTGCTGCATACAGTTACACTGCCACATGTATATTTAGTGGACTTACATTCCACTAAATTTGGCGGACACAGTCCATGCAGCACCGTTGGATCATATGACACCATGACGCCATGCCATCAGTCACGCGACTTGATCATGAGGCACCACGACATCACATTGTCACATGACACCATGACGATGCCGACGTGATCACGTGACACCATAACACAGATGACACCATGACCTCGGGTGACACTGTGACGCGCCGTGACACCAGATTTCCGCAGCATTCTGTGGAGGTATCGTTCCATCTCTCGACCATGTTGCTGCGATTCCCTGCCAGACATAGCGAATAACTTTTGCAGCCAAATGTAGTGGAAGAAATTTCCCGACACATTTCCCGCTAAATTTAGCAGGAAATCACATTGCGATGTCACAAGTGACTCCCTGTCAAACTCGGTGAAGAAATGTTTCCGCTAAATATAGCGGGTAACGCAGTGATGTGATTGGCCTAAACCATTTTGGAGCACCTTTCGAAGCAGTCAAAGCAGTGTTTTGGAGCAACAAATGTGGCCTTTGGAGCAACCAAAACAGTGTTTTGAAGCAGCAAAAGTGGCTTTAGGAGCAGATACTTTTAAAAAAATAAAAATATTTGTTTTAAGTGCTGTACAAATGAAGAGCACTTTGTGTTATGTTGTGTTCTGATGCGACATGTTGTGACGGAACTCGCTGCTTGTGTTTTGAGTGCTGAGACATCCCACAAGCGTAGAGTGCTGTAGGCATTGCCGAGCAATTCCAAAAAAAAAACGCTTGCCACCGTTTTACCGATTCCCGACGTGCCAGATCTTTCGTCAAAAGTAAGCAAACGTAATGCAATGGATTGCAAGCGTCCTGGCTGGTGCCTTTGACGTGTAATCACGTTCGCATGCACATGAGGGCAACTTCGGCAGGCTTGCAGTTGCACGTTCTTCGTCGCGCGAGCGGAGAAAGCGGTTGTTCGATCGAAAACGAAACCATGCCACTCCACTCTGTCACCAACTGATTTCAAAAATTGTATGCAAAATGTAACTGTCGAGCATACGACACAAAACAGTCCAGCAGCGCGTGCTTGCTTCAGGCCGGGAGACAAGGTACAAGCTAAACACACACACACACACACACACACACAAAAAAAAACTTGACCGCATCGATGCAAGACATCGTGAGCCAGGGTCAAAAAACAAACAAGCGCGCTGTGCGGGTTCAGCGTGCAGACATTGCCTTCTTTGCTTTAGCTCACTTCTCATCGCCAATTTTTTTTTCGCGGCAGATTTTTCACGTATCGGGGTCCCTCTTGAAAGAAATCCCACCGAGAGAAACCTACGTAATCAATACTTCAACACAGCAGTCTTTGAGTTAAAGAGGGATTTTTGTAGTAACGTATGATTTAAACAAGAACATGAATGTTGATGTACATGCGGCGGTACTCAGTTTCGTTTTAGAAAGCGCCATATCTGCAGCGACGTGGGGACGGCAACACCCGACTTTGCGCAACCACGGGGACTGGAAAGCAGGGACCAAATATAGTTTTCCCACGGCCATTGGTTTCAGGAGCGAGTGCTTCAACTCACAAAATAACTGCCGCCGCGAAAAAACGTGGTTTCGTTTCACAGCATGACGGCATGGCTGGTACCCGGCACGTTAGCGTCGGAGCGTCCGCACACACCCGCGTCTATAGTTGAAAATATTAAAAAGAAATACACGAGACGAGACCCACGAGACGACGAGAGCGCGAAACTCCAGACGGCGGGAAAACCATGCGAGACCGGATGAACGATTGAAGCAGGGTACTTTGTGTCGGGCGGCCGCTTGCGCCACATTACACACACATGCTCAATTACGGTACTCAGTTTATACCCGTGCCATACGGGCAACTTGAATGCCATCTACAACGAATGACATTTGAACGATCGGCCAATCAGCGCGCGACACTCCGAGCGTGGGGCGTTCCACGCGCGACAGATCGCGAGCCGATTCGTCGATCACACGAATGTCATTCGTTGTAAATGGCATTCGAGGTGCCCGTGTGGCACTGGTATAAGTTTCGGTTTTGAAAGGCGACCAAAATTGTTTTTTTGGAGCAGGCTTGGCGCAGATAACCCATATTTTGGCAAAATGTAGCAGGACGTAGCAGGGTTCGCCCCTTGGCACAGTTTGGAGCAATTGGTGCAGCAATCACATCACTGGGTTACGGCATACACGAAAGACGCGGGGATCTACTGCTAAGCCTCGCACAATGACGGCCATTGCCACGAGCGTGAACGTTGGCCCTCTCACGAGGCTCATGTCGAAGACGATGGTGGTGCCGGGGTATTTGGCCTGAAAGTAGTCCACTGCAATGATGAAGCTGTTGTAGGGCAGCAGGAACCCGACACCAGCCAGCACCAGTGCCAGGTAGATGCAGTGGCAGCGGTCCTCGGGTGGGTCCCCCTGGTGGACGCCGCCACCGACGCCAGCCGACACGCGACGGCGCCTCGCGGCGACCCTGTCCACCCAGGACTGCTGCGATTGGCCCAGCTGGACGTAGCCCCGGCTGAGGTTCTCGTCCATGGCTTCGGATTGGATCTTTCTGCAGCTTTGGTGCGAGACGGGCATGGATACGGGTTAGGTTCAGTTCCAATGTTACTAGAGCAACTCAGTTGGAAAACTGCCATAGAGCCTGGTTCGAAAAAGTGGATTCGTACTTGCAATGCCACCATCTCTCCCGCAGCGACCACTCCGGCAACTGCACGTCTGCACGTACTGGTTCCGGAGGAGTCGCGCAAGAGCCGGTGGCGCCATCCCGCAAAAGCAATATAAATGAACTTTCATGTTTTGACTCGAGGCTAAAGGGTGGCACTGTTATGGTATTTAGTTTGGTCTCGGTGGATAGAAGCAGTTCGGGTTTAGAGGGCGAGTTCCCCACTGAGTGTTGTAGTTAACGTTGGTGCGCTCCAACGTTACTGCCTCCCGTACACCAATGCTTCGATCCCACTTTGGACGGTCTGCAAAAAAATTGCTTTCACCCCGTATTGCGCCGGTATTTGCAACAGAGGTGCCCGAAGGTGGTGGATTCATTCATTGAGAGTGTGAATACATAAAACCTCCAGAGTCGAAAGAAAGGAAACGAAAACTGGTTTTGTCTACGGAAAAACTATAGCTGGGCCTTTTTTTCTCAAAATAATCAAAAAAATCGTTCTGGACTATTCTGGCATTCGTTACAACCAAAAATCTGTGAGATAGAAAGAAAATACAATCGGCTTACCTATTCCCCACTTCCTTTGGCCGAAATAAGTGTCACAGTGACACAAAATATTATTTAAGTGTACACAGAAAGTATAGGGAAAACATAGTCCGATTTTTCGTGATTCACTCGGGTGATCCAGTCTTTCCAAAATTTTAGCAAAAGCTTCCACCACCTTTGGGCACCTCTGTGGACCGTCCAGAGTGGGATCGAGGCATTAGTATACACACTGTAGATCAAAGCCAGCTTGACAAGCTTCCTAGAGAGCCTGGCGCCTTCTATTGGCGCGTCAGACCGACGGCATTCGCTACGCTATCAGCCTGCCCGCGCACAAGAAGGGGCAGAACTGGTGCAACGTTGGATGCACATTATCAGTGGTGGAAAGCAATTTCTATGGCGAAGAATGGTCCTTCTCCGCTGCCCACAGGAGGTGTTGCCGCCGGTGGCGCGAGGAACGCTATCCGCTGGTACCTGCTCGCATGCAAGCAACAGAGAAGAAATGTTTTCAAATGCTGCCCTTCCGTGGAGCTTGTCAAGTGATAGATCTAAGAATGTTGGTGCGTTCGTTAGACGGGGTCACTCTCTTTTATTGGGCCATCGGTTCGGCAGACCAGTTTCTTCGATCCGCGAGTCAGGAAACTGATAACTGAGTACCATAATATCACGTGATAGCCCGCCTAAAATCGAGAGAAAATCGGATCAAAATAAGAAGTGGGCTAACATTCAATGTGCAATCGAGAAAAGATGAAAAAAAAAATACTACTTTTAGATTATGTGTTTCTGCCAAACTTGTTATCGCGGCAAGGGGCAATGAAGCAAAGACGACCGTACTTCCCAGTCTGCAATGTTTGATTATATCCTGCCATAGCTAACTAGACGCATTTACGTCGAGGTCATCGTTGACCCCAAAACTATGATTACGAAGAGTGAGGTATCTTTCGGCGTTTAAAATAGCTAATCAAGCCAAAAACCGGGGTGGGTTACCATTACAAGTGGGGCATCTCTCGGGAATTTACAATAGTGAACTTATGCTCACTATAGCCACTGACATGATCAGAACGGCAGAGAGTAGCTTCCGTTGTCCCGCCTCCCGCACGAGTTTCGTACCTCCGACAATGCTTCGGCGTGTCGCAAGCTGCGAACGTGCCCGCGCAGCCAAGGCAAGGCAACAATCATGTGCTGGAGGCCAGACGTGTGCGAAAGAGAGACCCTGCCATTATCATGTCGGTGACTCTTGCGACACCCAAAAAGCATCTACCACAGCAAAAATGTAAGGCCATGCAATGCAATAACAGATGACTTTGTGCATCTTCAATTAATATTTTTAAATCAAAATTTCAACGACGGTTTATGCAACGCTGCTGTAATAAATAACGGCCCCAGGGACAGTGCCCTTAATATCGGAGCCACGCCGTTCTGACAGCTTGTCTTTTCACCACTGACGGCGAACGATTGAGGTATGGTGAATGCCATTGGGCGCGTTAAGTTTGTGCTCCAGAGCGCGAGAGTTTGGCGCTCCTTTCAATAAACGGACAGGGGCACCGCCGGAAACTTACACTCGAGCGCGCTCTTTGTGCACCAAGTATTTCTCGGAGAGCGAGTGACTTCTTCGTGCACCGTGACGTCACGTCCACAAACAAGATGGCTACGCTGTTGTCGAGACCATCGAGATGAAAGGCGTAACCAGACCGCTGCCCCTTTTCAGTTGACTAGTGCTTAATCCAGCAGGTAAAAAAGATTTCATTTGAAAGCCAAGACAGCAGTTAGTGTTCCCGAAAAGGTTTGTTCGTGCACCTCGCCTGAAAATGAACTCATCTATCAAACGGCAGCGTGCCGATAGCACAGCGACAGAAAAGTTGTCGAGATGAGGAGACAATCGGACCGCTGCCCCTTTTATAATGCTCAGCTCAGCGAATAAAGATACTTTGATTGGAAAACCAAAAATCAGTTAGCATTGAGGAAAAGGTTTTGTTCATGCATCTTGCCTGAAAACAAATTGATCTATCAAACAAGCGTGTTGATAGCTCGGCGACAGAAAAGTTGTGATGAAAAGACAGTCAGACCGCTGCCCTGTTTAAATTGCTTAGCCCAGCCGCAGCGAATAAACACAATAAAGATACTTTGATTGGAAAGCCGAAACATCAGTTAGCGTTGCAGGAAAGGTTTGTTCATGCATCTCGCCTGAAAACGAATTCATCTATCGAAAGGTAGCGTGCCGACAGCACAGCGACAATAAAGTTGAGATGAGAAGACAGTCAGACCGCTGCCCTTTTGAGAATGCTTAGCCCAGCAAATCAAGACATTTTGACTGAAAACCCAAAACATCAGGTAGTGTTACACAAAAGGTTTGTTCATGATCTTGCCTGAAAACAAAATGATGTGCTATCTATTGAATGACGGTGTGCCGGTATGAGCGTACCTTCTATCTCGCGCTGCAAGACGGAACCGCAAAATATCTGACAAGTTGCAGGGTTTCCTGCATCGACAAGCGGGTTCTAGAATGTTGTCTTTAATTTAAATCAGAGCAGCATGCATGGTCAATAAACAGATCGGCCAAGGTAACTTTCCACATATGTGCTCAAAGCGAGTCTTCAAACCTTTCATGGATATTAAAACGTTCATAGAAACTTCATAACGTTGCCGTCTCTTTTACTATACGCTCTGCCGTTCCACACGGGCCTAATTAATTTATCTTCGAAATAATTTCGGCTTCTGCCAACCGTATCCAGGAGATGCCGGGTTCATCATAACCGTGCGGTCGGAAGGAGCTCGTGTGGCTCAATAGTTTCAGCATGTCGAGCTCCTGTACACCATGCACCGTTTAGTTGCTGTGCCCGGAGTAGGAGTAAAGGAGCGCAAACTTAATGCGCCGATTGGCTCGTGGTGTGCGCGCACTAAACTAAATCAGCGAGTGTGCACGTGCGAATGTGCAAGCGGAAATGTGTGCATTTACGCACATTATTTTAAAAAACATTTTCAGTGAGGTGTAAAGCTGAGGAAGTACCATGTTGAGAAGGCTGATCATAAACTATGCACAGAGCAAGTCGTCTGCTTCTTGCGCAGGAGCTGCTGTGACGTCAGAACGAAGCCGAGCTCTGATTGGCTTTGATTAAAAGGATAAGATGCCTTGAGGTGTACCCACTGTTTGTTTCAATCAGCCAAAAAGAGCTTGGCGTTCTGACATCATCGCAATCCCTATGCAAGAAGCAGACGAACCTGCGTTCCGCATAACCTTTTTTGCCTTATGCAGATATTCACACATACATCGAAACTGTTACTGATAAAACTTTTTTTTTTCTTTTTTTAGAGAGATGGAGGTTTAAATTTAAAAATACACGGTGCTTGTAACAGTCACTTCAGCATCGGTCAAGAATTGGTTATGCTGGCTACCAATAACCGAGCCTTACAATATGCTGAGTCATGATTCCAGTGGCTGCCGTCTCCAAAGTATAACCCTACCTGCTGTAATGTAATTTCAGCTTTCTTATCAGTAACAAAAAACCTGTAGAAAACCTGTCTCTTTTTTAATATGGTTACATTAAAGAGCTATTTGTACCTCTGTCCTTCATTGTCTTTAAAACGTTTTATATAAAAAAAAAAAACAGACGGTAAGAAGAATTATGAACATTTCTTTCTGTAGTTTTCTTCTTTTCTGGGCCTCTAAAATGAAGGTAGGGAAGGCATTAAAATTTATGAGACATCAGCTCACATACGTCCAAGCCAAAGAACAACCTGTCACGTTGGAGGCCTAACTCTAAAAATGTGTCAGAATGTTCATCATCACAGATTTTATAAACAGTCATCCAGCAACGGTAGATGTGAATCATTCGCAGTACGTGATCGGTCCCCGCCCATTCAAAATGCACAGCTAATTTCCCAAACGTTGGAAGCTCGGCCGTGCGACCAAAGCGATCGTTGTGTGGGTTTAAGTTTACCCAAAAACAGAACTGTGGACCGGTAGCCAGCTGAACGACAACGGAAAATAGAGCTCGACAGCTTGACACACGCCCACGCACACGCCCATGTTTTCGACAGCAAATTCCCCCAAGATCGTTACGGACATCCGTAAGAAGTCATATCAAAGAATCAATTCCTTTGTTACTCTTTTATCGTAATTGTATAGATAAGATTGCCGTCTGAGAAGCGCATACACGACACATACCAGGTTTACTTCGGAGGAGTCATCTGCCAGACGACGGTACGCATGGAAGCAGCCATTTTGAAATCGCGGTATCTGCGGAGCAGTACTGTTTACCGTTCTGCCCATGCGCGCTCAAAATGTAGTTCGCCTATTACTATCAGGGAATTTAGAATTAGTGCCAGTAAGTTATCAATGCGGTATATCGGCAAGATCTTCCGATGTTTAGAAAGGCGCATGAAAGGTACGTTTTAACCATAGAGTTATTACAATAAACGCTAGAGGCTCAGCTGGCGCTAGTGTGCTGTTGCATTTTGAAGCAGACAGCAAGCAGTCAGAAATTGACTTCCGGTAATGCATTTCTATGGGAAAAAGCGAGTGCATTTTCTCTCTGCGCTCGATTATAAGAGCAAATATCACGAATAATTTGTATGTGCTAGGCACATTGGAACATTTCTCAGTCACGCAGACGAAATAATTGGTCAGTTTCAGCATTTTTATTTGAAATTCGAGGCATGAAAAGCGGCGTTAAAACCGCTTCGTACGTGTATTTATGTGCACTGTCGGACACTGTTAGCGCGAACACGGCGTCGACGCTTTCCAGCATGGGGGATATACGTGCCAAACGAACGAAGGACATGCGGAAAACCAAGAGAGACGGCAAAAACTACGCAGCGACACTGGATAAGTAACTCCTTGTGCACGCAGACGATGAAAATAAATTGAAAGCCACGTAATATAGTCCGATTTGCAATAAATAAGTTCTGCTTTATTCTTTCTGCTCATGAATATGTGCAAAGATGCATGTTCAAATCATCAACCGCACGCTCCAAATCTTTGCAAATAGGGAGAAGTCAGAGAACAGGTGCCCGATAAAAACTGCCCGACATAGGAAATAATAAAAAAGCACACCTTTCGTAGTCCACGTACTTTATTTCTTACATTCGAATGTTTTAATTTTAACCGATCGTAAAGATGCACAACGGAGTCATTTTCATTGAGTGACAGGACGGGCATATTAGCAATATATAAGCGCCACCGCAATGCTAGCAAACCTTGAACACACTCTACATTCTTTTCAATCGTTAGTTTGCTTAGAATCGTCGCTCGTTTTCACATACCTTCCTTGAAACAGAGGTTTTGGGCCTGAAATAGAGCGAAGTTTAACATCGTTCAGTGGTAAAGAAAAATGCTGTAACTAAAGCAATTACACTTTCACAGTACCAAAAAAGGTACATACTATCCGGTACAACCTAAATGACAAAAGTTATTCATGCTATTTTCCGGCGAAGAGACAAAATTCACGCGCGTTTTCCCATAGGAATACACAGGGATGCTGGAAATGGAGACTGCATGCTGTCTGCTTCAATTTGCAACCGGAAGTCCCGTAGACACTAGCGCCAGCTGAGCCTCTAGCGTTTATTGTAATAACTCTATGGTTTTAACATGGTTTGTCTTTGTTCACGGCGGAAGGATTTTAGGACAAAGGTGCAATATAGCGAGGCCAAGCTAGCTCCCAAAAATCGATAAAATTTTTTCGCGCGTCGTAGCAGCCAGTAGCAGCAGCGAGAAAAAGGAAACGAGGTAGGAAAAAGGGAAACAACGAAAGGAGTGTTTATACGACAAACTAAACTAACATAAATTTTAAAAAAAAAGTCACCGCGATTACGAGTTGCAAGTTGTGTTTTGAAGCTGTTAGTGGTACAACTTCTTTAGATGTAAGGACAGAACGAGCGAGTTGGTAGGGATAATTAAACTGGAGGAAGTGTTTGTGTTTGTCCGTCCCTTCTCGTTTTCTTCCTCAAGTTTATTTCATCAGATGGTACGCGAAGCGGCGCAGCTGCAAACTATGGGCCTCTGGATAGATGGATGGATGGTAATGGCTATACCCCTTGTAACGGGCGGTAGCTTGCGCCACCTAGCCTAAGTCTAAAGAGACAAAAACGTGATTCCTCCCGCTCTTTTTAACTATCACCAGGCAGTGGGGGATATCACCAGGATGGCCTTCGGGGGATCGGGCAAAAAAATTAAAAACATCACCCCCCTCCTCTTCCCCCCGGCGAGGGAGTCGCACTTTTTCACATACGGACGGCACCAGGCGGTGGCTGCACAAACTAAAAATCGAGGAAGTGACCTACCTGCGCTACCAATCGATAATGGGAGCTACGCTACCAGTTTCTTCACTCTCCGAGCAGCGGCGCGTGCCCAAGGCGACTCTAAAGAGGGGGATCAGGGGGATCTGTGGCGTCCACCCAAACGTCATGTTTTTCTTTCCGTCCACTTTCTTTTTTTGTGTAACACAATTATATATATGTTGCAATTACGTGTTCTACTTGCTGATCCACAGCCTCCTTCCGAATTTCCTCGATTTCTAGTGCCGACTTCCGCCGCTTGGCATCGAGTGCTCGCGCGTGCGCAGAACGCTTCTCGAAAAAGGTCCATTTTCCTCTGGTCAAACCTTTTCGGCGTTACCCCTAGGGGTTTCGCGAACCGGCCGAGGTTCGAGGTCGACCAGGTTCGACTTTTTCGACCTTTTCGTTTTAGTGGAAAATTCGACGACCTTGTATTAAGGTTCGACTCGTGTGCGCATGCGCGACAGGCTGGCCAGTTGGCTTCGATTGGATGGTGATGGCTAAGGAATGAATTAAAGGGAGCGCTGATTGGTTATTTCATGGTGGAATACGCCAAAACAACGAGGACGAAAACGAGGGAAGAACTAGACAGGACGCGGCGTAACTTTCAACTGAATTGTTTATTTCGATGACAGGATTGTAAAAATATAAAAGCAGGCTTCAGTTAATACAGTACAAAAAATTAAGTTATTAACTTCTTCAGTGATTATAATTAGTTTCTTTTAATTGCAACTGTTTATAAAATAAAATAACCCTTTTCATAAAAAAAAATTCTCCAAACCTAGACATGATTGTATCAAGGTCTGGACACACTGTCCACAAAGTCAAACCGGTCGAATCTGGTGAAAAGTTTGAAGGTTCGTCGAACCGGTTCGACCCAGTTGAACCCCGAAAGTTCGACCTGAAAATCTGGTTCGACGAAAGTTCGCGACACCCCTAGTTACCCCAGCACCGGACCCACCGGGAGACAACACTGCCATGGGCGTTGCCCAGGGCAGTGTTGCCAACCGTAGGGTAATTATCCCAAGGAGGATAGAAGGGTAGGAGAGGGCATGACGTCAGTCGCGTAGCCTCCACAAGCCATGCTCCCTTCACGTTGCTTGACGCCTCACCTCTTTCTCATTTTTCTCCTTACCCTCCTCACTTCTCAGGCCAACGTGACCACATCACGTGACCGTAACTAGCCTTCGTCTAGCCTTCGATTTGATAAAACCTACCGGACGGAGCGCGCGCAAGACTGCAAGGAATCCTTCTACAATCAACCATCCATCTCACACGTGACATGCTGACGCGCACCAATTGCCAGAGAGATCTACGGTCACATTGGCCACAACATTGTTTAAACTTTTTATGACTAGGCTACACCAAAATTGCAATGCGCCCACTCCTAGTACTTATAACCTCCTTGAATTACCCTACTTGTAGGGTATTTTAGGCATTTTGGTACATTGTAGGGTTGTAGGGCCGTCTGGCCATTTCCCCGCCAAAAGTACGGTATTTTCAGACGTTGCTTCTTCAACCGCTAACATAATACAAAAAAAAAAAAAAGCTGCCGTGAAGTTTTGCATAGCTTTACAACCCGTGTGCTGCCACACCACGACATCATGCAAAACGAAAGTATCCAAGCTGCAAGATGTGCTAACAGAGAGCACCACACACCAAGTTGGAGAGTATTAGAGAGCTGGAGCAAGTGGGAGAGGTGCGAGGAGGTGGAGTTGCGCTTAGAAAGTTTGAAGCCAGAAGAGGTATCTTCCCAGTGGAAATGGTCCCGCCAATTTTTCTCTGATGACCCTGGTCCATCCGGCGGTCCTTGTTACACCTGCAAAACACAAGGCACCGCGGGCAGAACCACCCGGAGCCCACCAGAACCGGCAGCCCCCTGTTCAAGTGGGCTTTTCTACGCGCTGGCGTAAGGTGCGCATGCTGCAAATAACCATAGCTGGAACTACCACTCGTCCTGGGCGCTCTTTTGTTATGGCACTTTGCAATCAACTTTCCTTAGCGCACCCATAGAGTGTCGATCACGGATGATCGACGAGTACGGAGACCGATTTCAAAGCTCCCGCGGAGCTTCCCTACATGTTGTGCAGTCGTTAGGCAGTTTGAAGACCGCCTACCGACTGCACAAGTAGTTGGGACTGGAGGCATTCACTTGAGCGAACAAAGTTTTAGCGAACGAAGCCGAAGCCATGACGTTTCATCGAATGACACTTTAGCGAATACGGAAGAGCTGCCGGTTTTCTATCCTCCCCTGGTGCAATAGCCTAGTTTGTCGAAATAGTACCTTAGTTTGACGAATCCCTAGGCGGTGCACCCAAAGAAGCTAATATACCGCTCGGATTAGCTTCCTTTTGTAATGAGCCGCCTTGTCTGTCGCCGCCAGTGCTGGTCCCACGTAGCCCAGTTTTTAATTTCACAACAATTCGGCTAAACGTGTTGGTTGGGGATGTCTGTGCACTCGCTACATCACTGTTGTGCTGATGCTACACAGCGCACATGCAAGCATGGTGTTCTAGAATAACGCAGATATGCGCGTGCATGCGTGCCCTGTCGCTTTGTACTGTATTAATATTACCCTGTATCATCATAATCCATGCAACAGTATTATTTGAACAAAGATTTGCCTCGTAGGGTAAAATGTAGGGTAATAAGAAACATTCGTAGGATAATGTAGGGTTTTCTGGAGGCTGGCATGGGGTATTTTCGAAAAATAGGTTGGCAACACTGGCCCAGGGGGTGCTGCGAAAAGGGACTTGTTAGGAGCTTGTTTTGGGTAGTACAAACTTTAGAGACTGAAACTGTCACGCATCCAGAAGCGTGCCTGCTCTGGTGCGGAGCGCGAGATCACGATGAAAATACAAAGAAACAACAAAAATTTGAACGGCGTCAAAGCTGAGAGCGTGAGCCAAGAGATGCCGTTTCACGCGTTCCATAGTAGACATGACAAAGAAAAATGAAAGCATCACGACACAGGTGTTTTGACGTCAGCACCCAGAGAAAAGAGACGCATACTCTAGCGGTGGTGTCATGAATTTGGCACTTTTGATTGTCTTGCAGCGCAGAGTCTGGCCGATTTCTGGCGTCCTAAGGTGTTCTTTTGTTCTTCAGCAACAGACAGAATTAAGAAAGCTCCACCAACGCGCCATAAGTAGTGCGAGGCTCAATCAGGCGAGCTTGTACTACCCAAAATGAGGGCGCTACAGTGTGTTCAAAACTTCAGCGCAGGAGGCCTATTTCGGTAGTGGCTACAGCTCACCAGATTGTCAACACTTGTTGCTCTTTTGATCAAAAGAAACACGAGATGTTTTAGAGTCTTACGTTGCTCATAAGTTGTTTTTTTTTCGTTTATATAGTTTTCAGAAAATTTGCAACCACATCGTACAGCTCCCGACCCTGGGGGGCCGACAAATGTTTCGTTTTTCCTAAAAAGAAATGGAAGTGACGATATCGCACCCGACTGACTAGAGGCTCAAATGACGATAGACGGAACTTTCGTCATTTGAGCCTCTAACCAATCTGACGAGATATCGGCACTTCCATTTCTTTTTAGGAGATATGAAACATTTGTCGAACATAACCCCTCTGCTTAGTAATAGCCGCAGAACTCTACAAATAAATCCCCTCACCTTTCAGGATACCTTGTTTTAAGATTTTCTTACCTTTAAAAATAGTATGGCAGATCTTTTAGAGACTCAAACACAGTGGCACCACCAAATTGTCATAGGGAAGAAAGAGATGAAACTACAAAATTTCGCTTAAACACAATACCGTTTCGACACCTTTGCAATACTTCTCTCCCAGTAGCGAGTCTACGCTTCTTGACAGCCGAGATAAATTATGTACGTTAGAACTTGTAACAAATCAAGAGAAATGAGAGCAAGAAGCCAGTCATATAGATCCAAGAACAATTTATTATGCCTTGTTTGTTGGTTTTGTTTTAACTAAAACAATTCTGAATAATAACAAGCAAGCCGCAGAGAAATATGACTAGCGGGACAATATACTCAGTGGGAGTTATTTGACGGCAACTCATAACGCAAAAAAGAAAATACTCGTGTTCCTCGATCATTACTGGAAACTGCACTTGTAATGCAATGGATGCAAAACCTTCAAAAAAAACTCCAACGAAAAAATGCTTGTCAGCAAGCAAGGAATTAATGTCAGGTCTCTTTTTTATGATGAAAGGATACTATTGGAGAGCGAAATAAGACACCTGCAGAGAAAAAAACGTCAATGCAGCATTAGCGAAAATGATTTTTTTTTTAATATGTATATCTAAGTATATGTTTATGTTAGAAGGTTAGAGACATTTGCATAGTTACATTAGATCGTTATACTGTACTTGGGAGGGCTGCTTTACTTTCACTGATATTTGTGCTCCTCAAAAACATGCAATCGTTCCTCCTAGCTTCAGAAACGTCTCTTCATGAAAAGCATGGCTCAAAATTTTTAAACAGCAGTTTCAAAGCATATACAATAAAATTCTATTCTTCCAAACTGTAATGCCTCTCAAAACACAAATCTGACATTAAAACTAAGCAGAAACAAAAAGTTAGAAATGAAATCCATCCAAATTCAATACACAGTTACACTCCAAACACAGTTCACGAAAAAATTCAAAAATTCAGATTTGAGCCAAAAATTAACAATTCTTAAGTGAGAAATTTATGGAAATGACAAACAGCACTTGTAAGGCTTAACAAATGCGAAAAGAAGACCATCTGATCAAAGACACAACAAAAGAAAAGGCCTTCAGAAGACCAAAGACGTTTATGAGTACTATATGCTGCCCTTCATAAATGACAAAAAACAAACAAAAAAAACAGGAGTGACTTATGATATTTGAGCAATTTAAGTGCAGCATTGGGGTGAAGGGGTGATAATACTTCCTCTTGAGAGATGAGACTTTGAATTTGCAGCTTATGTTCGCACAGCTTCCTTGAGTGTACAGTTCAAATCGCTGTTAGCTGCTCCAACTTAAAAGATTGACAAGTAGTCCCGCCGCCTTGCCAGAAATATTACACTTTTTCCTAGCAAGTTCATCCACAACTTGCTACTAGTACTGTTGGTGAATTTCAAGGGGCTTTCCTAGAACAGTTTTGACCGCTGGTGCATAACCAGACAGACGATATAGAGGATTGCCAGAAAACAATACTTCTCAAACAGTTCATATTGGGGCCTGCAAACAATCGCTGCCCAAATGTCAAAAGCCAGAACACAAAACTGTCATTCAAGCACTCTGCTGGTTCAAGCGAGGCATTTGTTAAAACACTCCCTATGCTGCTCCATTTAGGCACATTCGAGCACCCGACTTGCACAAACAAAAGTGAATTCACAGTTCGCGTTGCACATTAACATGTTCGGGATGTTAATGCCCATCAGCTCCCTCGAAGACTGCATAAGCAGACATTCGTAACACGTTTCAGCACTTGTCTCTTAGCAACCCGCAACACTGAAGCAACTACTAGTTGCTCCAGCTAAGGCATTCCGTTCTGCAACAATTAACCTAACTGCATCCGTTTCGAAAGCCCTCCAGATGGAGAGTAGCTTTCCTACACACGTCGTTTCGGCTGTCAGAAATGCACCGTCACACTCCTTGCAAGTGTCAGCTGGTACAGTTACTAAGGCATTCCGTTCCGTTTTGCAGACAGTTCGGTTGGATCACCTCCCAGCTTGGGAACATCCTCACTAGCACTACAGCTTGCAGGTACACTTGCAACAACGGTTGGTTGATTCAACTAAGGCACACCATTCTTGAACTAGTTTTTTCCCTTTCCACATTGCACACAAGTCACCCGGTTGGGCAACATGCTTGAGAACATCACTGCAGGCCTTGCCTACAGTCGGAGCAACTGTTAGCTAATCCAACTAAGGCTTTGCGTCACCTGACCTAAAGGCCATCTCAACAAGGAGCCAGCCCGGAGACATTGATGTGACTTCCGGAACCATGTCGTACAGTCAAAGCCATCGTTCATGGGTCCAACAAAAAAGAAGTCCCTCATGCCCATACAAGGCTAGTTGCCTTCCATGCAATGTGCCAGCACAAAAGCAGCAACATCAAAGCAATAAAAACGCACTTAAAAAAAATAGGTACAAAAACCTTAACAGCCATGCTGATACTGCCAAAGTTCCTACAGCAATGCACCGGTCTGTACTAAATATATATGTACAACTCTATTTACAATGCAAGTGGCCGGAAAGACAGACGCAAGAACGCGTGAGCCCCCCACAGTGGTCCCCCATCCTAGACTGTTTGCATGTATGCCTAAAAAAGGCGTAACATGTTTAAACTGTTAAACTTCAGGCAGTCAAGTGGCAGTTAGTGGACAGTAGAAGCAGTCCTACGACGAGCAGAACGAAGCCGACGCCGTCGACGATTTGCAACGCGAACCGTCGTTCCCATTTGCCGAAATACGGTCCCACTTGTGCGCTTGGACAGACGACAACAGAAAAGCATCGAAGATGCGACGCTTGTGCAACTTTGATCGCACTACCAAAAAACCAAGCATCAACTTCCGGCGATGTCGCTTTCAAAACTCATTGCACACTTCTGTCTTTACGCGAAGGAAGAAGAGCCGATCCCCATGACAATGCCCAAAGGCCACGTAGAGAGGCCACGTAAATAGGCCACGTAAAAAAAAGATTCCGCCGACTCATGTGCCCCACGGTCGCATTCTGCAACACCTCGGGGAAGCAGTGGAGAAAAAATACAAAACGTCGCCGAGTCACCAAAGCATCGCAGCTGAACACCATGACAAGGAATAAAAAGAAGCACCACAGTTCATCTGTCATGTAACAGCACCCGCCACTCGAACATAAAACAGTAGTTTTAAATAAAACGTTGCGTAAAAAGAAAGTTTCTCGCAGAGATGACGAATGCAGGACGACGACTTGCTCGACACCGCTGCCTTGGAAGTTCCGGAGTGGATGCATCGGCAGTTCCGCTTCCCAGATCCTGTGTTCTCGACATTTTTCGTTTCCTCTCAGGGATCGTTTGCAGACGACGAATTCCGACCCTGACCAGTCCACGCGTCGCCCGATGCAGAGAGCTGGTCACGGACGACCTCGTTCACCACACCTTTCCACTGTAGCATGCACGCTGTCGTGTTCGAGGAGACGAGACAACGTCGGGAAAAGAAAAAGAAAGCGTACGTTAAGGCAAGCTCTTCTTGGAAGCATCTAGAAAATGCACCGACGATTAGCACCAGAACTAGCCATGGGTTGCTCTGCAATGCCTCACCAACACAAAATGCCTTTTACCACTTGCAGCTTAAATATATCTATAATCAACCAGATTTCAAAAGAAAACCGAGTATTATACAGTTGAACCTCGATTTTACGAAACCCGATTTTACGAATTTTCCGATTTAACGAACAAATTCGGATTCTCCGCGCAGCCTATGAGGTCTCACTTCCTCGATTTTACGAAGTTTCCGATTTAACGAAATAATTATAGCGGGTCTTGGTGACTTCGTTAAATCGAGGTTCAACTGCACTAATGTCACTTTGCAGCAGTGTATAAAACGTACCCTACATGCTCCTCTAATCAACTGTTCTCCCTAACTCCTTCACCTTAAGAGTTAACAGGGCGGAGGATTGAAGCCAGAGCTCGTAGCCTTGGCAGCTGCTCCTGCTACGCGACAATTTGTGCAGCCAAGGGGCATCCGTGAGCAAGGAGCTCACGCATGCAGCCTTCACTGCGTTACACAGCGAGACACTGTTAGCACAAACATGAAATCACTGGTTTTTTCTGCTTTTGTCTTAGAGTCAAAAGAAGAACACCAAACTAGACGTTTGTGTTTATGCAGCGTAAGGTTGGTCTGCCTTCGAGGTGCGGCGACACTGGTTTAAGCTGTAGATCAGAAAATTTAGCCAGTGCAGTATGACTGCTAGCCTGGAGTCTTTAACAGGCATCACGCAGTAGTGATGCACAACCGCACGCCAGTCATGGGGGGGGATTGAACCTAGGGTCCCTGGATTCTAAAGCACGAGCTTTCGCTCCATGTGGTCAGAGGTGGTGTGCGCTAAGAAACTCGGCCACCGAATGCGGCATTAGCCACTACTGTGCCGGAAAGTGCTCACTCACGACGCAGACCCAAACAATAAAGATCAAAGCCCGCCAACACCCTATCGAAGTAAAGTGCAAAAAATCGTCGATGTCGTGCTTGCGCCAACGGTGTTGCATAGTAAGTGTCTTAAGGTGACAAGGAGTATGGGAGTCAAGTGATGGTATAGAGCCTATAAAATGCCTTGCAGACATTTGAGTAGAAAAAGTACGCTCAAATTTTCTTACAAATACGTTAGCATGTCTGAAATAATGGAAGGCAATTAAGCTTTCTTAAGTGAATGAAATGTGCACATGAGTAATGAAGTATTACGAAATTATTGTACGGGCTGTTAAACCTGGCCATACCTTATGTTGGCATGCATACAGTTTTCATTCATACTGTATACTGGTCGTAATACATACAGTACACTAAGTTCTAGCTAGGCCCTTAGAATAAAACAGCAAGGCCTGTGACATAAGCTTACTTGTGAATGCAATCTGAGCAGTGATCCTTCTTCCACCAATTTGAAATTCGAGTAATTTTTTATACTGGAACTGAATTCTGAAACCTATTGGAAATTTTGCCTTTGAAGTGCTTCGTCAAATATTTCAGCAGACCCAACTGGCATCTCAACAACTTTAGCAAATAAAGACTAAAAGTTTTCCCAAGTCAGGTTGACTTAGTGCACAATGAACAGCCTAAGTACTCTACAACATAACAGCACTTGAACAAAACAACACAATATATGCACTCAAAAGCAGCTAGCCACAACATAGAAACACGGTGTTCATGCTTTGCCTTCGCAATCATGTTAACATGGTCCGGACCACACATCCCACACAAACGTGCAACGAGACACATGAACAGGCAGTTTCGGACAGAGGGACACGCATGCACATTGTACATAATCCGTGCATGACCCAATGTTGTTGAGACATTCCTTTCCATGTAGTACCCACCTACTTTCACGGTTATTATGACAGCAGCAGTATTTGAGTCACTTTCACTTAGTATCCCTTATTCCAATAAGTAATAGTATATGTAGTTCTATTTCTCAACGGCAACAAACTGAAGTCAGAGTTTAAAGTGTTTTCTGCATGCAGGAACATTTAACACAATTTGATAGCTTCAATAAATCAAGAGGATTTTTAGCCAATTTTCTCAGAGGCTTTTTTTCGTTCCCAGGTTTCTTTTCTCACAGATTTCCCATATGATTGCACACATAGTTAAGGACGAAAATGTGTGAATCAGCCACCCCACCTCTTGACACACATCTGTCTCCACTCATACATTCTTTTCAATGAACCGTTATTCTTCCCAAACATTGTATCACATGTGTAATGTCAAACAATGCTGAGGTGCTACGTACGAGGACATGTGGAACTCCTAGCATTGGTGCAGTTGGGTTAGATTGAACATATAGGAGATTCCAAAAACCCAGGATTGCTCTAAAATCGGCCAGAAAATCCTGCACCTGCGCATGGCAGTCTCAAATTTCTACCAAAGGTGTATCAAAACAAGGGTTGCGCTTGTCGTGCCGTCTCTCAATAGGCAGAGCAAGCAGACGGCGCACTCAGTCGAAAGCAGGCAACGGCATTGTCTGCTCACTGCACCTGTCAGATGGCAGCACAAGCACAGCATTTGCTAACCTGGTCAACTCTGCCGTCCTTTACCATTTACAGTGGCAAGGGTGTTGGTCTCATTTTTTTCGCGGGAAGGAAGCTATGCCTTGAAATTTTGCAGGGTAAACTGAACCACAAAAACACACCTACGATGAAAATTTGAGACCGCTGCAAAGCGCACACTTTTCCCGCCAATTATAGAGTGAGCCCGGATGTTAAAAACACCCTATAAGGAACACCAGAGTAGCAACAGATCGAAATTGAAAACACCAAAACTCCAATGTGCAACACATAAAAATGGCTGCCTCAATGCTAAACTACAGTAGACTCATTAATTCATTCAACTCTAGGAAGCCACAAATTTTGTTTGAATTATCAGAAGCTTGAATTACCAGAAATTCACCTAAATATAACGAGATAAAATTATGATTTGTTATGTGGATGGCTACACATACAAAGCAAATATTTGTTCCTCTACATAGACCTACTAATCATATGCAGGTATGCCACACATGAAGCATTGGTGAAATGTATGAGAAGATTATTCAGCCCTCAAAAATGTTGTCTATCGTGGGCTGTTTAGACTGCACGTGAGGCCTCGAAACAAAATTTAGTCTGTTCATCCAGCAAAAAAGCTGTCTACTCTGGACTACCGGCCCGTTGAGCGCGCTTCTTACTGAGCATCGGTGCACTGCGCAGAAGCAACAACTGCAGAAGCGAGCTTCGTGGGTGTTGCTTTTCTGCAGTGCACAGATGCTCGGTAAGAAGTGTGCTCAACGGGGCTGCGAGAACAAAAAGTATGAATCGCATCAAAACTCCGATGGAATTAAGCGGCTTATAAATACGTTGCAAACATGATGGGTCAACCAAAATATTTAAATATCTTTGAACTAACCAGGAGTATGAAACATCCGAGTTTGAATTATTGCGAGCCTACTGTAACTCGAGCTCGTGTCAGAAAAAGCTTGCCGGTCTACAACTCTAATGCTACAACATTTGGCTCGCATCAGGCGGTGTTTGCTCCCTAGCATTAAACCATCCAGGTCTTAATGTGTTGACACTATCCGCCTGCAACATTGAGAGCTTGTTGCAAGCATAACCCTTACTGTGCAACTCGTGTTCCCCTTTATCAGTGCAGTTGCTACGCTACATCGCCTCAAGTGTTTGTTGCAGCAATGCAACATTCAACAACACTAAACTTGGAACATTAAACTATGTTGGACTCCACACATGCACTGGTTGCAACGACCGACATGCATCATGCAGTGTTAAGCTAGCAGTACGAACCAATGGCAGCAGCACGTGCGGTGCACATAGGTTGTACGCAGAGCGGACAATTGCATGCCACAAAGTCTGTTCCAGAGAAAGCCTTACTCATTTCCTTAAGTCTCTGTCCAGTGCTATACCGTCAAGTTTCATTTTCATCCCACGTCAAAGATGGGCCTTCGCTAAAGCCGGATCGGCGTCGGCTTCTTCGGGACCGACGTCGCACTTCGTCGAACCAACGTCAGGCGACCAGTGACGTATCAACGTCGGATCAACGTCACACTGTGCACCAAAAACTGAAACAATGCACGATGCATCAAGAGGGCCCGAACTCCATGGGCGCCAACGCAACATTGGGTCAAGAATTTCGGCAAGCAGTAGATGCAAAGTAACAAAACTGTTTGACAAGAGAAGATGCACCGGTCACACTCAAATCTGGCTGCAACGAAATTTAGAACCAGAAGAAATGACTACTCGAGAATAATCCGTAAAGGATGAATAGCTATTGCTTTTCCTTAGCACGCCCAGACGTGCGCAGCTCACTGCTACATCAGTGACCTTGAGTTACGTAGACAAAAATCTATGAGGGTACACATTTTTCACCTACTCCAATCACACTGCTATTAATCCGAATGGACCCCTGTAAAAATTATACGAAACAATAATAATTTGTGGTGTCATGCCGACATAAGAACTAATACCGTATTTGCACGAATATAACGCGAGTTTTTTTTTTCCGAATTGCGTGCTCCAAAATGTACCTGGCGTTATATTCGGAATCGAGTTCAGCCACGAGGCGTGCGAGTCTGGAGAAAGCCAGAGGAGAAAGCCATCCCTCCGGCTCAATGCAGGAGATCCGGTGGGAAAAGAAGTGGGGTGTGGGGGGGGGGGGGGAATTTATTAGCTATTGGGCCACGTGAAGGGGCGAATAGAAAACATAAAAAGCATTTTTATCCCATTTGTGTTTGTACAACGCCTGCACGCGGCAGAAACACAGCGCACCATGCGGAAATGTGGGCATTGGCCAATTCAAGCCAAGCCAGGCCAAGTCAAGTCAACACAAGCCAAGCCAAGACCACCGAAAACACGCTCACGCAATGTGCAACAGAGGTGTTTGTTTATGCGGTGGGTCCAGAACAAGAGTAAGTGTGATCGTGTATCGGGTTCCGCAGTTTTTTTTCTGCCTGCGCATTTTTAGTTTCTGCTCCAGAGTGGTCTGGTGTTTGTGCCTTGGTGCTTCTGCTTCATGCCTTGCTTTGCTTGTGGGCTGCCGAGGAGCTCACGCCGAAGAAAAAAGAACTACCAGACAAGCGCGGCGCGGTGCTGCTGCTTATGTGCGTAGTAGGGGAGTGGATTGTAAACGGAAGGACCTGAGCAGTGAGGATGAGTGCAGTCAAAACATAAACTGATATTTCTTCTATATCCATCGCCTTTTCACTTCTGCTATACCCCCGAGTGTGGAAAGTGTACGCGGCCTCGGCTCGCTCGCGTTATAATAGTAATGTTTGCTTTTTTTTTCTCTTTGAGGACATCAAAACCTGCCCTCGCATTATATTCAGTGGTCGCGTTATATTCGTGCAAATACGATAAATGCCTGATGATGCGCATCCCCGGACATAAAGAAGTTGAAGCTTAAAGGGAAACTCTGCCAAAAGTTTCATGGTCTCCAATTTTCACAGAAGTGGCACCAAGTATTAAATGCACTATCCAGGGCACGTCTATAAAATATTCTGCCAAAATCATTTATGGGGGAGGAAAACGGAGCTCTTTCTTAAGCCCCATGCACATCTCAATTATCCACTATATAGTTGAGTGAAGGTTACGAGCTACAGTGCCTCTTTGACCCATTAATAATTTGTGCACAGCCTTTGAAATAGATGCATGGCCCATTAGGACAGAAGCCACAATCCAGATGAAATACCACGAGTGAGAACTGGACAGAGGCTGCAATCCAAATCAAGCTATCAAAAGGGACAACTGGACAAAAGCTGCAATCGAAATCATGCTATCACAAGTTACAACATGACACAAGTCGCAATCCGAACCAAGCTATCGCATGTGACAACTGGACAGAAGCCGCAATCCAAACGATGCTATCGCAAGTAACAATTGAACAGAAGCCGCAATCCAAGCCAAGCCATCACAAACAACAACTGAACAGAAGCCGCAATACGAACCAAGATATCACAGGTGACAATTGAGGACAGTTGGGCAGATGCTGCAATCCAAATCAAGCTATCACATGCGACAACTTCTAACATGTGTATTACAAAACCACCATTCGCAGGAACCAAGCTTCCAAAGTTTGCAATCATTTCTCACGGCCAAAATCTTGTTGCCGCCGGGCATCAGTAAGTGACACAACCCCCCATGCGCATGCTGACAATCGTAAGGCACCAAAGACATGGCAGCAAACAGTCACCCACCTGCAATAAGAGCGTCCAATTCCTTCTCGGATTTGCAGTGATGGAAGTCCGTCGGCAGCGCCCCCTTTATGGCGTCTGCAACGGACGGCTGCAAGCAAAAGCACCACACACCAAGCCATTGTTCAATATTTTCTGCCACAAACAAATCAAGGCCAGCTAGAAGCAGCGATACATCAGGAATGAGCATAGAAGACTAATGTTTGGCTGATGCAGACTATCCTAGCCGTGTCATTTCTACCTTGGCCAATGGGTTTTCTACCCTGGTCAATGCCGGCACTACAACTGGCAAGGTCCATTCTACCTTGGCCAATGTCGGCACTGTCTTGACCAAGCTGGCAGTAGGTGGCCATTGTCGGCACTGCCTTGACCAAGGCTGGCACTACATTGGCCAATGTCTGTCACATTCGTTAGACACTGCGATCATTCATTTACCGTGTTTGAGGCAATCTTACTCTTCAAATACAAATGCCACATCCAAATACGCTTTGCTTGCATTCCAACTCCACTTGCAAAAGTTCAAAGGATACTAAAACCGCATTAAGATGGCAATTTGGGCCAGTTGGTTCATGATCGAAGATAGGCGCAGAAAAAACAAGGACAAGAAGAGACGTAAACACTGGCGCACTCGCAACTAACATTTATTGAAAAAAACAAATCCCTTAAATAGCCGTGAAAAAAAACCTTCGTCACGACTAGGCATGGTGTAGGCCCCTTTCTAGAAAATCAAATTCCTTTGTCGATAAGGTAATTGACGCGCCACTTGTGCACATCTTGCTCTTTGCTTTGATTTCGAAGGTCTCGTGGAGCTCCCTGGATATCTTATCTGGGTATCTGGCCAGAAATGTTGCGTCTTTAAATGACGGAGAGCAAGGGCAGCGGCTGTAGTGTTGCCAGATGTCCAGATGGGGCTGCTCGTGTGGCCGCGTCATGTTCACATGCACGATCGTTGAAGCATCGGCCGGTCTGACCGATGTATACTGACCCGCATGACATTGGAATCTCGGAAACAACTCCCCTTGTGCACTCCGTGTATGTCTTGCGGTGTTTAGTTTTGCATTTGTCTGCAGCATCAGCGGGAAAATTTATTTTGCAGCACAGTCTTGACAGCTTATTAGGTGCCGAGAAAACTACTGGTACGTCGTAACGGTCAGCTACCTTTTTAAGGTTGTGGGTAATGGAGTGCATGTATGGAATGACAACTGGTCTAACTGTGCTTTTTTTCCCCCGAGGTTGCCTTTGCATGCCTTTTATCTTCTTGATTAGGCTTTCTGCCACCTCCACCAGAACATTTGGAGGGAAACCAGCCCTCTGCAGGCGTGCTGCCTGTTTGTCGAAGCTTTCTTGCGCAGTGTGCTCACATGATTTTTTAATGGACGCCTCAAGACAGATTGAAGCAATCCCTCGTTTGACAACCTTAGATTGGGCTGAGCTGTATGGGAGAATGCCCTTCTTGGAGCGCGGCTTGTACGTCCAGCATATGTGATCCCCCCCGAGGCTCAGTCTAAGATCTAAAAACTGCTGCCCTTGCTCCCCGTCTTTTAAAGACGCAACATTTCTGGCCAGATACCCAGATAAGATATCCAGGGAGCTCCACGAGGCCTTTGAAATCAAAGCAAAGGAGGCAAGATGTGCACAAGTGACGCGTCAATTACCTTATCGACAAAGGAATTTGATTTTCTAGAAATGGGTCTACACCGTGCCTAGTCGTGACGAAGGGTTTTTTTCACGGCTATATACGGGATTCGTTTTTTCAATAAATGTTAGTTGCGAGTGCGCCAGTGTTTACGTCTCTTCTTGTCCTTGTTTTTTCGGCGCCTATCTTCGGACAATAAAACCCCCAGGAAAAGTTTATATTTTATTTTTTGCCAGGCGATTTAATATGGTGTCGGGACACTACCCAATCAATATTTTGCTGCAGTCACTTATCTTATTAATAAAGCAAAAAAACTACTGCTCCGAAACCGAAACACGAATACGGAGATTCATGGCCGACTAGCATACCGAGGAGGAGGGGGAAATGAGGAGGAGGAGAGAGTTGCCGGAAGTCATGTGGCTGTTGCTCTTTACAAAGTTTTTTTCCTGACTCTTCGCTTCTCCAGCGTGTGAAGGAGACAATGACGTTGCCTGCACAGTTTGTCGTGAGATTGCTCTGCGCTTGAAGATTGATTGGTCGGTACTACGAACGACAGTTCCGAAGTAGCGGTCCCACATCCGTCGCAACAATGGTCTGTCATGCGCCGCCATCATATCATCAGCCCGCGGTACGTCGACATGTCGAGAATGACTAAGTACATGTACTTCCTGTGATCTGTGCAACATTTTGTTTTCCCGATCAACGTGTTTGCAGCTTTTTGGAAGCCACAATAAATGGGGCTCGTATTTTTTTTCTATTTGTAATATTGAATGTGTGCCCTAGATGACCCACGGCTTTGTATACATTTGGTACGCTATAGTTTGAAAGGCACATGAACATGAAAGAGGGGGTGAGCCTGCCTCAAACCGGCCAATTCTCGGCCGGCGGTTTTTGGGCGAAAAGAAAACTAATTTCGAGCCACAAATTGTGTTCTGGGTAGTTAAGCCCTTGTAGGTCATGTTCAAATAAAAACCTCGGCGAGCATAAATACCCTGTCAGTGTCCCTTTAAGCTCATGTGCCGCTGAAGCCTGGATAAGGCAATGAAACTATGCGAAGGATTATGGAATCGACCATATGAAAGATATTCTTGTTCATGCTGTTTTTGACTGGTTCAAGGAAGCACAACCTCGTGGTTCCGTCCTAACCAGAATGATGTCCAGTCATGCCAATCTTCAATGTTCAAAAAAACACCTAAAAAGGGGGGGGGGGGGAATGTATGGCAGGAACACTACTGTCGATGCTGGCTCGATATTGGTCCAACCTAGCTCCCAAGACATCATACTACCAAGGCAAACCTTGGCCTGCCAACAATGCCATATTAAAGAGTAATAATGCAGTAACCAGTGTCAGAAAGTCTCGAGTAGAAAACGAAACAATGAACCAGAAATTATAATGATTGAAGACACGTCATTATATTCACCTTTAGGTTGACATAGATGAGGGTCGCCTGTTGTTTGCTGAAGTTGTCACTCAAGCTCTTGAATGCCTAATTCCAAGAAAAAAAAAATTTTTGTAGCCAGGTCTCACAGTGGCAATGAACGTACACAAGCAATTTTTCAAAAATACAGAGTTTTATAAATTTGAAGTGTCGTCAGAAGCCACCAAAAACAAGAAGTTTCTCCAGTTCTAACAAGCATTTGTTGGTACTAAAACAACATAAAGGTAAAAAGCCAGGCTGGAGCAAAATAACTCAATTACAGATTACAGAATAAGGAAGGCAGCCAACACCTCGTCTTCCTTTTGCTAAAGCCCACAGATAGACAATATGGCTTTCGGCATTCACTAAAAGACTACCATAAATCAACGCTAAGCCAATGACCATATTTTCCGGAATGGTGTATAGTCTGCAACCGGTGTATAGCTCGCACCCAGTGCCTAGTACGCCGGTGAAAAATTCTCATACACAGCACACCTTGACTAATGCCTTCTTTACTTGCATACAAAGAAGCTTTTATCATACATAAATCACCATTAACATTATCTGTCATTCACAAAATACCTTGTGCCTCATCTGAAATCATGATTTGGAAAAAGAAAAGAATTACACAGACCTGTAGATAGTCCGCACCGCTTAAAAATCAAACTTTTACACATGCATAAACCACGGACAATAGACAGGAAAATATGGTATTTGCAATACAGTGTGAAAGAGCAAGAAAGCCAAAAACTGAGATCATTCTGCTTCAAACCACACATGACCAATTATGTGCCGTTTCTTGTACAGCAGGCATGTCCAGTGTTGAAGCAAGAGAATTGAAACAATCAGCGTGGTCGCAAACAAGACGCAAGTTGTCACAGATTTTCTAATATAGTTTGAATGCATCCCCTGCCAATTTCCAGTGCATGATCTGAAGAGGGCGTAAGCTGTCTCATGCCTGCACCGATCCCAACTACATGCAATAAAACCCAATCCAAGTCACTAAAAATTTGAGGTAAAAAACTACACACCGAGCACCAGAGGCCTGTAAAGGTAAGAATTCCAATCCTAAATCAATCGAAAGTGTCACAGCAACAAATGTACTGATAATGAAGAAACCCCAAGACAGCACACCTAGAAACACACACACACACACACAAACACACACTCTTGGGGTTTCATTGTTACAACAAAATTTTACCCGCTCTTTTCTGCCTTTACATTTTGTCTAATACACTGAATGCTCCAAAAGCAACAAGGTACTCAGATATATAGCTGTTGCGGACACTGTAACCATTACACTAGAGTCGCTAGAGAGTTACGCTTCGACGACCGGCGCTCTTTACCAACCACTATTCGATGCTAACACGACGGTCTTGTCGGTTCGCGTCGCATGACATTTGTGGGTGCTGCCATCTCGCTGCTTAGTCGCATAGGTGACTAAGCAACGAAAATACAACCTTTTTTTTGATCATATACATGGTGTCAAGGTTGATCGTGGCATAGTTTTGCTCCATTCCGAACTGTTTTACCAAGCAGGATGATGGAAAGCATGTTCCGTCGGTGCACGTCGGCAAAGATAGGTGACAACTGGCAACATTGATTCTACCCAACAATTTAGTGGCTCAAGACTGCGCCACCCCAGGCTTTAGGACGCAGGAAACATGGCCGACGGCGGGCCTTTACTCACCACAGCGGTCGTGTAGTCAGCGCTGCCAATGTGTGCCCCGTCATAGACCACAAACCGTGGCGTCCCTTCTTGAGCTTCCGGAAGCGCCTTGGTGATCTTGGAGCTCGTGTACATCGAGGACGGGTACAGCACGCTGCGGTCGGGGGACACCAGCACGTACGGCACACCGGAGAGGGTCTGCGAAGATGCGTCACGTGACCACCAACCTTGCACGGACCCTGTGGCCCCAATCGCGGGACGGTACGGCACTCTCGTTGCGAACGCCCGGAACAAGGGCCCGTTCGGGTCCGAACGAGGGTCCACAAAGCAGACGTTTCCGCACCGAAGCGCTCGCGGGAATGCCAGAGTCTCGGTAATTGGGGGAAGAAAGAAAAGTAAAACTTTGGGAGGAATTCCCTGCACGCCCATTTAGCAAAGGAAAGAGAATCGATTCGGATGACCTGTAGTCTGATGCGGGTGAAGAACGGGGGGACAAGTCCCTCCTGCAAAGCACTCGGCTTGCCACGATCACTGGTCTCCTCTTCTTTACCTGTTTCATTTCCAGCATTTGCTCCACTAAAGTGGAAAGAGTGGAGGGCTTTGTGGACGGAGCTTGTCCTACTTTTCATACATTGCAACAGACTATACAGGGCGTTTTCTTTTTAGGGGCGAAGCTCCTTAGGGGCTAGCCATGTCCGTCCGCCGTCCGCCGTAGGCCCGGCGTCGGGTGCTCGTGCTTCTGCTCGTGAGATCACGTGCTCACGAGCACGTGAGCACATGCTCACGTTCTCGTGTAGGGCAAAAAAAAAATTGGAAAAAAAAAAGATGAAAAAAATTATGAAAAAAGAAAAAGAAGAAAAAAAAGAGTAGGGGGTTCTGAGATGCCATCCCATCTGTCTGCTTAAAAAAAGAAAAGAAAAAGAAGAAAACCACACATTCTCCTACTGACATGAATGAAAAGGCTCAAAGAAAAAGAAGAAAAAAAAGAGTAGGGGGTTCTGAGATACCATCCCATCTGTCTGCTTAAAAAAAGAAAAAGAAGAAAACCACACATTCTCCTACTGACATGAATGAAAAGGCTCGGCATGCTGCGGTTCGGCGTCTACACAGACAAGCACCACCAGAGCTTCGCCCCAAGCAACATCATTCACCACGTGGAGATGCGGTCAATGTTTTAAGCCTAACAGATTCGTTAAAAAAGATCCGTCAAAGCCACACTAATATGGTTTGTGCAGGTGAGCTATACGGCCAGGGAGACAGAGTGGAAGGTTAACCTTAACGATTAGTCGGCTAATTAACTCAACGATGTTATAGTTGATGTTTTAATTATCAAAAACAAACATACAGTTCTAATTAGAAACTTGCCGAGCGTCATCGAAAACCACTAAACCAGTCAATATTAGGAAGACTTGGGGCACGTGGGAAGCACGGTGGAGCGCTAAGGTTACCCCTCGTGGAGCAGGGGCAAGGCTACCGGCGCGATAACGTTCCCACACGGCCTTTCCGTCTTTATCGTCCGCGTTTTTTTTGCCCCACCTTGTGCCTGTTGCCCGAGCGCCAACTCGTGCAACAGGCACAAGCGCAACTTATGAATGTGGGAAGTTGGCAGCGAAAGCGACATCCCCGGGAGCCTTTCGATGAGCAGCTGACACCTCAATTACGCTCGCTCTACTAGGAGTGGTTTGCAACTTTTACTTGTGGGTTTGTTGTAGCTTTCAAGGCATGTTCGACCAAAACTATGCCACTGCTGAGAGACGTGTGTCTGCCGTTACAACTGCCAACGTAGATATACAGTAAAATCCCGAGATGCCCCACCCCAGAAAGATAGCCCATGCCTATTTTTGGCTCGATTTTCTATAGTTCTTTAACACCGAAAGATAGCCCAATCCTAGTAATAGTAGCGTTGGGATCAACGATGGCCTCGGCGTAAATGCGGCTAGTTAGCTATGGTGGGATATAAGCGAACGCTGCTAAGTGGAAGTACAGTCATTTTTGCTTCGTTGCTGCCTCGCCACCATAACAAGCTTGGAAGGGACACTTGACCTAAAAATATAATTTTTTTAACTGGTCTTGATCGCACACCGAAAGTCAGCCCATTCCATATTTTCACCCGATTTGCTCCCGATTTTAGGTTGGCTATCTCTCGACATATTACAATAGATCTTCAGGTCGGCATCCCCTTAACGGATCGGCCAAAGGGTTTTCTTGAGTCACAGCGACAAGGACAGAGAGATGATCTTACAGTCTTGTGAGAGATCCTGATGCGTGGTCGGGCGTGTTCGTACATCAGCAGAGCCAGGGAGATGACAACACCGGCGATGATGCCATACTGGAAAAAGGAATTCCACGGATCACCATAGGTTACACAGCAAGGTCCTAAGGACAAAATGATCCACTATTTCTCCAGGGTGTAAATTGCCAATGGTTAGCTTTGCAAATCTAGGCTGTGCCCAGAATCGAAACTGGCACATACTAACATTCTAACTCGAAGCCAAAAGGGCTACAGCAGAACGGCAATTGACATGAAGGCTATCTAACTCCATCAAGGTGTTCAAAGATATGTTGCAACACTTTATTCTTCAGCACACTGGTAGGACTAAGGAGGATGCTAATGTTATGCTTCGTCTCAGCCTAACTTGGAAAAGAGCAATTGCTATGGCCCCTCGACCTAATTGGAGTGATGAAGCGAAGCATGTGATAGCCCTCTATAAAAGTGGACTCCGATGATGCGCCGTCATTTGCTTCACTCTCGCGCTTCGATTCACTTGCTGGGGCCATTGCTTTGGCCGGTTACCAAGTCACGATGAAACAGGGTACAGCGACAACCACAGCGTTTCCGCATCATTCAATAACCGGGTAAACCAAAGAGATGAAATAGAACAAATTTAAAGCCCACAACTGACCTCCAATCCAAGCACAAAGGACACGAGGAAAGTGGCGGTGAATGGGAACAGGTCGATCTCTGCAAAGTGTCACAAAACACACGAACGTCGGCATGACAGTGGCAAATGCCGGCATGACAGTGGCAAATGACGGCATGACAGTGGCAAACATTGGCAAGACAGCAGCAAATACCGGCAGAATACTGGCAGGTGGAAAACAAGGAATGCTCACTGTTCGTGCGCCACATGCCGGGGACGTCCTGGTAGTGTATCATGAAGATGACGGCGGTGATGATGATGGCCGCCAAGGAGGCCTTGGGGATGAACTTGAAGTAGGGTGCCATGAAGACCAGGGCCATGATCACAATGGCACCTGCAGACGGACATTAGAGAGTGCAAATGAACAATGAGGGAATCCCAACTTAATGGAATAAGAAAATGTTGTGGTGAATGACGCGTTGAAAGCTGGCATTCAAAGTAAGAGTTATACAAGCTCGATCGTGCTGACAAAGACTAGTAAGCACAGAATGTCCGATAGGCCTTCCGGGGAAGAAGAGAAGGTCGTCTGAATGGCACCGCCTACCGAACATTCGCTCCCATTCCTGACACACTGCGATATGGCGCAGCACGACGGGGAAGGCCTCGAAACGCGCAACCGCACCTTTGCGCATTGCGCGAATGAGTTCTCTTTTGCGTTCTCCGACCACCAACCCTGGATAGCTCAGTCAGCAAAGCACTTGGCTTACAGTCTTGGAGGTGGAGTTCAAATCCTGCCAGGGGACAGAAGTCCTTTTTATAAGGGTCCTTACGAGCGTAATGCTTTTCAGAGTCTGTTTTTAATTACAGCCGGATGCTACAGTCAAACATTACAGAAATCCATGAAAATCGGGCAGTATAACAGATTCTGTGTTAAATTTTAAAGACATGGGAATGGTACAAGAGTCGTAATGCAAAGATCTGGGATAGCATTTACTCATCAAGCCAGCACAAAAGACAAACCGTATTTACACGAATGTAGGTCGACCCATTTTTCAATTTTTGAAATAAGTGGGGAGGTTGGCTTATAATCAAACCAAAATATTCCATCGCCGACAAAAATGAAACAATCGCGATATCAAGAACACCTCGACTTGTAACAAATTCCGTTGGCTGTAGCTGTAGCATTGCGCTGTTCTGTACGCTCAATTTACGTTTTTCTTTTGTTTGTTTCTTTTTTATTTTTTTTATTTGCTTAAACGAGTATTATTGATAGCAATTCGCGAATTAGCCAGAATGTACAGCGGTGAACAGTGCACGATGTGCTGGGCTCCCAGGGGTGGCGGCACTTCTTGTAAGAGCCACTCCCAAATGGCCACTGGAACAGCCAATTGTGAACAGTCTCACGCCTCACT